>OZ005649.1:29484423-30684423 GCA_963930645.1 Salticus scenicus
GATAAAATGAAAGTTAACTTTAGCAAGAAACAGGATAAAGAAAAGGTATGCATTCTTAACCAATTCTTAAACTGCCTTCACTTAAACAAAGTCAATAATGATTAACTCGCGGGTTTATTTTAATCCATATAATAATAAACAGTTATAAAATTCTTAAAATATTCCCGACTATTTATTATGTTTTCGGAAAAAAAAAAAAAAATTCTTACGCTCAAAAAGTTCGGAATGTAAACATCTGGCGCCGAAACGGCCGGCGCCAAAACAGCCGGCGCCAAAACGGCCGGCGCCGAAACGGCCGCGCCAAAACGGCCGCGCCAAAACGGCCGCGCCGAAAAGTAACAAACCGCTGTAAATGAATGTTGAATGTCTTTCATACAACAATCTACACAAAACATGCTTTTTTGCATGTAATAATATTTGCTCACTCTTTTTGTTTAAGTCAGCCTATAGGTGTCACACTGTTCATACCAGAAATTTCCCCATAGACACAACGTTTCTGAATTCTCTTGTATGTCCCTGTACACGAACCATTTGCTTTATCATAACGAAAAGTCTGGTGAAGCATACCTATATGAAACACATTCAGAATACCAAGTTTGAACTTTATGCTATTATTTGTTCTTCACGTACTCTGATAACAGAGAGACATACAGAAATACACACACACAGATCCACCGCTAAAAGCATAACTTTTGGATTCAGGGGACCTCAAAACGTGCAAATATAACTTTGCAAGCAAATTTTGTATTTATTATTATTATTATTATTATTAAAATTTGCATTACATTTTATGTAAAATTTTCCACACAAAAATATTTTTCATGATTGCACTATAATTCATTAATTTTACAACTGAGATAATTTTAAAAGCTTTTGCAAGTTTCTGAAAAATATTCTACGAACAGGCTTAACAATAATGTAACACAAAATCCTTTAACGACTAAATAATAAGAATTGTTATGCATAATTATTCTTCTCGCATAGTAAACACTTTTCTTATCTCTTAATGACACACAATCTGTCCTCTATGAGCTATTTCATTATGTTATTTCATGGTCTGCTCACAGATAACCTTTAAAATTAACCGCCTTTTCGTTGGCGGGTAAGTAAACGTATTGCCTCCTACCGTTTAATATACATGTCAGGCTTAACTGAAAAGAACGAGCCAACCGAATCGTATTTTGGTCAATATTCAAAGTAAACAAATCTTCAGAACAAAGCAAATTTCAGAAAAACAACCGATTGTGACACAGCATTTAAGTGAAATTGTATTAGTATGTTAAAAAAACTTAATTTTTTTTCCATAAAAAATGCATATATATATATATATATATAACAAATAAATATTTTTTATAAAGCAAATAAATATACATATCTACATACATATTCATAAAGTTTGGTTAAAACTAGCGCTCATTGTGTACGTTTACACAAAAAGTTGTCCTATGTTGTTATTTTAATAATTTTAAAAAATTGGTAGGATATCTGTTGAATGATATGCACTAAAAGCTATTCAGCACCAATTTAAATCTTTGGGAACGTATCTACGTAATCCATATTCATACTGAGCAAAATGGCAATTTTTCGCCAAACAGTGCGATTTTCGCCAAATGTGGAAGTACAAAGAGAAAAAATCCGTTCCGCCAAACCTGCGTAAATAAACAACTTGCACTTTTTGTTTTTTGATTGAGCATTAATAGAAAATGAGAGTTTGACATTACAGCAGCAAATTATGCGAACAACTGTCACCTCATCATTCTATAATATTTTGCTCCGAATATTAAAAAAAAATAATAATAATAATAATAATAATCTGATGTGGCACGCATACAACTTTTTTTTAACACGTTGAGCGCCACGCAAATTCCTAAAATCTGTTGAAATTCCATAATGATTCCTCCTGTAATAAATAGAAATTAAGCAATTTTTTAATAAATTTTCAATCATTAAATGTAATAATTTTAGTTTTATATCCTATTTTATATTGGAAATTTTGTTACTTCATTGTGTATGGTTTTGTAGAGACATATTTACAGATATAATATTTTATGGTTTTACTTGTACTCTTACACATTTGTTTATTTAATTGTTTAGCATAGAAGTATGTTACTTTTAATTTAATTCATATAAATACATTTTTTAAGGTTATTCCTTTGATTTTTATAAAGTCTTATAGGAGGTTTGGTTTTGTAATTCAAATAAAATTATTATCGATATGTTCGTTTTATTTCATTTGGTATTTTTATTTTGATAATAGCATGGTCTTTTCTTAGTTTTGCCAAGCTAGAAGGAGAGTACATACCGTAAAGCTGGCTAAACCTCACAATGTTGTCTAAAGTCAACATGACTTGGTAATTTTTAGAAACTAAGAATTCATTATATTTTAATAATAATTTTAATTTGTGATAATTTTTGATTAAGTATTTATGACAATGTAATATATATGTGTGTGTGTAATTTATGCAAGATGTAATAGCATCTCGATTGCTGAAATCATTTTAATTAGAAAATAATTAAAGAATATTAAAGCACAAAATGCTAAAATTTGAATAAAATTTCTCATATTTATTTTCCCCAGCAGCAGCTGTATAAGGAAGCCAGGGATTCTAGTGTTGTCAGTCGGCCTTATTCCCAAACACTAACACCTATATATAGACCAGAAAACACTTCTTTGGTTATTTAGACAACATTACTTGTATATAAAAGCCTCAGAACTATGTGCAGCACATTGTAGTTTTAAATTTTTATTCATAAACTTGTTGTGACAATATCTGCTAAAAGCAACTATAATACTTAAAAGCTGTTTCAAAAATAATTGTTTCATAGTACGGAAAGGTACTAAAATTAAAACAAAATTTAACATATTTACATCGTATAAGAATTCTTATACCATGACAAGGACAGAAATTTTATAAAACTTCCAAGATCTTAAAATATTTTTCGTCTAATACAGAAATGTTTTAGAAACTATAAAGTAGATTTATGCACGAAACTCTGGAAATTGTTAGTTATTGCTTTTTTAGGGTAACATGGAATCAATTTAAAAGTCGAAACTATTAAAGAACTCGCTTGGAGATGTCTGTGGGTAGGATCTGGAGAGGCTAGACTGGCAGTAACACCGATGGAAAATTTATAGACTAGTCAAAAGGCTTGCAGGAAGTTTTCAAAAAACTTTAAACGAACCTATTGAATTATAAAGTCTACTGAATAAATAAATTCAGTTTAAATATGTGATTGAATAAGGAAAAGCCAAAATTTTGGTAGGAACGCTGCATCTTTAGATTTAACGGATTTACGATATTTTATAATATTGATTGCTTCTGAAATTACTAATTCTGATGTAATTAATGGAGTAGAAATAATTACTGCTTGATCCCAAACAGGTGTAGCACCAGCGTTCTCGTAAATAAAATTCACTAAACCTGAACTTTTTCCTTTCTTAACATCTATAATAATAAAAGAAGATGTCTGTCTGTCTGTCTGTGCATCTATACGTTCAGCTCCTACTGAACGTAGAAGTACAAAATTTGACATACGGTGCTCAGGAGTCTTCCCGAGGGGCTCCTGAAAACAGAATTTAGAATTCAGTGCGTTCCTCAAAAGAAGGAGTACAGAGGGAAAATTTCGCGCGTTTTTATAAAACAATCCCTGCTCAACGATTTGAGATATTGAAAATACGTCTGCGCCACGAGAAAGAGCATTCATTACCGATTCTTACGATATATATATGTATATATATATATATATATATATATATATATATATTTTTTTTTTTTTTTAATACGGATTTTTTCATATTAAAAAAAAAGTTTTAAAAGCCTGTCCAAAATTCCTCTTTTTCAAAATCGTCTTTTTTGAACCGTCCTCCACGAAAGACTAATTATCCCATTTCTTAACAACCAGTATATTTTGAAAGTTCATTTAATCCTCTTTCGAACCATATAAAAATTTTAACAAAATACGGATTAGCGATCCTTATTTTTAGATTTTACGAAATATCAATGTTTTCACAAAGCATTTTATAACTCAAAATCTTTTAGAGGTAAATCTTTTTTTTTTTTTTTTTTTTTTTTTTTTCATATACACCTCGATGAAACGAAACTTATCTCAAAAGATTGAGAGATTGTTTCAAAAACTCAATCAGTTATAATTTTATTAATTTTCTGCATCCCTGCCCTTCTTTTCCATGAGATTCTCAGTCCAGCTTCTGGCGTTTGCCGATCGAACAAGACTTGATATTTTGGTTACCACGGCAACTCTATTTTAACTTCGCAGACGATATTTCGAAAGTGGAGCGAAAGAAAAGCGTCAGTTACTAATTGAGGTCACCTGTTTTTTGGCTGTATTAAAAATTGCAAATTTCAAAATTCTTCAGTTTTTCTCTCCCTTACTACTATAAACTTACTATACACCGTGAACACCACAAGACAAACTTGCAGTTCAAATTTCATCGATTTCGGAAAATAAACAAAAAATTTACATTTTAATTGGAAATTAAATTTAATTCTAATTATGATTAAATTCTTTTTAATACATCATTCGAAAGATATTTTAAAATACTTTTATATTTTCGAAAATGGGATACGAGATTTCACCTGATTTACATGTTTTAAGGTGTCCTGATTAGGTTTTCTGTTGTATCTCAGCTACTAATTAAAATAATTTCACAAGTAATACATCATTTGAAAGCTTTGTTGATTTGGAATTGAGGAGTAGATTGCATACATTTCTACCGCAAGATGGCGCTGTAATATTTTAAAATTTCAATACTTTAAATTCTAATGAGCGAGGAAGGTGTTAAGGCGCCGCAGGCGCCAACGAGCGTAACTTTGGTAAAGTCAGAAATTTGAAAGATCATAACATGGTGAGCGAACATGCTGATTCAGATATTGAAACGGGAAGAAGGCGCAACAGGCGCTACCGAGCGGGAATTTATAGCGATTAAATTTTTCAATAAAGCTATTTTCACTATATATCAATAAGCTGTTGTAAGACCTGAAACGGGAAATAGGCGCCGCAGTCGCCACCTAGCGGGAGTTTCATAGAGTTGGATTTTTCAAGGATCGCGAACCAGCTGGTCGCCAAAAACGGCTAGTTGGGAATATTCTCTTGAATTCTTTTGCTTAAGATTCTTTTAGTTTGCCCAATATGGAAAAGAATATCATTAGTCAGTTTAATTTGTATTTTATAAACTCCTCCAGTGGGTCTAGTATGCTCGCGATCGTTTAAACTTTAATGTTTAATAGTAAAAAAGAGAACTGAAAGGGCTTAGAATATTGAATTTGCAAAAAATATAAAATTTAACATTATTAAGTTCATTACAAAAAGGAAAGCTGTTAGTGAATTTAATTTTAGAGTTTAATGAAGAAGTACTATTAAATGAAGGAAAATAGAGGTTGTTTTTTATTTTGTTGATAATTTTAATTATAATAGTTTTTTGTAGCTCAGCATCAATACCGATTTGGATAATTTTTTTCAATTGTTTATTTTCGCTAAATTGGAATGAAGTACACTTAAAGGCCCGGAATATGTAATAATTGAAAAAAAAAATTTTTTTTAAACAGTAGGATGAGCAGATGAAGCAGGGACAGAAAGGAGGACAAAGTGTTTTTATAGTAAATGTCAAGCCAAATAACTGAATTATTTTTGCTACGATGTATATAAAGGTCTAAAAAAGGTAAGGTTTATTGATTTCACTTTCATAAGTAAATTTTATGGAAAAGAATAGTTTATTAAAAATATCAATAAAACTAAAGAGTTTTTTTTTTTTTTTTATATGATCAGGCAATAAATATATCATCGACATAACGTAAATAAATTGTCGGTACTGATATAGCAAAAGAGCGTTCTTCAAATTGAATAAGTAAAATATTGGCTAGAATAGGGCTAAGGAGGGAACGTTTGTTTTTATATAACACCATTAAAAAGAAAATAATCATTATTGTTGATGGGGTGAAAGGCTTCGAAGATAAAATTCAAAAAAGGAGCAAGAGAAGGAGTTTTGCTACTTTTTTTTTTTTTTTCTTTTAAATAGTGGATAAAACAGTGACTAAAAAAATACTAGAAAAAAATGAAATAGCATCTAAACTGTAAAATTTATCCGTGGATGTGAAAGTAGTATTAGGATTTTATTTTTCACTTCTAAATCAGATTTAACAATATGAGGGTTATTAAGAATTAGAGGTTTAAGTAAGTTTGCAAAGAATTTTTCAAGAAAATAAGACGGGTTATTACGTTTTGAGGCGATGGGCCGAAATACTAATTTCACACCCACGGATAAATTTTACAGTTTAGATGTTATTTCCCTTTCTTCTAACCGAAATAACAAATGTAATTTCACTATAACTCGAAAAATAATGTTAGGGACGAGCTGTAAATTTGAAAACCCGTGTTTTTTACAATGCCTGTTCTATTCGTGCAAAAATTAATATAAATCATAATTCATAATATTTTCGAAAATGAATTTATTAATAATTTTCATGTTTCAAAAAATGTTTTTCAATCAAAAAAATGCATGGAATATGTTTGGGTCACTTCATTCCAGCGTTGCCAGATGTGACTTTATTTTATACAATAGTCACCAATAATTTTGAGAAGTGAGTATAATAAACTATCAATCTTCGAAGGTGTTGATGGTTTTGGGATTGAGGCCGATTGGTTGCACTAGGATCCTAGGCCTGTGTGAGAGTGCCTTCCATGGGGGTCTTTCTAAGGGATCTTAGCCGTATTTAACTTAGTTTCGGAGAAAACCGCTGAACACTTTGAACGGCGAGCGCGACCAGGGAGCAAACCGAGCACCTCGTTTCTACAGCTTCAATAACAGGACTTCTTTGCTGTTAGTGGATCCTAACATTCTTAAAGCTAAAACTTTTATTATTATTATTATTACTGTAAGAATAAAAAATAAATTTGGAATAACGATTTAAATAACCACATTTTTCCTTTTCATTAAAATCGTTATCATATTTAAAAAAAATTAATGGTGCAAATTTTTGAATGACTAAAAAATGTAATTTTAGCAGAGAAATAATGTAAATTGTTTTAGATAAAACTTTGAAGTAACTTTTACACTGCATATAAGGCATACATTTCACCAGTTAAATAAATTTCTTACTTTAAAATAAACTGGTTGACGTGAAGTGTCTGGTTCGATTCCAGGTTGCACTCATTAACTTCATCGTTAGGAGTTTTCCGTGGTTTTCTTAGAAACTCGAGTAAATACAAGCTAGGTCTCGTTTAAAAACCAATATGGAGGCAATCTACCTAGGTCTACCAAGTGCAGATAAAACAGTTTAAGAGGGGAGAAGGGGTTTAAGAGAATTTGTTGATCATTTTGCAAGGTAAATTTTACCTTCATCCCATTGAGTTTATTATACTTAATGTTACTTTATAAATTTCTCAGGATTTCAGTTTATAAATTTAAAATTTTTACATTTTTTTTTTTTTTTTTTTTTTTATTCTGAAAGTTAAAATACATTTTTTTTTCTAATTAATGAATCAAATAAATAAATAAAAAAAATAGAATAATGATTTATATAGTCGCTTTTTCTCTTTTGACTAAAATTGGAATGACTAGAAAGATTAATTTTAGCATGGAAATAAGGCAAATTTTATTTATATAAAATTTTAAAATAAGTTTTACATCACATACACAAAACATACATTTCATCATATATATTTTTTTCTTCTTTGAAATAAAACATACTCCAACAGTAGTCGTTATGTTCTGCTTTCGAATCAAGTAAGTGTGAAGTGCTCGGTTTCATTTCAGGTCATAGTCCTCAAATTAACCGTTCGGATTTTTCTGTGGTCTACTTAAAAATTCGAGCAAAAAACAGGTTTGGTCTCTTAAAGAAAACCAATGCGAAGGCAATCTACCTAGATGTAGGACACAAATGTAGATAAAACAGTATTAGCAGGGGAGGGGAGGGGGGTAATATGTTGATTATTTTACAAGGATAATTTTATCTTCATCTCACCGAGTTTACTACGCTTAATATATTTTATAAACTTTTCAGGTTTTCAGCTCATAAATTTAATTCTTTTTCTTTTCTTTTCTTTTCTTTTTTCTTTTTTTTTTTTTTTTTTTTTTTTACAGTTTAACAGTCAAAATACATTTATTTTTATTTTTATTAATGGATAAAAAGAAAAAAGAATAGTGATATAAATAGCCGCTTTTTAGCTTTTCATTAAAATTGTTTACATTTTTAAAAGCTAACGGTATAAATTTTTGAAGCGAATTTTATTTAGATAAAATTTTAAAGTCATTATTACATCACATATAAAGCATACAGTAATTTTTTTACAGCAATCAGTTATTTGTTTCTTCCAAATAAAATATGCTCCACCTGTAGCCGTGAGGTTCTGCTGCCGAGAGCTGGTAAGTGGGAAGTGCTTGATTCAATTCTTAGTTACAGTCGTCAGTTTAACCGTTTGGAGTTTTTCGTGATTTACTTCAAAACTCGAGTAAATATAGTCTCTGTCCCTTTAAAAAAATTCAATACAAAGTCAATCCACATAGGTCGAGGACCCAAGTCAGAAAAAACATTATTATCATATTGGGGGGGGGGGGGATGAAGTAAATGTGTTGATTATTTTGCAAAGAAAACTTTATCTTCATCCCATTCATTTTATGGATTTAAACTTCTTAGAATCTAAACAAATAAAATTCTTTAAAATAAACATGGAAGCATTTAAAAATATGAAAATGTATAAAAAATAAATGAAATTTATTTCTAAAATCGAAAATTATATTAAATAAAAATGGGAAAAATAAGAAAGAAAATAAAGTATTTTAGGAAATATTATATATATATATAAATATATATTCCTACGTGAGTTTTATGACACCCCGTAAAATAAGTCTATTATAATTCAAATACAATTTAAATTATTTATTTTCTTCCGAAATTCGTTTAGAATTAATGTTGCTTTAGAAAGTGTTCGATAGATGGCGTGAGGGTCAGCCGGTATTAGAAATCCTTTAAGGATTTCTACCGGTATAGCAGCTCAGTTCGAAATCGGGACCATTTTCATAACGCGGCGTTGGTTCTCCTTTTCTCTAGCTTCATGTCTACGAATTATGGCTCTAAAAACAGCCTTTCAGATCTAGTGGATCAGTGATGATAATGTTGGAAGCAGCCGCCAAATGGCGGGCTTTGGAGCAACTCAGAAATACGTCTAATCCCTACTGAAGCAGGGAGAAGCAGCCTTCCCAACTTGTATAACTTATTCAAGAGCATTTTTAGCCGCGCCTTCTTTTCACACCAGAAATTTTGCAGAATATTTATTTCTCTTTAATATGTGACAATGATCAAAATCATTTTTCAAAATTTCCGGTATGAAAAAGAGGCGGGGCTAAAAATGCTCGTGAATAAATTATAACAATTGAGAACTCTGGGAGAATATCAATGTATAATCGAATGTCTAAACACGGTGAAGGAGGAGGGATTTTTTTTTTTTTTTTTTTTTTTTTTGCAAAGTAATAGAAGTGTGAAAAAAAAAAAAAAAAAAAAAGAAAAATGCAAGTTTGCACCTATTAGTGATTTTGTTGAAAAATGTTTGATGCACTTCCTTGATTTTCAAATTATTGCGACCACGCTGCAAGTTTATTAAACTAACTGCATTAAGTTAAAATTTATCACCCACTTCTTTTGATTTAATTCAGTCCAATGATTGAAAACATCAAATCATATTTTATTCTATAATATGTATGTGAATAATATTTTTATATTGAAATTATTACTAGTGTGTTATATTAAACTTCATCAATGTTATGATTTTCCAGGCTTTAATAGATATAAAACGTGTAAAAAATATGTTTGCGTATACATATTCGTTTACTGAATTTCATACAAACTAAAACAATTTTTCTTTATACACACATATATATAAAAGAATGATCTAGCGTGTTTTTGCGCCAGCAAAAGAGCTTTTAATTGTTAAACAGTTTTTCAGGCAACTTTGTTACAATTACAATCTTCCTTTTATTTCGGGAATTCTAAAAATTTTCGTGACAAATCTGGAGAGTTCAACTTTCTGTCAATGTTGGCAACGTAATGATTTATCACTACGACCAGAGATTTTCAATAGTGATTTACTTCAAAACTCGAGTAAATATAGTCCCTGTTCCTTTAAAAAAATTCAATACAAACGCAATCCACCTAGGTCCAGGACCAAGTCAGAAAAAACATTATTATCTTATTGGGGGGAGGGGATGAAGTAAATGTGTTGATTATTTTGCAAAGAAAACTTTATCTTCATCACATTCATTTTATGGATTTAAACTTCTTACAATCTAAACAAATAAAATTCTTTAAAATAAACATGGAAGCATTTAAAAATATGAAAATGTATAAAAAATAATTGAAATTTATTTCTAACATCGAAAATTATATTAAATAAAAATGGGAAAAATAAGAAAGAAAATAAAGTATTTTAGGAAATATTATATATATATATATATATATTCCTACGTGAGTTTTATGACACCCCGTAAAATAAGTCTATTATAATTCAAATACATTTTAAATTATTTATTTTCTTTCAAAATTTGTTTAGAATTAATGTTGCTTTAGAAAGTGTCCGATAGATGGCGTGAGGGTCAGCCGGTATAACAGGTCAGTTCGAAATCGGTACCATTTTCATAAAGCGGCGTTGGTTCTCCTTTTCTTTAGCTTCATGTCTACGAATTATGGCTCTAAAAAGAGCCTCTCAGATCTAGTGGATCAGTGATGATAGTGTTGGAAGCAGCCGCCAAATGACGGGCTTTGGAGCAACTCAGAAATACGTCTAATCCCTACTGAAGCAGGGAGAAGCAGCGTTCCAAACTTGTATAACTTATTCACGAGCATTTTTAGCCCCGCCTTCTTTTCACACCAGAAATTTTGCAGAATATTTATTTCACTTCGAGGGAGTTGCGGAGTGCCGAGTACCAGGTGTCAAATTAACACGACACCACACCTCAGCGAACCAGAGAAATGGCAGCAGATTGAATTTAAAATTTTCCTGACGAAAAAAAAAAAAAAACTGTTTATAGACGCCAGTCAGAGATGATGAAATGAAAATAACTGAATGAATGACAGGTATCAGGTGGGTCACAGAAAGGCAGAGCCTGATTAAGGGGGAAGCACACATTATCTCCGATCTCACCAGAATATTTTTACAATTATTTTTTACTTCATGTCATAGAAATTCCACGCTTTGACGAGGAAATATTTTTCATAAAAAATAAACGGTGTAAAACAATCCAATTTACTCACCGTTATTAGACACCAGAATTCTTTTAAAATAATTTTTAATGAGAATTTTCTGTTTATTATAGGAGCAAAGTATTTGTTAAAAAATAACGGTGTAAGTATAAATAATGTGTGCTTCCCCCTTAATCAGGCTCTGCAGAACGGTAACTTTACCCGTTAGCAGTCGCTATAGACAGCGCCACCTATTGCAGTTTGCGCAAATTTTATTTAACTGTCACCAATAATTTTAAGAAGGGATGTGATCGACGTTTCTTAGGTTTTATTCGCGTTTTATGTATATCAAATGCCACTTCTAAAAATTTTTGGAGGCTATTGAGTAAAAAAATCCGGCAACACTGAAGAATGGGCGGCAAATCGACCAACTAGCGACTACTAACGGGTTAAAGAACAAATACAAAAAAATTTAAAGGAAACGGAACAAAAATAACCGATAATGGAGAGGAAAAATTTAAGGAAGTTCAGGAACCTGATCATCCCCGAGGGCTTCCCAGAGAATGGTTAATTTGGTAATGAAGTTATCGGTGTTTTTCATTTTATTTCGTGCATTTCTAAGTTTAATAAGTAATTCATTAAAGTTTTTTAATTTGAATTCGGTTGCAATTTTATTAGGAATCTCAAATAGTTCTCGAATGTGATTGTTCTTAAGAATATTGGCGAAAGTATTCAGTTTTTCATTAGTGGGAGTAGCTACGGATAGAGAGGGGAATTCGGATTGGTTGACGTGGTTTTGGTTTTCACGAGGAATAATTTTAGTGATATGCGATTTAGATCTATTTTCGGGAAATTTGGGGCAACCTCTGTAACATGCTAGATCATTTCCTCCACAATTACAACATACGGGATTAATCCTTTGATCCCCCAGAGGGCAATCTTTTGTTAAATGTTCTTCGGAACAGCGGACACATCTAAGTTTCATCTGTCAATTTTTTTTTTTTTGAGGAATGAAAGTACATCTGGCATCGGTAACATTGAAGGGTGCGTGTAGGATTTTTGTATTGTTCAATTTGAATTTTATAGTATAAGAGTGCTTCTAATTGGAAAATAGTTTTACTGTGTTCAGTATCATTTAGCTGAATTTGGAAGAGGGGTAGCGGCTGCTTGGTTTTAAAACTGACTAACTGATTGATTTTAACAATTTCGTAATTTAATTTAGCAAGGGCATCCTCAATATCAAGCTGAGTGGTCTCAATAGGAAGTCCTCGGATAACAATTTTAAGTGGGGGATGTTTTTGTTTTTCATTCTTTAGACAGTACTGAACTTTCATTTCAGAAAGTTTCTCCGTTATGTCATCATGAATAGTATTCGATTTGGGGAAGATTTTAATGAAATCTCCAGCAGGTGTAGCAATGAAGTTGCAGTGACCTAAAGCCTTTTCAAGGTTCCTGAGCAATTGCTTTTTATTACCGCATTTAACAGTAATAAAACGACCTTTAGGTAGAGAAATTGTCTTAGTTTGTCTGGTTTTTGGTGACTGATTGCTGGCGCCATCTAGTGGTGCCTCGAGACTAGAAAGTTCACTATTAGTTTCAGTTACACCTTCAAATCTGTTCTGCGTAGTTATTTCGAAATTACTATTACTTTTACTATTTTTGGGTGAGGGACTATTCGGTTCAAGTTTTCTTTTAGTAGTGACAGGCGTGAAGTTAGTGAGATTAGTGCTTGGGGCAGGAAAATTAATATGGGTTAGTGAATTACTATTTTCTTCTGATACCTGTCGGATATCCATCTCATCTACGTCGGAATCTTCTCTGGTCCAATCAGTTGTAGCTATAGTACCATATCCAATACGATAGTCAGGAAACTCTGGGATGACCTCACGGATTTGTTCAGCAGAAAAATCTTTTAAGATAGATTTATCAGGATAATAAGTATAAGATTTGAAGTAAAAGTTCAAGAACTTCTCGTAGTCGTTGTTGGAAAGACGTTCAATCATGTTACTTTTGATCTCACTGAACTTTATAGCTCTGAATAAAATATTTAGAATTTTCAGGTTTGTGCAGCGTCTTCCATTAAAATGATGCTTGGCATCATCTTCCTCTCTTTCAATTGTAGGAGTGCAAGAATTATTATACACGTGATCGTCATTAGTCCTCGGATTTTGGCTCGGAAAAGAGCCCTTTGGAGCTAATGGATCAGTGTCAGAAATCTTTGAAGCATCCGCCATTAGGCGGGCCAGGGAGCAGCTCTAAAGTACGTCTTCACTGGATGAAAACTCAGTCTCGAATTCTTGAGTATGAATCGAATATTTATTTCTCTTTACTATGTGACAATGATTAAAATCATTTTTCAAAATTTCCGGTGGAAACAAGAGGCGGGGCTAAAAATGCTCGTGAATAAATTATAATAGTTGAGAACTCTGGGAGAAGATCAATGTATAATCAAATGTCTAAACACGATGAAGGAGGAGGGGGGGGGGGGATTTTTTTTTTTTTTTCAAATTAATAGTGGTGTGAAAAAAAAAAAAAAAAAAAAGAAAAATGCAAGTTTGCACCTATTAGTGATTTTGTTGAAAAATGTTTGATGCACTTCCTTGTTTTTAAATTGTTGCGACCACGCTGCAAGTTTCTTTAAACTAACTGCATTAAGTTAAAATTTATCACCCACTTCTTTTCATTTAAATCAGCCCAATGATTGAAAACATCAAATCATATTTTATTCCATAATATGTATGTGAATAATATTTTTATATTGAAATTATTACTAGTGTGTTATATTAAACTTCATCAATGTTATGATTTTCCAGGCATTAATAGATATAAAACGTGTAAAAAATATGTTTGCGCATACATATTCGTTTACTGAATTTCATACAAACTAAAACAATTTTTCTTTATACACACAAATAAAAAAGAATGATCTAGTGTGTTTTTGCGCCAGCAAAAGAGCTTTTAAGCGTTAAACAGTTTTTCAGGCAACTTTGTTACAATTACAATCTTCCTTTTATTTTTCATTCAAAAATTTTTGATTTAATATTAGCTCCAAAGTTGCTTGTTCGAAAGATCTTCGTGTCTGATATGACTCCGAAGGAGAATACGTAAAACTTTATTTTAGTGGATATACTAAAGAAAATAAGGAGTACTGGATTTAATTTAGAGTCTTTAGAAACCTTATCATAATTGCCCTCTTTGCTGTTTTTGTCTGAATATGTAACATCAAAAATCTTTAATAATAAATTTTTATTATTAATCCATGGTTTTAATATTTTGAAAATACTATCAGAATTTAAAGTTATGTTCTTATTCTTATTATATATATGATAAAAAGAAAAAAAATCTATGCTCCATTGCAGCTTTTTCGTTTCTTAAAAAATGAAAAAAAAAAAAAAAAAAATCAGAGAAAATGTATTAACTGCTAGCGTTATTCGTATTTCCTTAAACTATAAATATTTTATCCTGAGTACATTATTTAAGGTTGGAGTTTAAGAGAAGATAAGACGGAAATAAGTTTTTGCCAACGTTCGAATATTGAGTATGAAGTTTAAATCGCATAGATCATACAACCTACCAATGAGATCAAAACAATTACATCTAAATATAAAGTAATTAAACCACTCACATTCACTTTAAACAACATGTACCTATCTACAGAAACCAAAGAATCTAATTCCCATTAATTTAATGGAATTTCCTAAGCATCTAAGTCTTTTTTTTTTCTTTAAGCTTAAAGTATGCTGGTTATAAACACTTTAAAACAAAATAATAAAGGCACACATACTAAAAAGATTTTTTTAAAGACGTGGGCGTGGCTGGGTAAACCCCATCCTATTTTGTCGGACGACCTTTTTTATAATCTAACGTTCCTTCGACCAATCACAACTACTTTTTTCTGAATACTTTACATTAACTAGTTTTACCAAAAACAATGGACTATCTGGAAATGAAAGCGATGATGGTGATTCTGATAACGAACCACCATTAACAATAATTCAAGAAGATCGAGAACTGAAAAATACATTCGCAATGACATCCCTTCCATCCACTCCAGCTATTGTCAAAAAGAAATACTTCCTAAGAAATATTTCGCCAAGTGTAACAGGCGAGGACCTAGGACTCACAGACATTCAAACTATCAAATTTCTAGCGAGGAAGGGTAATGACGTCGTAAATGCAACCGCAGTAAAGTAGCTAAAAACAGACCTGAACGGCATATCTGGAATCTTCACAAGAATCATGAAAATATCCCGAAATGTAGAGCGCCTAGAGAAATATGGAGCACTAGTAAAGAACTCCAGTGGATTGAGGAAACACTGCAGAACTTCAAAAAAGTTGTCATAAGTTCCAACTCCATAGTCAGGGAAACGCTACAGATCTTCAAAAAAGAAATCACTGATTTTAACATCAAGGTCAACGAATCCTTCAACACTGTTATCGAGCGCCAGTTAAAAATCCTCGAGAATCTAAAAGCTGACTTTCTAGCTACCCCTCTTACCCAACTTTATGCACGAGAAGTCCTCATACATCTACAAGCATCAATTACCGAAACAGTGAATAAATCAGTTGATACAATAATAGACATTAAAGTAAAACAAATAGATTTACAAGCAGTAATACACCAGATCATAACAGCAAAACATGAAAAAGACTCAAAAATAAAGCCTCCAAATCCCTCCCAACGCTCAATGCCCTCCAATATGTGAATCCTAGTGCTTGGTCTTCGAAATAAATTTACTCCTAGATTCTTTATAGCTCACCTGAGCAATTACTTTGGCTTCCCAAGTAATCTTCACTACAGAATAAAAAATACATAGAATCACTAAACGAAGGAACCAAACTTCTCCAAGAGTAATAACCCAGCTGCCGCTTCTTCTCGCCGAAATCGCACTGGCAGAGGGAAATTTCTTTTATAGACCCTACAAGGCCACAAGTGCAGAATAAGACCCTAAACCGCAGTTCAGAGATGCTCCAGATGTCAGTTCCTGGGACACTCAAGCTCCTCATGCCACGAATCTGTCCACTGCTCCCATTGCTCCGGCCCTCACACCAATGAGAAACCCTAGTATCAGGCTTATCAACTGAACTTTTGTCAGTCACGAGTTTTGAACCTTCTTACCATTGAAATGTTTCTTTTTTATGATTTATTTTAATCAAAATTTCCTAACTACCAGTTTATTTTTTATTATTTGCTTATTTTTTTAATATTTATTATTTTTAATGTCTTGTGACGTTGGTTTCTGAGGACTCCTCTCACTTGTCGATTTCCTGGCCTCTGATTGGCTCTCAATTTTAGGACAAAATCCTCTGATTTTTTGCTCGAACACCTTCAGAAAGGATTGTGAGTACTACGTGTGTCTCTGAGAGGTCCGCGGATCCTGCTCAAAACTAGTTTCTGGCTAACTACCGAGATTCTCGTAAGATTCATGCATGTAGGGAGCATGAGGCTAGTTGTTACAGGGGTAAGAAGTAACACACAATTTACGAAATAGTTTGTAACATTTGTGATTAAATATTTTTATAAACATAATTCTTATAACGCGCTTTATAATGTAAGCACAATCGGAATGAGAGGTTCTGTACACGTGCTTCCTTTTAGCTAGTTAGAGGGGGGAAAAATATTTCGTAATTTTTGATTAAAGGTACGTTAATTTATACTTTAACGAAATGTTTATAGCTATTTATTTAGTCTGAGTGTTGAGTTACAAAACGCGTGCTTAATTTTTTGTATAAATCGTTATATATTTTTTATAAATAAACAAAATGTCCAAAATCATACGATGGGGCAAGTTGAAACCAGAGCCTGATTAAGGGGGAAGCACACATTATCTCCGCTATCACCGGAATATTTATACAATTATTTTTTACTTCATGTCATAGAAATTCCACGCTTTGACGAGGAAATATTTTTTATAAAAAATGAACGGTGTAAAACAATCCAATTTACTCGCCATTATTAGACACCAGAATTCTTTTAAAATAATTTTTAATGAGAATTTTCTGTTTATTATAGGAGGAAAGTATTTGTTAAAAAATAACGGTGTAAGGATAAATAATGTGTGGTAAATAATGTCCAATTAAAAGCTTTTGTCATAACCAATTAAGAGACTTCGTCATAACCAATTAAGTACAAGAACATTTGTCATAACCAATTAAGTGCCTTTCTCATAACCAATTAAGAGACTTTGTCTTCTGCCCTCTGTCGCGTAGGATCTTCTATCCGGCAGAGTTTGTAATTTTTTTTTTTTTTTTTTTTTTTTTTTTAATGTTTATTCAATAAACAACGGGAAAGGCTTAACATTTAAAGATGGGCTCTTTTAAAATTCACAGTGAAGTCTGACAATTGTCGTCAGAGCCCCTTTCTAAAGTTAATATCGCTCAAAACTGCCTTATAGTGGTAAGCGGCCGCCATCCGTCCTTGAAATCATTGAAAACTCCAAAACTGATTATGCAAGGTTTACGTTGACAGGTGTATCAGAATTTTTGTAAAATATTTTAAGAGATAATGCAAGAACTCCTGTAAAGCACAAATCACTGTAGAAACCGTGTTCTATCTCCAACTGTTAGCAACTTACTTCGAATAAGATGAGAAATATTAAAATCTTAAAATTTACTGAATTTTAAGAAAAAATACTGAAAATTCTGAAAAATCTGAAAATTTACTGAATTTAATTTACTAAAATTTACTGAAGTTTCTAAAACCGCTGCACAAATATTAAACACTTATTTGAAAAGAATAAAAAAAAAAAAAAAAAAAAAAAAAAAAGAAGAATCCTATAAAATGACATCAGTCTCATTGGAAGACAAATGTTCAATGGCGCTGAAACATGTTAAAAATGCAACATTTATAGTTGCCAACTTAGCACCTTTTGGCCAACGAAAAATTGCGATATAATTTTTTATTTTACATTATCAGTAAAACATGTTACAGTTCACTGATTAAATAAAATAAACATTTCTATTAAATTATTCTAATTGCTAAAAGGTGCTAAGTTGGCAACTATTGACATTTAACTGTCTCCAGTATCTAAAATAATCAAAGGAATCGTACTTCCCGTCCATTTTTCAAGACACTTTCACGTTAAGAAAGTTTTGCTTTTTTGCCCTGACTAATTTCATGCAGAAACCTTCATACTATTACTATAGTAATGTGTTGTAAATAAATAGGATAGAGTTTTCTGTATAAAAATAGTAGGCAGAAATTTCCATCCCTAAAAGTTTCCACAAAAAAATGAAGGAGACTCCTTAAACGGCAATATCACAAACTCTGTTCTAGCTGCAGAGGATTCCAATTTCCCCAAATCTTCTTCATTTTAGCCTCAATGGAAGAAAGATACATTCAGCTTTATTGGTTTCTTAATTTAGAAAAAAATTAAATTTTTCATTGTAACACGTTGTTGCATTTCAGACTTCTCGAAAAACAGGCTCCGCCCATTCCTCCTCCTCCTTCATTTAAAACTCAATTTTGACCATATTTAAACAGTTAAAATTATAACATAATTATTACCCAAAAAATAATTGTATATTGTTTTGTATCCCATAATCGTAATATGTTTTAATTATTTTGATTAATATATGATTATTAATATGGACACTATTGTAATAGAGTATGAAAGAAGCTTCTTCAATTGGCTTATAAATTGCCAATCAAAAAAAAAAAAAAAAAAAAAAAAAAAAAAAAATTACCAATTTCGCATAAATTTACCAATTATCAACTAACTAATTTCAAAAGCAGTTGTGTACTTTTGCCATGAACATAATGTAAAACACTTCCTCTTTCTTTTTTTTACATTGCTTTATAAATGTAACATATTTTTTTCCTAATGTTGTATACAAAAAAAGGAAGTTCCTCTCAATTTTAATTGAGATTATTAACAATTATTTTTTATGTTATTAACAATTATTTTTTAATCAAAATACAGATAAGATGATTATGATATACATATTATAAAGTTGTGATACACATAAATTTTCAATTATTTTCTTTGTAATTAATGAGTTGTAAAATGATTAATATACTTGGTGTTTTGAGGTCATGGGTCAAACTTGGATGTGAGGTAGAGAATATCACATAGATTTAGAACTGTATAGGAACCCATGGGCACAAACGTAATTTTTACCCTTTACAATCGGATGTTTTTGCGTGGACATGGGCATGGCTCTGGAATGTTGCATTAAAAATAAATAAATGAATGAATGAATGAATAAAAAAAATAAATAAATAAATAAATAAATACATGTCAATGTTTTCAGAAATAAATAAATTCAGTTTTATATCAATGTATTTTGTCACATTAATTGCAATAATACGAACATTATATATGATTTGGCTAAATACTGAAGCATACAAAATTTTAAAATTCACATAGTAGGCGGAGTAGTACATAGTAGCCCCAAACGCCCAGTTCTTAAAGGGTAAAAAACCATTTTCGTCCATGTATCCCTATACAATTCTAATCCTTGCAATGTTTCCTGCCACGCCTCTAAGCTTGTCCCATGACCTCAGAATCATCCTGTATATGGTTAAAAAACAGGGTTCGTATGACCACGGCTTTTTTGTAGGAATCTTACACCAACAATTTTTAACGATAAATTTGTTTTGAATATTATAGGCTTCCATTATAACAAAATTTATAATATAAATTTAGTGGTTAAAAAGATCAAGGAAAATGTAGGAGCGTACGAACCTTGAAAAAGGATTAAGAGCAGGGATGGAACACGGGCGCAGAATTCATACCACTATGAATGTATGAAAATTTTCTACCTCTTAGATCAACGATATTATAGGTATGGAAATTTCTTAAACAGATTCCGGTATGAATTCTGCGCCCGTGTTCCATCCCTGTACGAGCAAAGGGGAATTGGAGACAATGGGCGGAGATACTTTTTTGAAAAACATGAAATATTCTTACCTATTTGCCCCCCCCCCCCAAAAAAAAAAAAAAAAAAATTATAAAATAATAATAATAATAAAAAATAATAACAATTGCAAACAAAATTTTAACTTCTGAATTTGGTAACCGACGTGTTTCAATAAAAGATACTTTAACGGGGCTAGTTTTTTAAAGAAAGGCATCGACTGTCAATAGAATGGTGTTTTCAATATTTACGATTTCAGATGTTGGCGACAATTAGATTTTGCAATTTTCACATATTTCAGTTTTTGTATCTCATCGTTAAATTTAGACATTCTAATGGAACTGTTGACCACAGGTGCCGAGTTATTACTAACGAAAAATCAATTTCATACAACAATAAAGAAAAACTAAAACTTGTCCTTTTACATTCTAGATAATTATTTAATAATAACAAAAAAAAAAAAAAAAAAAAAAGATTAAAAATTTCCTGTATTAAGATTACAGACAATCCGTAATAACTTGGCACCTCTGCTGTTGACATCCTAGAGTTTTTTTTTTTTTTTTTTTTTTTTTTTTTTTAAATGATTAATTTTTCTGTAATGCTTTTCAGAAATTCGATATTTTGTAAGATTTGGACACTTTTCATTCAGCCTGTAATAACCAGGGCTCGAGGCAGGTCTCCATCCGATTTTCTGGACACTTTCAAGGAGGGGAACTTTCCACCCTTTTTTCTACTACTATTTTCATACAAAAACGATTTTCGTAATTTTAGAGTAGTAATGTTTCGTGATTAAACAAGATACAGTGAACTGTATGAAAATACTAGTAGCAAAAATTATTGAAATTTCTTATCCCAAAACTGCTCTTACAAAAAAGGCAGAGACAAAACAAGGTTTCTTTTGCAATTTGTGCGCCACAAGAGCTCTTCTTCTGCCTCCTAATATATATTACAAGAGTTATTATACACCCTTTGTACTTTAATAAATTATTTTCTCGGTAAGAAAATGATTTTTCCAGACGTATTTATTTGAAGTTAATACTAAAAAAGAAATAAATTTCCTTACTTATATACTTAATCAAAAAGTAAAAAAGTTTAAAGAGAAACACAGTCTGGCATTTTACTGAAGGAACGAGTCGACACAATTTTTATAAAAATACTTATTATATATAAATATTTGGTCTCCGTAAAGCAACTAAATCTAAAATTAAATACAAAGTGCGATTTATATAAATTTTGATAATTCTCTGTGTATTTCCTCATTTGCCGTCAGTGTTTCCTGAAAAGTTTTCGCAATATTTAATTTATTTTTTGGCTAATGATATCACCGATAATATTAAATTTGCAAATAAATAAATAAATAAATTACGGAAAAAATTATATTTCCAATATTTTTATTTACTATGCCTTTCTAGAAAGATTAACGAATGTTCCGTACAGATCAGTAGATTAACAAATAAAATTTAGACTACAATTATTTCACCAATTTATTAATTCGTAAATTTTATTTTGCCATTTCTAAAGAAAATATTTTATATTACCTTACGAAATATACTTTTTTTCCAAATTCAACAATATTTAAACAAGAAAGCCATTTAACCACGCCCACTGTTTTTCTTCTTTATATTAAGTGATTATGGAACATGATCTTTCCATTAATTCATAATCGTTCCAATACGTTTAATCCTTAATTTCAGTTTTTCTCTTGATCAGACTTTTTCAATTCAAAAATTTTCCTCTGGATGAAATGTTTTCAAACATTCGGTATTTAAAAAAACTGGACCTTCCTCATGTTTTCCAGTGAAGATTGGTTTAAGACAACATTTAGGACCGGTAACAAACTGAGAAAAATCAATAATACTTGTGATCACCCTGTATCGTTAAATGAAGGAAATGATCTGTAACTTTAGGATATGTTAATATAGACCCAGTACAACTTGTAGATAAATTTGTGCGACAGCATGTTAAATAACGGAGATATAAGCATTTAGTCTAAAGCTCCAAAAATAATCAGCATTTTTAAAATTTATAATACACAGAGTTTTAAAAGAAAATTAACCCCACTTTCAGATAAATCGAAGAAAGACTTTTGAAACAATATACTGCAATCGGAATACAAATACCTTATGAAATATAAGCATTTATATGAAAAAAAGTTTTCGCTGCGCATCCGTGAAAGATAGAAAAATGTTTATTACATAGGTTAAAAGATGTATTGGGCAACTTTTGTCAAAAGTTCATTGGAATAGAGAAAAAATTGAGCAAATTGTTGACAAAAGAATAGGCTAGATATTATGTATTTTTAAAGCGTTGAAATTTCATAAGTGGTTTTTCGCATGCCGCTCAGTTAATTTAAAGATCCGATTATTTCAATCACTTTGCAAAAGTTCTTTTTTGTAATAAAATAAAATAAAACCTTATGATCTCACAGATCTTTGTAAATAAACAAAAATATAATACCTTTACAAGCTTATAAGGGGTTTTTCATTACATTATACAGGGTGGCCATAATTAAACTGTAAGTGTTCAAGGGGTGCTGGAGAGAAAACTACTTGGAATATTCCAGTGAAATTTCGTATCCACACGTTTCAGAACATGCGCAAATCAAATATGAAAAGCAAAAATCGCCATTTTCACCCGATAGATCGCGCTGTACCGTATTTCAACGCTCACCGGTGGCATATACAACTTCCAAGACCGATAGACAGAGCATAATGACATTCTAAGAGGCATATAAACAATAAAAACATCACTTACAGTTCATCAAAATTCCATACAATTCGCCTCAGTAATTAAATTTTTACAGTATCATGTAATCAAAAATTAACGTAAATTAAGATCACAAATTAAACAATCCATAAATTTTTATAAACTGTAAGTGATGTTTTGTATTGTTTATATGCCTCTTAGAATGTCATTATGCTCTGTCTATCGGTTTTGGAAGTTGTATATGCCACCGGTGAGCGTTGAAATATGGTACAGCGCCACATATCGGGTGAAAAATGGCATATTTTTTTTTTTTTAATCATATTTGATTTGCGCAGGTTCTGAAACGTGTAGATACCAAATTTCACTGGAATATTCCCAGTAGTTTTCTCTCCAGCACCCCTTGAACACTTGCAGTTTAATTATGGCCACCCTGTAGTAACATTATGGAAAAAATTATAAAAGTATCCTCCATGCCTACTATATGTATAGATGCCAACATTTAAATTTATCCCGGAGTATTTTTAAACCGCACATTCATTTCATACATCTTTCATTTTATGAGAAAGCTCTTCATAATTTATCGTAGCTATATATTGGAGAAAATATTTCTGTAAGTAAAGTGGCGCGAAATAAAGGCAGGGCTAAAAATACTCCTGTATAAATTAAGATGTTAACATCTATGCTACATGGCTACCAACCAAATCACGCCTCCTAAAACACATCGTACGTTACCGAAGTACATTTCCTAACTCGATGACCACTGCTTGCTGTCGCAAAGGACGCAGGCAATTCTTTGAAACCAACTTTATTCTACCTTTTACGACATTAAAGTGAAATATATACTTCAAAAATCATAAATATTTCGTGGTGTCACTCAAGTAAAATGTTCAATTGTTATTAAATACAGCCTTGCAAATTTCAGTGGGTTGGATAAAACACATACATAAAAAAAAATATATATATATATATATATGTAGTACTGTTAAAGAAGAAGTAAAATATCCGCAAATGAATTTAATATACTGAAAAAAAAAAAAAAAAAAAAAAAACATCTCTTTATAAGAAATTTATTTGGTTTTTCAGATTTTTTTTTTTAAGTAACTGTTGTGAGAAAAAAATCTCGCAAAAATTTATTATTCGGAATGAGAGATATCGTATGCTAATTTTCAATTTATTCTTCTTTCAAAATATCGCATGTAAACAAAATGTGGATTGAGGGATATGTTTTTTTGGTATTTCTGACGAGAAATATACTTATTTCATGTTCCGAAAACGTTGTGATATGCATGGTATTAAAATTAGACCTGCTAACTATGCTAGTTTATCCGTAATGGTATTAAACCCCGCCTATTTTTCACACTAGAATAATTGTAGAGCAATAAATAGTCTTCTTACTTAATCATGAGAACATATTGCTGAATATTACTCTACAACTATTCTGGTGCGAAAAAAAAGGAGGGGCCTAATACCATTACGGTTAAACTAGCATAGTTAGCAGGTCTATAAAATTTCTAAGTGTGAAATAAACAACATTATTATTCTTATTGGAAAATAGCGTAAATCATTAGTTCTGTATGGGAAGAAGACTCCAAACTAATATCCGAAAAATGTACGTACTGTTTCAAATCTTTCTAAAAACAAAACATAAAACGCTGTTAACAAGAGAAAATCCACCCACGAAGAAATCAATTGCAAAGTCTTTATACATCTGTAACAGCAATAAAGATACAAACCAAAATTTTCAACTTAAAATATCTAAAAAACATAATGTTCACCAGCTTTTACCAAAGCATCTGGCAAATCTGACACAATTGATGGACTCTGGAAAGTCGTGGAAATCAATACCTATGGAAATTTTACGAAAAGCCTTTCTATCATTTTAATCACGATGCAGACGTATAGTCCAGAAACAAGGCTATCAGATTGAACATTTAAAAAAATAGTCTTTGCATATTGAACATTAATTAAACGACTCTGGAATCGTTCTAAAAATGTGTAAACACCCTTTCGGAAAAAGGTTTTCAATATATATGTATACTTGCCAACCATCTCATTAATAACCGCAGGGATGGAACACGGGCGCAGAATTCATACCACTATCAATGTAAGAAAATTTTCTACCTCTTAAATCGACGATATTATAGGTAGAGAAATTTCTTAAACACATTCCGGTATGAATTCTGCGCCCGTGTTCCATCCCTGTAACCGTACAATTTTTAACTCCTCTTGAAAAAACGCCCCTTTTCTCACACCACTATATTTTTAAAGTTATTCTCTCCAAATGTTGTTACGATTAAATAAGACTAAAATTACTCTAAAAAATTATTGTTGTGAAAAAAATAGGCGGGTACCAAAAATTGTACGGCTCATAATGAGATGGTTGGCAAGTATGATAATATGTATACATGCTATATAGATTAATTTCAGTTAATTTAATGAGCGAATGTTCTGCTTCTTTCCTAGTTTTATTTATTTAAAGCTTTAAAAACTTATAAAAATTAAAGCTTAAAAAAACTTATTAAAACTTATAAAAATTCTTTCACGAAGATTGAAAGCAAAGATAACTTTTATACCGCATCTTATTCTTATGCTTTTATATGTAATTTAATAATAAGAAGCGTTTGACGGCGTGATTAATTAATATCTATAATATAAGGTTAATATATTTTAATATAAGATGTCTAGCAGGTTGCAGAGGATTGTGAAAACCTTAGCCATAGATGCCAACATTTTAATTTATTCCGGAGTATTTTTAGCCCCTCCTTTATTTCATACTACTTATTTTTTAATAATAATTTTTAAGAGAAATTTTTTCTTATTTTACCGAAGTTATATATTGGAGAAAAATTATCACTTTATAAATTCGTACCACTTTATTTTTTGACTATTTTTCTCCACTATACTACTACGATAAAAAAAGAAAAATTTCATCTAAAAAAAAAAAATAAAAATAAATAAATAAAAACATTGAATAAAAGCGGGGCAAAAATGCCCCGAAATAAATTAAAATGATGACAACTCTTTAATGCTTAACACTTTCACAACCGAATGCTTTTGTCTTTTCGACAGTAAGGTCCTCCTGTGGCTGTTATTCTACCAAATTACAATATTGCAAAACGAAATTTTCTGTACTCGCATTTCTATTACAAATGGTTACACGTTATAATTATACTCTTTCCAACCAAAGTACATGTATTCATAGCATATTGATTGCACAAATATGAATATAAGGTATATTTTTAAGAAATAAATAACATAGATATAACAAAGAAACATAGAAATAACAAAGGTACGCCCACTGGAGGAGTTACAGATTTCAAATTATGTGAATCTTCGTCAGCGGTCGCGAAAGTGTTAAGTAATTAAGGCTCTAGCTTCAAATGAGAAAAGTCGAGAAGAAGTTAACGTTCATATCTCAAGTATACGTTGCGATGATTAAATAAAAAAATGCACTACATTTTTTAAAAATTAAATTTAGGTATGAGAATGCTGTATTCAAAGTTATTTTTCCTAATTCTATATTTTCAAATATTAATGTTAATAAATAAATATATTTTCTTATTTTTTAAAAGTGATCCCATTAATAAATAAATAAATAAATAAATAAATAAGGTCATTGTGCCTAAATGCGATGTGATTTTTGGTAAGTTTATTGCATTTAGGAAACTTATGACATTTTAGTAAACAAATAATTATGAAAAGAAAAAAAAAATGGTTGAATATTATACTCATAGTTCTAAACTAGTGTTTTGTGTCATTTTTTTTTCAAGAAATTAAAAAAATATCAGTAATTTATGAAAATATATACCAGCGTCGCATTTAGGAAATTTTTGCCGCATTTAAGGTACTATGTCCTAAATGCGATGTTCAAACTCCCTAAATGCGATAATGCATTTAATGCATGGAAGTTACTTTAATGTTATTAACATTTTCCAAAGAAGGTTGAAAACTGTTATTAACACTTTCCAACAAGGTTGAAAAGTGTTTATGACTTCGGTTTGTCTGTCTGTCTGTCTGTCTGTCCGTCTGTCTGTCTGTCCGCGCTCTAACTCCCGTAAATATTTATGGAATTCCTTGAAACTGATATATGTTATTCAAGATCACTATTGGACGTTCCCTATTGAAAATGGAGTTTATAACTCTACTAGTTTGTGTACAGGGACACCCGAAAGTATTTCAAAGCATTTGTGTTCTATGAGAGGTATTTCTACAAACCATATTTTCCTACCTTTACAGTAGACATATCTTAATGAAATTGAAATATGTTATTAAAGTTTACTATAGAATGTTTTCTGTGTAAAATGGAGGAAATATCACCATCGGTTTATGTACAGGGACACTCAAAAGTATTCCAAAGCATCGCGTTCTATGAGAGATATTTCTATAAATCAAATTTTAATAACTTTACTTTCCACAAAGTTTTTTGAAATTTAAATATGGTATTTATATGCACAAAAGAATGATTTGCACAGAATATAGCATGATTAGCATTAGATTTACAGGGTGGCACAAAAATATCCATTTACATTAACAGCTATTAAAAAAATGGCTAGAATTGTACTTTCGTTTACGTTAAGCGTTTTTAACACATTCTAACTTTTTTTAAGGGTGAATATGATACCTCTACTGGTTTGTGTACAGGGACACCCGAAAGTATTTCAAAGCATTGTGTTCTATGAGAGGTATTTCTATAAACCATATTTTCATACCTTTAGACATATTTTAATGAAATTGAAATATGTTATTCATGATCACTATCGGGCGTTCCCTATTGAAAATGGAGTTTATACCTCTACTGGTTTGTGCACAGGACACCCAAAAGCATTCGAAAGCATTGTGTTCTATGAGAGGTATTTCTATAAACCATATTTTCATACCTTTACTGTAGACATATCTTAATGAAATTGAAATATGTTATCCAAATTCCCTATTGGATGTTTCCTGTATAAAATGGAGGAAATACCACCACCGATTTATATACAGGGACACTCAAAAGTATTCCAAAGCATTGCGTTCTATTAGAGATATTTCTATAAATCAAATTTTAATAACTTTACTTTCCCCGAAGTTTTTGGAAATTTAAATATGGTATTTATATGCAGAAAAGAATGCTTTGCACAGAATATAGCATGATTAGCATTAGATTTACAGGGTGGCACAAAAATATCCAGTTACATTAAGAGCTATTAAAAAAAAATGGCTAGATTTCAGTTTTGTGTATCTGCCTGTCCGCTTGTTTGTCTGCCTGTCTGTCTGTCCGAGCTCTAAATCTCATAAATATTTATGGAATTTCTTCAAAGTGATATATGTTATTCAAGTTCACTATCGGATGTTCCCTATTTAAAATGGAGTTTATACCTATACTGGTTTGTGTACACGGACACCCGGAAGCATTTCAAAGCATTGTGTTCTATGAGAGGTATTTCTATTGGTTTTACTGTAGACATATCTCAATTAATAATAGCAGGAGACTTGGCGTTGGAATATTAAAACTGGAATAAACTACTACGTCAGCTTCGTAATTCACAGAGTCCTATTCATTCGAACGACTTACCTGTTGTCAATAAAAATGCAATCGTTAATCTTTCCAGTACTGATATTTCCAATAGTCAATATTCTGTTCTCAAACTCAATTCAAATTTTGCCATTTCTAAACCTCCTTCTTTTCCTCAGTTAATTGCACCGGTTGAAAAAGCTTTCAAAAATTCTCGACTGACTGACCAACAGAAAGAAAATCTTCGTCATTTAATCCTTAATAATGCCAATTTCAACTCTAAAAATTTTAAATCAAATCTCAGCCCTGCAGAAAAAAACGCCTTGAAGGAATTAAAATCTAATGAAAATATCATCATTACTAAAGCTGATAAAGGTGGTCAGATTGTTATTTTGGATAAAAAACAATACATCGAAAGTGTTACCGAACTAATTAATGATGGCCCATACATTCCTCTGCCCCGTGACCCCTCTCCTCAAGAATTAAATAAAATTAAATCTGTTATAAAATCTTGCCCCTTATTATTGAACTCGACTAAATCCCATCTTATCCCTTCTATTGCTAATTGTGCCAGATTTTGTGCTTTACCAAAAGTTCACAAACCCAATATTCCATTTCGTCCAATAGTCTCTAATATCGGTACTGCTTCCTATAATTTAGCTAAATTTCTCACCACAATTTTTGCTCCACTTCTTGCTGCTAATAGTTATACTGTTAAGAATTCCATAAATTTTGCAAAAAATATTCAAAACTGCCCTCACACTAATCTCACTATGGTTTCTTTTGATGTAAAATCTCTTTTCACTAATGTTCCAATAAGTGGCGCCCTCTGCTGTCTCGAAAATAGATTAAAAGAGTTTCATTTCACCTCTTTTGAAATACAAGAATTAATTTCCCTTACCCGCATTTGCTTATCACAAACCACTTTTTCTTTCCAAAATAAATTCTATCGTCAGTCTGAAGGTTTAGCCATGGGTTCCCTTCTCTCCCCAATTCTCGCAGACATTTACATGCACTATTTTGAAAGCAAGCTTTTTAAGAAAATATCTTTTCCTTTTTGGACCCGTTACGTTGACGACACCTTCACGCTTATCGACATCTCATCACAATATTAACCATGTCTTAGAAACCCTAAATTCGATTGACAGTAATATCCAGTTTACATATGAAATAGAAAATAATGGCTCCCTTCCATTTCTCGATACCCTCGTCTCTCGCACTGTAAATGGATTTTCAACCACTGTCTATCGTAAAAATTTTGCAGTCTCCCTTCCTCCCCATGCGCGTTCATGTCACCCACCTAACCAAAAAATGGCTGCTTTCTATACTTTTGTAAACCGTGCCCTTAATATTTGTTCAAATCCTATTTTATTGAAATCTGAAATTAAATACCTGAAATCCATCGCAATTGACAGAGGTTATGACCCTTCCATTATTGACAAAGCTATCCAAAAATTACAACTCCCTCGTATTTCGTCTACTAAATCAGTCACATCTAATATCAGTATTGTTTTACCCTATTTTTCGAAAACCAATCAAACCATAGCTAAGATTATCAAACAATATGATTTTAAAATAATATTTTCGCCTTCCAATAAACTCACCTTTTCTCAGTTAAAAGATCCTATTGATATGCATAATTCTTGGGGCATTTATAGTATTTCCTGTCAGTGTGGTTTATCATATATTGGCCAAAGTAAACGCAGTCGTAAATTTCGACTAAAAGAACATATGAATTACGTCCGCAAACAAGAAACTAATAAATCGGCTATTTCTAAACATTGCTGGGAGGAAAATCATAATTTTAAATTTAATTCAGCTGAAATAATTTGCAGACCTAAATCCATTCATGAACTCGATTTCTTTGAAGCTTTTCATATTTATAAAAATTTTAAAAACCTTGTAAATTGTGATTTCGCTGTTCCCTATTTGTCTGATTGTTGGAAATTTTACATTCAGTCCACATTTCCTTAACTTTTCTACTGTTTACACAGCCACACATCCCTTAATTCCTATTGGCCACAATCCCCACCTCTTCCGTAATCCTATTGGTTGAACTAAATCCGGCCCCTCTCCTATATATACGAGCACTTCTCCAGATTCAGAATTCTTTTTGCACTGAAGACGGTACGCTTTTGGCTACCGAAACAGCTGTATGCACCTCAATAATTTTTCTTTGGCGTTTCTGACGTAGTAGTTTATTCAAATTTTAATATCTCAATTAAATTCAAATATGTTATTCAAGTTCACTACTGGATGTTTCTTGTATAAAATGGCGGAAATACCACCGCCGATTATTGTACAGGGACAGTTAAAAGTATTCCAAAGCATTGCGTTCTATGAGAGATATTTCTATAAATGAAATTTTAATAACTTTACTTACCACGAAGTTTTAGGAAATTGAAATATGTTATTTATATGCAGAAAAAAATGCTTTGCATAGAGTATAGCATGATTAGCATTAGGTTTACAGGGTGACACAAAAATATCCATTTATATTAAGAGCTACTGATAAAACAATTCTAGAATTGCACTTTCGTTTACATTAAGCGTTTTTAACACTTTCTAACATTTTTAAGTGTGAATATGATTTCAGTTTGTGTATCTGTCCATCTGTCTCTATTTATGGAATTTCTCGAAACTGATATATTTTATTGATGTTCACTATCGGATGTTCCATATTGAAAATGGAGTGAATATCTCTTCTGGTTTGTGTACAGGGATACCCAAAAGCATTCGAAAGCATTGTGTTTTATGAGTGTTATTTTTATAAACATTATCCCTATAGAATGTTCCCCATTCAAAACGACATTAATAGGTCCTGTACAACTAGTTTGTTCACAGGGACAAAAAAAAAAAAAATTGCCAATCCATTACGGTTTAGGACAGAATTTTTTGAAAGTTAAGTCTTTCTACTGCAAAAATCATAAAAATATTGAAATGTATTGTTAATATTCTAAAATAATGTTTTGTATAGAATATGCTATGATTAACTTTCTGATTTAAAGGGATAGACTAAAATATTCAGAGAGACCAAAAGCTGTAATTATAATTTAATGGCTGCATTTTATTTTGCGTTAAGCCTTTTTAACTCTTTCCAAAATGCCTAAGAGTAATTTTAAAATCAGTTAGTCTATCTGTATATTTTTCAGTCCTTCTGTCTGTTGTGTGATAACGTTGTAAAGTTTGCGTTGACGCAAACTCCATCTTAACTTAATTAGATCACTAAATGGATAAGTAAGAGAACACAAGACTTGAATTAACAATAACTAAAGTTTATTTGAGCAGATTAATGGGGAGGGTAGCCTGACAATTGAGGATTCCCTACAGATCGAAATTCACTTTCACGAACGCTAGCAAGTACTCGTACTAACACTCATCATGACTTATTCCTCACTCATCTAAATTTCTACTACTCAATATTCGCCAAAGTAAGACTTTCAACAATCCACTATAATACTCCAATATCCACACTATAATATGCTCCGACATCCACTATAATATACTCCAACATCCACTATAATATCCTCCAACATCCACTCCCATCTACTAAAACCATCGCCATTTTATACTTCTTCCTACATCCTCCTCTCTCTTCATTTCAATCCGTCCTTTTAAAATCCCTTCTAATTTATCTAACATTCAAAATCTAAGTCTTTCATTGCAGCACCCTGCCGACACAAAGCTAACTCGACCTCAACTTTCGCCGAGTCACTGGCGACGAAGCGATTTTAACCGTCCCCTCTTTCTACTTTGCTGGATCCAGCTTAATTAAAGCAACTGTGGTGACGTTCTGACGTATCAACCTCACAACGTAGGCAAAGAATATTAAAAGTTATTCGATACAACAATTACGTACAGTTGGAAGGTGTTACTAATCAATAGGTACTGCATGATTTTTCTTTCTTGTTGAAGTCTTAACGTGTTTTCAATTTCTGTATCTATGTACCCGAATCTCCATTTGTCTATCTGTCCGTGTACTGCACTTAGCGTCCGGAAATATTTTCTGAATAAAAAAATATATATATATATATGTTGTTCATATTCACTATTGAATGTTCCCAAATAAAAAGGGCATTAATAGGTACTGTACAACATGTTTATGTACAGGAACGCTCAAAAAATGCCAATGCGTTGCATTTTAGGACATACATTTTTATAATTTACATTTAAAGAACTTTCATACTGTACTTTCAACTGTAAAATCATAAAGAAATTGGCATTTATTGTTAATTTGCTAAAATAATGTTTTGTATAAAATATGATTTTGTTAACCTTCAAATTTACAGGGCTACACTGAAATTTTCAGATAGATTAAGGGCTGGAATTACAATCGAAGGGCGACGGTTTCTTTTGTGTTAAGCATTTTTAACACTTTCAAACAGAGTTTAAGAATGATTAGGAATTCAATTAGTCTGTCTGTATGCCTTTCAGAACTACTGTTTGTTTGTTGTGTGATAACTTAGGCACAGAACTTTCAAAGTTATAAGATACAACAATTACGTGCAGTTGGAAAGTGTTAATAATCATTGCGTAATGCATGGTTTTTCTTTCTTTTTTTATAGTTTATAAAATACTTAATACCACATAAATATTTCAAGATAAAATGTTGTGTAACTCTATGTGCAACTCTGCCTTTAACAGTGTGTGTAACTCTTCCTTTTTATTAACAGTGTGTGGAACTTTGTGTCTAAATCTGGTGTTTGTTAACAGTGTGTAACTCTTCTTTTTTTTTAACAGTGTGTGTGTAATTCTGTGTGTATTGCTGAACTTTTCTAACAGTGTACGTAACGCTATGTGAAGCTGTCACTGTGTGTGCAACCCTGTATGCAATTAACAGTGTGTGTGTAGCTCTTCTTTCTTATTAACAGTGTGTGTAACTCCATGTGTAATTTTGTTTTTTATTAACAGTTTTTTTTAACATTGTGTGTGTAACACTGTGTGTATCACTGATTTTTAGCAAACAACGTGTGTAATTTTACTTATGTGTAACTAACAGTGTGTGTAACCCTGTACGTAATTAAAAGTGCGTGTGCAACTCTGTCTTCTTATTAACTCTGTGTGTGTAACTCTGTGTGTAACTCTTCATTAACAGCGCCTTTTTTATTAACAGTGCATGTAACTCTGTGTATAATCCTGCCTTTTTATTAGCAGTGTGTGTAATTCAATGTTCAATTCTTTTTTTCTTTTTTTTGAACAATGTGTGTAACTTTGCGTGTATCACTGATTTTTTGCTGTGTATAATTCCGCCTTTTTATTAACAGTGTGTGTAACTCCGTATGTAAATCTCTTTTTTTTTTTTTTGACAATGTGTGTAACGCTGTGTGTACCGCTAATTTTTTGCTAACAGTGTATGTGTAACTCTGCATTTTTATTAACAGTTTGTGTGTAATTGTGTGTAATTGTGTGTGTAACTCAGCATTTTTATTAACAGTTTGTGTATAATTGTGTGTGTAACTTTGCTTTTTTTATAACAGAGTGTGTAACTCCGTGTTTAACTCTTCTTTTCTGAGTAGTGTATGTGTAACTCTGATTCCATGAATATTTACGGGAGATAGAGCACGGACAGACAGACAGACAAACCTAAGTCATTAACACTTTTCGACTTTATTGGAAAGTGTTAAAAACATTTAGAAAGTGATAAAAACGCTTATTGTAAACGAAAATGCAATTCAAGCAATTTTCCAATAATACCTCTTAATGTATCTGAATATTTTTTGTGGCCCTGTAAATATAATGCTAATAATATTGTATTTTATGGAAGGCATTCTTTTGTGCATATGAATAATATATATATATATATATATATATATATTTACGACTTATGCAAAGTAAAATCATTAAAATTTGGTGCTTAGAAATACCTTCCATAGAACGCAATGCTTTTAAATACTCTCGGATGTCCCTGTATACAAACCAGTGATGGTATTTACTTCAATTTCCATGGGGAATATCCGGAAGTGGACTTAAATGATATATTTCAATTTCATTAAAATTTGTTTAAAGTAAACGTTTCAAAATACGGTTTATAGAAATATCTATCATGGAACACAGTGCTTTGGAAAATTTTGGGTGTCCCTGTAGACAAATCAGAAGAGGAATTCCCTCCATTTTCAATAGGGAACATCCGATAGTGAACTTGAGTACGATATATCAGCTTCAAGAAATTCCATGAAAATTTACAGGAGTTCGACTGCGGACAGACAGACAAACCGAAGTCATTGACACTTTTCAACCTTGCTGGATAGTGTTAAAAAAAGAACGAAAAATCATGCAGTACGCACTGGTTATTAATACTCTCCAATTGTACGTGCTTGTTGTATCGTATAACTTTCAATATTCTTTGCCTGCATTATCAAACAAAGGAGAGAAGCACAGAAAAATATACAGATTGACTAATTCAATTTAAAACCACTCTCAGACATCGTTGAAGAACGTTAAAAAGGCTTAATGCAAAAGAAAATCCAGCCGTTAGATTATAATTGCTTCCCTTAATGTATTTGAATATTTTAGTGTAGTCCTGTAAATCTGAAGGTTGATCATATCATATTCTATACAAAACATTATTTTAGAATATTAAAATACATTTCAATTTATTTATAATTTTTACAGTAGAAAGTTATTTAGATGTGATTTATAAAAATGACTGTCCTAAAACGCAAAGCATTGGAAGTTCCCTGTACACAAACACGTTGTGTAGGACATATTAATGGCATTTTAAATAGGAAACATTCCATAGTGAACTTTAATAACATATATCAATTTTTCAAAATTCTGAAAATATTTAAGAACTCTCGGGACGAGAGCCAGATAGAAAGACAGACAATCGGACAGAAAGATAACCAAATTAAAATCATATTCGCGCTTAAAAATTGTTAGAAAGTGTTAAAAATGCTTATTGTAAAAGAAAATGCAATTACAGCAAATTTTTATTAATAGCTCATAATGTAACTTAATATTTTTATGTGGCCCTGTAAGATTAATACTAATCATACTGTATTTATAAAAAGCATTCCTTTTTGCATATGAATAACATTTTTCAATTTCATTAAGATTTATGCAAAGTACAGTTATTAAAATTTGGGTTGCAGAAATACCTCTCATACAACGCAATACTTGTAAGTCTCCCTGTACACAAAACTGTGGTAATATTTTCTCCATTTCACATAGGAAACATCCGATAGCGAACTTAAATAACATATTTCAATTTCATTAAGATTTGTGTAAAGTAACGGTATTAAAATATGGTTTATAGAAATGCCTCTCATAGAAAAAAAAATAGTTTGCAGTACTTTCCGATGCCCCTGTACACAAATCAGTAGAGGTATTCACTCCATTTTTAATAAGGGGGCATCCGATAGTGAACTTGAAAAACATATATTAGTTTCAAGATATTCCATAAATATTTACCGGAGTTAGAGCGCCGAAAGACAGACAGATGGGCAGACAAACAGATACACAGATACGCAAATTGAAATTATATTCACACTTAAAAATTGTTAGAAAATGTTAAAAACGCTTAATGTAAACGAAAGTGCAATACCAGCAAACTTTTCTTAATAGCTCTTTATGTATCTGAATATTTTTTTGTTGCTCTGTAAAACTAATACTAAACATACTATATTCTATAGAAAGCAGTCTTTTGTGCATATGAATAACACATTTCAGTTTCATTAAGCTTTGTGGAAAGTAAACTTATCAAAATTTGGTTTATAGAAATACTTCTGATATAACGCAATTCTTTGGTATGCTTTCAAGTGTCTCTGTGCCTAAACCAGTAGTGGTATTTACTCCATTTAATATATAAAACATCCAATAGTGAACTTGAATGACATTTCTCAATTTTATTATGGTTTGTGTACAGTAAAGGTATTAAAATATGGTTTATAGAAATATCTCTCATAGAACACAATGCTTTGTAAAAGGTTTGGGTGCCTCTGTACACAAACCAGTAGAGATATTAACTCCTTTTTCAGTAGGGAACATCCGATAGTGAACTTAAATAACATATATCAGTTTCAAGAAATTACATAAATATTTACTGGAGCTAGAGCGCGGACAGACGAACAGACAGATACTTAAATTGAAATTATATTCACAGATGAAAATTGTTAGACAATGTTAAAAACGCTTAATGTAAACGAAATTGAAATTATAGCAAATTTTTATGAACAGTTCTTAATTTAACTGAATATTTTTGTGTGGCCCTGTAAATGTAATGCTAATCATGCTATATTCTATGCAAAGCATTCTTTTGTGCATATGAATAACATATTTCAATTTCATTAAACTTTGTGGAAAGTAAAGTTATTAAAATTTGGTTTATAGAAATACCTTTCATGGAACGCAATGCTTTGGAGTACTTTCGAGTGTCCCTGTGTACAAACTAGTGGTGGCATTTATTCCATTTTATATATGAAACATCCGATAGTGAACTTGAATAACATGATTCAATTTGACTAAGATTTGTATACAGTTAATGTATTAAATATGGTTTACAGCAATACCTCTCATAGAACACAGTGCTTTGGAATACTTTCGGGTGTCCCTACAGGAATTAGAGCGCGGACAGAGAGACAGACAGACGGACAGAGGGACAGACAAGCCTAAGTCACTTTTAAACCTTGTTGGAAAGTGTTAAAAAGGAAAAAAATGCTTAAACTTCCCTTAATATATATGAACTGTAAAAATTGCCGCACTTAAGGGATAAAATTTGTCGCATTTAGGAAAATGGTGTAAACAGACCCTTAAATGCGATAAAAATTTTAACCCCTCTTTTTAAAAAAATGTAGTATTTTTTTTTTTTATTTTCTTCTGGTAGGTATAAAGGGTATTCAAGCACATGACGTAACAGTGGTTATTTAACCGTGAAAGATTAAAGGATAAAATTACAGTTACTATTTGAAAATTTTTCATCGCAATTAGGAAAAGACGTCGGAAAGCCATAATGGACAATGTTTACTGCAAAAGAAAATTCTACTAGAAAAAACCTTTAAAATTTAATGAAAAGTTTCGCGAACCGTTCTTGAAATGTGTATGTTCCATTATGATTTATAAGTTTGTGATTTAAGCATTTAGATTTTCAGTAGAAGAACTTTGTCGCATTTATGGGTTATCGCATTTAGGCACAATGACCTTATATATATATATATAAGATAACAAACATTCTGGTACCCTTTAGGAACAAATCCTCGTATTTAATTTAAAAATACTCATATTATAAAGGTTTTGTCTCGGTTATGTGTAAAAATATGTGATATTTTTGTTGATTCTGCGTGTATAGAGTATTTTCTTACTATGTCTACACCATTTTCTGATCAATAATCTTAGAAATCAATGTAATTTTGAATGATGAGTTCATCCATAGTATACTGCCTGGTAGAAAAAGTGCATCTGCACATTTGTTATTTACAACGCATTTTGAATGCATTCAACAGACTTATTATGCTAATTAATATTTAAATAAATAAAACAAAATATACTACATATTTTGACCATCTTTAATTTATAAAATAATTTTTTTACTTTTTTACTTTCTCTTCCCCCATTTATAAAGTAGAAAAAGTTTTGTTTTTAAGTCAAGTTTTTGAAATTGAGTGTGCATTATGTTTGCATGTGTTGAGGTCCCTTCAAACCGAAAAGCATGGCTTTAAAGGTTTGTCTGTGTGTGTGTCTGTTATCAACATATTTCAAGAACAAATTGTAGCAAGAAATCCAGACTCGGAATTCAAAACAAATATCATTTACTGATGCTACACCAGTGATGCCAGATGGTCGAAAATTTTTTCCCCAAACAGGTCTTCAAATTTCCCCAAATCAGGTTCTTTTTTCGAAAAGATCCCCAACTTGAATGCTACGAAAAACGGAAATTAAAAATTAAAATATATATATATATATATCATACAGATTTTTCTATGATTTAAGCTCAGATTTTTCCCCAAATGAAGGCAATTTTTGAAAAAAATCCCCAAATGACAATAAAGCTATTGAAAGTCTGTAGTCATAGGCATAAATCATTACGTTGCCAACATTGACAGAAAGTTGAAGAACTCCCCAGATTTGTCCCCAAAAATTTTAGAATTGGCCAAAAATGTCCCCACAAACATTTGGTCCCCAAAATTGTCCCCAGAAACCTCAAAAATTCCCAAAATGGGGACAAAATCCCCAATCTGGCATTACTGTGCTGCACTAAACTTTCCTTTTGAGACGAAGCAAATGGTTCGCGAACAGAGCCAATGTTGCCAGACTTTTGGACTTTTTTATACACAGTCACCAATAATTTCGAAAAGTAATATTTGATATTACAGAATAGACATTTCTAATTGATTCGTCTATTATGTATATCAAATACCACTTATCAAAGTTATTTATGACTATTGAATAAAAAAGTCGTAAAATCTGGTAACGGTGTACATGGTGATCGAAGAGAATTAAAAAACGTTAGATCCATGGGCGAAATTTCACGTAAGTACAGCGTAACATCGATAGGTTGAGTTACATATTAAAATGAGCACCACCTTTGAGTTTTTTCAATAGCAACACCCAATTTTAACTTCATATTTAAATTTCTGAAAGTCTGTCTGTGCAAAAAAGTGTGCAATTTGTATACACTCATCACCAATAAAGCTTGAATTTTCTTTTACTTTAATAAAAAAAAATATTTATTTTATCTTGCTCGTGCGACATACAAGACGAACTCTAATAATTCCGCTATATATATATATATATACATAAATGTGTAACAAAATTGATATTAATTAATGATGATGTATGATGATGAGTAAAATACTTGTGTGCAAATAAAATAATTCAATTCAACAACAATGAGTAAGTTACATTATCTCAGGTAAATTAGTATAAGCTATTATGAAGTACACGTTCAACATTTTTAATCGTACTGACTAGATTTTGGTTTGTTATTTGAAACTGTACGATTTGTTTTATAATTTCTATAAAAATATAGTTTCTTAATTAAAACTTATTTATAAAAGTAATTTTTTAAGACTAAAGTATCCTTAAAATAATAATCTCCTCCCAATCCAAAATAAATGAATAAATGAATAACATGTGAACTGAATGATTAACACTTTAACTATGATAGCGGTTAAGAAGATTCCAATGCTTTTTCATAGACAAGCCTTTTTTTTTTTAAATTGATAATTTTTACGTCTATCGATTTTTCTATTTTAAACAGTAAACTCCGCCTATTTAGTTGATTTTCAGTTCTAGTGTTTGTTTAAAAGGTACAGCCATGCTACAGCCAGATTGCTTTTCAACCATTACTTTTTACAGGGTGATCCCAAACATTTTCGTTTTTATTTATTTTTTTACTGGTGCCCCTTTTAGTTTCAAGGCAAAACTTTGACTGAAATATATTATGTATAACATAATCTTTATACTCCTGAAGTTTCAAGAAGATATGTCGAGCAATTTTTAAGATATTTAACAAAACGTGTAAAATCAAAACTGTCCGGTGATTTAAAGAAAGATAGTCTATATGAGTGGATAAAAAAACAAGACAACAAGGTTATCGGATTTATTTTTACACACTTGCCAACATCCTAATTAATATTCCGTAGTATTGTTAGCCCCACCTTCTTTCTCACACCAGCATCTTTTTAGAGTACTTTTCTTCTTACTTAATCGTAATTGCATTTGGAGAATATTACTCTAAAAATTTACTGGTGTGAAAAAATTGGCGGGGCAAGCAACAATACGGAATATTAATTAGGATGTTGGCAAGTATGTATATATATATATATAAGTATTAGTTAGCGCACTACAGACACATAGTTTACTAATTTCTTCTAAAGTGCTTCATAAAATATCGTATTTTCCGGCGTAAAACGCGCAGGTCATATAGATGAGTTACACACAAGAAAATTTAATTTACAAATCAAGGTATATTTGCAAAAAACAAAAGTTTGTTAAAAAATAGCTTTTACTGTAAATTTAAATTTCTGGTGTATAACTCATTTAACAAACTGCGTTATACGACAGAAAATATGGTACATAGATGCCAACATTTTAGTTTATTACAGAGTACTTTTAGCCCTGCCTTTTTTTCCATACCTCTTATTTTTTAAGAATACATTTTTGTTACTTTATCGAAGTTGTATATTGGAGAAAATTTTTCGATAAATTAAGTGGTGCGAAATAAAGGCGGAGCTAAAGATACCCCAGAAAAAATTAAAATATTGGCATATATGTAAATTATATTTCGCATTTAATTTCTGAATCACTTCAACATATCTTTACAGCATAGCTTAACAAACTTTTCCCATAAATAAAACTAGCTTTATTTTCTATAAGAATATATATTAAAATAGTTCCTCTTTTTTTCAGTTTAAATGAATTACTATTTTTCATTTTCTTCAAACTAATTAAAATCAATATTAGTTTTATTTCTATATCTTATTTGTTACAAGCAGTTTAAAACATCGTATCGGATATCTAAAACACAGATGCTTACTAAATTTAATCAATATATTTTCCTTTTAAGGAATACAGAGATGTGATTAAAATAAAAAGAACTTTATTCCTCATTAAAATTGCCATGGATGAAGAACCAGATTTTTATGGAAATGCGGACATTTGTTTTTGAATAAAGATTTTTCTAATTATGTTTTCGTTCGGTTGAATTCATTTGATTTAGAATTTATATGCAAAAACGTATGTTATAAACTTTAAAGTGATTTAGAAAGATAAATTACCGTTTTTCTTCGTTAGTATTGGATACTATTGATTATTACGCGAAAAAGAAAGGTAAAGGTTTCATATACTTTGCGAAACGAATTTCATATTTTAAAATCAAAGAGTTTTACAATGAAAATTATGAAATAACCTTATATTAGGAATTAAAAATAATTTTTAATTGGATTCTATTGTGATCGCAACACAGCAAAATCAATTTATATATTTTGCAATTATTTTCTCGATTTTCATCATTTAAACCTTTGATGTTCAAGCAAATTTATCATTTAAAATCAAAAGCCACCAGATGACTTTACAGTGAAAATATTTCTAAATTCAGTTACAACTTTTACTTTCTCTTACCCATAAGGTAGAGAAAGTATTGTTTTTGGGTCAAATTTTCGAATGCGAGATTTTGTTATATTTACACGTTTTGAGGTCCCCTGAATACGAAAATCATGTTTTTAGCAAATGGTCTGTGTGTGTGTGTGTCTGTTATCAGCATACCTCAAAAACAAATTATCGCAGAAAGTTCAAACTTGGTATTCTAAATGTGTATCATATAGGGATACTACAGTAAGCTTTTCGTTAAGATCAAGCAAATGGTTCGTGTACAGGGACAATCAAAAGAATTCTAATACATTACGTCTATGGGGGAAATTGCAGGTAAGTAGAGTTTACCGTCTATAGACTGCACTAAACCAAATGAAACGAATATATATTTTTTGTAATAGAGATAGTTAACTGGGGAAAAATTTTTGTGTATGTAGGAGCCTCGCCTCCCCGTCCTCCCCGAGGGGAGTAAATTTTCATGATGGGTATCTTTCAAAAGAGCTCGCCAATACCTTTAAAACGAATGGTTGAACCATCGATATGCGATAATTTAAAACAAAGTTATTGATTTTTTTTACTTTTAACGAAAAAAAAAAAAAAAAAAAAAACAGAAAAAAAAAAATCCGCATTTTTTTTTTTTTTTTTTTTTTTTTTTAAATATTGAGAATTAAATGGGCTTTTTTTAGATATTTGGTGTTATACTACTTCTCTAATATGGAAATCGTCTGCATTATCATAAAAGATATATTTTTTCTTTAAATTATAATTTTAATAAATTATTTTTTAAAAACAGAATTATTTTTTAAAAACCGAATTAAATTCTATATAAATGTAGGTGCATTAATGAAACGGGGGGTTGAGGGGGGCTACCGCCCCCCTCACACAGAACTAATTATCATATAAAACTCTTCAGAAGCCTAATCTGAATTGTTTAACGCAGGTTTACATAACAGTACTCGTAATCTTACCTTTTAATCTGCAACCTGTATTTATAGTATTAAATTTCAGGGTAAGACAAAGTCGTGTGGGTGACACACCAGATTATTTATTTTTATTTTTATGAAAATAAATAAATAAATAAATAAATTCAAGGCGAGTTGTTCGCTGTCATTTTATAATTTGTAAACTAGCCTTATTTTAACAGAAAATTATAGATTTTATAGAAAAATGTCATCTAAATAAGTTCCCGGTTGGATAATTTTATACAGTTAGCTTCACACTTGTTAGTCTTAATAGTCTTTAACAACAATTATAAACTTACAATTATTGATTTCCTGTCAGGAAGAAAGAAGAAACTGGAAATGTGAATTTATAATAATAATAATAATAATAATAATAATAATATATATATATATATTAATTGCAAATAATTGGGTAATCATCATTGAAAAATAAGATAATTTTCTTTTCCCTTTTCTTTCTTTCTTTTTTTTTTGGGGGGGGGGGAGGGGGAGAAAAAAATCTTTTGTAGGGAAAATAATTTTTAATATATATACATATATATATATATATAGACCTGCTAACTATACTAGTTTATCCGTAATGGTATTAGAACCCGCCTTTTTTCACACCAGAATACTTGTAGAGTAATATTCAGCAACATGTTCTCATGATTAAATAAGAAGACTATTACTCTACAACTATTCTGGTGTGAAAAAAGGGCGGGGCTTAATACCATTACGTATAAACTAGCATGGTTAGCAGGTCTATATAAATATATATAAGTTAAAACATGTTTTAAAAAAATATATATACTGAAAAGAGACATTTGAAAGGAATACTGCATAAATTTTACATGTTAACAGAATAAGACTGTAAAAGAAAATATTTTTAGCTTAAAAATTAATAATAATAATATACAGGCTACATAAACATTTAAAAAGTTTTCAGGGATTTCTATAAATATGTGATTTGTTCTAGTTATTTAAATTGATTATAAAAATAAACTCATAAATGTAAATTAATAATAATAATAATAGAAACACACTACGCATAACAATTCGATACATTACAAATTAAAGATTCCATGCAAAATATCAAATTATAAATTGAAAATCTCGTGAGACAGATCTAAAGAATGTTCCGCAATCTTCCTTAATATGCATGACTTTACTCAAAACATTCAGCAAACAAATGCTCATATTTTCTCAGAAACCCAAAGGGTAATGTTTATCGACTATTTGCATAGTGCAATCCGAGAATTCTCGAATCGTTTGTAATAATGATACCATTGGGTTTTCGAAGTTAGAATTAATTCAGTTCGTTTAACAAATATTCTGAAGAATAAACCTTGCTTCTAAACACAACCTTTTTATATTAGCAGTCATTTATTTTATTTTTTTTTGGCTATCGTAATAATTTTCCTTTTTGTATCTATTAGCAACGTATAAAATACACAGAAATACCAGTACTTCTAATTTATTCTGGAACATTGTTAGTACTGGTTTTATTTTTCTACACCACTTTTTTTGTATTATAAGTTTACCACAATATGTTATAACGATTAAATAATAATAAAGCTGTTCCTCAAAAAAGTGATGTTAAAAACAAAAGGCATTTTTTATTAAAGATTAATTTTGAGAGTAAGGGGGAAAAGTCTGAAAAGTAAGCAAAAGTGTAATGCCAAATGTGCGTTGCGCTTTTTGTATTGTGCGCATTCGGACTGCATATGAGCTTAAAAATATATCGATTTCTTGAAAAATAAGTACATAAATAAAAGAAAATAAGAATAAATAAATAAATGTTTTGCTTCACACTGATATATTGAGACACGAATATGTTTTTAAACGAATATAAGGTAATAATACATGTACAACTTCCTTACTTTTGCTCCGAAATTTATAGTATATTAAAAACAGATATCTTTTTATATCTATATATCAACTTTTATCTAAAGCGCGTCCGCGATAAGAATGAGACAATTCGATTGGCTAAGCTAACGAGAGAAATTTGTAACATGCAAATTTTCACACTATCAGCAGAAAGTAGGTCACAAACACTTTAAAATAAGATAAGACTTTGATTGTTGCTGCTGCAAGGTTCACCGTGCCAGCTCATTTATCAAACGCTGTTCGAAAAGAAATTGTACAATTCTATAATTTCGATGCCGGAAGATGCAAGAATGTAGTCTTTAAACATTTTAAAAAGCGGAAAATTTCAAAAGCAACGATATATCGTCTTTTAAAACAGTACGACGAACAAGGAAACATTGAAGTTTCTCGAAATTTCGGAAAAGGAATCCGGAAGAATCCAACTCTTGTAACGAAGGTTAAGAAAATCGTGGAAAAGAAACCTGATATTTCAGTGCGCCAGATCGTCCGGAAATTGAAGATATCTAAATCTTATGTGCACGAAATCGTAAAAAAGGAATTGAATTAAAAAACTTTTAAGAAAAAAGCGGTTCTAAAATACATAAAAATTAAAAACAATGAACAAAGAAGAACTGCTTAAAAATTTATCGGAAATTGATTCCATCTGGATCAGGACTGAAACTTGTCATTGATGACGAGTCTTATTTCATGTATGATCCCAATGCTGCTGGTGGTAGTAATTACTACCATTCTGCCTCACCAGATTCTGTTCCCGTAGAATATAGAATCAAACCTAAGGAGAAATTCGCCAGAAAAGTGATGGTGTGGCACGCCATGGATGAGGATGGGAATGTGACCAAACCGGTGTTCTTTGAGGGAACTGTGAATGGTAGAATTTGCTTGCAACGATCTATAAAGAGAGTACTGATACCCTTCATCCTCCAGCATCATCGGATGGAAGATGTTTTGTTCTGGCCCGATATGGCAACCAGTCATTATACAAAAGAAGTGATCGAATATCTGAGGGACCAGAAGATCGATTTCATACCCAAATTGGAAAATGCGCCTAACGTCCCACAAGTAAGAGGGATAGAAAAATTCTGTGGAATTATGAAATGTAAATATTCCTACGAGAAAAAGGAGCCCAAAAACTTGGCCCAATTCAAGAGGGTTTATCATCGTCTCCTTAAATCAGTAACCAAAGAAATTAAACAAAACGCCATGATGACGGCTAGAAGCAATCTTCGCAAAATGGACTTAAAGGTGTATATGCTTCAATTTAAAGTATCAAAAGTGATTACAAATGTTTGTTTGTCAATTTCATGCAAGTAGCATTCATGTAAGTAATATTTTGTTGAAAATAAATGAGAATCAAGTTGTCTCATTCTTATCGCGGACGCGCTTTATGTATATTTGATAGGACGAAATAGTGAATTTGTAAAACATTTCAGCTTCTGTTTTTAATGAATTTGCATGTTTTCAGAGATTGCAGAACACAATCTGACTATTTTCAGTAAACTTCTGTTTGTGTGTGTGTGTGCGTGTGACGAGATTTTATGGTAGCACTAGTTCAAGAATCTAGACACAAATTTTCAAATATATTTATACGGAGTCTCAGTTTGACTTATGGCTAATTAGGCCTATTAATATTTGGTGAAAATTGCACAACAGTTAGTGTTGCCATCCAATTTTTCCATAATTTTTAACATAGCAATATAGGACAAAATTTCCGATAAATGTAAAAAACGAGAATTATTTTAACTAATCATTTTGATATCGAAAAAGAATATTTGTAATAAGAATAGTTAATCTGGAAAATGTTTTTTATATGTAAGGAAGATGCCTCCCCCCCCTTCCCCTCCCTTCTTCGTTAGGGAAGTACATTTTAAATATGCGTATTTTTCAAAATAACCTCCCTTTAAAATGAATTAATTGAAACAGATACTTTAAACAAATTTATAGATTTCTGTTTCATTTTTAAGGGGGGGGGGATTATTTGCAGGGTACAAAACTGACATTTTTCGATATTTAGTATTATATTTCTATGAAGTGAAAATCGTCTGTAATTAACATGGAGAATAATTTTTATCAGTATTAATTTTAACAAATAGTTTGCACTTATTTAGAAAAATGGAGAAGTAAATGTGAAAGTTACAACATACTAGCTTAATATATATATAGATAGATAGATATATGTATGCGCTTATAAACGTTTATAGCGTAACATGGGGTAGGTGCAATATGAATGCAAATCGAGCATTTTATGGTGCCAGTTATGTTTTTTTGACTCATTTTTACTTCCATTACCCGAATATGGTAGGTAATGGAAGTATTGTATTCGGTCCAAAAATTCAATATCCAGTTTTCACCTGATTTACATGTTTTAAAATCTTCTGAGCCCAAAAAATTGGTTTTCAGCAATTTGACAGTGTGTGTGTGTGTGTGTGTGTGTGTGTGTGTGTGTGTGTGTCTGTGTGTGTGTCTGTGTGTGTGTGTGTGTGTGTGTGCGTGTGTGTGTGTGTGTGTGTGTGTGTGTGTGTGTGTGTGCGTGTGTGTAATCTTCAGACTATCATATCTCCAAATCTAATAGAGATAGAACGATGAAACTTCAGAATTGATACAGGTCTGGTGTACAGTGAAATTTCCAAATTTTGCTGAGAATTGGAAAAAATGGAAGTGGGACATCCAAAACCGTAAGTGGAACCGTAAGTTCGTATCTCAAAAATGGCTCTAACGATTTTCATCAAAATTGCTATATAAACACTCCATCAGATGTCCTTTCGAATGATGTAGTTGGTTAGTTCAAGAAAATTGATAGGTGCCCTGTATAAATAGCTCAATTTCAGGTCTTGCAAGTGCGTTCCATTAAAAACGGTAGTACGGATTCTTTTCAAACTTGGAATAATAACTCCTTTTTATATGTAATAAAAATGTAATATATGATATGTAATTGTTGTTTTCCGGTCAGCAATTGGGATTGTCAAGATTTGGTGAAATCCTGTATCTCAAACTCAAAAACGACTCTAACGGTTTTCTTAAAATTGTTACATAAATCAATTTTCGATATTCTTTCTCATGTATTACATGGTTATTACAGGAAAATTAACAGTCACTCTGTTTAGGTAGGTTAATTTTAGATCTCGGAAATTGGCGTTTCAAAAGATAGCTTAACTATTTTTTCTGTTATTTTCTAACTTGCCATCTAAACTTTCTTTTATATGTCTTTACTCGTGTATTAAGTTTCTCAAAACAGAAAAATTTTAGTTTTCTACTTCGTTAGATCAATTTTATGTCTGTCGATGATATTATCTAAAGTATATATATATAATACGTGTAATTGTAGGTAAAAGAAGTTGTGTGGTTGTTTCACGCCAGATTTTTAGCTATTAACCCTTTAACGTTCACTACTTAATTTATTTTAAAAATTACTAAACTAATTTTAAAAATGGCTTTTAGACACGTAGCTGATCATAAATATTTAAAAAAATAAAAAATTAGCATTGTTCCTTTTCGAGAAATTTTCGGTGTGAAACATCTGTAAGTGAACCTTATTAAATTCAAATAATATTTAATTTAATTAATAAATCACTTTATAAATAAACATTATCGGCAACAAAAACTCGTAAAAGTTGCATTTCAATTTATTCCGGAGTATTTTTACCCTTTGCGGCGCAAAGTAATTCGGATCATTTAAATTACATGTGCCACCGGAATTTACAAACATAATTAAAATAAAAGAAGTTTTAAAGGGCTTCGGATGGAATGGTTGGGAGGCACCTGTGACAGCGTCACGCATCCTCCAGTACCTAGATGTGGAAACTAAAGGGCCTTTTCTGCTATGTTATAAACGTAAACTTTTGCTAAAAAATTTCCGGGATGAGTTTTTGTACTTGAGAATTAAAATTAGGGGTTCCATCAGCGGGAACACTGCGACTGAAAGGGTTAACCCTTATCGCTCGTATGTCCCTTCTGAAGGGACATTAAAAAATCGAGCCACGGCTTAAGTTGTTCTTTTGCAAATGAAATGTTATTTTTTTAAAACGTGTAACTTATAGGGTACCTTTCGGCTACCGGAAAATTTTAACAGAAAGATTTATATCATTTAATGATGAAGTAAAATAAAACAAATTATTACAATTTTTTGGTAGCCAAAAGGTAGTAAGTTGGAAACTATACCATAGATGCCAACATTTTAATTTATTCCGGAGTATTTTTAGCCCCGCCTCTATTTCGCACCACTTTATTTATAGCAAGTTTTTCTCCAATATATAAATTCGATAAAATAAGAAACATTCACTCTTAAAAAATAAGCGGTATGAAATAAAGGCGGGTCTAAAAATACTCCGGAATAAATTAAAATGTTGGCATCTATGACTATACGTGTGACGTTTTAAAGGAACGATAAAAGGCGTGTCTTACGGAAAATATGCCAAGCGCAAAAGGTTAAAACTTTTTTTTTTTTTTTTACAAGCATAATTCATACATACTTTTCTTTAAATAATTAGTATAGCACTACTTTATATTTTAAAGTAGATACAGATTTACACTCTAAAGTGTTCTTTATATACTACTTTACATTCTAAAGTAACCGCAAATTAGCTTTCTTATTATTGCGTTTTTAAGCTGTTTTGTTTTAATTTTGTGACAGGTGTGAAATTTTCGAGACGTAACTCTTCACTTGCATACGCATTTATTTAAATTCTTGTAAATTTTATAATGAATATATTACATATGATATATTATAATGAATGTATTTCAATGACTTTTATAACACTTTATTAAATTTTAATACATGAAATAGATTCCATTAAGCAATATAATACCACTTCTAAAATGAATTTAAGTTATATATATATATATATATATATATATATATATATATATATATATATATATATATATATATATATATATAAAGGAAAAAGAAGAAAGAAGAAGAAGTATTAAGTAACAAACAAGACCAAATTGCGACAGGTGAGACGTCTTCCAACTTTTCAAAATTTTATATGTAATAGAAATTGGACACATAAACAGAAACAATGAAAAGTACATAAACAGTGAAAAACAAAACCTAAGATTGGTAAAACAGCGAAATGATATGTAAGAGATTTTCTTTTTTTAATAACTTTCCAATAATAGTCAAAGTTTTAAAATGTATAATATTTCATTATTTACAAGCGATCGGGTTTAGAACTTTTTTTATGATTATTTTTTGATCTATCTTAATAAAGGGAATTTACCATAACTGTCAACATTCTAATTAATACTCCGTAATATTGTTTATACCTGCCTTTTTTTTCCCTCACTAGTTTTTTTTAGGAGAGCCTTTTTCTTCTTATTTAATAATAATCACAGTTGCAAAAATTTACTCTACAAAAAAAGGGGAGCATAAAAAGTGCGGGTACTAATAATGCTACAGAATAATAGTTAGAATGTTGGAAAGTATGCAATTACATGCACGTATTTGAAAGTAATTTATTTCTTTTGATAGTTTTTCTAATTTATTCAATGTCCAAATATCTAAAACTGTGATACAGCAAGTTGCTGTAGCCAACAAACATTACGGTCTATGAATGACATTTCATTAAAACAGTTATACTCATTACACATAATAAAATTAGCACGTGTTATTTTGTTACTTAAAAGCACGATTTCTATCGGAAATGGTGTGCTTAAAATTTACTTGCTTATTTTTAGAGTTCACTTATTTTTAGAGTTTATTTGTTTATTTTTAGAGTTAATTTACAGAGGAAAAATAATCACACAATTAATTAGAGTAGGGACTAATGAATTATATTTTAATTCAAATGATATCATATTAATAAAACTTTTACTTTTATGGCCATCGAACAGAAATATTATGCTATGTTATGATAAACATACTTGCCAACATACTAATTCTGTAGTATTGTTAGCCCCGCCTTCATTTTCACACCAGTCTCACTTTAAAGTATTTTTCATCTTATTTAATCGTGATTGATTTTGGAGAATATTACTCTAAATATATACTGGTGTGAAAAAGGGGGCGGGACTAACAACACAACGAGATATTAATTAAGATGTTAGCAAGTATGTGATAAATATTGCCATATTGAAAATTGCTTTATTTCAGGATTCGTTTCACTGTTGAGAAAAATTAAGGCTTCAAACGATTTTAACCCTTTATGGAGCAAGGAAATTTTACCTTTGTTAAATAAAATTCCACCAGAATTTACGAAGAATGTTAGAAGAAAAGAAATGAATGAGTTCTTTCCATTAAGTTATAAAAGGAAAACTTTGTAAAAAAGTACTGGGATGAGGTTTTGCTGTAGAGAATTAAAATTATCACCGCCTTATAAAGGATAAAAATATTTATAGTTTGTTAAAAATTCAATAAATGTTACCTTCACTTCTATTAAGTAAATTACTGCGCTAAAAAAACTTGCTTTTAGGGATTATTTATGTATTTATTTATTTATTTTTAGAAAAATACGTTATTTTTTAAACTGCAAAATCATTTGCTTAGTATGTAAAAAATATTGTTATACTCACATATTTTTTAGAACCTCGAAAAATCTTATTTAATTTTGAGCGAAGTTGTAGCTAAAATTCCATTCTAATGATATTTTCATGAAAACCCAATCAAATGCTTTTGAAATATTACGTACAAAGAAAAAAAAAAGCTTAATATTTTATATAAAATATGATAATTTCATTTCGAAAATACGGAAAAAATACTGGCTGTAGTATAAGAAAAATGTTTTGAACCTATCACATTTAGATTCAAAATATTGGAATCATAGAGAATCATAAATGTTTCTACTCTTACATTACGATGATTCTAATAAATAAAAATATTTATAAGATATGTCGATCAAAAGAATCAAATATGAGATTTTTATAAACATAAACAACTTTAAAATTATATGCAATGCTTACCTCAAATGATCTTTTGGAACCATTTCTTATATTTACTAAAATTCCTATTTTGAAAGTATGGATAAACATTCTCCATTATTTATAACGACGTAATGATATTACTCGTTTAGTCATTTTAGAAAGGTATGCATCCTTCAGTGTGAGACATTACGCGATATTGAATAAAAGAAATTTTATTGTAAATGTTATTATGCAACATGAAGAAATTGGTTTTCATATTAGGTTCCCCCCCCCCCCCCCAAATTTAGGAACTTTTTTACTCAGTACTCACCAATAATTTTGGTGAATGGTATTTGATATACGAGGTGTGCCTATTAAATAACGAGACTATTGCTATTACAGATTAAGTACATATGCGACAAATCCGAACGACCGACAGCTGTGCAGCGTAAAACCTTCTCTTTTGATTGCAGCGCCTCCCGTGTTTGTAGAGAAATCAGTCTGGCCGTAACCTTCGTTTCTGTAAGAGGTGTTTGTTTCGTTTTGCCGAAAACATGATAAGTGTAAAAGTAGAGCAACTAATTGCCGTGAAATTCCACGTGAAACTTGATAAAACCGCTAGTGAAACTTATCTTTTATTAAAACAAGTTTATGGCGATGAATATTTATCACGTGCGCAAGTTTTTGAGTGGTTCAAGCGTTTTCAAGATGGCCGAAAAGACGTTGGAGATTATGACCGCCCGGGTCACCCTTCCACGTCCAAAACGGATGAAAATATCGAAAATGTCACTAATCTGGTTCCATCTGACTATCCATCTACTATCTTGAGATGAGTGCTCAACTCCGTGAAAGAGATGGGAAAAAACGACCCGAATTGTAGAAGAACAAGTTATGGGTTCTCCATCAAGACAACGCTTTGGCTCACACTGAATTGTCTGTCAAGACGTTTCTAGCCAAGTACAACATCCCAGTTTTAGGCTATCCGCCTTATTCGCCTGACCTGTCCCCATGTGACTTTTATCTGTTCCCCAAAGTGAAATCTGTATTAAAACCCGTTAGTAGTCGCTAGTTGGTCGATTTGCCGCCCATCCTTCAATTTTGCAAGAATTGTTTATTCAATAGCCACCAAAAATATATAGAAGTGGTCTTTGATATACATAAAACGCGAATAAAATCAAAGAAACGTCGGTCACATCACTTCTTAAAATTATTGGTGGCAGTTAAATAAACAGTGGGCAATCTGTAATAGGTGGCGCTGTGTATAGCGACTACTAACGGGTTAAAAGTTTTACAAGATTTGAGTCAGCTGAAGCTGTGAAAGAAAAAGCGGCACAACTCATGCGGGCGCTCACAGATCAAGACTTCCAGCACTGTTTCGAACAATGGAAAATTCGCTTGTAGCTTTGTAGGGATAGAGGATGGGGGTATAATGAAGGTGATAATAACTAAATATGTATAAATTTAAAATAAAACGTTTTACAGCAATAGTCTCGTTATTTAACAGCCACACCTCGTATATAATAGACGATTAATCTCTGAATGATCAGTCAACCGTTGCAATTGAAAATTAGTGGTAGATATTGAATAAAAAGTGTCCCTAAAATTATTAGGTGTAAGGGAAAGTTCTGTTGTTTTCGAACGCGTGCACTTTTATGTGTTGTCGATTATCGACTGAAACCAGTTTAAACTGTTAGGTTAGAGTATGATTGATGATTTTCATACATTTTTTCGTATTTTAGTCGGGTTTTTCAAATTTGTAGAACTGTCACCATGGGTGAAGAAAAAGTGCACTTAAGACACTGTATGTTGTACGAGTTCCTAAAAGGGACGCGATGGAGGCAACAAAAAACTCTTGTGAAGTGCTTCGGGAGGACGCAGTAACTGCTCGAACATGCCAAAGATGGTTTGTGAAATTTCGTTTGGGTGATTTTTCTTTGAAAGATGAACCCAGATCAGGAAGGCCATGAGATGTCAATGACAAAGTGCTACAGTATGATCAGGACAAATCCTATGTTAACTTCCACAGAAGTGGGCTTCAAGCATGGAATTCATCAGACTACTGCTTTGGATCACATTAAAAAGCTTGGTTTCGTGTCCAAACTCTCTGTTTGGGTGCCACACAACGACAGAACTTTCCCTTACACCTAATTACAACAGTATAAGTTAAGAGACTGAAATGTGATTACATGCTTGTGAGGTAAAATTGCTGCTTACTAGCGGTGGACTGTGGTTTGATTCTGGTTGGTAGAACTGGAGAATTTCGTTTGATGCAAATTTATTATTATTATTATTTTAGAGTGTGTGCTACGGGAAAAAAAACCCTGTTATGTACGAATATTTTCTTAAGTGTTGTGTCGCAGAAAATCTCTATCAATATTTTTTCCATAGTATATGGACATTTTCTGTCAATATCGCTGCCAGAAATTTTCTTTAGTATAATAGAATTTATTTTTACAGTATATAGATGGTACTTTAAAGTACTAGTATTTAAAAAAGTGTATAAAATCATATTTATTGAAATAATTCTAAGGGTGATTATGAGGAACGATCAATGGATATACATTACTTGAATTTCACAATCATGTGCAGTAGATGCTACATGACTCTGTTTTTGTTCCACAAATCTTTCCTGAGCGTGTTATCACGGTTTTTGATTGCTTCACGGTCTTCACCTCTTTTACAATTAATTTGTACATTACCACTCGATTCTTCTACCAATCTTAGAAAAAATATAAAATTGACGAAAAGTTTTACTTTTTTACATATTTTCAAGATTACAGAGATCGAAATCTCCGCCCTTTTTTCAGGACATCTTCAGAGATGAGAATACTTGGCACTTTTTGCTACCACTAAATTTATACAAAAACCTTTACCTTTTTTTTTTTTTTTTTTGTAATTTATCGAGATTATATGGCATACAGGTTATTACATAAAAATTGTGTTAGGAAAAAAGGTGAATTTTTTTCAATTTTGGAAGTGTCCTGTAAAAAGACCGAACTGCTTTACATTACCACATTGTAAAGCACATCATAAAGGGTTTATTTCTGTAAAAATATTTTATGTTTCCGTCTAATTAATATTCCGTAGTGTTGTTAGTTCCGCCCTTTTTCTCACACCAGTAAATCTGTAGAGTAATATTCTCCAAATACGATTAAGATTAAATAAAAAGAAAAATACTCTAAAAAGATATTGGTGTGAAAAAGAAGCCGGAATTAACAATACTACGGAATATTAATTAGTATGTTGGCAAGTATGTATGTTATTCATTTCTTGAATTCTTTCTTCAATTTAACAGTATCGTAAATACATTGGGGATTACTTTTATGCTCTAAATCTTCTCCAAATGACTTATGGCGATATTTGAACCCAGCCCCTATAAAATAATTTTACCATGTGCTAAAACTATTCTTACTGTATCTATACGTACTAGTACTGTCACGGCATTTACATATTTATTTACATATTTGTTTAACGTGCATTTACATCACTGAATTTTAAAATTGCTTTAAGTTTGCTATTTTCACGATAAACAATTATAAATCGTAGTAGCAAAAAAATTTTTTAAAGAATAATGAAAAGGATTTTAAACTTGAAACCAGAAGTTTTTTCTAATATTTTTTTTCAGTATTGAGTTTTTAAATCGTTTATAGATTTCTTCTGTAACTTTATTATTAATAAACAATTATATCATTTAAGAATTTTTAAAACTTCAAATTTTTAAGAATAGTTGCAATTTTATTTATTTATTTTTATTTTTTCATTTTACTGCGTAAGTAGGTAATTTATGTGACAAAAGGTTTGAATTAGAAAAGAATGGTTAATTAAACGCTAATTTTTATACCATTAATGAAGCATATTGAATTTTTAATATTTTAGAATGGATCTTCTACACATATTGCATTTATAAGAACATACAAAATATATATTTTTTAACAACAAAATATTGATAATTTAGAAATGAGAGGATTTGCTTTCAACATAAAAAAAAATTATAAAAGTTTCGCAGCAATTTCCATCACTTTGCGGAAACATCAAAGGAAAAAATCAGTCACAATTTTAAGATGATTTGCTAGAAAAAGTAAGCAATATTAAATATTTTAAAAGAGAACTTTTTCTATGAAACTCGCTATATGCGCCGATTTCACAGTGTAAAATAAGATACTTGGAATATGTAAAGTGTAAATAAATTGACATTTATGTGCCAGTTAAAAAAGCATTTTAGAAATAGTTCGTGTATTTTTGTATTCATTTGCATAACAGTTTTGTATAACAGTTTTGTATTCGGTATTTGTATAACAGTTTGTGTATTTTTGTATTCATCTGAAGCCCTGCTATTGACTAAGAAGTCCTTCTTTGAAAGATGATAAACGGGAGAAGCAAGTTTCGAAATCAGATCGCATTCATAGATATCATCATTCAATGTTTTCTGTGATTTTCTTCGAAACTTACTTAAATATGAACTAGGACTCATAAAATAAATCTTCATATAGGGCATCTGATGCAGACGTTTGACCGAGAGTACACAACTGGATTTAAACTTCACATACATTCATTGAGAATAAAAATAATAATGAATTTAAAAATATGCGATTATTTTATTTTACAAAATTTGAAGATAGAAAGGATATTTAATTATTAATAATAATATTAAAATATATAAATTAAAAGGCAAAAGACATTAATACATGCCATGCAATACCATAAGCGCCAACTTTTATCCTTTTTAGCTACTGGGAAATCTTAACCCTTTCAGTGCCAAGCAAATTTTCATCGTTTAAAATCAACTGCCACCAGAAATCACCAGCAATATTAAAAGACAAGAAATAAATGATAATATTCCTTTAAGATATAAAGGAAAATTCCGGGGACAGTTTTTGCAATTTTGAAATGAAATTTGTGGTTGCACTGCGCAACTACCGCTCCTGAAGGGGTTACCCTTTGAGGCGCAAAGTAACTCAGATCATTTAATTTATACTCCCACCGGAATTCACGAGCAAAATTAATTTAAAAGAAATTTTAAACTTAAAAAAAAAAAAAAAAAAAACGGCTTTTATTGCTACGTTATAAACCTAAATTTTTGCTAAAAAAAATCCGGTATTTTGCAGCTGGAGCTTAATATTTGCGTCCTCGCAGCGAGGACAGAAATAGAAACTTATTATCTAATTCTTAAACAATTTTCATTGATTAAATAAAATAAAAATTTCTATTAATATTTTTCGGTAGAAAGAAAAAACTGGTAACTGTAGCAATAACAATAACCATGAAATATAAAGTTTTTGCCATAGCTGTACACCATTTAAATGTCAAAAAATAAATATAAACCAAAAATAAATAAATTTAAGCAAATTATATTTTGTTATACAGATTCTCATAAAGCATATGTAAATGTAATTAATCCTCAACTACAAAATATCGTTAATTTGCTGTTTCTGAATGCATTTTTAAAAATTATTATTATTATTTTGATTTTGATTCTCAATAAATTTATAACTTCATATTGAATTCTCTGCTTCAGCAAAAGAAAATCTTATTCCAGTATATCGCCGTTGACGTCATTATTTAAATTTTTAATGTTACCGGAAATGCCGTAACGTAAAAAATAATTAACTTTTTATTATACAAACGTTTATATAATATCTACAGCTGTAATTAATTCAGAAATACAAAACATCTTCATTTTGCTGTATCTAAATGGTTTTTTTTATTTTTTTTTTATTTTAGATATAAATGACTTATGAATTTTCTGATTCAACGAATGAAAATTTTATTCTTGTTTATATCGTCGTCGACATCATTATTTAAATTTATTATTGTTACTGAAACTGATTTATTTTAATATTGTAATTTTTTTTAAGTGAATGAATCTTATTTACGTCTATTTACGATGGTTTTTTGAGTTTTTCCATGTCATTTAGCCCTTTCTTTATGTAGTCCTTAATGTATAAGAGTAACTAACTAAATGAAGCAGAAAAAGTTTTATTGCAGCTGGGAGAATATTAGAAAAATAAAATGCAAGTTATATCTTGAATTTGTATGTTTGGAATGATTTGTATCTCCATATTTGGAATGATTTATATCTCTCCCGCAGTTGACAAAATAATTTTTGTTTTTATTGTAAATGATGTCTAAATATGTGGATTCATTTTTTCATTTCATTTCATTTCTTTTCTTTTCTTTCTTTTTCTTTTTTTTTTTTGTTTGTTTTGTAATTATATATTTACAGGAATAAAAAATATTATTATTAGTTTCCGTGTTATTTATTCCGTATAAATAAGAAGAAAAGGATTGAAGTTTACTTTTATTTACTTTTTAACCCTTTGCTGACCCCATTTAATTTCGCTCCTCTGGGTCAAAGAGGCCGTATTTTTTTAAAAAAGCATAAAAGTTCCCCATTTGTTATAAAGTAAGAAAAAAAAAAACTTTCACGCAAGATAAAACTTTTTAAATAAGATATGAATTTGTGTATTTATTAATGCTTTGTAGTGAATTTTTATGGTAGAAAGAAGACGATAGAAAGATAAAATTTCCGTTAAAATAGTGTCCCACATACAGTTTGTTAAATATGCATGTAGGTATAGCGAAATGCTCGCTTTTTCCCCGGAAAAATCATAACAGTTAAATTATAACCATTATTAGCAATTATTCTTTCTTTTCCTCTCCTAAAGAAAAATCTTTAAAATTTTCTTAGTAGTTGACTTTAAATAGATTTACCGGGACTGCAATACAAGCGTTTAGGCAGACAAGGGGTTAAAGAATATGGGCGATATGTTACTGTGACATTTATTTTAAGATTAGCCGATATCGGAGAGGAATTTTTCTGTGATACAAAAAGTCTGACTGTAGCAAACTTCTTCTCGGTGGAATCTGAGGCATTCCCAAACTTTGCTTTAATTTTTTCTAACTGTGAGAAACACTAAATGTATATTTGCCTTCCGGGAAAAATCTTAGTTACAACAAACTTCTGCTCGGAAAGGGCATGTACACCTTTTCTTTTGGCAGAAACTAATAAACTACTTGCGCCCCTCAAAAGTCTGACCATGAAAACTCATTTGCTGGGGGCTGACAATCCAGAGTTTTAAATTGAACAGCGGCTCATATGCTATTTTACCATAAGTAAAAGCCATTTACTTGAAATTTATCGATAGCATATTTATTTAAATAGATTATTTATTAAATAATTAAATAACTTAATAATAAATTTCAGTGCTATTAATTTTTCAAAAAATAAATAAACAAAAACAAGTCACGAAATATTTCTTACGTTCATTTTTCACATGTATAAATACATATATTATTTGTTAACTATCAGAGCAGTTTTCACAAATTCGACCAAAAATATGAAATGAAAACAGCTTCAAAATTCACAAAAGGTTTTTCACTTAATTTTTCACCTGTGTAAATATATATTTTCTCCGACGGAAAAAAAAAGAAAAAAAAAATACCTAGCTCAATCACAACTATTCTTTGGGCATACAGTTATTGGATTACGTGGTTTTGATTTTAAAAAATCATGTTTTCCCCGACAAGGAAAAAATGGAGCTACGGCGTTTGTAATTTGCATACATCTTTGAATTTTCTACCTTTGAAATACCTTATATGCGCAAAATTTTTAAAAATAACAAAAGAATTTCCACGTTGTGTAAAAATGCCATCAATTTACCAAGCTAAATACGCAATATTGCTAACGCCTACTCTTTATGCAGCTTGTTCAACGAAGAAAATCGTAAATTCTTCAATTCATTGCATTCCAAATATTTTTCAGAGGCTGCGGTAGCCTGGTTGGTATAGGGTTTAGCTTCTAAATATCGGATAACAGGTTCGATACTCGAACAGGAAAAGACCGTAAAGTATAATAATGGTGGCTTGTATGCGTAAAATCCTTGTTGGCTGCAATGTTCCATAGATAAAACATTTCTAGGGGCTAACAAAGCGGAAAGTCATACCTTGATCGGAATGATTATACATGTGATGGCAAACGTCGAACCGCCACCGGGATGTACCCTAGACCGTTGCCGATTGAGCCCCATCAATGGACGAGCGTGACTGCACTCAAAACTGGTAGACAGAGCCAGTTCAGTCCAAGGTAACACTCGTCGGCCTAGCTATTCGGAGTATTCCATGGTTTTCTCTGAAACGCATAAATACGGACTAGGGCGCCTTAGAAAAACACCCACGGAGGGTATCCCCCTCCATGTCCACTTAAAGCCCACTTAATTCCAACCTCTATCAAATAGATTTCCGCTCTGTTTACCATCCACTGAATACATTTTTGTATCTTTGCTAATCATAATTATTTTTGAAAATTTTATAAATTTTATAGAACTTTGGTGCACACCTATTACTTACCGAAATGCCTTGATAGCGGTAAACGTGTTGTTTTTTCTTGGTAATTGTATTTCACGAGCAGCACTCAGTCTGATCATCGGTCATGATAAAGTGAAAGTGAGTGTCATGATCATTTCCATCGTTTATTTAAGTATTCCTGTAAGATTTCCTTACATAGGCTGAAAATATCAAATACCTTCAGTTTGTTTACATAGTACTGGAACCGCAGCGTTTTTCGCCCTATGTAGACCTATGATCTTTATTTTTCGATCGGGATTAAAATCACATGCGCTGGTGGCCATGTTTCTAAGACAGAGCTATAATTCATCCAGTAGATTTTCCATAGAAGTCCTTAAAAAATTCTGTATAGATCACTGATACATTCACAGTGGGAAAAAAAATGCAGAACATTTACATTAAATTTGAGGAATTAATCGCGCAATATTTACCTGGAATACTCCTGGAAATTATATGAAAAAATATATGATTTAAAATAATATTAATTTCTGAAACTAACAATGTTCCACAGAGAAAATCCTCTATTTTTAGGAATTTCAAACTTATAAGAACAAGGAATGTTTTATACATGTAAGAGTAATGTTACCAAAAACCTTTGCGAGGAATCTCTTTTCGAATGTTAAACGGAAAATTGTGGGGTAGACTTTTAAATTCATGACATTATGAAAATTTTTTATTCTGAATAAAAACATTCTTTATGTTTTACCAAAGCTGCCAACTTTTCTACTTTATTCCGTAGCTGTTAGGTATTGATATACTTTTGCCTCACTAGAGGGCGCCAGAGGTCCCGTTGAGATGAGATTCGAAGAACATTTTTTTTGTTTACTCGCTCGCGGGATATTAGTTTTAGTTTTAGTTCTGTTTTTAGAATAGAGAGCAACTGGTCATGAAATAGTATTTTGCTCTCGGGGCCTTTTTGGCCTGATTTTATTATTCAAGGAGCTATCGTTTAAGAAATAGAAAAAGTAGCTCCTAGATTAGATTTAGTTTTAGTTTTAGTTTGTCTTTAGTGAAGAGAGCAACACAATGAAATAGAATGCTCTCAGGCCACCTTTGGCCTAATTTATTTTTATGGAACCACCATTGTCATTACGAAATAGAAAACTGGTGGCTTAGTTATTAAAATATTACGAATAGAAAATTGTTTTCGTGAAATTTCGAATATGTAAATACTTTTGTAAATAGTGTTATTTTCATCATGTAACTATTTTAGTTAATAAACTGTATATATTTTATCATCTTAAAGAAGAAGCTATTATTTCTAGAAAAACAAGTGTCCGTTATTAGTCTTCATTTTTTAACGTCGAAGAATTTTACACGTTAGAAGAATATTAAAATATCAGTTTGAAGATTATTACTTTGAAATTAAAATGATTAGAAATTATTAAATAAGACATTTGATTAAATGAAAATAGCCTGCAATATTTATATTTCAAAGAGTCTAGAAGACTCGCTTAAGCCATTCAGAAGATTGGCGTTTTATAACATAATTTTATGGCGTTCGCAGACAGGAAGTATCGTTTATATTAATATTGTTTATATTAACTGAAAAGAAAAGAATTATTTTCATTTGAAACAATAAATGGTTTAAAATTTATTTTATTATTATATGAAATGTTTTTCAAAAGATATCTAAGATTGAAATTAGAATATAGAATATTCCTTTTTCAAAGTAAATAAAATTAAAAATGTCTGATTGATTGAAATAAAACTAGAATATAAAGAAAGCAATTGAGTATTGAGTTGACCTTGAAAAAGAAGCATCATTTGATGAAGAAAATAATAAAAAGTATTTTTTCCATGTTAAATATTAGATGATGTCAAAATCTGATTGCAGTGAATTTTTATTGTTTTATTTTTTGTTTCGCAATGATAATGAAATAAAGTATTATTTTAGAATTTATGAATGAAAACAGAATGTGCAAGTGATAGAAGCTTCGATTCTAATTTATTTTTGGATTACATTTGGTGATTGTTATATTCAATAAATTTTTACAGTTAATAAATAAATAAAAATTATTATTCAGTTGGAAATAAATATTGCTATAAGAGTAAAATAAAAAATAATAAATGGTTATTTTCTTTTGTTTACATTTTATGAAAAGAAAATGGCTCTCAAATTAGAACATTTTCCAAGTTGTTCTTTAAATAAAATCTTCTTGGTAAATAGAAAAGTGAAAGTTTTTACATTTAAATTAAAAGGCATAAATAACGAATAATTGGTTACTTAACATAAAACTGTTCTGTTTTTGTTTAAAAATCAGAAATGGAAAAAATAAAAAGGCGAAGAACTCCATTACGATCTTCCTTTACTAAAACTTTAAATATTTTAAAAACTGAACTAGAGAAAGAAGATCTTGAGAAGGGTATACTTTTAGATAATTTAAATAAATTAGAGGGTTTAATGACAGAATTAAAAGCATTTGATAATGAGATATTGGACATTATGTCGGAAGATAGTAAATGCGATGAAGCTTTGATTATAAAAGAAGCCGAAGAAAGCGAAGCATACTGTGATGAATTTATCACAGTTAAAAGACTAATTAATGAAAAGTTAAATTCAAATGTAAATTTTAATTACACAAGCCAAAATAAAATAGAAAGCGAAACAAACTTGAAAACAAAGCGATATAAATTACCAAAATTAGCTATCAAGAAATTTGATTCAAAATTGATAAATTATTTGCCCTTTTGGGCCCAATTTAAGAAAATTCACGAGGATGAAGAATTAGACAACGCTAACAAATTTCAGTACCTTTTACAGTGCGTAGAACCAGGAACTCCAGCCAGAGAATTACTCGAAAGTTACCCCGTAACATCAGAAAATTATTTAAAGGCAGTAAAGTCTTTTGAAGAACGCTATGGGGATAAAGATATCTTAATCGAAGTATATGTTAGGGAATTTTTGAAATTAATTACAGCTAACGTACAGACTAGGGGAAATAGCAAAAATTTGTGTAATTTAGTGACCAAGATAGAAGCACACTTGAGATCGCTGGAAAGCATGGGTGTAAACATTGATCAGAACTCTGCGTGGCTGTACCCAATGGTAGAATCCTGTTTACCCGAAGATATTATTAGAACGTTTCATAGACTTAATGTTGGGGCCAGGGAAGATTCTACTGAGTTAGATGACAAGGAACCACACAGAAATCGAACTTGTCACTATTGAGTATTGCTGAATTTTTTGAAAAGGGAAGTGGCAGGTGAAGAAAGGTTACAATTAGCCAGGTCGGGTTTTGAAATTAATTCACCCAAGGAAAATGTTAAAAATAAATTCCACAAGAGAGATAACAGGGTCCCCACTGCTACAGGCTTATTCGCTGCAAAAGAATTAAGCTGTATATTTTGCGGAAAAACGCATGAGAGTAAAGACTGCATAACAGCCAGATCGCTCTCCCTTGACGAAAAGAAAAATAAAGTAAAAGAAAAAAATTGCTGTTTGAAATGTTTACGTTTTGGACACCGGGCAAAAACGTGCAAGGTTTTTATTAAGTGCCACGTTTGTTCGAAACCACACACAGAACTATTTTGTCCAGAGATAAGGAAAGGGGGTGAAAATAGTAGAAGCAAACCTCCCGAAGTAATACAGAACACTGTTGCCAAACAATGCTCCCAGGAAATAGCCCTTATGACGTTAGAAATAAATATAAAAGGGGAAAAAGGCCAAAAAAAGGTGCGTTGTCTTATGGACAGTGGTTCGCAGAAAAGTTACATCTTGAGGAAAACTGCCAAAGAGCTCAAGCTCAAACCCATTGGAACAGAAGTAATTGCCCATACAGTTTTTGGGGGTGCACAGATAGAAGCTAAACAGCATAATATATTTAGAGTTACTGTAGGTGCATCGAATAATCGGGTCAGTTCCATACATGAGCTCGATCTTTTAGAACAAGAAAAAATTTGTGGTGAAATTCCTCGAATTCCAAAGGGAAATCTGTGCAGAGAACTCAAGAAAAATAAGCTGTGGTTGTCCGATATCGGCCCTGGTAATACGGAAATAGAAATCCTGATCGGGAGTGACGTTTACGGTCAACTGTTAACGGGTCGAGTCAAGCAATTAGAAAATGGACTCACAGCAATAGAAACCAAACTTGGGTGGACAGTTTGTGGAAAAACAGGGCTTCCATCTCAGGGTTGCTTGAATAGCGGTACAGCAGTATTAATGACAAATCTGTACATAAAAGATTGGAATGTTCCAGACTTGAGGCGACTCGAAACGATAGGAAACAACGACCCTGCACAAATCTTGTCCAAAAGAGAAGAAGAAGAGCAAGTCCACGATATGTTTCTTAGACAACTCACCAGAAACGTCACATTTGTAAACAACACGTCCGAATTGGAAGAATTTAAATCTAAGGCAACAGAAATCATGGCTGAAGCTAAAATGGACCTAAGATTGTGGCAATTCGGTCCTGTAAAAGAAATAGAAAAGTTGTCTTTAGAAAATGAAAAGGAAGACTTTTCAACTCCAATTCCAGTTTTAGGAATTAAATGGGACAGAACAGATGATAGCTTGATGGTCTGCAATAAATTTGACTTAGAAATAGTGAATCCATCAAAACGTCAAATTCTATCCATAACTCAAGGAATTTTCGATCCCATCGGTTTTCTAGCTCCAGCATTGTTACCAGCCAAGATAATAATTCAAGAATCTTGGTCCAGCAAATCAGCATGGGACACTCCGCTTCCAGAGAAAATTCAAAGAGACTTTCAGAAATGGTACAGCGAATTAAAACAGCTAACAGAATTGAAGATCCCGAGAAGAATAGGTTATGGAAATAAAGAAGATTGGACCCTACATATTTTCTGCGATGCAAGTCAAAGTGCCTATGCAACAGTAATTTTTCTACGGTGCGAAGAAGAAAAAAGAGTTTCAATTCAATTTTTGGGAGCAAAATCACGGTTGTCTCCAAAAAAGGCTCTAACGATTCCTCGTCTTGAGCTGCTTGCCAGTGTGTTGGGATCCAGACTATCAAAATATGTCGTAGAAGCTTTGGACATCCCTACAGTACCAACTTACTTTTGGACTGATTCTTCGACAGTTTTGGCCTGGATTAAAAGAAATGACCAGTGGGGTACCTTTGTGGGCAACAGAATCAGAGAAATATGCCAACTTACGAACCCTCAACAGTGGTACTTAGTTCCAGGAAGTCAAAATCCGACAGACCTGCCTTCCCGTGGTTGTAGTCCTAAATACCTTCTGGAATCGGGATGGTGGTAGGGTCCTAAATGGCTAGCAGATGAAAAAAGTAACTGGCCCCAACCGAAGATTGTCCCTAATGAAGTCTTAGTTATGTCGGAAAGAAAGAAAACTGCAGTCTCATTATTTTCGAGTCAAAATGTAGATCCATTTATGAATTATGAAAGAACTTCGAAATTTAGTAAACTTGTAAATATTATTTGTTGGATAAGAAGATTTGCAACAAAATGTAGAAATAGAAATCATATTTTCCCAGCTGAACTTTCGGCAGAAGAAAAGGAAGAGGCGGAAAAATTTCTCTGGTCACGCATACAGTTAGAAAGTTTTGGTAATGTGCGAGAAACAATAAAAGGACTTGTTGTTATGAAAGATCAAGACAATATTCTAAGAGTCAAAACAAAGTTGTTAGATCGAGAAGACACTTTTTCTTCCAAGTATCCTATATTGTTGCCATCAAAACATCATGTTGTAAGGTGCCTAATTAGAGACTGCCACTTGAAGAATTGCCATGCTGGACTTCAGACAGTTTGTTCGATCTTACGTGAACATTACTGGATTGTTTCTGCAAAGCGTAACATCCGAAGTCAATTGATAAAATGCACAAAGTGTAAAATTTTTTCTTCCAAACCATTTGTTACTCCTCCCATCCATTTACCTTTTGACAGAGTCAGAGACTCAAAAGTTTTTGAAGTTGTTGGCATCGACTTATGTGGCCCTCTTTACCTGAAAAATAAATCCAAAGTATGGATAGTCATTTTTACCTGTGCAGTATACACTTGGAATTACACTCGAGCCATACACTTGGAATTAGTGACGAATCTTTCAACAGAGGGATTCATACAAGCGCTAAGAAGATTTGTTGCCCGAAGAGGAAGAATTTCAACAATCTACAGTGACAATGGAACTAACTTTCGCGGTGCCAACAATCTCTTTAGATCTCTTGACTGGAATCAAATTCAAAAGACGGATGACATAGCTCCAATAAAATGGAAGTTCACCCCCCCAACCGCTGCTTGGTGGGGCGGATGGTGGGAGCGTCTCATTAGAAGTGTAAAAAACCTCCTACTCAGAACTCTTGGAAAATCTTCCCTCAATTTTGAAGATCTCTCTACTATCTTGTGTGAAGTTGAAGCCATAATGAACAGTCGACCTTTAACATACCTATCAAAAGAACCAGACAAGTTCATTCCTTTGACACCTTCTTGTTTTATGCATGACATTCAAGAAATTGGTGTACCAGATCTGGATGCCATTGATGCTAAAAAACTGAGAGCACGATAAAAGCACTGCCAAAGTGTTCGAAGGCAACTACAAAGTAGATTTCGAAAAGAGTATCTAGCGCAGTTGGTACAACGAAGTAGACAGATATGTAAGCCTGTTAAACAAGGCGACATTGTGCTAGTAGAAATCAACAGTGTGAAAAGACTACATTGGCCAATAGGAAGAGTAGTGAAAATTTTTCCCAGCCGAGATGGCCGTGCCAGGGTTGTGGAAGTGAAAATGCATTCTGGGACATTGATTAGACCACTTCAAAAACTCTATCCCTTAGAGATATCAGATGCTGAGGATCCAGTGATACAAGCAGCAAAAGAGACAATAAATTGAAAGTGGTCAAAAACTATAAAAAACTTTTCGAAAGACAATCACAATTGTTTTAAAATTGCATTGAACTTTAAAATATTTTATTTTTATTTTTCTTTATTTTCATTAGTTTGTAACTTAAATTTTTACTATTTGTAGTTTATAGCTTTAATTTTTCTTAGTATGTAGTTTTATAAGTTTAAATTTTCTTAATTAATTAACTGTTTAATTTTTTAGCTCTCACCTAAAAAATTAAAGGTGGGAGGATGTTAGGTATTGATATACTTTTGCCTCACTAGAGGGCGCCAGAGGTCCCGTTGAGATGAGATTCGAAGAACATTTTTTTTGTTTACTCGCTCGCGGGATATTAGTTTTAGTTTTAGTTCTGTTTTTAGAATAGAGAGCAACTGGTCATGAAATAGTATTTTGCTCTCGGGGCCTTTTTGGCCTGATTTTATTATTCAAGGAGCTATCGTTTAAGAAATAGAAAAAGTAGCTCCTAGATTAGATTTAGTTTTAGTTTTAGTTTGTCTTTAGTGAAGAGAGCAACACAATGAAATAGAATGCTCTCAGGCCACCTTTGGCCTAATTTATTTTTATGGAACCACCATTGTCATTACGAAATAGAAAACTGGTGGCTTAGTTATTAAAATATTACGAATAGAAAATTGTTTTCGTGAAATTTCGAATATGTAAATACTTTTTGTAAATAGTGTTATTTTCATCATGTAACTATTTTAGTTAATAAACTGTATATATTTTATCATCTTAAAGAAGAAGCTATTATTTCTAGAAAAACAAGTGTCCGTTATTAGTCTTCATTTTTTAACGTGGAAGAATTTTACAGGTAAGAAGAATATTAAAATATCAGTTTGAAGATTATTACTTTGAAATTAAAATGATTAGAAATTATTAAATAAGACATTTGATTAAATGGAAATAGCCTGCAATCTTTATATTTCAAAGAGTCTAGAAGACTCGCTTAAGCCATTCAGAAGATTGGCGTTTTATAACAGTAGCATTGTTAGACCCACTCTTTTCCCACGCCACTTTCTTTAAAGAGTATATTTTTGCCAAAATATAATTACGATTAATATGAAAAAAAAAAAAAAAAAACCTTTTAAAAATTGTTGCATAAAAAATCCAGTAACAATAATGTTCCAGAAAAACTAGAAACTTTAAAAGGTTTTAAGCTTAAAATTTCTTTTTACTCTAAAATAATGTAATTTTTTGTCTTATAGTATAGTCTAATTTAGTGTGAAAGTTAAAAATTGCCGTCTTCATCAATTCATTACAAAATCATTAATTTGCGTTCCTCTTACACACACTAAAATAAAACAAATAAATTACATCACATGATTTTTATTTTTTGTAGAAATACAAATGTTATTTTGTAATAAATTTCTAACATCTCATACTATTATTATTATTATTATTATTGTTATTATTATTATTTACTGAAATTTGTTTATTTATTTGTACTCTTACCGGAAGTCAAAGTTAATCTAACATGTAAGCTGTTTATACTTTATAAATAAACATTTTCAGCTTTGGAATAAAAACAATTATTTTATGAATTACCTTCAAAGAATAATTAAAAACTAATATATCTAAGGTGAAAAAGAAATTAATAAATGTGTTTTTGATGTTAAACAAAGATGCAATTTCATTCTTAAATTGCTAACATTTTAAAATCTAATCTAAGTATTATCACGATCGAAAAATAAAATAAATACATAAATAAATATTGTTGTGAATTTGTAAATAATTATATTTATTTTTGAAGAAATTCTTTCAAAGAGGCTTAGTAAATTGATACAATGTTAATTTTCTGCATTTCTAGCTCTTTTTCGCGTTAAAATAGCTAATTTTCTCTTAAAAACGCATTAAAAAGCTCCAATAAGGCAGGTAATGGATTTGGCACTGAATTTGGTGACTTTTTCCTCTTGGCGACTTTTTGACAACTTTTTGCCAGAAAATTCTAGGTTGGGGACAAAATATCGCCGACGTAAATGAATACAAAGCAAAAATGAGTTGGTAATTATTAGTAATGTTGTATAAAATTTTATGACAATACATACATTAGTCAGAGCACTGACATACTGACAAATCTACAACAATTTTTTTTATCCATTTTACTTAAAATAGTTCAAAGACTATATTTATTAACTTTTGTCAAGATTAGTCATAATGAATTCAATCGTGCTTATCAATTTTAAAATTTTTAATTCACGTTTGTGAACAGCGTACAGCTTTAATGTCAGCAGTGATGTACACGATTTTTAAATGTATTTTGAATAGTGATGAAAAGCAAAAGATAGAATACCTTAAAAATAAACACAGATAAAATAATGAAATTCAACACTATGATTTGACTAATTAATTAATTAATATTTATAAGGCCCTGTGGCCTCCGCCAGAGATCACGCGTGACACAAAATCAAATTTTCAAATAGTGTTCATACTACTTTTTTGACGCGATATTTTGTTCGGCGAGATTTTGTCCCGCGATATTATGTCTGGATTCCGAAAATCCTTATTATCGATATACCAAAGATGAAAACTGAAAAGTGATTGGGTAACGAGATACTAGCAATTTCCAGAATAATCTGGGTTCGATAGAGGGATATAAAAGAAGGCCCATTGCACCAAATCACACTCTTTCTCAGATTAGTTTCCGGCAATGCTCCATTTCTTCTGAAAGAGCCCGAGCCTCTTTGAATTATAGCCAATTGCTATATGCGTTAATGCTATACCAGTTTGTACTGTGGATTTGCTGTTGACAGCTATTATATAAAATCACTGGTGGAATTGAAGTTGATACTCAGTGTATTCTTCTGACATTTTCTGTAAATAAACTACTGAGCTTTTGCAAGTTTCACTTTTCTTTCTCGGACAACTTACGAACCCCCAAGAACCCAACAACACTGTCAAACAAAACTTGTAATTAAATAACTATTTTGTCAATATGTATAATAAAACAACTTTAAAGGTAGAAAATCAAAATTCATTTTGTAAAATGTTGTTTCCCAGAATAAAAGCTTTAAATTTGACAATTTCATATATATATATATATATATATATCTGGTATTTTATATGGGTTTTTGAAAAATCATTTATTTTGCTAGGTCTTGTTTTGATTAAAATAAAGTACACTTTTAACTCCATTAATTTAAAAGATACAGGGTTACTCATCTTTTACAAAACTGATATTGTATTTGACTTACTTTACTAAATAAATCTACGAATTATAAAAAGCGTTCGCTACACATCTCCACACGTTATTTACATTTATTATGTGTAATTGTATAAATTTACGTTTTACGGAACTGTCTATTAATATTTTTCTTTTATAGTACTAATTTAACGGAATAGTAACTTTCATATGAGTTTTCCATGAGGAAAATAAATAAATAAATAAATAATAAAATAAATAAATAATAAAATAAATAAATAAAATAAAAATTAGTAAATAAGTAAATAATAATAAATAATTAATTAATTAAAAACTAGAAGATGTAGTAGTTGTTGGTTCGATTTTTTAATTTAAATTCTTAATTAGGGATGAGAATTTCCCGCTTTTTTGTCACTACTATTTCTATATAATAATATTTATCCTATTTAATCATAAAAAATTGCATAAAAACAAAATGAAGATTTATACATAGAAAGAGTGACGGCAAAAAAAAAAATCGGAAAATTCTCCCCCGTGTTTGCATACTGTGTTTAAAAGACCAGAAAATCACAAGACTTTACATTTTCCAGGCACTAAAAAACTATTATTTTGATAAACAGTTGAAATTTAAAGAGAGTATTTTCACAATTACTAGATTACTGAACTCGTATTTCGAGAACAGGAAGAATAATGTCATATGTCCGATATCGGAATCTGATGCTCTTATCTCAGAGAATAAACTGTGGGATTAATTTAGGGACAATTAACATTAATATTAAACAATTGTTTTGCCTATTTTTCAACGTATCCGATATTTGTTACAATAGTAGGGAGATCTGTGAATCTAAATCGGATAAGTCTAAAACAAATAATGTTTTTAAAATATTTAATTTTTTTTATTTGCTATTTCTAATTTTTTAAGAACCATAAAAAATAATATAAATATGTCTCAGAAAAAGAGAGCATTTTTTTTTTTTAATATATATGTACAGTAGAACCTTGATTATCCGAAGTAAATGAAACCAATCATCTTTTGAAAAATCGAAATTTTCAGATAATTTGGAATGCTTAAATTTTAAGATTAAGGACAAATATAGAGTTGCTACTCCAGTGATTGGCATGCTCCAGTAATTGACATCTATCCCGAAATAATTAATAATAAATAAAAATAATAAATTTATATATTTTACATATAAGAATTTTAACTTTTTATGTCAAACACTGGAGCATAGGGTGCTAATAACTGGTAAAATAAATAACTAGCAAGGTCAAACACTGGAGCGTGGGAGACAATTACTGATAAAATTAAAAACTGGCAGTGTCAATTACTGAATCATTGAGTGGGTGTCAAATAAAAATTCATATATATATATATATTTTTTTTATCAAATGTATATATTTTAACATATGTGTGGTTTTGAATGTTTTTCATGCCATATGTACTTAACTTAAGATTTGTAAAAATATTTTTTTATGACTAGATCATTAAAAACATCAGAGATTGCTCTAAAAGTGTCAATCACTGGTGTACTTAACCTATGCGCTATTTTTTATTATGTTAACAATTGTTTAATAATAATAATAATAATAAATAGAAAAACAGAAACAAGATTAAATAATTCGAGTTTTAATTTTGAAATTATGTACCTTTTACTTATTTCTCAAGGGTTTGAAACAAAGTCTTGTTTGCCGCAGTTTCTATTACCTTTACTTTGCATTTCTATCACGACGTGTTTATTATATTATTATTATTATTATTATTATTATTATTATTATTATTTGAAATATAAATAGTTCATCATTGTCACAGTCTTTCTGTTACTCCCAGCTATAACAATGGTTTAGCAAAACATTAAATTCTTACGAATAGCTAATTTGTACGTTTTCTTAGCCCACATCATCGTACTCTTCTTAACAAAAAAAAAAAAAAAAAAAAAAAAAAAAAAAAATCTAAGAGAGGAAATCGATAATATTTATTCTATTCAAAGAATGCGATAGATTAAACAAACAACAACAACAAAACAAAAAAAAAGCTTCAAAAAATTTATTTTTAATAATCGAGAATTTCGGTTAATAGAGTTTCTACTGTATTTATGTAGCAGTTAAATTCCTTTTCAACAGCAACTCAACTTTTACTACGTGAAATATTAAATATGGTAATTTCAAAAACTCTTTTGGAAATGTCCTAATTGCCTTTGTAATTTAAATTTGAATATATTACGTATTTTAGAAATAAGGAACTTGATCAATAATATCACATTGTACGCTAAAATATGAAATATACCTTTAAATGTAAATCAATTAATCATGTCTAAATGTCCTGCGAAAATTTTTCAATCTGATATACATTTGACATACAGTTTAATGATGACTTTGTGTAGAAAATTATATGTTGGACATATTTTCCAGATAAATTACTCATGGGGAATATTTACATGAGTTGACTAAACTAATGGTTTGTAAGAAATATAAAGTATCAATGTATATTATCTATAGTATTTCAATTTAATGTATTGAACACTAAATGCATGGATTCATCACTTTTTTATAGACAAATTTTCTCTAATATATAACTCCGATAAAATAAGAAAAAAATATTTTTAAAAAACAAATGGTATGAAATAAAGGCATGGCTAAAAGTACTTCGGATTAAATTGAATTGTTGCATAGCTACCAATATTTTAATTTATTATGGAGTACTTTTAGCCCCGCATTTATTTCGCACCACTTTCTTTATAGAAAAATTTTCCTCAATACATAACTTCGATAAATAAGAAAAAGTTATTTTAAAAAAATAAGTGGTACGAAATAGAGGCGAGGCTAAAATTACTCCGGAATAAATTAAAATATTGGTAGCTATGTTGTTGGCATCTATGCTATAAATGACAAATTTCAAATGATTTTTTCAATAAAACTTGATGAATATTTTAAAAATATGTTTACATTAACCCAAAAAACATTAAATGATTTCAAATTATTCAAATAAAAGAAGAAAAAATTAATAAAAGCATTCGATATACAGAGCTGCCAATCTAATTTGGAGGGTTGTTAGTACTTCTCCTTTTTTCACACCACTTAATTTTTAAAGTGATTCTCTTCAAATGTATTTTCGATGAATTAAGAAGAAAAATACTCTTTAAAAAAGCTGGTGTGAAAAAGGGGGCGATACTGACAATCCTCCGCATTATCATACTTCATAACATCCTCAGACCTGCCAACCATCTCATTATGAACCGTACAATTTTTAGTACCCACCCTTTTTTTACACCAGTCATTTTTTAGAGTAATTTTATTCTTATTTAAACGTAACAACATTTGGAGAGAATTACTCTAAAAATAATCTGGTGTAAAAAAAAGAGGTTATTTATCAAGGGACGTTAACAATTGTACCGTTATTAATGAGATGGTTGGCAATTATGCATCCTAATTAATATTCTGTAGTGTTGTTAGCCCCTCCTTTTTTTCACCTCAGTAAATTTTTAGAGTAATATTCTCCAAATGCAATTACGATTAAATAAGAAGAAAAATGCTCTAAACAGATACTGGTGTGAAAAAGAAGGCTGGGCTAACAATACTACGGAATATTAATTAATATGTTGGCAAGTATGCATTAGGTTGGCAGCTCTGGATTGATATATAAATACACTCTTTTAGTTGTTAAAAGTGCAATACAAAAGTTAAAAAGTTAAAACTGACACGAGATGTTGCGATGCCAAAGGTACCTTTTCAAGACAGATTTTTTCAGTCTAACCAGTCTTGAAAAAAATATAAAAAGTTTGGTAGTAGCTTATCTTAACAATTTTAAGTAAAAAAGTGTATTGATAAAAGAATGGTAAATCATTTTATAGTGCAATGTTACTATCACAATTTTAAAAGCTTATATTATTTCATATTCATTCAGTTCAAACAAATTAATTTGAGTTTATAACAATTTAAAATTTTAGTAAGGAATTAAAATTTAAATAGAAAACGAAATTATTTTTAAATTTCTAATTTATAAAAATATTATATTATATTTATATCTCTGGTTTATTTCAATTTTAAATATTTATTTAAACAAAAAAAATGTCAGTATTTACTAATCAATTAATCACGAATCTTGTGGAAAAGTTTTCTCTCGAAAATACATTTACAGGGCTGCCAACCTAATCCGGTAAATTGTTACTACCGCCCTTTTTTCTACACCACTTGATTTGAGTATTTATTTTCTTCATTCATCGTAAATATGTTTGAAGAGAATTATTCTAAAAATTAAGTGGTGTAAGAAAAGGGGCGGTGCTAACAATTTGCCGGATTTTGTTGGCAGCTCTGCATTTAATTTAACGTGTAACCATGACTTAGAAAATTATATGTTGTACGTATTTTCTAATAAATTATTTTCAAAATAAATTCTTTGTAAAAAAAATAAAAAAAAAATCAAAATGTTTCATTTACATATTTTTAATTTAATGCATTGTAATCGTGTAATCTGAATTACAAATATTGAAATCTTTTTTCAATTCAATTTCATATGTATACTTTTTTTTTTTTTATAAAACATAATGAATATTTTTTAAATCAGTTTATCATAGTCTCAGATAAAGAGATTTTAAAATAAAAGGATTTTACATACGATAAAATATTTTCAGTTATTCAGATAAATTTGCGTCTATCATGTACGTAGAAATGTTCAAGACTGTATGTGTGCATATTTGAAAACATTACAGAAATAATTATAGAAACTTTATAAATAGCAGCTCGTAGTAAACTTTTCTGAAAAATGTTTATTAATTATCAAAACAATTATTAAATATTTTATTTTGCCTAAATTATTTTTTTTTTAATTTAAACTTTTAATTTAAGCATCTATTGTTTGCACACAACGAAATAAATTATTTATTATATATTTTCATAAAACTTAGACACATGAAGATTTACTTTAAAGTGCTTTATAATCTAATATTGTAAAATAATGTTAATTAATCAGATAAACTTGACAGATCTGTGCAACTTCTAGCAGACTTTATTTAATTAGATAATTCTCTCTATAGAAACTACATATAACATTAGGCTGGTAATTTGTCTTTGCCAAATGTTTAAAAACAGAAACAGTTTTATTTATTTAAGTGTAAAAAATATAGGGTTGAGTATTTATACAGATATTAGATGAGATGTTTCATTATTATTGTAGTTATATATGTCTATGTAAGAGCTAATCTAATCATATCATCGTGATTTGTTACATAAATCTGATTATTAGTTACTAAGAAAGTTCTGTAGGTTAGAATCTTGTAGTTGATAATAATTTAAAAATCTTTTAAATTAGTGACACTGCCGAAATATTAAGAAGCTTTACTTATATCCATATATATATATATATATATATATATATATATATATATATATATACAGGTTGTTCCGTAAATCTGTACACATTTTAAAAATTTATAAAAAATGAAGGAATTGGTAGAATAGAACGCGGTTTGCGGAAAAGTTATTCTCGGAAAGGGGGAATTTTTTCTTTTTTTGCTTAATATATATATATATATATATATATACATATATTCGTTGATAGTGGGCACTGCATTGACTTGAAATGAAAAATAGGCAAATCAAGGTCCTATAAATTGCACGGCTTTACAATTTACACAGCTTATTTCTTATTTTGCTTCCAACATGTGCATACATGCATCTTTAACTGTTATGGCTGACTCGGTGAATAACGCATTATTGGTGAAGTTATTTTCCCAGCGGTATTTTTCTGCGCTCAAAGCTGATAGACGTGAGGTGCCGGGTTCGATCCCTGGTCGCGCTCGTCAACATAGCCGTTCGGAGTTTTCAGTGGATTTCTCCGAAACTTGCGTATATGTGAACTAGGACCTCTTAGAAAGTCTTCCACGGAGGGTATTTCTCCTCTAGCCGTAGGACCTTAGTGCAATCTATTGGTCTTTTTCTCCACAGCTCAATCCTGTAGTTAAACGTTTTCAGATCCCCTGAATCTTAAAGTCATGTTATTTGCGAATTTTCTGTTGGTATGACTGGTATCACCCTAGTTCTCTTACATACACAGTGTTTTTACCGCATTACGAGTACCCATCGAAATTTAATTCATATAGTTAAAATATTAATAATGTATATTAAAAGGTTTGAAAAATACACGGAAACATTAAAAAATAATAATGTTTTTATTTTTTCATATTACTGCGTAAGTAGGTAATTTATGTGACAAAAGGTTTGAATTAGAAAAGAATGGTTAATTAAACGTTAATTTTTATACCATTAATGAAGCATATTGAATTTTTAATATTTTAGAATGGATCTTCTACACATATTGCATTTATAAGAACATACAAAATATATTTTTTTAACAACAAAATATTGATAATTTAGGAATGAGAGGATTTGCTTTCAACATAAAAAAAAATTATAAAAGTTTCGCAGCAATTTCCATCACTTTACGGAAACATCAAAGGAAAAAATCAGTCACAATTTTAAAATGATTTGCTAGAAAAAGTAAGCAATATTAAATATTTTTTAAAAGAGAACTTTTTCTATGAAACTCGCTATATGCGCCGATTTCACAGTGTAAAATAAGATACTTGGAATATGTAAAGTGAAAATAAATAGACATTCATGTGCCAGTTAAAAAAGCATTTTAGAAATAGTTCGTGTATTTTTGTATTCATTTGCATAAGAGTTTTGTATAACAGTTTTGTATAACAGTTTTGTATTCGGTATTTGTATAACGGTTTGTGTATTTTTGTATTCATCTGAAGCCCTGCTATTGACTAAGAAGTCCTTCTTTGAAAGATGATAAACGGGAAAAGCAAGTTTCGAAATCAGATCGCATTCATAGATATCATTATTCAATGTTTTCTGTGATTTTCTTCGAAACTTACTTAAATATGAACTAGGACTCATAAAATAAATCTTCATATAGGGCATCTGATGCAGACCTTTGACCGAGAGTACACAACTGGACTTAAACTTCACATACATTCATTGAGAATAAAAAATAATAATGAATTTAAAACTATGCGATTATTTTATTTTACAAAATTTGAAGACAGAAAGGATATTTAATTATCAATAATAATATTAAAATATATAAATTAAAAGGCAAAAGACATTAATACATGCCATGCAATACCATAAGCGCCAACTTTTTTCCTTTTTAGCTACTGGGAAATCTTAACCCTTTCAGTGCCAAGCAAATTTTCATCGTTTAAAATCAACTGCCACCAGAAATCACCAACAATATTAAAAGACAAGAAATAAATGATGATATTCCTTTAAGATATAAAGGAAAATTCCGGGGACAGTTTTTGCAATTTTGAAATGAAATAACTACCACACCTGAAGGGGTTACCCTTTAAGGCGCAAAGGGATTCAGATCATTTAATTTATACTCCCACCGGAATTCACGAGCAAAATTAATTTAAAAGACATTTTAAACTTTAAAAAAAAAAAAAAAAAAAAAAAAAAACGGCTTTTTTTGCTACGTTATAAACGTAAATTTTTGCTAAAAAAAAATCCGGTATTTTGCAGCTGGAGCTTAATATTTGCGTCCTCGCAGCGAGGACAGAAATAGAAACTTATTATCTAATTCTTAAACAATTTTCATTGATTAAATAAAATAAAAATTTCTATTAATATTTTTCGGTAGAAAGAAAAAACTGGTAACTGTAGCAATAAAAATAACCATGAAATATAAAGTTTTTGCCATAGCTGTGCACCATTTAAATGTCAAAAAATAAATATAAACCAAAAATAAATAAATTTAAGCAAATTATATTTTGTTATACAGATTCTCATAAAGCATATGTAAATGTAATTAATCCTCAACTACAAAATATCGTTAATTTGCTGTTTCTGAATGCATTTTTTAAAATTATTATTATTATTTTGATTTTGATTCTCAATAAATTTATAACTTCATATTGAATTCTCTGCTTCAGCGAAAGAAAATCTTATTCCTGTATATCGCCGTTGACGTCATTATTTAAATTTTTAATGTTGCCGGAACTGACGTAACACAGAAAATAATTAACTTTTTACTATACAAACGTGTCAGGTATAGCAAAGTGCTACAATTAAAACTCGCACTTCGCGGGTAAAACGTGAATCTGCTGTTTTAGGATTCAAGTCGTTTGAGTGATGGAGTTAGTGCCGATCCTAAGCTAAAATTGTAAATGGAAATATGCTAATATTTTGGAAACTGAATAGTATAAAACGAGAAAGAAGGTTGCTTTTGTGAGTCAGTTGGAGAGGAGTTGGAGTTAGTTGGGTTGAAGATTGTTTTGGAGAGTTAGCAGCGGATATAGTTGGATGTAAGTCAAGTAGATAGCAGTGTCAGGGAATCCTCCTGCTAATCGAAAGATTACTCGATTTGAGAAGCTAATTTAAATAAAAGTAGTTGAGATTCTTTGCGAGTAATTAAGTAAAGAAAAGAAAAGTAAAGTAAAGTAATGGGGTTATTTATTAATATCAAAGTATTTAAGAGGGCTGCCCATTTTAAGTAGTAAATTACTAGATGCCAAAGTCCAGCGTCCCCTTCTTATTTATGCTCAATTAAAGCTCAATTGATTTTACAAATCTGACTCTGTCGTTTCTTCATAGTTTAAGTATTTCATTTACAGCTGCAAGTCAATCTAAAGTTAAATAAGTAAGTTGGCAGCATTCAACCTTCAGTCAAGTTAAGGTTAAATTAATATGGAGAAGTATAATTCTCTACATTGGCGCCCATCTTTGCTCGAATCCCCCCCCCCCCCCCCGAGCAAGTCTTTTTTGACGGCACTAATAGTGTGCTGCAATTTTTTGAGCAGCTAGAATATTTTTTCAGTTTTCATAAAATCAATGTTAAAAACTACTACTCGTGGCTAGCCTACTCCCTAGAAGGAGAACCGAGACAGTGGCATAGATTAATCGCCTGCCATTCGCTTGGCCCAAATCCAACGTATGATGATTTAAAACGCAAAGTTATCGATCTTTTCGCCACTCCGTATGATAAACTACGATTACAGCATGACCGTTCCCTCCCCCCTAACGAATGTCAGTGGGAAGCGGTAATAAAGGATGTGGAAAAACCACAAGTTATTCAGACGCAAGAAGAAAGTTCTACTAATTTAAATCAACCCCAAACTGACGACAAAAACTTTAATCCTTCTGACGAAAGTCAAATAAAAGTGAATGAAAACGAGCACACTTCACCTTTAAATAGCACTACAGGCAAATCTCCTTCTGTTAGTCAGCTTTTAGCTACGGATAAGAAATCCGAAAAATTGTGTCCTATTGCGACGGGAATTGTAAAAGAAAATCCAATTAAAATAACTGTGGCTGCGGAAACTGTTAAACTAAGTGAAAATATAAATTCAATAAATGATGCGGTTAATCTGGATAACAGTTTTAAATCTATACAACCGACAGAGTCAAGTATTTCTAATGAGAAATTTCATTTAAATGGTCAAAATGACATGCCGCTTAAAGTGAACGAAAAAGATGTTAGTTTGAAAACGGTAATTTCAAAAGGCCATGTAACCTATGGTGAAGTCTCTAGAAACTTTAGCAGCCATGAATTTAAAAGCACGGAGCGAACGCAGTCCTCTGTGATAACTATGGGCAGTGATAAGGTGACGGGCCCGAAACCCCCTCACCACAAGAACCAGATTCAGAGTTTCAAACCTCCTCCGGCTCTGGGTGTGAAACCCCCTCCTGAGAGTGACCAGGCACCATGTTCGAACCCTCCTCAGGACACCAGCGATCCTGCAACGTCTCACCTAAATCTGCAAGCCACCAACGCTGCAACTCTACAGGCCAGTCTGACCTGCATCTCTTTTGCTGCTATCAAGGACTCAATTTGTCAGGTCGTATCGTTCATTATTTTAGTTTTTTTTCAAGTATTGGGTTATCAGAGCAGTGATAAAGTCTACGACATGTAGTAAAAACTTATGGACTTTCATTTGGACCTTTAACTATGAACTCAAAGCCTTGAATTTTCTAAAATATCACAAATCTAAATTTAAACTTGCTGCATGAACTTTTAAAATGTAAAAATGCAAAATTTAAACGTATGGCATGAACTTTCATCTCTCGAAATTTCATGTACTGTTTACATGTCATAAATTTTTTCCTGTATATAATATATGCATGTATGTATGTTAATGTTTTTTATTTTATTTCTAAGCCATCACCAGCAGTTTTTGGTAAAAAAAAAAAAAAAAAAAAAAAAAAAAAAAACCTTTTTTGAACTTTTGTATAAACTTTCCCCCCCTCTTTAGTTTTGAATTATCTATATATATCTGCATGTACTTAAATGTGTTTGTTTTAGCCATCACCTGCAGTGCTTGGTAAGATAACTTTTCTTACCTTTTTGTATATAAATTTTCTCTCCAGTTTTTGACATGATGTAATGTATATACTCTAATGCTTGTATTTTCTAGGCAACGACGGCAGTTTTGAAAACTTTTTTTAACAATTTGTATATATTCATTAAATATATTTCTCAACTGTCTTATATTGTATCAAATGAAATTTTATAAGTGTATAAACATTATTCTCTATCGTTTTGTAAATTATCTCTATGTATGTTAATTTTTCTCCTCCTCAGAAATCAACTGCAGTTTTGAAAAGTTTTTGAAAATACTGTATCCTTAAATATGTTTTCTAAATGTTGTATAAAATGTATCAAATGAATTTTCTTATTGTCACTTTTGTATTTTTAACCAAAAGTCAATGTATGTATATATGCGCTTGGGGTTAAAAGACTTCTTTTTTTTTAAAGCTATTTTTGCATGTAAATTTCACGTTTAACGACTAAACTTATTAACCCACTATCATTTTGTTTTTCCCTTATGTAAATAGCTAGCTAAAATATTGCTTATGTCTAAAATTATGTCATTTACCTATATAAAAGTGTAGTGTACCTTCTTTTGATTTATACATTCAAAAGACTTTTGTATTTTAGAAGTTCTGTGATTCAAACTCTCCGTCCAGTCGTGGGTCTGAAAATCTACGCTAATTTCTACAAATGTTACTTTTGATGCTAGAGGCGGAAATTTTTGGACGTTGGCCAAAGACTTTGGATCTCTGAATTAGGAGCTAGTTTTGCTTTTCTGACGTAAAAGATGTTTTTTTTTGGAAGCCAACAGCAGTCTGGATTGACATTTTAGAGATAAAGATACTAGAAATCAAGTCAAGTACTTTGGTTAGCTGACGGTTATCTGGGTCTAGACTGACCTTCAGATTGGATGAAGAATTAACAAGTTTTTTATTACAATAAAATTATGTTACAAGTTAAATTGAACAATGATCGCACGTTCTGTTTAGGTGATCACATTTGTACAATTTTTTCCTTTCCATTTGTTTTACGGAAAGATGAATGTATTGCCCCGCTGTAATAACGCTGGACTTCTAGTTAACTAAATTGAGTACAAACGGTTTTCTGGAATAAAGCGTCTTACATTGAGCATAAGAAACATTTTTTTAAAAGCTATTTAAGCTACTTAAAATTATATGTAAGTGTCCAGTTTTTTCGCCGTGTACTCTTAAAAATTTTTTTTTCCCTATTAGATTTTTAAAACAATATACTTCTTGTTGGGCAGTCTAAGTAAATTTAAGTTTCCCCCCTCTTTTTTTTTTCCTTTTTCTAAAGTATTATGTAGTTGAATTTTAGCAGTAAGTCACTGCAGCTAACTTTTCTTTGCATAGTATTGCAATAACTTTAAAATTTTCACGGGTAAAAACCCGTTGGGGTTTTTACGTAAAAATTTTTTTTTCAGGGGAGGAACTGTCAGGTATAGCAAAGTGCTACAATTAAAACTCGCACTTCGCGGGTAAAACGTGAATCTGCTGTTTTAGGATTCAAGTCGTTTGAGTGATGGAGTTAGTGCCGATCCTAAGCTAAAATTGTAAATGGAAATATGCTAATATTTTGGAAACTGAATAGTATAAAACGAGAAAGAAGGTTGCTTTTGTGAGTCAGTTGGAGAGGAGTTGGAGTTAGTTGGGTTGAAGATTGTTTTGGAGAGTTAGCAGCGGATATAGTTGGATGTAAGTCAAGTAGATAGCAGTGTCAGGGAATCCTCCTGCTAATCGAAAGATTACTCGATTTGAGAAGCTAATTTAAATAAAAGTAGTTGAGATTCTTTGCGAGTAATTAAGTAAAGAAAAGAAAAGTAAAGTAAAGTAATGGGGTTATTTATTAATATCAAAGTATTTAAGAGGGCTGCCCATTTTAAGTAGTAAATTACTAGATGCCAAAGTCCAGCGTCCCCTTCTTATTTATGCTCAATTAAAGCTCAATTGATTTTACAAATCTGACTCTGTCGTTTCTTCATAGTTTAAGTATTTCATTTACAGCTGCAAGTCAATCTAAAGTTAAATAAGTAAGTTGGCAGCATTCAACCTTCAGTCAAGTTAAGGTTAAATTAATATTGAGAAGTATAATTCTCTACAAACGTTTATATAATATCTACAGCTGTAATTAATTCACAAATACAAAACATCTTCATTTTGCTGTATCTAAATGTTTTTTTTTTTTTCATTTTGGATATAAATGACTTATGAATTTTCTGATTCAACGAATGAAAATTTTATTCTTGTTTATATCGTCGTCGACATCATTATTTAAATTTATTATTGTTACTGAAACTGATTTATTTTAATATTGTAATTTTTTTTAAGTGAATGAATCTTATTTACGTCTATTTACGATGGTTTTTTGAGTTTTTCCATGTCATTTAGCCCTTTCTTTATGTAGTCCTTAATGTATATGAATAACTAACTAAATGAAGCAGAAAAAGTTTTATTGCAGCTGGGAGAATATTAGAAAAATAAAATGCAAGTTATATCTTGAATTTGTATGTTTGGAATGATTTGTATCTCCATATTTGGAATGATTTATATCTCTCCCGCAGTTGACAAAATAGTTTTTGTTTTTATTGTAAATGATGTCTAAATATGTGGATTCATTTTTTCATTTCATTTCTTTTCTTTTCTTTTTTTTTTTTTTTTTTTTTTTTTTTTTTTTGTAATTGTATATTATAGGAATAAAAAATATTATTATTAGTTTCCGTGTTATTTATTCCGTATAAATAAGAAGATAAGGATTGAAGTTTACTTTTATTTACTTTTTAACCCTTTGCTGACCCCATTTAATTTCGCTCCTCTGGGTCAAAGAGGCCGTATTTCTTTAAAAAGCATAAAAGTTCCCCATTTTTTTTTATAAAGTAAAAAAAAAAAAAAAAAAAAAAAAAAAACTTTCACGCAAGATAAAACTTTTTAAATAAGATATGAATTTGTGTATTTACTAATGCTTTGTAGTGAATTTTTATGGTAGAAAGAAGACTATTATTTATATATTCATTATTTCATATTCATTCAGTTCAAACTAATTAATTTGAGTTTATAACAATTTAAAATTTTAGTAAGGAATTAAAATTTAAATAGAAAACGAAATTATTTTTAAATTTCTAATTTATAAAAATTTTATACTTATGTATTATTTTTATATCTCTGGTTTATTTCAATTTTAAATATTTATTTAAACAAAAAAATGTCAGTATTTACTAATCAATTAATCAAGAATCTTGTGGAAAAGTTTTCTCTCGAAAATACATTTACAGGGCTGCCAACCTAATCCGGTAAATTGTTACTACCGCCCTTTTTTCTACACCACTTGATTTGAGTATTTATTTTCTTCATTCATCGTAAATATGTTTGAAGAGAATTATTCTAAAAATTAAGTGGTGTAAGAAAAGGGACGGTGCTAACAATTTGCCGGATTTTGTTGGCAGCTCTGCACTTAATTTAACGTGTAACCATGACTTAGAAAATTATATGTTGTACGTATTTTCTAATAAATTATTTTCAAAATAAATTCTTTGTAAAAATAAATAAAAAAAATATCAAAATGTTTCATTTACATATTTTTAATTTAATGCATTGTAATCGTGTAATCTGAATTACAAATATTGAAATCTTTTTTCAATTCAATTTCATATGTATACTTTTTTTTTTTTTATAAAACATAATGAATATTTTTTAAATCAGTTTCTCATAGTCTCAGATAAAGAGATTTTAAAATAAAAGGATTTTACATACGATAAAATATTTTCAGTTATTCAGATAAATTTGCGTCTATCATGTACGTAGAAATGTTCAAGACTGTATGTGTGCATATTTGAAAACATTACAGAAATAATTATAGAAACTTTATAAATAGCAGCTCGTAGTAAACTTTTCTGAAAAATGTTTATTAATTATCAAAACAATTATTAAATATTTTATTTTGCCTAAATTATTTTTTTTTTTTAATTTAAACTTTTAATTTAAGCATCTATTGTTTGCACACAACGAAATAAATTATTTATTATATATTTTCATAAAACTTAGACACATGAAGATTTACTTTAAAGTGCTTTATAATCTAATATTGTAAAATAATGTTAATTAATCAGATAAACTTGACAGATCTGTGCAACTTCTAGCAGACTTTATTTAATTAGATAATTCTCCATATAGAAACTACATATAACATTAGGCTGGTAATTTGTCTTTGCCAAATGTTTAAAAACAGAAACAGTTTTATTTATTTAAGTTTTAAAAATATAGGGTTGAGTATTTATATTGTACAGATATTAGATGAGACGTTTCATTATTATTGTAGTTATATATGTCTATGTAAGAGCTAATCTAATCATATCACCGTGATTTGTTACATAAATCTGATTATTAGTTACTAAGAAAGTTCTGTAGGTTAGAATCTTGTAGTTGATAATAATTTAAAAATCTTTTAAATTAGTGACACTCAGTGGCGGATTTAAGGGGGGGGCTAGGGGGCTGAAGCCCCCCCCCAAAACACTGACATTCACAATTGAATATTGCAATTGTAAATTTTTTAAGAAGCTTTACTTATATCCATATATATATATATATATATATATATATATATATACAGGTTGTTCCGTAAATCTGTACACATTTTAAAAATTTATAAAAAATGAAGGAATTGGTAGAATAGAACGCGGTTTGCGGAAAAGTTATTCTCGGAAAGGGGGAATTTTTTCTTTTTTTGCTTAATATATATATATATATATATATATATATTCGTTGATAGTGGGCACTGCATTGACTTGAAATGAAAAATAGGCAAATCAGGGTCCTATAAATTGCACGGCTTTACAATTTACACAGCTTATTTCTTATTTTGCTTCCAACATGTGCATACATGCATCTTTAACTGTTATGGCTGACTCGGTGAATAACGCATTATTGGTGAAGTTATTTTCCCAGCGGTATTTTTCTGCGCTCAAAGCTGATAGACGTGAGGTGCCGGGTTCGATCCCTGGTCGCGCTCGTCAACATAGCCGTTCGGAGTTTTCAGTGGATTTCTCCGAAACTTGCGTATATGTGAACTAGGACCTCTTAGAAAGTCTTCCACGGAGGGTATTTCTCCTCTAGCCGTAGGACCTTAGTGCAATCTATTGGTCTTTTTCTCCACAGCTCAATCCTGTAGTTAAACGTTTTCAGATCCCCTGAATCTTAAAGTCATGTTATTTGCGAATTTTCTGTTGGTATGACTGGTATCACCCTAGTTCTCTTACATACACATTGTTTTTACCGCATTACGAGTACCCATCGAAATTTAATTCATATAGTTAAAATATTAATAATGTATATTAAAAGATTTGAAAAATACACGGAAACATTAAAAAATAATAATGTTTTTATTTTTTCATATTACTGCGTAAGTAGGTAATTTATGTGACAAAAGGTTTGAATTAGAAAAGAATGGTTAATTAAACGTTAATTTTTATACCATTAATGAAGCATATTGAATTTTTAATATTTTAGAATGGATCTTCTACACATATTGCATTTATAAGAACATACAAAATATATTTTTTTAACGACAAAATATTGATAATTTAGGAATGAGAGGATTTGCTTTCAACATAAAAAAAAATTATAAAAGTTTCGCAGCAATTTCCATCACTTTACGGAAACATCAAAGGAAAAAATCAGTCACAATTTTAAAATGATTTGCTAGAAAAAGTAAGCAATATTAAATATTTTTTAAAAGAGAACTTTTTCTATGAAACTCGCTATATGCGCCGATTTCACAGTGTAAAATAAGATACTTGGAATATGTAAAGTGAAAATAAATAGACATTCATGTGCCAGTTAAAAAAGCATTTTAGAAATAGTTCGTGTATTTTTGTATTCATTTGCATAAGAGTTTTGTATAACAGTTTTGTATAACAGTTTTGTATTCGGTATTTGTATAACGGTTTGTGTATTTTTGTATTCATCTGAAGCCCTGCTATTGACTAAGAAGTCCTTCTTTGAAAGATGATAAACGGGAAAAGCAAGTTTCGAAATCAGATCGCATTCATAGATATCATTATTCAATGTTTTCTGTGATTTTCTTCGAAACTTACTTAAATATGAACTAGGACTCATAAAATAAATCTTCATATAGGGCATCTGATGCAGACCTTTGACCGAGAGTACACAACTGGACTTAAACTTCACATACATTCATTAATAATAAAAAATAATAATGAATTTAAAACTATGCGATTATTTTATTTTACAAAATTTGAAGACAGAAAGGATATTTAATTATCAATAATAATATTAAAATATATAAATTAAAAGGCAAAAGACATTAATACATGCCATGCAATACCATAAGCGCCAACTTTTTTCCTTTTTAGCTACTGGGAAATCTTAACCCTTTCAGTGCCAAGCAAATTTTCATCGTTTAAAATCAACTGCCACCAGAAATCACCAACAATATTAAAAGACAAGAAATAAATGATGATATTCCTTTAAGATATAAAGGAAAATTCCGGGGACAGTTTTTGCAATTTTGAAATGAAATAACTACCACACCTGAAGGGGTTACCCTTTAAGGCGCAAAGGGATTCAGATCATTTAATTTATACTCCCACCGGAATTCACGAGCAAAATTAATTTAAAAGACATTTTAAACTTTAAAAAAAAAAAAAAAAAAAAAAAAAAACGGCTTTTTTTGCTACGTTATAAACGTAAATTTTTGCTAAAAAAAAATCCGGTATTTTGCAGCTGGAGCTTAATATTTGCGTCCTCGCAGCGAGGACAGAAATAGATACTTATTATCTAATTCTTAAACAATTTTCATTGATTAAATAAAATAAAAATTTCTATTAATATTTTTCGGTAGAAAGAAAAAACTGGTAACTGTAGCAATAAAAATAACCATGAAATATAAAGTTTTTGCCATAGCTGTGCACCATTTAAATGTCAAAAAATAAATATAAACCAAAAATAAATAAATTTAAGCAAATTATATTTTGTTATACAGATTCTCATAAAGCATATGTAAATGTAATTAATCCTCAACTACAAAATATCGTTAATTTGCTGTTTCTGAATGCATTTTTTAAAATTATTATTATTATTTTGATTTTGATTCACAATAAATTTATAACTTCATATTGAATTCTCTGCTTCAGCGAAAGAAAATCTTATTCCTGTATATCGCCGTTGACGTCATTATTTAAATTTTTAATGTTGCCGGAACTGACGTAACACAGAAAATAATTAACTTTTTACTATACAAACGTGTCAGGTATAGCAAAGTGCTACAATTAAAACTCGCACTTCGCGGGTAAAACGTGAATCTGCTGTTTTAGGATTCAAGTCGTTTGAGTGATGGAGTTAGTGCCGATCCTAAGCTAAAATTGTAAATGGAAATATGCTAATATTTTGGAAACTGAATAGTATAAAACGAGAAAGAAGGTTGCTTTTGTGAGTCAGTTGGAGAGGAGTTGGAGTTAGTTGGGTTGAAGACTGTTTTGGAGAGTTAGCAGCGGATATAGTTGGATGTAAGTCAAGTAGATAGCAGTGTCAGGGAATCCTCCTGCTAATCGAAAGATTACTCGATTTGAGAAGCTAATTTAAATAAAAGTAGTTGAGATTCTTTGCGAGTAATTAAGTAAAGAAAAGAAAAGTAAAGTAAAGTAATGGGGTTATTTATTAATATCAAAGTATTTAAGAGGGCTGCCCATTTTAAGTAGTAAATTACTAGATGCCAAAATCCAGCGTCCCCTTCTTATTTATGCTCAATTAAAGCTCAATTGATTTTACAAATCTGACTCTGTCGTTTCTTCATAGTTTAAGTATTTCATTTACAGCTGCAAGTCAATCTAAAGTTAAATAAGTAAGTTGGCAGCATTCAACCTTCAGTCAAGTTAAGGTTAAATTAATATGGAGAAGTATAATTCTCTACATTGGCGCCCATCTTTGCTCGAATCCCCCCCCCCCGAGCAAGTCTTTTTTGACGGCACTAATAGTGTGCTGCAATTTTTTGAGCAGCTAGAATATTTTTTCAGTTTTCATAAAATCAATGTTAAAAACTACTACTCGTGGCTAGCCTACTCCCTAGAAGGAGAACCGAGACAGTGGCATAGATTAATCGCCTGCCATTCGCTTGGCCCAAATCCAACGTATGATGATTTAAAACGCAAAGTTATCGATCTTTTCGCCACTCCGTATGATAAACTACGATTACAGCATGACCGTTCCCTCCCCCCTAACGAATGTCAGTGGGAAGCGGTAATAAAGGATGTGGAAAAAACCACAAGTTATTCAGACGCAAGAAGAAAGTTCTACTAATTTAAATCAACCCCAAACTGACGACAAAAACTTTAATCCTTCTGACGAAAGTCAAATAAAAGTGAATGAAAACGAGCACACTTCACCTTTAAATAGCACTACAGGCAAATCTCCTTCTGTTAGTCAGCTTTTAGCTACGGATAAGAAATCCGAAAAATTGTGTCCTATTGCGACGGGAATTGTAAAAGAAAATCCAATTAAAATAACTGTGGCTGCGGAAACTGTTAAACTAAGTGAAAATATAAATTCAATAAATGATGCGGTTAATCTGGATAACAGTTTTAAATCTATACAACCGACAGAGTCAAGTATTTCTAATGAGAAATTTCATTTAAATGGTCAAAATGACATGCCGCTTAAAGTGAACGAAAAAGATGTTAGTTTGAAAACGGTAATTTCAAAAGGCCATGTAACCTATGGTGAAGTCTCTAGAAACTTTAGCAGCCATGAATTTAAAAGCACGGAGCGAACGCAGTCCTCTGTGATAACTATGGGCAGTGATAAGGTGACGGGCCCGAAACCCCCTCACCACAAGAACCAGATTCAGAGTTTCAAACCTCCTCCGGCTCTGGGTGTGAAACCCCCTCCTGAGAGTGACCAGGCACCATGTTCGAACCCTCCTCAGGACACCAGCGATCCTGCAACGTCTCACCTAAATCTGCAAGCCACCAACGCTGCAACTCTACAGGCCAGTCTGACCTGCATCTCTTTTGCTGCTATCAAGGACTCAATTTGTCAGGTCGTATCGTTCATTATTTTAGTTTTTTTTCAAGTATTGGGTTATCAGAGCAGTGATAAAGTCTACGACATGTAGTAAAAACTTATGGACTTTCATTTGGACCTTTAACTATGAACTCAAAGCCTTGAATTTTCTAAAATATCACAAATCTAAATTTAAACTTGCTGCATGAACTTTTAAAATGTAAAAATGCAAAATTTAAACGTATGGCATGAACTTTCATCTCTCGAAATTTCATGTACTGTTTACATGTCATAAATTTTTTCCTGTATATAATATATGCATGTATGTATGTTAATGTTTTTTATTTTATTTCTAAGCCATCACCAGCAGTTTTTGGTAAAAAAAAAAAAAAAAAAAAAAAAAAAAAAAAACCTTTTTTGAACTTTTGTATAAACTTTCCCCCCCTCTTTAGTTTTGAATTATCTATATATATCTGCATGTACTTAAATGTGTTTGTTTTAGCCATCACCTGCAGTGCTTGGTAAGATAACTTTTCTTACCTTTTTGTATATAAATTTTCTCTCCAGTTTTTGACATGATGTAATGTATATACTCTAATGCTTGTATTTTCTAGGCAACGACGGCAGTTTTGAAAACTTTTTTTAACAATTTGTATATATTCATTAAATATATTTCTCAACTGTCTTATATTGTATCAAATGAAATTTTATAAGTGTATAAACATTATTCTCTATCGTTTTGTAAATTATCTCTATGTATGTTAATTTTTCTCCTCCTCAGAAATCAACTGCAGTTTTGAAAAGTTTTTGAAAATACTGTATCCTTAAATATGTTTTCTAAATGTTGTATAAAATGTATCAAATGAATTTTCTTATTGTCACTTTTGTATTTTTAACCAAAAGTCAATGTATGTATATATGCGCTTGGGGTTAAAAAACTTCTTTTTTTTTAAAGCTATTTTTGCATGTAAATTTCACGTTTAACGACTAAACTTATTAACCCACTATCATTTTGTTTTTCCCTTATGTAAATAGCTAGCTAAAATATTGCTTATGTCTAAAATTATGTCATTTACCTATATAAAAGTGTAGTGTACCTTCTTTTGATTTATACATTCAAAAGACTTTTGTATTTTAGAAGTTCTGTGATTCAAACTCTCCGTCCAGTCGTGGGTCTGAAAATCTACGCTAATTTCTACAAATGTTACTTTTGATGCTAGAGGCGGAAATTTTTGGACGTTGGCCAAAGACTTTGGATCTCTGAATTAGGAGCTAGTTTTGCTTTTCTGACGTAAAAGATGTTTTTTTTTGGAAGCCAACAGCAGTCTGGATTGACATTTTAGAGATAAAGATACTAGAAATCAAGTCAAGTACTTTGGTTAGCTGACGGTTATCTGGGTCTAGACTGACCTTCAGATTGGATGAAGAATTAACAAGTTTTTTATTACAATAAAATTATGTTACAAGTTAAATTGAACAATGATCGCACGTTCTGTTTAGGTGATCACATTTGTACAATTTTTTCCTTTCCATTTGTTTTACGGAAAGATGAATGTATTGCCCCGCTGTAATAACGCTGGACTTCTAGTTAACTAAATTGAGTACAAACGGTTTTCTGGAATAAAGCGTCTTACATTGAGCATAAGAAACATTTTTTTAAAAGCTATTTAAGCTACTTAAAATTATATGTAAGTGTCCAGTTTTTTCGCCGTGTACTCTTAAAATTTTTTTTTCCCTATTAGATTTTTAAAACAATATACTTCTTGTTGGGCAGTCTAAGTAAATTTAAGTTTCCCCCCTCTTTTTTTTTTCCTTTTTCTAAAGTATTATGTAGTTGAATTTTAGCAGTAAGTCACTGCAGCTAACTTTTCTTTGCATAGTATTGCAATAACTTTAAAATTTTCACGGGTAAAAACCCGTTGGGGTTTTTACGTAAAAATTTTTTTTTCAGGGGAGGAACTGTCAGGTATAGCAAAGTGCTACAATTAAAACTCGCACTTCGCGGGTAAAACGTGAATCTGCTGTTTTAGGATTCAAGTCGTTTGAGTGATGGAGTTAGTGCCGATCCTAAGCTAAAATTGTAAATGGAAATATGCTAATATTTTGGAAACTGAATAGTATAAAACGAGAAAGAAGGTTGCTTTTGTGAGTCAGTTGGAGAGGAGTTGGAGTTAGTTGGGTTGAAGATTGTTTTGGAGAGTTAGCAGCGGATATAGTTGGATGTAAGTCAAGTAGATAGCAGTGTCAGGGAATCCTCCTGCTAATCGAAAGATTACTCGATTTGAGAAGCTAATTTAAATAAAAGTAGTTGAGATTCTTTGCGAGTAATTAAGTAAAGAAAAGAAAAGTAAAGTAAAGTAATGGGGTTATTTATTAATATCAAAGTATTTAAGAGGGCTGCCCATTTTAAGTAGTAAATTACTAGATGCCAAAGTCCAGCGTCCCCTTCTTATTTATGCTCAATTAAAGCTCAATTGATTTTACAAATCTGATTCTGTCGTTTCTTCATAGTTTAAGTATTTCATTTACAGCTGCAAGTCAATCTAAAGTTAAATAAGTAAGTTGGCAGCATTCAACCTTCAGTCAAGTTAAGGTTAAATTAATATTGAGAAGTATAATTCTCTACAAACGTTTATATAATATCTACAGCTGTAATTAATTCACAAATACAAAACATCTTCATTTTGCTGTATCTAAATGTTTTTTTTTTTTTTTTCATTTTGGATATAAATGACTTATGAATTTTCTGATTCAACGAATGAAAATTTTATTCTTGTTTATATCGTCGTCGACATCATTATTTAAATTTATTATTGTTACTGAAACTGATTTATTTTAATATTGTAATTTTTTTTAAGTGAATGAATCTTATTTACGTCTATTTACGATGGTTTTTTGAGTTTTTCCATGTCATTTAGCCCTTTCTTTATGTAGTCCTTAATGTATATGAATAACTAACTAAATGAAGCAGAAAAAGTTTTATTGCAGCTGGGAGAATATTAGAAAAATAAAATGCAAGTTATATCTTGAATTTGTATGTTTGGAATGATTTGTATCTCCATATTTGGAATGATTTATATCTCTCCCGCAGTTGACAAAATAATTTTTGTTTTTATTGTAAATGATGTCTAAATATGTGGATTCATTTTTTCATTTCATTTCTTTTCTTTTTCTTTTTTTTTTTTTTTTTGTAATTGTATATTATAGGAATAAAAAATATTATTATTAGTTTCCGTGTTATTTATTCCGTATAAATAAGAAGATAAGGATTGAAGTTTACTTTTATTTACTTTTTAACCCTTTGCTGACCCCATTTAATTTCGCTCCTCTGGGTCAAAGAGGCCGTATTTCTTTAAAAAGCATAAAAGTTCCCCATTTTTTTTATAAAGTAAAAAAAAAAAAAAAAAAAACTTTCACGCAAGATAAAACTTTTTAAATAAGATATGAATTTGTGTATTTACTAATGCTTTGTAGTGAATTTTTATGGTAGAAAGAAGACGATAGAAAGATAAAATTTTCGTTAAAATAGTGTCCCTCATACAGTTTGTTAAATATACATGTAGGTATAGCGAAATGCTCGCTTTTTCCCCGGAAAAATCATAACAGTTAAATTATTACCATTATTAGCAATTATTCTTTCTTTTCCTCACCTAAAGAAAAATCTTTAAAAATTTCTTAGTAGTTGACTTTAAATAGATTTACCGGGACTGCAATACGAGCGTTTAGGCAGACAAGGGGTTAAAGAATATGGGCGATATGTAACTGTGACATTTATTTTAAGATTAGCCGATATCGGAGAGGAATTGTTCTGTGATACAAAAAGTCTGACTGTAGCAAACTTCTTCTCGGTGGAACCTGAGGCATTCCCAAACTTTGCTTTAATTTTTTCTAACTGTGAGAAACACTAAATGTATATTTGCCTTCCGGGAAAAACCTTAGTTACAACAAACTTCTGCTCGGAAAGGACATGTACACCTTTTTCTCTAGGCAGAAACTAATAATTTACTTGCGTCCCTCAAAAATTTGACTATGTATACTCATTTGCTGGGGCTCACAATCCAGCGTTTTGAATTGAACAGCGGCTCATATACAATTTTACCATAAGTAAGCCCCCTTAACACTAATCTCAATCAAATGTATTTCGGCTCTGTTCACAATCCACTGAATATATTTTTGTAATTTCGCTAATCATAATTATTTTTGAAAATTTTATAAATGTTACAGAACTTCGGTGCAAACCTATTATTTAACGATAGCTGTAAAAGCATTGTTATTTCTTGGTAATTGCATTTCACGAGTAGCACTCAGTCTGATAAAGTGAAAGTGAATGTCATGATCATTTTCATTCTTTATTTAAGTATTTCTGTAAGATTTCCTTACATAGGCTGAAAATATCAAATACCTTCAGTTTGTTTACATAGTACTGGAACCGCAGCGATTTTTCGCCCTATGTAGACCTATGAGCTTTATTTTTCGATCGGGATCAAAATCACATGCGCTGGTGGCCATGTTTCTAAGACAGAGCTATAATTCATCCAGTAGATTTTCCATAGAAGTCCTTAAAAAATTCTGTATAGATCACTGATACATTCACAGTGGAAAAAAAATGCAGAAAATTTACATTAAATTTGAGGAATTAATCGCGCAATATTTACCTGGAATACTCCAGGAAATTATATGAAAAAATATATGATTTAAAATAATATTAATTTCTGAAACTAACAATGTTCCACAGAGAAAATCCTCTATTTTTAGGAATTTCAAACTTATAAGAACCAGGAATGTTTTATACATGTGAGAGTAATGTTACCAAAAACCTTTGCGATGAATCTCTTTTCGAATGTTAAACGGAAAATTGTGGGGTAGACTTTTAAATTCATGACATTATGAAAATTTTTTATTCTGAATAAAAACATTCTTTATGTTTTACCAAAGCTGCCAACTTTTCTACTTTATTCCGTAGCATTGTTAGACCCACTCTTTTCCCACGCCACTTTCTTTAAAGAGTATATTTTTGCCAAAATATAATTACGATTAATATGAAAAAAAAAAAAAAAAAAAAAACCTTTTAAAAATTGTTGCATAAAAAATCCAGTAACAATAATGTTCCAGAAAAACTAGAAACTTTAAAAGGTTTTAAGCTTAAAATTTCTTTTTACTCTAAAATAATGTAATTTTTTGTCTTATAGTATAGTCTAATTTAGTGTGAAAGTTAAAAATTGCCGTCTTCATCAATTCATTACAAAATCATTAATTTGCGTTCCTCTTACACACACTAAAATAAAACAAATAAATTACATCACATGATTTTTATTTTTTGTAGAAATACAAATGTTATTTTGTAATAAATTTCTAACATCTCATACTATTATTATTATTATTGTTATTATTATTATTTACTGAAATTTTTTTATTTATTTGTACTCTTACCTGAAATCAAAGTTAATCTAACATGTAAGCTGTTTATACTTTATAAATAAACATTTTCAGCTTTGGAATAAAAACAATTATTTTATGAATTACCTTCAAAGAATAATTAAAAACTAATATATCTAAGGTGAAAAAGAAATTAATAAATGTGTTTTTGATGTTAAACAAAGATGCAATTTCATTCTTAAATTGCTAACATTTTAAAATCTAATCTAAGTATTATCACGATCGAAAAATAAAATAAATACATAAATAAATATTGTTGTGAATTTGTAAATAATTATATTTATTTTTGAAGAAATTCTTTCAAAGAGGCTTAGTAAATTGATACAATGTTAATTTTCTGCATTTCTAGCTCTTTTTCGCGTTAAAATAGCTAATTTTCTCTTAAAAACGCATTAAAAAGCTCCAATAAGGCAGGTAATGGATTTAGCACTGAATTTGGTGACTTTTTCCTCTTGGCGACTTTTTGGCAACTTTTTGCCAGAAAATTCTAGGTTGGGGACAAAATATCGCCAACGTAAATGAATACAAAGCAAAAATGAGTTGGTAATTATTAGTAATGTTGTATAAAATTTTATGACAACACATACCTTAGTCAGAGCACTGACATACTGACAAATCTACAACAATTTTTTTTTATCCATTTTACTTAAAATAGTTCAAAGACAATATTTATTAACTTTTGTCAAGATTAGTCATAATGAATTCAATCGTGCTTATCAATTTTAAAATTTTTAATTCAAGTTTGTGAACAGCGTACAGCTTTAATGTCAGCAGTGATGTACACGATTTTTAAATGTATTTTGAATAGTGATGAAAAGCAAAAGATAGAATAACTTAAAAATAAACAAAGATAAAATAATGAAATTCAACACTATGATTTGACTAAGTTATTAATTAATTATTTTAATTAATTAATTAATATTTATAAGGCCCTGTGGCCTCCGCCAGAGATCACGCGTGACACAAAATCAAATTTTCAAATAGTGTTCATACTACTTTTTTGACGCGATATTTTGTTCGGCGAGATTTTGTCCCGCGATATTATGTCCGGATTCCGAAAATTCTTATCGATATACCAAAGATGAAAACTGAAAAGTGATTGGGTTACGAGATACTAGCAATTTCCAGAACAATCTGGGTTCGATAGAGGGATATAAAAGAAGGCCCATTGCACCAAATCACACTCTTTCTCAGATTAGTTTCCGACAATGCTCCATTTCTTCTGAAAGAGCCCGAGCCTCTTTGAATTATAGCCAATTGCTATATGCGTTATTGCTATACCAGTTTGTACTGTGGATTTGCTGTTGACAGCTATTATATAAAATCACTGGTGGAATTGAAGTTGATACTCAGTGTATTCTTCTGACATTTTCTGTAAATAAACTACTGAGCTTTTGCAAGTTTCACTTTTCTTTCTCGGACAACTTACGAACCCCCAAGAACGCAACAACACTGTCAAACAAAACTTGTAATTAAATAACTATTTCGTCAACATGTATAATAAAACAACTTTAAAGGTAGAAAATCAAAATTCATTTTGTAAAATGTTGTTTCCCAGAATAAAAGCTTTAAATTTGACAATTTCACATATATATATATATATATCTGGTATTTTATATGGGTTTTTGAAAAATCATTTATTTTGCTAGGTCTTGTTTTGATTAAAATAAAGTACACTTTTAACTCCATTAATTTAAAAGATACAGGGTACTCATCTTTTACAAAACTGATATTGTATTTGACTTACTTTACTAAATAAATCTACGATTTATAAAAAGCGTTCGCTACACATCTCCACACGTTATTTACATTTATTATGTGTAATTGTATAAATTTACGTTTTACGGAACTGTCTATTAATATTTTTCTTTTATAGTACTAATTTAACGGAATAGTAACTTTCATATGAGTTTTCCATGAGGAAAATAAATAAATAAATAAATAATAAAATAAATAAATAAAATAAAAATTAGTAAATAAGTAAATAATAATAAATAATTAATTAATTAAAAACTAGAAGATGTAGTAGTTGTTGGTTCGATTTTTTAATTTAAATTCTTAATTAGGGATGAGAATTTCCCGCTTTTTTGTCACTACTATTTCTATATAATAATATTTATCCTATTTAATCATAAAAAATTGCATAAAAACAAAATGAAGATTTATACATAGAAAGAGTGACGGCAAAAAAAAAAAATCGGAAAATTCTCCCCCGTGTTTACATACTGTGTTTAAAAGACCAGAAAAACACAAGACTTTACATTTTCCAGGCACTAAAAAACTATTATTTTGATAAACAGTTGAAATTTAAAGAGAGTATTTTCACAATTACTAGATTACTGAACTCGTATTTCGAGAACAGGAAGAAAAATGTCATATGTCCGATATCGGAATCTGATGCTCTTATCTCAGAGAATAAACTGTGGGATTAATTTAGGGACAATTAACATTAATATTAAATAATTGCTTTCCCTATTTTTCAACGTATCCGATATTTGTTACAATAGTCGGGAGATCTGTGAATCTAAATCGGATAAATCTAAAACAAATAATGTTTTAAAAATATTTAATTTTTTTTATTTGCTATTTCTAATTTTTTAAGAACCACAAAAAATAATATAAATATGTCTCATAAAAAGAGAGCAATTTTTTTTTTTTTTTTTTTTATATAATATATATACAGTAGAACCTTGATTATCCGAAGTAAATGAAACTAATCATCTTTCGAAAAATCGAAATTTTCGGATAATTTGGAATGCTTAAATTTTAAGATTAAGGGCAATTATAGAGTTGCTACTCCAGTGATTGGCATGCTCCAGTAATTGACATCTATCCCGAAATAATTAATAAAAAATAAAGATAACAAAATTATATATTTTACATATAAGAATTTTAACATTTTATGTCAAACACTGGAGCATAGGGTGCTAATAACTGATAAAATTAAAAACTGGCAGTGTCAATTACTGGAACATTGAGTGGGTGTCAAATAAAAATTCATATAAAAAATTGTTATCAAATGTATATATTTTAACATATATATGGTTTTGAATGTTTTTCATGCCATATGTACTTAACTTAAGATTTCTAAAAATATTTTCTGATGACTAGATAATTAAAAACATCAGAGATTGCTCTAAAAGTGTCAATCACTGGTGTACTTACCCTATGCGCTATTTTTAATTATGTTAACAATTGTTTAATAATAATAATAATAATAACAATAAATAGAAAAACAGAAACAAGATTAAATAATTCGAATTTAAATTTTGAAATTATGTAATTTTTAATTATTTCTCAAGTGTTTGAAACAAAGTCTTGTTTGCCGCACTTTCAATTACCTTTACTTTGCATTTCAATCAAGACGTGTTTATTATTATTATTATTATCTTATTATTATTATTATTTGAAATATAATTAGTTCATCAGTATCACAGTCTTTCTGCTACTCCCAGTTATAACAATGGTTTAGCAAAACATTAAAATCTTACGAATTGCTAATTTGTAGGTTTTCTTCGCCCACATCATCGTTCTCTTCTTAAAAAAAAAAAAAAAAAAAATCTAAGAAACGGAAACGAAAATATTTATTCTATTCAAAGAATGCGATGGATTAAAAAAACAAACAAAAAAAGCTTAAAAAATTTATTTTTAATAATCGAGAATTTCGGTTAATAGAGGTTCTACTGTATTTATGTAACAGTTAAATTCTTTTCCAACAACAAACTCAACTTTTACTACGTGAAATATTAAATATGGTAATTTCAAAAACTCTTTTGGAAATTTCCTAATTTCCTTTGTTATTTAAATTTGAATATATTACGTATTTTAGAAAGAAGGAACTTGATTAATAATATCACATTTTACGCTAAAATATGAAATATATTTTTAAATGCAAATGTCTAAATGTCCTGCGAAAATTTTTCAATCTCATATACATTTGACATGAAGTTTAATGATGACTTCGAGAAGAAAATTATATGTTGGACATATTTTCCAGATAAATTACTCATGGGGAATATTTGAATGAGTAGACTATACTAATGGTTTGTAAGAAATATAAAGTATCAATGTATATTATCTATAGTATTTCAATTTAATGTATTGAACACTAAATGCATGGATTCATCACTTTTTATAGACAATTTTTTTCTAATATATAACTCCGATAAAATAAGAAAAAAATATTTAAAAAAAAATAAATGGTATGAAATAAAGGCATGGCTAAAAGTACTCCGGAATAAATTGAATTGTAGCATAGCTACCAATATTTTAATTTATTATGTAGTACTTTTAGCCCCGCCTTTATTTCGCACCACTTTATTTATAGAAAAATTTTCCTCAATACATAACTTCGATAAATAAGAAAAAGTTACTTTTAAAAAATAAGTGGTACGAAATAGAGGCGAGGCTAAAATTATTCCGGAATAAATTAAAATATTGGTAGCTATGTTGTTGGCATCTATGCTATAAATGACAAATTTCAAATGATTTTTTCAATAAAACTTAATGAATATTTTAAAAATATGTTTACATTAACCCAAAAAAACATTAAATGATTTCAAATTATTCAAATAAAAGAAGAAAAAATTAGTAAAAGCATTCGATATACAGAGCTGCCAATCTAATTCGGAGGGTTGTTAGTACTTCTCCTTTTTTCCCACCACTTAATTTTTAAAGTGATTCTCTTCAAATGTATTTTAGATGAATTAAGAAGAAAAATACTCTTAAAAAAAGCTGGTGTGAAAAAAGGGGCGATACTGACAATCCTCCGCATTATCATACTTCATAACATCCTCAGACCTGCCAACCATCTCATTATGAACCGTACAATTTTTAGTACCCGCCCTTTTTTTACACCAGTCATTTTTTAGAGTAATTTTATTCTTATTTATACGTAACAATATTTGGAGAGAATTACTCTAAAAATAAACTGGTGTAAAAAAAGAGGTTATTTATCAAGGGACGTTAACAATTGTACCGTTATTAATGAGATGGTTGGCAATTATGCATAATATTAATATTCTGTAATGTTGATAGCCCCTCCCTTTTTTTCACCTCAGTAAATTTTTAGAGTAATATTCTCCAAGTGCAATTACGACTAAATAAGAAGAAAAATGCTCTAAACAGACACTGGTGTGAAGAAGAAGGCTGGGCTAACAATACTACGGAATATTAATTAATTTGTTGGCAAGTATGCATTAGGTTGACAGCTCTGGATTGATATATACATACACTGTTTTAGTTGTTGAAAAAGTTAAAAAGTTAAAACTGACAAGACATGTTGCGATGCGAAAGATACCTTTTCAAGACAGATTTTTTCAGTCTAACCAGTCTTGAAAAAAATATAAAAAGTTTGGTAGTAGCTTATCTTAATAATTTTAAGTAAAAAAGTGTATTGATAAAAGAATGGTAAATCATTTTATAGTGTAATGTTACTATCACTATTTTAAAAGCTTATATTATTTCATATTCATACAGTTCAAACTAATTAATTTGAGTTTATAAGAATTTAAAATTTTAGTAAGGAATTGAAATTTAAATAGAAAAAGAAATTATTTTTAAATTTCTAATTTATACAGATTTTATACTTATATATTATTATATTTATATCTCTGGTTTATTTCAATTGTAAATATTTTTTTAAACAAAAAATGTCAGTATTTACTAATCAATTAATCACGTGTCTTGTGGAAAAGTTTTCTATCGAAAATACATTTACAGAGCTGCCAACCTAATCCGGTAAATTGTTAGTACCGCCCCTTTTTCTACACCACTTAATTTTTAGAGTATTTGTTTTCTTCATTCATCGTAAGTATGTTTGGAGAGAATTATTCAAAAAATTAAGTGGTGTAAGAAAAGGGGCGGTGCTAACAATTTGCCGGATTTGGTTGGCAGCTCTGCATTTAATTTAACGTGTAACCATGACTTAGAAAATTATATGTTGTACGCATTTTCTAATAAATTATTTTCAAAATAAATTGTTTGTAAAAAAAAAAAAAAAATCAATATGTTTCATTTACATATTTTTAATTTAATGCATTGTAATTCTGTAATCTGAATTACACATATTGAAATATTTTTTCAATTCAATTTCATACATAAATATATATATATATATATATATTATAAAACATAATGAATATTTTTGAAATCACTTTATTATAGTCTCAGATAAAGAGATTTTAAAATTAAAGGATTTTACATAAGATAAATGTTTTTAAATTATTCAGATAAAAATACGTCTACCATGTATGTAGAAATGTTTAAGCCTGTACGTATGCAATATTTATAAAGTATATTTGAAAACAATATATAAATAATTACAGAAACTTTATAAATAGCAGCTCGTGGTAAACTTTTCTGAAAAATGTTTATTAATTATCAAAACAATTATTAAATATTTTATTTTGCCTAACTTATTATTATTATTTTTTTATTTAAACTTTTAGTTTAAGCATCTATTTTTTGCACACAACAAAATAAATTATTTATTATATATTTTCATAAAACTTAGACACATGAAGATTTACTCTAAAGTGCTTTATAATCTAATATTACAAAATAATGTTAATTAATCAGATAAACTTGACAGATCTCTGCAACTTCAAGCAGAATTAATTTAATTAGATAATTCTCTCTATAGAAACTACACATAACATTAGGCTGGTAATTTGTCTTTGCCAAATGTTTAAAAACAGAAACAGTTTTATTTATTTATGTGTTAAAAATATAGGGTTGTGTGTTTATAATGTACAGATATTAGATGAGACGTTTTATTATTATTGTAGTTATATATGTATGTCTATGTAAGAGCTAATCTAATCATATCACTCTGATTTATTACATAAATCGGATTACTAGTAACTAAGAAAGTTCTGTAGGTTAGAATCTTGTGGTTGATAATAATTTAAAAATCTTTTAAATTAGTGACACTGCCGAAATCTCAAGAAGCTTTACTTATATATATATATATATATTAAATTATTTAATTCCTTTACAATACTCAGCAAATGACAGAAAGATGAAAATACCAACAATGAATTTAATAATTAGATGTATTACGTATAAATTTATTGTCACAATTACCATTTAAGTAAATTTCACTGAATAGTAAAAACATGTTAAAGTACTTACGCAGAAGAGAAATGACGTATATCACTTAAACCTAAACTATGAGTTAGTTGTCTTAATCCATTAGTCCAGTAAATTCATGCAACACAAGATAATAATTGAAAGAAATTAACCAAATTGACTATTGAAATAAAAAGGAATGCATGAAGGAAAAATAGAGTAAAAAATGCTGAAACCCAGTACCGATCTCATCAGGAAACTAGCAGTACTGTCAACAATGAATGCAAGATTTCGAATATTGTATAGCTTTTTCAGCAATATACAACACTAGTTCCAATCTTGCATATAAAAAAAAAAAAAAAAAAGAAAGAAAGAAAGAAAGAAAGAAAGATAAAAGGAAATTGGCTGATAAAATAACTTAACAATAATGAAAATTGGAATTCGTGAAAGGTGCTGGCCACATGTAAATCAAATCCAAATCGAATAAAAGTCCGGGCGGTTGCCAAAACGAACAAACTGAAAAGAAATAATTAAAAGTAGAGAATCGATTAATCGAAAGTTTCTGAAATGAAATAAATGTAAGCATGAAGTGATAAATATTGTTCTTAAAATTTAAAAGCTGAATTCACAATTAAATAATATTCTAGAGCAGGCCTGTCCAACTCAAAATACATGGCGGGCCGCATTAGAAATCTATTTTATTCAGGCGGGCCGCATTGTATAAATGCATGAACCATATACGTAAAGTAATTCTTTTTCGGTGGGTTCGTGAGGGTCGAAAACAGAAAATATGAATATTAAATATGTCTTTTTTCATAAAATAATTATAAAACAGTCAAAAACTTATGATTATATATTCATAAGTGTAATAGTAGGAATCATATATTGATCTGGTAATATTTTATTAACATCAATGAGAGCGATATTTGTTTCTTTAGCTACCTTAAACAGTATTTTCATAAAAAAAAAATCAGAAAATATTTTTTTAATTTTAGATATTTTGAACGAAATTGTAAAAGTAGAAATTTCGTGAATTCTGTTGCGGGCCGCAGAACCTTACACGGCGGGCCACATGCGGCCCGCGGGCCTCGGGTTGGCCAGCCCTGTTCTAGAGGTAAATTTAAGTATAAATAAGATTAATACGATTTTCACAGTAGGGCATACGTTCGACTCAACGTATGAGCGCGCCATCTAACGTGGAAAAAATAAGTTATTATTAAGTAATTTAAGAAAAAGTGTACGATTAGATGTTCAATTTATATGAGTGTAATTTATAGTCTTAAGCTAACAGAAGAAAAGGCCAACAAGTGATAATTAAGTTATTATGATTAGGAAATTGGTGAATAATTTTAATTTAAAAAATTATTATTGTTATTAATATTATTATTATTATTCTGAAATAAGAAATTGGTGAATAATTTTAATTTTAAAATTTTAATAATTATTATTGTTATTAATATAATTATTATTAGTAATTATAGTCTTAAGCTAACAAAAGAATAGGTCAACAAGTGATGATAAAGTCATTATGATTAGGAAATTGGTGAATAATTTTAAAATTTAATAATATTATTCTTATTAATATTATTCTTATATATATATATATATATATACAGGTTGTCCCGTAAGTCTGTAGACATTTTAAAAATTCATAAAAAATGAAGGAATTAGTAGAATAGAACGCGGTTTGCGGAAAAGTTATTCTCGGAAAAGGGATTTTTTTTTTTTGCTAAAAAAAAAAAAAAAAAAAAAATGTTTAAACTTTCGTCGATAGAGGGCACCGCATGGACGTGAACTGAAAAATAGGCAAATCAGGGTTCTATAGATTGCACGGCTTTAAAATTAACACAGCTTATTTCTTACTTTGCTTCCTACACGTGCATGCATGAAGTTTTAACTGCAATGCTGACTCGGTGGATAACGCGTTATTGGTGAAGTTATTTTCCCAGCGGTATTTTTCTGCGCTCAAAGCTGGTAGACGTGATATGCCGCGTTCGATCCCTGGTCGCGCTCGACGACATTGTCGTTCGGAGTTTTCCGTGGGTTTCTCCGAAACTTGCGTAAATGCGGACTAGGACCCCTTAGAAAGACCTCCACGGAGGGTACTTCCCCTCAAGCCGTAGGACCCTAGTGCAATCTATCGGTCTTAATCTCCGCAACTGAACTCTATAATTAAACGTTTTCAGATCTCCTGAATCTTAAAGTCATGTTATTTTCGAAATTTCTGTTGGTATGTCTGGTATCACCCTAGCTCTCTTGCACACACAGTTTTTTTTTACCGCATTACGAGTACCCATCGAAATTTAATTCATATAGATAAAATATTAATAATGTATATTAAAAGGTTTGAAAAATACACGGAAACATTAAAAAAAAAAAAATGTTTAAAGGGAAATTACACACACACACACATATATATAATACCAGGAAGGTCATTTGAAAGAAATAAAATATGAATGAAGTATAAATATAGAGACAGTGTTTCCAGATTTAGGGCTTTTTTTCATTCAATTTCCACCATTAAATTTCAATTGTAACGGCTGCCTAATTGCCTCGAAGATTAATCATCTATTCTATATTTCAAATATCACTTCTCAAAATTATTGGTGACACTTGAATAAAAATGTTCCCAATCTGGCAACACTATGCAGAGGTGATGAACTCTGAAGAGATTTGTTTTCTGCTCCTTATAATTAAACTTTCCAATAGTTCTATTACATTTGTGTAAATGCTTGTTAAGAACACTCGTGATTATATTTTCCTTAGAAACTCCTTCTTGTTAATGTTAAATTTGTTTCAACGGAATTACATTAAATTAAGTTGCTTTGTTTTGATGGGTTTTACGTTGCACTAGTTCTGCGCAATGGGCAATTGGCGAACATTAAAGTAAGTATTATTCTTGTTTTTATATGTATATTAAATTTATACTGGTCAACTTATTCATATCTTTTTCTAAAAAATATTACTATATATATTTATTAAAATTATTTAATAATCTATCTAGGATAGTGTGGATTATCGAGGCAATTTAATCATCTGTTTATTTTTGCATTCTACATTTTTTGTTAGTTTATAATATATATATTTAAATAAATATATAAATAAATAATTATTAATTAGCAGGACGTTCGAACGCATACAATTTATAGACAATACAAAAAACATTCAAAATTTAGGGAATATGTTATTTTATACTTCCTGCAAACAAGTGGAGTTGCTTTTACAAATGTAAACAAATCCACAGTTGCTAAATTTTATGTATTTCGACTATCGGGAAATTTTAACAAAAACTTTTATTTTTAGGGAAAGCTGTTAGAAAAGTATATAATATAATGTAACGATTAACCCTCGCTTTCCCAAGATCAAGGCGTTATTGCAGAAAAATTACTTTCAGGTGCCGCTTGGCATGCTTGGCGAAAATGTCTTTTTGTATCGTTTAGAAGTTGCAACATTCCGCTGGTTAATTTGACTATTTCTGGCGAATTAGCGCACTTTTTGAATGAGGCGGGCTTAACTAAATTTCAACGATAAAATGGGGTCAAAATGACCCCATCTTGGGAAAGCGAGGGTTAATGATATATTGGGCTTTACCATCCATTTTAAAACAACACAAGAAGATATAGTTACAAGAAAAATGTAACTTTTCTATATATGTCAATTTTTTTTCTTTATTTTAATTTTTGAAACATTTTTCTGTAGAATTATTAGTATATATTTTTTTCTCAGTAACCACTACCACAATTTATAAGACGAATTAAAATATATTTCTTTGCTTAACTTTAGAAATTTTACTGTTTTAAAATATTTGTGTTAATTATTTAGTTAGATTATAAAATTTTGCATTAAAGGGCACATTAAATATACAGTTAAACCACAGCCTCCTTTAACTAGATGCCTGTCGCGTTGCTCTTAAACTTATCAACAGTTCAAACGGTAGATAGCGCAACCTGGTACAGATTGCGTGACTTTTTTATTCAAATGTCACCAATAATTTTAAGAAGTGATATGTGATATATATATAATCGACGTTTCTTCGATTATATTCACCTTTTATGTATTTCAAATCCCACTTTTAAAAATTTTTGGTGACAGTTGAATAAAAAAGTCGCGCAATCTGTACCAGGTGGCGCTGTATACCGTTTGAACTGTTGCCAAGATTAAGAGCCATGCGGCAGGCATCTAGTTAAGGAGGCTATACAAACTGATTTTTTAAGCGCTGGCTTTTTAACTTGCGGTCATTTCGACTGTATGAGTAACATGGCCGCCTAAGGACAAATTAAACAGTCAAAAAATATTTTATCTTGCTAAAAACCAGATCACTAATATTTTGTTAACATTTAATCATTTTGACATCCACGTATTAAAACCCCACTAAAAATAATCCGAAGATATTCTTAAGAAAATTGTGTTTTCTTAAGATTTTCTTCAAATATTTTAAAATATTTTAAAATATTTTGAAGATTTATCTTTTTCTACAAAATATCTTCAGAAATTTTGAGCACATTATGAAAAAATTTTCTAAATTTTCTAAAGAATGGCCAAATAACTTAAGATATTCTGTAGATTTTCTCCAAAATTATCTGCAGAATATCTTGAGGTTATTTTTAGCGGGGAATATTTTTTTGATTTTCTTTCTAAAATTAATATTTTTTGTGGTATCGTTAACTGCTTTATTCTTCCTATTTTTGAAATACTTTCTAAAATAACAATTTTCCGAACAATTGCATCTTGTTTTTAACACTTGGTCCAATCCTAAATTGTACGCGGAACACAACGTAATAAAATCTGTTCAAAAATTTACTTTTGAAACAATAAAATTAGCGATTACGGAAAAAAAAAAAAAAGAAAATATCCAAGTGCGGCTTTTTTTTTTTTTTTTTTTTGTCGCTTAGTGTATATATATATATATACATTGTTTATATTTAAAAAAAAAAAAAAAAGCGATAAATAAATAAATAAATAAATAAATAAATATTATTCTCCTTAAATAAAAACCATTTAGTTTGATGTATTTTTAACTGACCACATTTATAACGTATATGAAAAGGGAGATAACCAGGTCACGTAAACAAATATTTCAAAAAACTTCTTTAATGAAGAGTAATCATTTTTCCTGCTTTGAAATATATGTTTTTTAAAAAAAGCCATAAACTCCGTTTTAGTCTTCGAATTTCTGTAAACATAGGTATAAATTTTTCCAAACCTTTTAATATATTGATATAAAAGCTAAGAAAAAGGGGAAAAAAGAAAACATTTGTTTTATTTTTATCAATAAAAAATAATAAAAGAAAACGTATAAAATGAGTATATATATAAAAAAAAACAGTTTATGGAAAAAATTTCTCACGAGATAATGATGCTGAATTTTAACGAAGACATATTCTATTTCCTTTCACGTAATGAAAAGAAAATTAAATGAGAATACAATGTAAAAAATTACACAGAATTTCTATTGAAAAGTCATGAAAGTCAATAAGTTGAAAAGTCATGTACTTGTACTAATTTGTAGTAGTAATGTATATATTTATATATAATAAGTAGATAGTAAGTTATTAAAATATAATAGCTAATAGAAGAAATATTCTTTAATATAATACGCAGAATTTTTTTAATTCAAAAGTCTTTTTTTAATATATAGAATCATATATAATAGGGAATAAATAGAGAAAAATACTTCAGCATATAGAACTTTACAGAGAATAATGAAATTGCAGAAAATTGTTTTGAACGCTTCAGCGTGCCGTCACCAATGCTTGAAGAAACGAAGGAAAATGTTCTTATTTGTAAGAAGGGAATCGGATCCTCCGAATGGTTATCAACCAGTAGAATTGAGCGAAATGTAGGGAATTAGCCAATAGAAAATTGCAAAACAGTAGTTGTGAAGTTTTTTTTTTTTTTTTTTTTTTTTTTTTTTTACATTTCAATGTTTTATCACAACACTGATCTTCTAATGATCAATTTTTGAAAATCGCTTTTAGTTATATAGATTAATTTCTTAGAATCATGCTATTTAATTTTTTATAATATCCCATCAGCATATAGTCTATAGTACAAATGTAGGTACTTGAAATGAATTCAGATGCATTAATGTCTGTCAGTGTTGATTTTTTAAATTACAATTTTCTGGTGTTATATGTATAAAGTAGAAAGAAAATCATCACGCGTGCTAAAATTTAATTAATTCCGGAGCACTGCTAGCACATGTTCTTTGTTCACCACTTCATTTGTAGTGAAATGTTCTGTAATGTGTAATTATGATTAAATCAGAAGAAAAATATCATTCAAGAAAGGTGGTGCAAAAAAAAAGAACGATTTTTAATAATGCGTCGTAATAAATTAAACTTTTGGAATGCCTGAATTATATGTCATACTTAACGCCCCTCTTCACTCACCGTCGCCGGAAGCCCGAGCCAATGCTATTCAATTAGGAAATTTTCTTTACAAATAACTTATTAACTAATACATATTTTTAAATTCTGTTTTCACATTCAGAAAATTCCCAACTGTTAAATTGACGGACCTTTTTTAAAAATGTAATTTTTTAATTTTTAATATTTTATTTCGAAATTGCAAAATGAAAAAATGTCACATATTGAAAATTCGTATTTTGCAGCTTCAAAATAACATATAAAAATTAAAAAAATAATATTATAGAAAAAGTGCGTCAATTTAACAGCTGGAAACTTTCAGAATGTGAAAACAGAATTTAAAAATATGTATTAGTTAATAAGTTATTTGTAAAGAAAAATTTCCCATTGAATAACATTAGTTTCGGCTTCCGGCGGCGGTGAGTGAAGAGGGCCTTTAAGTTAATCATGTATTGCTCCAGACAGAAGATGCGCATAGTATTAATTATTTATTTACAAGTCATATACATTTAATACATTTCATTCTATGGTGGCTATCAGTAAGTTTGTCATTGCTTTACACAGATTTGAATAAAAGTGCATTATGAAGTCTATAAAAATATCTATCTACCATATACAAAGCCGCACAGCAAATGTATTTATACAGTTAAAAAGTAGTATACGCCTTCAGTGTAATCTAAATTAGGGTATTTTCGAGCTGAAGCAAATAATAAGAAACTAAATGATTTGATAAAATTTTTGGATTTAATTTTTAACTTCATAAACAGGAAAAAATATGACTAAAATACCTTCAATTATTAGAGAAGATTTTGAGATTTTTTTTATGATTTTATGAATGAATATATTTTTGGGAAAGTTAGAAATGCGATACAGGAATTCACAAAACATTGCTTGTATATTTGATGACGAGCAGATATAATTATTACTTAGATAGGTTTTCTCGATGTTTAAATTTAACGGATTTTATTTGCGAATTACTAGAAACTTATTTATTCTTTATACAATATGTTATTAAAATTTATAAAAACTGTTTATATTGTAATGTTTTTTTTCCCGCAAATTTATTAAGCTTAAATACGGATTTTGTGAATTTGTTGATGTTTATTTTCGTCAGACATAAAATTTGATGTTTAGACTTACTCGGAGAATTTTAGGAAATTAATTCCTGGGTTAAGGGGATGCATCACGGATCGTCAAGGTCATCCAAAGCCCATGCTATTGTATGGCGAAATTTGTTTATAGAATTACACATTACCTAATTGTTATTTTCAAATTCCGTTTTCGTATTCTGAAAATATGCAACCGTTGAATGAATACTCACTTTCCAAAATAATTTTTATTTGAATTTTGAGTTTAAAAATGCGAATTTTCATTAAATGCATTTTTCTCATTTTTGTGCTGCAAAATGAAATATTAAAAAAAAAAAAAAAAAAAAAATTGGAAAACGGGTGTTTATTTAATGGTTGTGAATTCTCTGAATGTGAAAATGGAATTTAAAAATATTAATTAGATAATGAGCAATTTTATAAAAAAAAATTCCCCATAGACTTACATGGGATTTGGTGACTAGAGACGGGGAAATCGTAAGAGGGAATAAGCATTAAATGGAATCAAATTATCAAAATTGCAATATAAAACAAAATTAATTAGATTTGTTTATTAAATTCTAAGTTTAATACAGGTACCTGTGTAGATGATGGTAGATAAATGGTGAGCACTATGTACATTTTTGAAGCTTTCACTATCTCTTTTTTTTCGCACCGCTTAGATTTTAGAGTAATTTTCTTTAATATGTAATTATGATTCAATAAGAAAAAAAAGTTTTTAAAATACTCTCATACTTGCCAACTATCCCATTATGAACCGTACAATTTTTAGTGCCCGCCTTTTTTTTTTTTTTCAAACCAGTCATTTTTTAGAATAATTTTATTCTTATTTATCATTTGAAGAGAATTACTCTAAAAATAAAGTGGCGTGAAAAAAGAGCGTTTTTTCAATGGGCGGTAACAATTGTACGGTTATTAATGAGATGGTGTGCAAGTATGTCTACTGGTGTGAAAAAAAAAAAAAAAAAAAAGGCGGAACTAGCAGTATTCTGGAATAAATTATAAATATTACCAGGTGTGGCTATCATAATTATGTCTAAGTTTAATAATTCTAACTCAAAAATTTATTTATTGCAGTGAGAAAAAAATATATACCGCCTTCATTTAGAACGAATAAGTAGTCATTTCCTAAAACCTTAAACAAGAAATATAGATTTCTGAACTGTACACATAAGGTAAACAAATAAACTGTGAATAATTTTTACCTTTTACAGTTTTTTGTTCAAAAATATTATTTTGCTGCATACTATATATCGTACATTGTTGTATGCAGTATGTTAAAGCGCTGATTTCATGCGGCTAATACCGATTTTGAGAAAACCTAGCATATTTCCGGGTTAATATCAGGGTTAAAAACAATTGAGAATTTCTAGTCTGTACTTTTCTAGATGGTGAAACAATATTATAAATATTATGAGCATTATGACTTTTTGGAATTGCGAGAAATTCTCGATTGATATTCCAGATTTAGGTCATAAACCAAAATTATAGTTACTAAAACTCGCCTCATGTGTTCACATTTAATTGCAGAAATTTTTAGATATACACTGAGAAAAAAAATATACGCCTTCATCTAAAATGAATAAGTGGTCATTTTCTAAATCCCTAAACTAGAAATATAGATTTCCGAGCTATGCGCATAAGGCACGCCAATAAACTGAATAGACGAAATGATCGAGAATTTCTAGTCTACACATTTCTTTATTGTGAAACAATATTCTGAATATTTTGAATATTCAGAATCTTTTGTATTGTGAGAAATTCTCGCTTGATTTTCTAGAATTGGGAAATAAAGCAAGATTATAGCTGCTGAAACCCGCCTCTTGTATTCGCATTTATTTGCAGAGATTTTCAAATAACTTTGGCCTCGATAATATAGGCAAACGCTCTAGAATTCTAATAGGGGCTTCTAGAACTCGCTTTCCAAGGAGACTAGAATTTATAAAGGTGACATAGAACTATTTTTTCTAGAGCCACAATTTAGATTCTAGATGTCAGTTACAGAATATTTTCTCAGTGTGCTTAGTTACGATAATATAGGAAAACGCTCTAGAATTGTAATAGGGGTTCCTAGAACTCGCTAGCAAAGGGAATTAACAATTATAAAGATGGCATGGAATTATTTTTACAAGAGCTACAATTTATTTTCTAGATTTTAGTCACAGATGTTTTATTTATTTATTTTTCATTGTGGATTTATTTACTTTTCAAGTTACTTTGTTTTCGATAAAATGCAAAAGCCTCTAAACGTTTCGTTTCATTAGCAAGTGAATAATTTTTACCTTTTACAATTTCTTGTTAAAAAATATTATATTGCTGCATACTATATATCGTACATTGTTGTATGCAGTATGTTAAAACGCTGATTTTATGCGGCTAATACCGATTTTGAGATAACCTAGCATATTCCCGGGTTAATATCAGGGTTAAAATTTTGGTGAATAAGGCTGTTAATTTTTCATGTAAAAGACCTAAATAGGAACAGATTCAACACCAATGATTTGTAAAATTCAATGGTCTTTTGAAGAGTAAATTATAGGCAGAAGCTCCAGATGCTCTGAAAACTTCTAGAAACTACCAGTTCTTACTGAAATCTCTTAGAAAATATGAAACACTTAATCCTGAAATTTGAATATCTGTAAGGAAATTTTAGAAAATAATTTGTAGTATCTTTCTGATAATTAGTTAGTCTAGACTTATTTTTAGTCAAAGTTCCATAAAAAATAAATAAATAAATAAATAAAAAGTGGAATTGTGTAAAAAATAATAAATTCAAAATGGTTCTCGAAATATAAGAAAGCAACGCAATAAAAAAAAAAAAAAAAAATGCAACAGAAATAACCACTCTGCTCTTTTTCTGTTTAAGTATAAATGACTCTTCAATTTCACATAAAGAAAAGAAGAAATAATATAAATTACAGCGAAAACATTTAAAAAAAACAAAGAATAAGTGGAATAATATTGCTGAAAATGGTGTTCAGTTGTTTCAGAATTCACCAATCTTTTAACAATTGATAAATGGTGATGACAAGCCAATCAGAATAATTCATTCCTAAATTAATGCATACCTTTTTACAGAACCTGTGTTTTTACTCGTCGTATCAGATCCAGTGTTGCCATGTCTGGCGGATTTTTTATTCAATAATCACCAATAATTTTTAATTGCAACGTTTGTCTCATCACTTCGAAGATTAATAATCTATTACGTATATCAAATATCACATCTCAAAATTATGAGTGATTAAAAATTCCACCAGATTTGGCAATACTGATCTGATCATATAAAGCTTGAATTTCTTTCTTCCGTTTTAGTAGCACAAAAACGGATTTTGCAACATTGTTTTTAAAATATTTTTAGTGTGTGAGCTTACACTCTCCCGAAACATATACAGGCAATCGACCAACTTTTTCTAAACTAAAAGATTCATGCAAAAGTTTATCATTTCAATGAATATCCCGTCAGAATTGAATGTAGTCATTTCTGACTCAGTATATTCATTTCTAGCTTTTTTCTCGACTTTCTCAAATGATATTTCATGAAAGAATAAGAATGGAAAGATTGTTCCTAAATTTGATTCAACTGAAACAATCAAAGAAGGCTTGAATATTACCTATGAGTATCAAGTTACCAATGTATGGTATCAGTAACATGATATGTAAATAGTTGTTCTATAGATTATAATATAGATTTTTTTGCTTTATGACATCAAATGTAGGACTCTTAATATTATTATTATAATTATTTGTTTGTTTAATGTGTAATCTTTATCATTATCTTATGGGGAAACCGAGCTTTTTGAGTTAATGTTTAAATAAACGTTTAATGTTAAAGTGACTGCTTGTATGGTTTATCATTTTCATTCTTTTTTTATATTTAATTGGTTCTCTCTTACTCTTTTAAAAGTGTTTTGTATTTACTTCCCAAATACATTTTACGGTAATTCCGTAGATCTACTAGAAAATAACAAAAATTCTTTGATTTTGACTAGATATAAAGCGTTAGCAAAATATTTCATATAATGTAGAAAACTGCAATGTCTGTTGCAAGAGTCAATGCTAAATATTTTGGCTAAACTTTATGTATTAAAAAATTCATAAAAAAATAAAAATAATTATCTGAAAAATGTCTTTTTTCTAGGTCTGTGCTTTAACCAGTCCAAAATTATAAAGCCATGCGACATTACTAAAAAGTGCTAAATTAGAAGTGTCATCTTTTACTAGAAATAGAAAGATGAAATTTTAAGAGAGTGATACGATGGATAAGTGTAGAAAAATAGGTAGTGTCTGGGAACTTAATAAGAATGATTTCTCAAATCACTCTTGTGTCAATAAATATCGACACCCTTTTTTAGGAGATGTAGACCACACCTAAATAATTGAAAGTTGCGTAGCAACTCATGACCGGAAACATCATCGTATGCCACATCCTATGACACTGGTCTGTTTATAAGAGTGCGTGTGGAGAAATAAATATTCTTTTGCAGTCATTCCATCAGTAGTCGTCTTAAGAAAAGCATGAAAAATTACGGAGCTGCCAGATATTCACTCCATGTTCGAACTGATTCTCAAATAGCCGAGGTATTGTATTCCGTTTTTTGGTATATCTGTTTAATGATTCATAAAATTAATTCTATGCACAGTATACATATGAGAATTTAATCCTGTATACTAGACATGTTTATTAATCTTACTTTCTTGAAAAAAGCAAAATATATTTCAAAAATATATTTCAACAAAATTACTTGCTTCCAAACTACAAATTGTTTGCTGTTGAACTGCAGTTATTCTGCAGATTTTATGATTTTTGTTCCAAATACCTTCAGATTATCTGCAGATTTTTTTTAACTGGGCTGCTCTTCACAGATCATTCAGCACGTGATCTATTCAGGATGATTTGTGGGAGGGGGATCCCTTTAAATTCATTACTGCTATCACAAAATAATATATAAAACCCATACTGGAATTTTTTTTATAAGATCAATTATTACACCTAAGCTTAATCAAACTCCCTACTCATCGGAAATACCTTTACTTTGTAACGATAAAGCACTTAATCTGCACTAAGTTAAATAAACAAAATACGTTCAACCTTCTTGTCTTACAGATAATGCGACACACTTGATTGTTGACTTTATTTTCATGAGTTTACTTGTCAGTCACACAAAATAATGCGATGTCGAACCCCTTTTTAACCTACTGATTTTTGAAAACTGGACATTTATAGACATCACTGCAAGTACTACGAATCAATTTGTCTCATTTTTAAAGGTGAAATACCTATAGACAGGTTTCACCAGATTCCTAAAAAATGACCGATTCCATTAGGTGAAGAATGTCACGGGATCGTGAAATTTAAGCATTAGTTCAAAATAAATCCCACCAATGCTACAATTTATCCCATACATGTAATTGAGTGAGAAACAGGCTGCCATAAGATAAGACTGTGAGAAAGAAAAGACAGAGCTTTACTGACATTTAACATTTTAATAAATAATTACAATAAAAATGGATTTTAGTGTTGCACATAAGCCATAGGCCTAATAATCAAATTCTGATCCTTAGGGGAAAAAAATTACAATCCATTTTAAGTTCATAAATTATCTCTTCTTCTAGATTTCTATTTCTCGAGTACAGGGGAAAATGAAATTTATCCCATTTACATGAATTGCTCTCACACATATGGTCACTAATAGTATCTGTTTCGACGACTGCTCTGATCCAAAGAAAAGACTGAAATTGAAAATCAATGTAGTTGTGTCCACAAAAGATTTTCAAAATACTGTTCTTTCTGTAAACCACACAGAATGTCTGATCGGTTCATTGCAACCTATAGAAAACGATCAAGTAGTATGTTATCATAACATATTTTAAGAAACTTGTATCTACAGTATTAAAAATATATTCACAAGTTTTATGATGCACAGTGAAAAAACACAAGGGAAAAGGTTGAATGAATCTAAAAGCCACAGACAAATAATTTCCTATTTAAAATCACCTCACAATAAATATGTAAATAAAAAATTAGTTTTAAACTAAAATTAACAAAGATCGTCTCTATATTTTAATATAAGAACATTATTTATGCATTTTTTTATCAGAATAATCTCTAAGCATTAAAATAGCTTAATCTGTATTACAAAACTGCAAAAAACAATGCATTTTTTAAAAATAAAATAGAACTTATGAATTTTATTTAATTACATGTAAAAATATTTATTATATAACAAACAAAAAACACACTATCTAATTAAATAGAATTTTTCTTTGCTCTGTGCGAATGAAAAGGAAATTTGATATTTTAACTAAGCATTAATTAACTATTTTTAGTAGTAACTGAAAGAAATACATAATATTCATATGTAAAAAAAAACTATAAACTTTCATCACATTCCAGTTAATATTTAAATGTAATTCTCAATGGATTATAAGGATTAGGTTTAATAAACAAAATAATTTTATTTTATTAAATGAATTCTTAGAATAAATGCTGAAGGCCGAATTTTCAGTAATCCGTAATTAAAACAAATTATAGTATTATTAAGATGCGACTTTTATAAAGCTTTAATTTTTTCAAGCAATTAAAACAAGTTAAATTTTTTATACTTATCGCATAAAACTATATGATAAAAAATAATCCAATTTATTTATATTAAAAAAAAACTTAATATAAATGGAAAAATTAAAAATATCTCATTGGTATATATATTAATAAAAATGAAAAAAAAAAAAATATCTTTGGCAACTTTTATCAATATTATTTGCTTCAAACTTAACAAAATACTTCATATTTTAAAATTTTAAAAATTTAGAAAAAAAAAAAACATTTTAAAATAAAAACTTAAAAATAAATAAATAAATAAAATAAATAAATAAATACTTTTGTTTCAAAAAGTACTACAAACTTCAATGAAAAGGAGGTGGATAATACTCATGTATGCAAAACTTCAACTCGTCGGATGATAGGAAAAGGAAATTCCAAAGAAATGTTGTTTGTTTGGTTGTGGAGATTAAGGCTAATTGACTGCCCTAGTGACCTAGGCCTGAGGGGAAGTGCCCTCCATGGAAGTCTTTCTAAGGGGTCTTAACCTGTATTTACGAAAATTTCGGGAAAACCACGGAAAATTCCGTACGGCTAGGCCGACGATCGCGATTTGGGATTGAACCCGGTTTCTTCCGTTTTTCGATCGCAGAACAGCTCGGCCGCTGGTGGACCTATTGTCATCGGAATTATACATGTCTGCAAAATTTCAGCTCAATCGTAAGGTAGGAAATGGTTTAAATTCGAAAACAAATTTTGAACTCAAGTTGAGGCCCTCGTGCCCCATGCCACGCCCTTAATTCCGTTACTATTTGAAAATGTATTGTCATCTGATTTATAGATGCATGAAAATTTTCAATTCACTCAGACGGAAATAATTGAGTGAAAATTTTGTTCTTAGTCCCGACCCACACTTATAAATAAATAAAATACGAAATTAAATTAAAGAGCACAAGAAATAGTTTTTGCTTAAAAAATAGGTTTTGAAACTTTTAATTATGGTAAAAAACATGTCAACACAGTTTTCGGCTTACAATTAATGTGACTCACCTGTTGTTGATAAATTTGTTTTTATGAGTTCACGTATAAGCATAACTGCCAACAACATTTTAATTTATTTCGGAGCACTTTTAGCCCTACCTTTATTTTCGCACCACTTTAGAATATTTTTCTCCAATATATATTACTACAATAAAGTAAGAAATATTAAAAAAAAAAAAAAAAAAGATAGTACGGTTAAAAATGGTTAAAAATATCCCGGAATAAATTAAAATGTTGGTAACTCAGGTATAAGTCACACAAAGCAATCCGATGTTGGATACCTTCAACGTACTGATATGAAAAAAACTGGACTTTTGTAGATGCTCCTTCTCCCCCCCCTCCCTTTTTTTTTTAAACCTCATCTGGTTTAAATAAAAACAAGACCTTCCGGCTTTTTCGGAAGGGTAGGTTGATTTCTTTTTCCTTATCAAGTAGCCGTAATTTTGTTTGAAAATGGCGGCTACAAATTATTAATGCATTTGGTAGAAATATTGATGTAGGCAATGCACATATAGATTTTTAAGCAAATCGGTTCATAAATACCTTTTTATGTGAATTTAAAATCTTCAAGTGGCCGGCGCTTGGAAGCAAAATGGTGAGATAAGTTGACAAATATATGAAATGTATTTGTGAGATAAGTCTACTGTACACATATAGCTCGAATTAATTCAAAATCTCAAAAGTCATCGTGTTGAAAAATTAAGTGGCTGGCACATCGATCAAAATGGCAGAGAAAGTTCCTCATCTAAAATATCGTTTCAAATTTGAAAATAATTTTTTTTTAGAAATTCTTTCAATTAGTAAATTGATAAAATGCCAGTTTTCTGCATTTCTAGCTTGTTTTAGCACTAAAATAGCCTAAATTTTCCTTAAAAACGCATTAAAAAGATCCAGCAACGCAGGTAATGGATTTGGCGCCAAATTTGGCGACTTTTTCCCTATGGCGATTTTTTTTGGTAACTTTTGGGGAGAAAATATTTGTTATCGATATACCAAAGATGGACGCAATAACTTGATTGGTTCACGATTTACGTGAATTTTCTAGATTTTTGTTGTTTGAAAGATAAATACATTTTTCAACTTTGATTTGTATTGATTAAGTATTTCTAAAGTTACCGTGATAACAAATTTTCCAGTGGCCGCCAGCTGGAAACAATACAGCGGGACAAGTTGCCCAGCAAACATATCCAAGGTATTTGAAGCATAGGTTCACTCTCCAACTGTGGTTTAAATCAGTGCCGTGTTTCAAAAATAAATTTTATGGCAAATTTTCAAGGGGCAGTCTAAGTGGTTGCAAATTGGAAACAAAATGGCAAAACAACTTGCCCATCGAAATCATCCAGTATACTAGTATAAGTTCCTTGTCCAGTTCTAGTTCAAATTAAATCAGTATTTCAAAAATTATCGTCATAAGAAATTTTCAGGTGGCACCACTTGAAAAAAAAAAAAAAAAAAAAAAAAAAAAAAAGCGGAGTGAGATGCCCAGCGAACTTATCTGAGATATTTGAAGGATAAATCCACTACCCAAATTTGATGCGAATCGATTCTGTATTGCTAAAATTACTATATTGACAAATTTTCAAGTGGCAGCCACTTGGACATAAAATTGCGGATCAAGTCACCAAGTGAACTTATAGTAGATATTTGAACCATAAGTTCACTATCCAACTTTTATTTGAATCCGTTTAGTATTTTAAAAGTTATCGTGATGACATATTTTCAAGTGGCAGTGGGATTTCAAGTGGCTAGAACTTAGAAACAAGATGTCGGGACAAGTTGCCCAGTGAAAATATTCAAGATAATTATATGATAATATCACTGTCCAAATTTGGTTCGATTTGGAGTATTTATTGTGATTTTAAATTTTCAAGTGGGAGCCTGATTTCAAGTGGTCCCGCTTAACTTAAGATATCTGCCATTTTATTAAAATGGTGGATATAGTTTACTAATAAACTTCATTGAGATCCTTATGTGGTCTGTATTTACATCAAAATTCAAACAATTTCGGAATACGCTTTTTACAATTTAAATTTGAAATTTTCAAATGGTCTCCACTTGAAAACAAAATGGCGGAGCAACTTGGTTAACAAACTCATCTAAGATATTTATAAGATACGTTAAGACACTGTTCAAATTTGGTTCCATTTGGAGTATTATTTCGGAAGTTACAGTGATTTTAAATTTTCAAGTGGTAGTCTGATTTCAAGTGGTCCCGCTTAACTTAAGATATCTGCCACTTTATTAAAAATAGCGGATAAACTTCAATAATAAACTTCATTGAGACCCTTATGTGGCCTGTATTTACAACAAAATTAAAGCAAATATTGCTTTAAATATGCTTTTTACAATGTCGGTTTGAAATTTTCAAGTGGCTGCCACTTGAAAACAAAAAGTCGGAGCAACTTGGTTAACAAACTTATCCAAGATATTTATAAGATCAGTTCACTGTTTAAATTTGGTTCCATTTCGAGTATTATTTCGGGAGTTATCGTGATGACAAAATTTTCATTATAGATAGATAGATAGATATATATATATAGATAAACGAAGTGATTGCAATAGGTCGATTTCTAAAGAAATCAACCTAAAAAAAGCTGTGAAGCATAAAAGAGGGCAAAAGAAAGGGATACGTTGAAATTTCAAACCAGAATGACACTTTAGTTAGCTCGTATGAAAGATCCTCCCTAGACAGGCTTTAAAAGTATTTGTATCGTTTTACAATGCTTTATAAAAAGTTATATCTGAAAATGTTTTGCGAAAAGTCCATAGTTGCCAACATTTTAATTTATTACGGAGTATTTTTAGCACCGCCTTTTTTTCAAACCACTTATTTTTTTAAAGATAAATTTTTCTTACTTTATCAAAGTTATATATTGGAGAAAAATTTTTATAAATAAAGTGGTGCGAAATAAAGGCGGGGCTAAAGACACTCCGGAATAAATTAAAATAGTGGCATCTACGTTTTCCCTCCTCTGGAACGCTATGTCTTTCATATCATGCCTGATTAAAATTTAAAAATTTATCCGTAAAAAATGTTAAAACTTGTTCCATTACAAATAATGTTTTATTACATATTGTTGCGTACTTGGGGGTTCGTGAGTTGCCCGAGAATGAAAGGCCAAACGTACAAAAATTCAGTAATTTATTCACAGAAAGTTCCAGAAAAATAAAGGTCTATAAACCAAGTATCAGCTTCAATTCGACCAGTAAACACAGCTTAAACAACAGCTGTCAATAGCAAATCCACAGTACAAACTGCATAGCAATGACACTTAAAGCAAGTCTCTTTCGAAGAGGCTCAATGCAAGCTGACCGACTCTGATCACAGACTGAACTGAACTGACTGCCTTGGCGAGAAAGCGCTTCTTATATACTGTTCCATGGAACCCAGATTTTTCGAGAAAACTCTAGAAAGTGGTCAACCAATCAACTTACAGCTTCCATATTTGGTATATCCCTAATAAGGATTTTCTCGCCAAGGTCGCCAAAAAAATCGCCAAGGTGGGAAAAAGTCGCCAAATTTGGCGCCAAATCCATTACCTGCCTTATTGGGGCTTTTTAATGCGTTTTTAAGGAAAATTAAGGCTATTTCAACGCTAAAACGACTAGAAATGCACAAAATTAGCACTTTATCAACTTACTAAGCCTCTTTGAAAGAATTTATACAAAAATAAACACAATCATTTACAATTTTGTAACAATATATTAATTCAAAAGGAACTGAAATTCATTTACACCAACTTTTTGTGAATAACAATGCAGCCACACGAAATCTTTTCTAATAGTCTCAAATTACTTCGAAGGAAGGGTTCGATAGCATGCCGATGTTTGTCGCGCAAAATTTTTCGCAAAATGTTGTCTGGCATATCATGATTTTTAAATTCCTCCAAATAAATCAGTCGTTTGAAATTTCCGATAATCAAACAAAAGCCACTCTTTTCCACTATGATAACCCTGTGCATCCAGACTAATTTTTAATGAAGCAAGTTTCTCTTGAAATTCACTGAACATGTGTTTCAGCATTTTCTGGATTCTTAAAATACAGCTGGAAGTGTGAAACATTCAGTTAAAGGTTTTATTAGTCAGAATCTCTTAAAAAAAAAAAAAAAAAAAAAATCGCAGAAAACCCCCTCATTTCTTTTTCTTTTTCTTTTTTTTTTTTTTTTTTTTTTTTTACACTTGTCTTGAAAATATATTAAAAAAAAAAAACTAATATATATATATTTTTTTTCTGTTAGAAATTTCGATATTCCACCTCCACCTCTCCGAACAAAATCCTATTTTCCGTAACTAAAAGAAACTTTCCGAAATTGATTGCGCAAGGTATTTTTACAATTTTCAGGCATTTTGGCATGCGACCGAAATACAGGATTGTTAATGGCATTTTTAGAGGGTGCTATAAATACAAGAGTTTTAGTTTATTAGAAATTCTCTAAACAAAATAAAATAGCAATTTGTGCATAATTTGAGCAAGAAAAATTAAGCAATTTCAGAATTAAATAAAAGTAAATAAAATGAAGCTATTTCAAAACTAAGTTTAAGTTATTCATTTTAATATAAATACATACTTATTCAGATGTGCTTAAATATTAGTTTTAAAATATATATTTCATGCAACCAGGTGTTAAAAACCATAAATTATAATTTAACATAAGATTGAAATATAGCGCTTCATTAATATAAACACAAGTTTATTTCTTTCGTTCTTCTCCTTTTTTTTTTTTTTTTAAACCGAAGAATATAGAAAAAAGTTTAATATTTTATTTTTGCTCCCTGACAACAATAATAAATTTATATGCATGGTGTTCGATTGATAAAACCAAGATCGAAATTGATTTTTAATTTAAACTTAAACAAAATTTTACTATTATCAGACTCGAAACGAAGAATACAGTTAATGGTTTTTGCTAAGCGGCACGTGATAGAATACCTCACATTTTTATTTATTATGTCTAGATCAAGACAAATTGCTAGCTTCTCCAATATTACTATTTATAAAAAATATATTTTGAAAAAAAAAAAAAAAAAAAAAAAAAAAAAAAAATAGATGAAATTCTGGAAAAAGCAGAATTTAGTTTAGGACGGAGAACGATTATTATTATTATTATTATTATTATAGATTATTATTATTTTGAAATTATAACATTGCTTTCAAATTATTCAATTATATTTTCGATAAATTTTAGATTTCGACAAATGTCCAACTATCGTAAAACTGGTATCGTAAAAATCCGCAGATTGAGACTAATAGACCTCAGTCCTAAAAAAAAAAAAAAAAAAAAATCTGGTGTGAAACAACCACACGACTTCCATTACCCACTATTACACGTATTACATGCATTTTTGAGAGATAGTGTGATCAGAAAACATAAAAATGACCTAAAGAAGTAACAATCTAAAAATTTTCCGGTAAGAGAAACTTATAAAGACATATAAAACGAAGCTTAGGTATAGCGAGGTAAAAAATAAGAGAAAAAATCCAATCCGTACAACCGTTTTTAAAGGAACGCCCTTGGTTGACCTGAAATTGAGCTATTTATACAGGACGCCTATCAATTTTCCTGAACTAACCAACTATATCATTCGAAAGGACATCTAATAGAGTATTTATAAAGCAAGTTTGAAGAAAATCGTTAGAGCCGCTTTTGAGATACGGACTTATGGTCCCACTTCCGGTTTCCGATGTCCCACTTCCGGTTAAACTCAATTATTGACAGGAAAACAATAATTACATACAAAAGCATATTTAAAAGTGAGTTAAAATGGCGAGTTTGAAAAAAATCCGTACAACCGTTTTTAAAGGAACGCCTTTGCGAGGCCTGAAATTGAGCTATTTATACAGGACGCCTATCAATTTTCCTGAACTAACCAACTATATCATTCGAAAGGACATCTAATAGAGTTGTGTGTTTAGAGTGTTTATATAGCAAGTTTGAAGAAAATCGTTAGAGCTGTTTTTGAGATACGGACTTACAGTCCCACTTCCGGTTTCCGATGTCCCATTTCCGGTTTTTCAATTTTCACCAAAATTTGGAAATTTTATCTGTACACCAGACGTTTTTCAATTCTAAAGTTTTGTAACTCTATCTTTATTAGTTTCTGAGCTATAATAGCCAGAAGATTCTCCACATACATACATACACACACACACATACATACACACTGACCAATTGCCAAAAACCACTTTTTTGGACTCAGGGGACCTTAAAACGTGTAAATCAGGTGAAAACCCGATATCGAATTTTCAGACCGAATACAATACTTCCATTACCTACGGTAGTAGGGTAATGGAAGTAAAAAAAACATTAACAAAAGAACTTAATATTACTTCTTATAATTGACATATCTTTCACTTCTATCTAGAGATTTCATACCGATGTTTTCTAACACAAAAATTTAATGTAATAAATCCGAAATTATAATTGTGAAAACTTAACAAAAATTAAAAAAGAAATTTGTGTGTCGCCTACATCATCTTCTCATAACCTGCATTTCAGTACTACAAGGATAGATTTCAGAATAAGTACTAAGATAACAAGTACTGTAAATGAACTTACTTTAAAAGCAAATTGAAATAGGATTAAGGATAATAATAACAGGAGACTTGGCGTTGGAATATTAAAACCCGAATTAACTACTAAGTCATAAACGCCAAAGAAAAATATTGGAAATGCATACAGCTGTTTCGGTAGCCTTAAGCGTACCGTCTTCAGTGCAAAAAGAAAGAAGCACTTCTTTTTGCAATGAAGACGGTACGCTTAAGGCTACCGAAACAGCTGTATGCATCTCAAATATTTTTCTTTGGCGTTTCTGACGTAGTAGTTTATTCGGGTTTTAATAGGATTAAGGATAGTTTTATTTCACATAATAATTTTATATATCTGAGGAGAGTCTAGTTGCCCCTCCTCACAAAATCATATCAAAAGGCCGTTTAATGAGAGTACTACCCACATTTATTAAAAAATAAATGGCTGTTAATAAATTATTATTCAAATTATTCCAGTTTATTCAAAATTAATCATACAAGTTTTTCCCGCAACATGCTTTCCAGTTCACTATTATTGATCAAAATTTTCAAATGACAACCTTATATGAACTTCGACATACCAATTTTGAAATTTTTGCAATTATTTGATTTTTATGATAATAGATATAAAGAAACAGCAAACAATTCAGTTTTCGTATTCAGGAAACCTCGAAACAAGATACAATACAAAAAAATTAAAGCTATATTAATCTTTAAAAAATGCATCATTTACCGTATGGGTATATAACAAATTAATTTTCATTCATAAGCAAATTTCGTCCACATGGTAAAATATAATAATGCATTTCTATCAATTACATTCAGTAGAAAAGTTCGCTTAATTTTGGTTTTGCTTGATTTCGCATGTTTTCGCTTTAATTTTGGGTAGTGAAAAAAAAAAAAAAAAAAAAAAAAAAAAAACAATAATTGCCTATTGTATTGCCTATGAAATATGTACGCATCACATTCAGTACTTTAATGTTATACGAAAAATATATAACACAACTTGAAAAGCAAGTTCAATAAAGTAAAAGTATAGGCCGAATATATCCAAATTTCAATGGCTAGCTCTATAAATAAACAATGAATGCTTTCCATACTATATTCTAATTAAAAATATTCTTTTATGCATATAAAAAATATACACCCCGCGACAAAAAGATAGGTACAAAGGGTTTTTTCTTTGATTTTTCATAAAATAACATTATCTAAATTGTGCTTATCATTTATTATTATCATAAAATAACACTATTCCCGGACTAATTTTTGTTTTAAGACTAATTTAGAAAAGTTTTAAGACTAAAAATTTTCTAATTTAAGACTACACTCCGCGACTAAAAGATAGGAACAAAGGTTTTTTTTTTTTTTTTTTTTTTTCATAAAATAACATTATCTGAATTGGGCTGATCATTTATTATCATAACAAAATATTATCATATCAAAAACATAATAAATATTTGAATCATATTCAAAATATTCATATTCAAAATAATCATATTCAAAAAAAAAAAAATACCCTTTGTTCCTATCTTTTTGTCGCGGTGTGTAGTCTTAAATTAGACAAATTTCAGTCTTAAAATTTTTCTAAATTAGTCTTAAAACAAAAATTAGTCCGGGAATAGTGTTATTTTATGATAATAATAAATGATAAGCACAATTTAGATAATGTTATTTTATGAAAAATCAAAGAAAAACCCTTTGTACCTATATTTTTGTCGCGGGGTGTATGTTCATTACATTTTCTTTAGTGCAGTCTCAAAATGTTAAACTCTGTTTATCAGAAATTTCGCCTATAAATATAATGTTATTGAATTCGCTTGGAAGTCTCTGTACACAAATCAATTGTTTGGTCTTAACGAGAAGTTTATCGTACTATTTCTATACTATACAAATATAGAACAATGAGTTTGGACTCCCTGCTAATATTTGTTCTTGAGATATAATGCATACAGACACAGGGGAAAATATTTACACACCAACCGCTAAAACATGTCTATAGCAATAACTCATTACAGAAATAATGAGAAAAAAAAATGAATATTTTTGTTTGGGGATGTGTTTATTTTCTTATTTTTAATATTAACAACATTTTCATGTATACAATCATTGTAGGATATTTTAGACATGTACGAATTACCATACATGCTGTATTTTCGTTAGTAGATAAAGGTAAGTCTTTATCTACTAAAACAAATAAATTTTTAATAAAATTAACAATTTATTTAACTATAATCACATACAATAACATGAGATTTTCACAGTCGTACGCCTCTTAATGTAGTGGACAAAATGTAATGAAAATTTGCGTAAATGCATAATAGAGTATATATGTTTTGATTTCTTAAGAAAAAATAAAAATGTCGATGCTAAGTAATGTTTGATGCGACGAACAAGCAAGAAAATCGCCTTCATCCTAGAAAACTAGACATTTGTCTAACAGACTAACCGATCCCAGCCGGTTCTGCGAGATCGAAATGTTCCCGTTGCACTCACTCACAATACCTTCATAACTAGATAACTAGTAAAACGAGATATCCGAAGGTGATAGATACGGCTGTACACTTGTTACTTTCAGAGATTTGCTGTAATCGTCGTCTAACAGTCGAATGTTTAGTGATCATCAAAATAAATATTCAAGATATTTTGAATATTGAAAAGCCCACAGAAGACACGACTTAAAGTGCGGCGAGCATAAGTAGAATTCGTACTTTCTGTCCATCTAAGAAACGCGCCGAATAACAAAGTATGTATGCAACTACTGCAACAAGGCTATTTGTGGAAAGTACACCTTTAACATTTGCCAAGAGAGCAAATGATAATTTTTACCACTTTCCTATTTTTTATTTGAAATAGCATAATACATCTTTTGAGTTGCGCTAATTTGTTTCAAATAAATAAAATAAATATAAATATATACTTGTTTTTAATTCGTAGTTCATGAGTAGAATGATTAGTTACGGAGTAACACTGATTTCTAGGGTTAGGTATCTAGGGTTAACACCTAGATAACTAACCTAGACCTAGATTGACCATGTCGAGTGGTCCCGAAGATAAAATTACCTTTCGATTACGTTTACTCTACGCGATTGCGCTTTTTAGTTAAGCTGTTTTATCAGCGGAGCGAAAATGCCAGTGCTTCTTTTCCATGGACTAGATGTTAGAGTAGACCACGGACTAGTAACCTTTTTATTCCCGAACAACACATTCCCACCAGTCCAACAATTCATTCGCCAAACCGGCGATTATCACAAAAAAAAAAAAAAAAAAAAAAAAAAAAAAAAAGCTAAAAAACCGCGTGATGTTCGCGGAAATTTTCCCCATAGATAGGGAATCCATATTCTACTTCTATCACCACTCAAGAAGTGCTACCCTTTATAAATTCCGGTGACATAAAATTTACTGAGAGGACCGGTGAGCATAATTCAGTGACTAAATGATTTGAATCTGAGGGAAATGTAGGAGGATAACATCACGTATCAGAATGTCGATATGCTGTAATCTGCCGTTGTGTACCGTATGCCGATTTTGGAACTTCAGAATAGTGATCATGTTGAGCTACATTTTTGAGTAGCAATAAACTCTTTTTTATTACTAACAAGAAAACTGTTACAATTGACAGTTATGTATTAGTATATTACGCTTGCAGCGTTAAAGCTTGATCTAACGACCATACTTGCCAACATTCTAATTAATATTTTGTAATATTGTTAGTACACGCTTTTTTTTTCACACCAGTCTTTTTTAGAGTAATTTTCTTCTTATTTTAATCGCAATTACATATGGAGAAAAATTGTGACGACTTTTGATATTAATTTCTTCCTTAGGAATCGAAATTGCGTACTCTACAGTGGATATACGAATTTTTTTTTATATAATTTTCGGAATTTTAGTAAAAGGTACATATGGCCCTGAATATAACTTGTTATTTCATGTGTAACTAACTGGTTTATGCGAAATTTAAAATAATATTACTCCAGTCTACTTCACTAACATAAAAAAGAGCATGTACCATTTTACATAGAAAAAGGTACTTTTTAAACATTATTCAAATAATAAAAATAAAAATAATATTAATTTAACCCTATTGACACTATACAGATTATATTCAAGTTAATAGTAACGAGAAGTAATCTTTTTTCTAATATATGCGAGGTGATTAAGTAATATTTTTTTGAAATACCTGCGATATTCTGTGTGAGCACCATTACTTCAAGTAAATAATTAGTGGTGTATTATTTTCGAAAAATGCTTGCCTAAAAATATATAAATAACATTAGATTTTAATAAAGTTTGTAGCGCTAAATTCAAACTCTTACGAATATATTAAATAGCCTATCGATATTAAGCCATTTTCCCTATCTTTTAAAATAATATAGACGGCGCTGTCGCCATTCCTGGCAAAATATCTAATGATATTTTGCCAATCCATAAAGTGAAGTGAAAACATTTTATTTTCAGAAGTCAGTCAGAAGTTCGTCAGTTCTTGCTGAAAGATGTAGACGTTTTTTTCGTGTAAGACGCCTGTGTGGCCATGGGCCACAGGCAGTGGCCTGTAAGAAGTTATATTCGTCTTATGTATCCTACATTCAACTATTGTTCCGTTTACTGCGCACGATGTATATAGTTATTGTAATTGTGTTTCATTTTAATTATAGTATTAAGTAATAGGATTCTAGATATCATTCTTAAATGTTCTATCGTGGAATATCTATTATTAGTTCAATTTTAAATTTAAATTTTTAAATTAGATATAAAACTATAAATTTTCATCTAAAAATTTTTGATCTAAAATATATAGATGATCCAAACGTTGAAATTAGCTATCTTCTAGAATTTTTAACAAAAAAAGTATTTAATTAACAGTTTTTTTTTTTTTAAATAAATTTTATTCAAAGATGCTTAAACTATCTAATATTATGTTATAAAAAATACTATATAATGTAATATATAAAATAGCAATTTTAAACTTTATATACTTTTCTAAATAGATGTTTAAAAAAAAAAAAAAAAAAAAAAAAAAAGAAAAGAAAAGAAAAAAGAAAAAAAAAAAGCACTAATTTCAGTTTCGGTGATTTTTATTTTATTTCGGAGCTTTCGTATTAAAATAATTTTATTTAAATTCCTTATTAAAAACTAATTACATGCTTGGCATATTAAAACAACTTGCTTACTGTACACATGTCTAATTAAATGCTTTAACTGAAATAATAAATAGTTTGTTCTTAACTGTTATAAAACTGTTACAAAGTAACATCATGGAATTTAGCGATTTAATAAAACAAGTTTAATATCTCCTAAAGCGCTGTTTAATTACGAGTTTTTTTCGTTGTTTAAATGAAACAAAACTCATATCACACATAAAGAATTATTGTACTTTCATGAAATACCTTAATGAAATTTTTGGTAGTTTGTATAAGGACTAGAAATAAATAGAGATTAAATGTTTCCACTTTTAGACATGACATTAAAAAGTAAACGTCCCTAGAATATTTTTCTAAAAAAAGACACTCAAATATATATATATATATATTTATTTATCAAAGTATATATTTTTGCGCTGTCTTAACAATTTCACCAGTGGGTAAATGAAATATTTTTCCCAAAAGAAGTAAATTTCATTTAATTGAACTTAGCATATCAATATATTCAATTTATACTGAACTCTCTCTTTAATTTACAAAAAAAAAAAAAAAAAAAAAAAAAAATACTTCCTTGCTACAATTTATATGCAGAAAACGTTTAAAGATTTTTTATTTTTTGGAAAATAATAAATAATAAATTACCATTGTTTCCTCGTATATTACAGTTTCCAACGGTTCTGATTTTTGGATTCCAGTGTTTTGGTGCAAAAATGTTTTAAAAGCTTTTATAGTATTTTTTACGATTAATTAAGGTTTAATTTTCTGTAAAAAAATATTAGTATCTAAAAATCGGAATGGTGGGTTGCTATGGTATACTTTCATTTTTTCCTAAGCTGTAGAAATTAATTTTGTTTGGATTTACTTGTTACATGTTTAACATTTAAATTTTGCAAACAATCCTCTGAGGGTGGATGGATTTCTGTTTAACCTTTTAGTTTAGTTTCGCAGTGAAATACAATATTTGATACTACCACACCTTTAAAAAAAAAAAAAAAAAAAAAAAAATCCAGTAATTTTTCCCCTTGTTTTAAATTATTTCGAAATTTTTGTTATTCGCTGTTCGCTTGGTAACAGTACTGCTTCGAAATTTAGCAGTTGAAGCCTCAGCAAAAATAAAATGCATACGTTATTTAAATTTTTTACTAGCCGTCAGACTCGATGTTTTGACAATGCATTTGCACCTAGTTTTTTTTTTTCTTTACCCTTATGAAGGACTGTAGCTATATTTTGACCTGAAACAACTGTTGTGAATTTTTGAATTTTAGAATGCTTTCTTACAAAGTTATTTATTCATCAAATTCATTATCATTTAAATTTAATTAGGCTGATATATAAATGTAAAAAAAAAAAAAAAAAAAAAAAAGAGAGAGAGAGAGAGAGAGAGAATTTAAACAATATTTTTCCTTTTTACAGATTTATACAGGTTGTCGATAAACGAAAAATTTCTCTTATTCTCTCCCCAGTATATTTATATAATAATTAATTATTTAATTAATCGTGCTAACATAATATCTAAAACTTCCGAAAGAAAAATACTGGTAGAAGAATGAGGAAAACAATTTTGACTGTCGACATACTGTTATAGCCTGCTATGTACCTAATTTCCCTATTTGAAGTTAGTTTAGTCATTTGCAAAATAAATTATGATGTGAACGTTAAAGGGTTAAATATGATGCTTCATAATCAATTTTAATTTCATTACTTCATACAAACCAAACACCCAGGGGCTAAAATGAACATTTCCTGTAATTCAGATGTTTAGTTCTCAATAGAATTAAATTTAAACATATTTAATAGTAAATATTTGAAATTTTCACAGTCCTATTTTCAAATTACGTTGTAAATGTACTACGAAATACGAATCTAACATGAGTCTAGACACATAAATTTCAATTAATGATTTAAAACACCTTCTAAATCATGTAAATTATTTAAACTATTTTATTCCAGTGAGTTATCTTTCAAATTTGGCATATAACGGATCTATGTATATGCTATAAACATATGTTTCTATTATATAAGGGATTTGTTAATAAATGTCAAACAATTAACAAAATAATATCTTTGAAAATTGTAAACATCAAAATCACTTAAAAGAATACTTTTTGAAGTTGTATTTTAAATTTGTAGTTGTTACGATTGGTATAAAAAATAATAATTTTGATACTTAACTTTCTTTCTTTCTTTTAGTGCCTATAGTGTTGATAACTGATAATGTATTCCATTAAAATATTTTTATTAGGTTGATTTCTTTAGAAATCGACCTATTGCAATCACTTCGTTTATCTATCTATCTATCTATCTACATATAATGAAAATTTTGTCATCACGATAACTCCCAAAATAATACTCCATATCGAACCAAATTTGGACAGTGAACTGATCTTATAAATATCTTGGATGAGTTCGTTAACCAAGTTGCTCCGATTTTTTGTTTTTAAGTGGCAGCCACTTGAAAATTTCAAACCCACAATGTAAAAAGCAGATTTAAAGCAAGATTTGCTTGAATTTTGATGTAAATACAGGCCACATAAAGGTCTCAATGAAGTTTATTAATGAAGTTTATCAGCCATTTTTAATAAAGTGGCAGACATTTTAAGTAAAGTGGGGCCAATTGAAATCAGGCTACAGTCGGTAACAAAAGTGTCCGAACACTAGCAAAAATTCCTATGTAAAAAAAGTACACTTCATACGGTTTTGTTAAATAAATCCTTATCGAATCACATTCTTACACTGACTAAGAACAGGATTCGACAAGGATTTATTTAACAAAACCGTATGATCACTGTAACTTCCGAAATAATACTCCAAATCGAACCAAATTTGGACAGTGTCTTAACTTATTTTATAAATATCTTAGATGAGTTTGTTAACCAAGTTGCTCCGCCATTTTGTTTTCAAGTGGAGACCACTTGAAAATTTCAAGTTCAAATTGTAAAAAGCGTATTCTGATTTTTTTTTTTATTTTTATGTATACATAGTTTATACAAGTGTCTCAAAGAACTTTATTAATGAACTTTATCCGCCATTTTTAATAAAGTGGCGGATATCTTAAGTGAGCAATATTTGTATATTTCACTGTTCTCGAAAACGGTAGCTTGGACAGTCACGAGATTTAACACAAAGGTGCCCCCCGAAGGGTCATTGTGCACATCGAAGTCAGATTTTCGAATTTTTGATTAGTTTTTTCTTAATTAATTAAAATGTGAAAATAATAACCTTCTAATTTCTGATAAATAAGCCATTTAAATTTTAAAATTTTATCCATAATTTAATTGTTGCCATTTTTTTTTCGACAGAATAATAATAATAATAATAATAATAATAATAAACGTACATTTATTTCAAATGAGGAAAATAAATCAGAAAGATTAGAAAATAAATTAGAAATATCAGTCGCATCGTTACAAATAAGATAACAAATGAAAGGGAAATTTTTTGTAAATCCGATGCATTAAACAGCTTTTAATCGGACAATTAGATTTTTTAAAATTAACTAAAGTATGAATTTTAGGTGACAAGAGCAGAAGATTGTATGGAAACCGTTCAAGCTCACAGTAGGGAAATCGTGTCTGAAGCTCACATAGATTAGTATCTCGTGTCCCAAGCTCACATATATATTTACCCCTTTCCCCCGACTTAGCAACTTGACAGGTGGGATTAGATTGGACCGTGGCCGTAGCGCACGTAACTCGTATCTCAAATAGAGCAGGCGCACATGATGTCACTGCGATAAACATTAACAGATGATTCCGCACGTGCTTTAGAATGTAGTCAAAAGTGGGATAAAACACCATTGCTTAGCGTTACAAGCTTAGCTACATACTTCCATTTCTCCAATATTTTTAAAATGATTTACATTTCTGCTAAGATTAAATCATTGTTATTGCTTGTTTTATAAATAGATAAATATATATGGATGCTTTTAATTGAAAAATCTGTATTAAAATACTTTTAATACACAGGAATGAGATTTTTCAGTTGATTTAAGCTTTTTTCTACATTTAGCTTTTTATCTTTTCTTTTTTTTAGTTTTTAGCATTTTTTATATTTCTGGTGTGTATTAGGGTGGAGCTTATTTTTTAAGTTTGAAAATATGATCTTCTCACCTTCTAAATTTGTTCCTTTTTATGAAAAAAAAAAATTCAGACGAAATATTAGCACAATTGAACGTTATTTAAAGGTAGCTCAATGATGACGTTTTTAATGTATGGAATGATAAATGTATGCATACTCACATACATACACTATGTCACAGAAAAGAAAATTAAATTCCACCCTTTAAAGTATGTCATCTACTGATGATGAGTCTGAAAACAACTCAGCAGAAAGTGTTTTAGAAAAGTTGAAAAAAAACTGATTACAATGCAGTTCATGTTGGAGAAGTACGGAAAAAAAAATGAGGGCGTAAAACCATAATTACTCCAGATCTTGCAGAAGCACTAGATACTAGATCATAGTAAAGTGTCTGACCAAAAGGCTGTTTTTGTATTATCAGAAACTGCCAAAAGTTTAAGACTGAGCATTGATGAATATATTATAAACAAAGACTCGATTCGTCGACAAAGAATGTTTGAGAGAACTAAAAAATAAAAAATAGTTTCAAAGCAACACTACTTTTGTCATTCATTGGGATGGAAAATTAGTCTGTGGTCTGACTGGAAAAGAAAAAATTGATAGGTTACCAGTATTAGTTGCTGGGAAAGGAGTTTCTCAGCTACTGATTGTTGCCAAGATTCCGTCTGCAACAAGAGAAGCACAGGCAGCAGCTGTCTTCGAAGCCATTCAAGACTGGGGAATAGCTGATAATATTAGGGCAATGTGCTTTAACACTACCAGCTCTAATACTGGTGTATGTGTCTTATAGAGCAAAAGTTTAAAAAAAAGAGCTCTTATCACTTGCTTGCAGGCATCACATTATGGAACTGATAATTAGTACTGTGTTTGAAATATGTATCTGAGTCAAATCTTCTCCTGAAGTTGCACTTATTTAAACGTTTTCAAAAATGTTGGAGCTTCATTGATAGAGAAAAGTATGAACCAGCAATTTCATTTGATGATGTCGCAAATTTAGTAGAAGATATAAAGCAAGATACAACCAACCATGCAAAGAAGTACCTAGAAGAACAAAGAGAAATAAAGCTAAGAGAGGATTATAAAGAATTTTTAAATCTTGTAATTATCTATCTTGGTGCTTCCCAGGAAGGGGAGTCAGATTTATCAGGGGGTCTGTCCAGAGGAAAAGCTAGGTCCGTTAAAGGGCCCTTCACAAAATTGTTTATCCTAAAAAAGGACCCTTCACAAAATTATTTATCATAAAAAGGGACCCTTCACAATACTGTTTATTCTAAAAAGAGACTCTTCACAAAATTCTTCCCCTAAAAACAGACCTTTTGATAAATTTATTTCGTTTCGAAAACTGATCTTCCATAGAATGAACGGGCTGCCTGAATAATGCCGTACTTTGCTGTATTTTTCTGAAAAGCTGATATTCAGTTTTTAATTTGTAAAAGCTTTCTATGCATATGTGTGAGTTTAGATTTATACAGGTGAACCGTCATTTTTAAAATGAAATCTTAATTCTAATTTTATTTCACAAAATTACATTATTCAATATTTCACAAAAAGAGAACCCTGGGCCCTACCTGAAAATTTCGGAAGAATTTAATTTTCACACTAAATTTAGATTCACAAAATTATGTGTAGATTTTTCACAATTTCACAAAAATAGGACCCTATCTGAAAAATCTGGACAGACCCCTGTTTATGTCACCAGGTGCAATGCATCATGCCCGCTAGACGTCCAAAGTGATATATTGCCTCAAGATTTGAATGTTCAAGGCTCAATTTAAACTGACTTCAGAAGAGGAAGAAAGTATACATGATGTGTGTGTTTTCATAGTCCGTGTATACCTGAAAGCTAGGATCTCAAGCTGCATGTGCCCCTTATAATGACTCGTTGTTCTCAAATCACTACTAGAATACTCATCAATACATTCAGTAATTTCTAAGTCATCATCACATAAATTTGCTAAGCACTTGTGGTATTTATCGGAAGGACTTGGTTGGCTTATTAGTTTATTAACCAAAAGACACATGGTTAATGCTTTGCAGAATGATGCTAATGCAGGAAATGAAGCTAAAAATTACTCTAAGCAAAACAGTATTGCTCTTCATTCATTCAAGAATAAAAACTTAGAAGATTTTGTGACAGCCAAGTCAATGATATTGTTTCAATTGTTGGAACTTCCAGTTGGATATCTTGAAGTTGATCATGACTTGTGGGATTCAAGCGAGGACTATAAACAGGCTAAAGGGATACAAAAATCCCTAAAAGTAGTAAATGACCATACCAAGCATGCAGTTGCACTTATTCAAGAATACAGTGGTTTGATAACTCATGATGAAATGCATCTACAATTCCTGCTACAAGTTGTTGAAGATCATCACAAAATGTATCCAGATAGCAGGAAAAAAACTGTCTCAGCCTTTTCAAATGCAATAAAATTTTAATGTATAATGAAAAGCTAATAATTTGTACAGTAAAGTAAATAAATTGTTAAACTTAAAGCAATAAATACATTGTAAGAACATATTTGTTACAGTACAGCTAATATTCATATTTTCTTCTAAGTTTATAAATTTTGAGTCAGTTGAGCTACCATTAAATATTAAAATTTATTGCTCAAACTTTTCATATAGTGTTTTTGCATCAAAAGGAACAAATTAAAAGGGTGAGACTTATAAAAATAACAATAATAAAAAATCATAGCTTTTAAGCTCCACCCTAGTGTGTATTTGTTCTTTCTTTATACATTGAAGATTAAAATAGATATTTATTACTCTAATATAATAGATTTTGTCATTGAAATTCTAATTGTCTTGCCTTTGCGTACAGTTTTCAGTTTTTTATATTTCTGCAAATCTCATCCCTGAATATAAAAATATTTTTTTCTATGGGAGATTATAGAGAAAAAATAATTAAAGAGTTATTTAATATAAAAATATAATTAAAAATGATTGCCTTTAATAAAAATCAAAATGTTTAATAATGAAATTAATTTGTTCAATAGAACTATTTGAGCTTTTAATTGAAAATTCTATTTCTAAATATTTTCATTAAAGATTAAAAAATAAAATAAAAAATAAATAAAAAATCTAGAAACCTAATTTAACTTATTTAATAACTAAATTAAATTAATTGAGATTGTTTAGTATTATTGTTTCGGCTTTTAATAGAAAAATCTTTACTAAAATTTTTTTTTTATTATTAAATATTTTATTTTCTATGAACGATAATAATAATAATAATAATAATAATAATAATAATAATAAAAGCTAGTTAAAAAATCATCCAATAAAATATTCTAATTAAAAAATAACTATTTATATTTATTAAAAATATATTTTACAATTAATTGAAATTACTTGATAGTATTTTTTGGACTTTTAATTAAAAATCCTATTTCAGTAGCCGAGCGGTTCTGCTCTCCAAGCTGATAGATTAGTGTTAGTGTTGATGTCTGGGAATAGGGCCGATTGTCTACCTTAGGGTCCTAGGCCCGAGGGGGTGCCTTCCATGGCGGACTTTCTAAGGGGTCCTAGCTCATATTTACGCAAGTTTATGAGAAAACCACGGAAAACTCCGAACGACTAAGCCGACGAGCACGGACCTGGGATCGAACCTGGCATCTCAGGTCTACCAGCTTTGAGCACAGAACCGCTCGGCCGCTCGTGGGCCTTGATAAATTGGAATTGCCGGGTTCCCGCTTGTCAACCTAGAAATTCGGAATTTTCCATGGTTTTCTCTGAAAATCGGGTATATACAGGACAGGGCTTCTTAGAAAGAACTCTCATGAAAGGCATTTCAGCCAGGCTTAGGACCTGCATGTTGTCAATGTGTTTTAATGCTTAAACCACAACCACCAAAATATTTTTAATTCAAAGACTTTTTTTTAACATATAAATGATTATATACAAAAAATAATATTAATTAAAAAATCGTTTAAGATTACATTCTAATTAAACATAATTTAATTATTAAGAATATAAATTTAAAATAATTAAATTAATTGAGATTGCTTAATACTGTTGTTTGGGCTTTAAAAGGAAAAACCTAATTTAAAATGCTGAACATAAAAATATTTTTTTCTATAATTGATTATAGAAAGTAAGTAAGTAACTAAAATTATTTTACTTAAAAAAACTTTAAAAGAAAGAGTAAATTAATTATCTAATAGCTAAGTGAATTATCAAAAATATAAATTTTAATAATTATATTAGCTATGATTCCTTAGTAAAATTTTTTCTGCTTTCAAAAGAAAAATTATCTAAAAACACTTTTAATATTAAAAGATTTTATTTTCTGTGAATAATTATGAAAAAAGAAAAAAAAAAAAAAGATAGTTAAGGATCTAATTAAAATTATTTAATTTAAAATATTCTAATAGAAAGACTAAATTCATTAATTATCTAAAAACTAAACGTATTATAAATAATAATAATAATAAAATTAGCTTAGATTGCTTGATACAATTTTTTCTGCTTTCAATAGAAAAATTTATTTTAAAATACTTTTATTATTAAAATATTATAATTAAGTTGGTTGTAATCGCGGAATAAAATTATTTGAACTTTTAATTAATAAGCCGAGAAGTTCTGTTCGCCAAACTGGTAGACAGGAAGTGCCGGGTTCAATTCGAGGTCATGGTTGTCGACCCTCATGTTCTCAGTCGGCTTTAACACCTAAACTACCATCACGAAATTATTATTAATATAAAAAGTTATTTTAATCAATGATTATATAAAAAAAATAATTATTAATATATCATAACTAAAAACTAATTTAATTATCAAAAATATTTTTTTAATAATTAATTTAGATTACTCAATATCATTTTTTGGGCTTTTAATAGAAAAACTATTTCAATATACTTTGCAATATAAAAAGATATGTTTTGTCATGTACAGAACAAAGAAATAATTAAAATTATATTATTTAAATATTCTAAAATAAAATTTTACATTAAAATATACACAATTTTACTAATTGGTGTGGCACTCACACTATTTTAGACTAAAATTTGATAACAATGTTTGTTTTCATTAACATTGACTGCCAAATTTATACTCCAATCATAACTTTTGAATTATAACTTACTAATATTTTACCAGAAATCGATTTATCAATATGTTGATAATTTAGGTGGGGGTGTTATTATTATTTTATTTTATTTATTTATTTATTTTTTGCAGACTGTACCTTCGTATTGTAAGTTCCGATTTCTAGTTAAAAAATACTTACAACAATTAACTTTGATAACAAAGACATTCCACAAATTATGTGTAGTATTATATATAATCTGTGAATTCTATATAAAACATATATAGTACTTAAGATTGATTTATTAAATAAAACTGCGTTAAATAAATACACGAACAAACATTTCGGGCCATTATTCCTGATATATATTTTTTATCCACCCCCCGAAAGTATTTTTGTTAAATTTATGTAAATAAGCAGAAAATAATTTTATTTAATAATTTAATTCCTAGTTCCTGCCTTAGTTCAAAAAATAACTCATCAACTGAATTGCGCTTCAAAAACCATCTTCCTCGACCTCCCCCCCTCCCCCTTCTGCTCTTCGGAAAAAGGGATTAGTCTCTTCCCACCTGTCAAGTTGATGCGTTGGGGAAAGGGGTGAATATATTTGTGCGCTTAGAACACGAGATATTTGTGTATGTGAGCTTCAAACACGATTCCTCTAGTGTGAGCTTTAGATACATGCGCTTGGAGCACGACACCGCTAAAACATTCGTGTGTATTCCCGTGTGTATTCACTCGGGGAAAGACTGTCATATTTTGGTAAAATCGCCGTCTTTTCCTGAGTGAAAAGGAATCACTTTTTCCTCCCCAATGATCAATCTATATATTATTACTATATCTATGTATGTGATACGATACATTAATAATTTGGGTTTTAAAAGTTTTTTTTTTAAATAGATTATTTAAACTCTATGAACCATATTTTTATTTTATCAGTTTCAGTAACAGATCCTGCTGGGCGATTTTTTTAAATTTTGGTGTTGAAGTAAACCGAACGTTTTTCGACAAGAAGTTTAATATAGCAACAGCCATTTTAATCTAAGTAGCGCATCAAATATATAAAATCATAAATGATTTATTTTTACACAAAATTTACAGAACAAATGCAGTTTTAAAGATAGAAAATTTATTTCAACAAGCACTATTTTAAACCTAAAACCATTAAAAATATAAGCAGAATAAAAAGGATTCTTATGTATAAACAAAAAAGAGTCTGATAAAATTATTAGCAAAATAGTCCTTCCCTTTTCATACAAAAAAAAAAAAAAAAAAAAAAAAAAAAAAATCCATCGCTAATATGGCGACAAAAATTCAAAAGCCGCCAATGGAGCAACATAATAAAGTTGTGTAACACGATAATGTTTACCTATTTATTTATTTTTTTATATAATAATCACTATGCTAATTTATCATACAGACAAATGAGCCTCTGTGTGTTACTGCACTTGCACGCTGTCGAACAGAAATATTTGAAAAATTCAAATTAATATTTAAATAAATAAATAAAAATATGTTTAATGGGAAATATATATAACCATAAAAAAGATTAGTTGTCTAAAATACGGCAGAAATAGCGCTCATAGCATATTGTTACAAGGGAATAAGTCTTATTGTTACAATGGATTAAGTCTAAAATGGTGACAAAAATTCAAAAGCCGCCAAAGAGAACTTATATTAGAATAGAGAATATTAAGGCTGTACTATCAGGTTTACAACCCATGAATTATATATAAACACAAAAAATTAATTGTCTCATGCGACAGACGTAGCCGGTCACAGCATATTGTAATATTTGGCGTGAAATTGCTGTCATTTAATGGTTGATTGGATAAAAAAAATAAACATATGAAATAACGTAAAAGCAAATATTATACTTTAAATAATATTAAACCATGAAGTAACTTTAATTTAGAAGGTCTTAAAAATACAACCTTTTACTTTCTTCATGTCTTCTTTTCTTCAGACTTGTTTCGCTTGGGGCGCCCCAGCTTGGTCTCTGACATCTCGGTCTTCGAAACTGAAGTTTCACGCCTCCTTCCACTTTTAAAGATTCTGCGCCATTGACGATTGAGCAGAGCCCCATCGTTGCCATTGCAATTGTTTAAATTTGCAAGCCGATATCAGCCGTGCAATAACAATTTGTAAAGATTATAAAATTTTAAAAAATTATACAGACGCGACATTATTTCATTATTTAAAACATGAAAATCTAACATTGACAGATTTTAATTTAGTGCCAGAGGCCTACTGCTAAACTTGTTAATATCGACAAATTCTTCTTTAATTAATTCGTGACGATCTAAATTCCATGATAAAGTTTTCATTAAATCAAACCAATGTGTTTCAGCTGCAGATACTGTAACAAATAACGTTGGAAGTCCAAACTGTCTTATAGCCGCAAAACAACGTTTTTTCTCTTTTTTCCCAATGAGTGGGAGGTGTGCCTTGGGGGGGACTCATGTCAAAGGTGTGCCATGGGGGGGGACTCATGTCAAAGTTGTACCTTGGAGGGGACTCATGTCAAAGTTGGGCCTTGGGGGGACTTATGTCAAAGTTGGGCCTGGGGGGGACTCATGTCAAAGTTGGGCCTTGGGGGGACTCATGTCAAAGTTGTACCTTGGGGGGACTCATGTCAAAGTTGGGCCTGGGGGGGACTCATGTCAAAGTTGTGCCTTGGGGGGACTTCATTCAATAAATCCCCATTCAATAAACCGACTGAAATAGGCCCTTAGCACTATTAAGAGTGTATTATAAAAATTCGACAACGCTGTACCGACTGAAATAAGGGTACCTTGGGGGGGACTCATGTCAAAGTTGTGCCTGGGGGGGACTCATGTCAAAGTTGTGCCTTGGGGGGACCTCATTCAATAAATCCCCATTCAATAAACCGACTGAAATAGGCCTCTAGCACTAATTAAGAGTGACCTATAAAAATTCGACAACTGTACCGACTGAAATAGGCCTCTAGCACTAAAAACCAAATAAAAAATATTAAACAATTTTCACAGAAAGCAGGCTATTCAAACAAGTTAATAGATAATTTATTTAAGACACGATTAAAATGTTTAAATAAAATTAATAATTTTCAAAAGCCACAACTTAAATACACCACTTCAATTCCTTATGACCACGGAATATCAAATAAAATTAAAAAAGTTGCAGCAAAACACAATATAAACGTACCTATAAAGCCTAATCCCCATAATTTTTTAGCTAATCAGAAGTGACAAAGATAAAATAAACCCTTTGGAAACCGCAGGAATATATAAAATACCATATACTAATAAGCAAGATAGCGAAATGTGTTATATACGAAAAACAAAAAGAAAAATAAAGACGCGTATTAAAGAACATAGTCACGATATAACAACCGGTAAAATAACAACTGCTTTAACTCAAGTAAACAAAAATGAAGAGATTAATATAAAATTTGAACAAGTAAAAAAGTTGGTCAACTATCACATCCACGGTTACGCAGCAATCAGGGAGTCAGTCGAAATTTTAACAAATTTAAACAATTGCAATGGCAACGATGGGGCTCTGCTCAATCGTCAATGGCGCAGAATCTTTAAAAGTGGAAGGAGGCGTGAAACTTCAGTTTCGAACACCGAGATGTCAGAGAACAAGCTGGGGCGCCCCAAGCGAAACTAGAAGAAATGAAGAAAGTAAAGGGAAACATAAAGAAAGTAAAAGGTTGTATTTTTAAGACCTTCTAAAGCAAATATTATGTTGTCTAAACCCAGTTACATTTGAGTCCAGGCCGAGTTACATATGAACAACACGTATAGTGTTGTTCACATGTAACTGGGATTCAAATATTAAAGGGAAACTCCAATTTTTTCGATACTATCTATTTTGAAACTGTTATATAATAAGCTCCTAAATGGAAGCTCATTGGTAAACAATTGTCGCAGGTAATAGGGACAAGCGCCCGAGTTGCAGTGGATGACCAAATCGCTGCTGAATGCAGCAGGGACCTGGAGCGAGCTTTTGAACAATTTCAGTAATTTATTTTATTTTATTTTTATAAAGCTATATAGAAAAGAGTTTCCTTTAAATTTAGTGGCCAGCGAAGCGGGCAAAGCCTGCTAGTCTTATATAAGCGAGACTACTTGAAATCAGGTTACCACTTGAAAATTTAAAACCATGATAACTTCCGAAATAATACTCCAAATGGAACCAAATTTAAACAGTGTCTTAACTTATCTTATAAATATCTTAGATGGGTTTGTTAACCAAGTTGCTCCGCCATTTTGATTTCAAGTGGAGACCACTTGAAAATTTAAATTGTAAAACGCGTATTCCGAATTTGATGTAAATACAGACCACATAAGGATCTCAATGAAGTTTATTAATGAACTATATCAGCCATTTTTAATAAAGTGGCAGATATCTTAAGTTAAGTGGTGCCACTTGAAAATTAAAAGTCATAAAAACTTTTGAAATAATACTCCAAATCGAACCAAACTTAAACAGTATCTTAACTTATCTTATAAATATCTTAGATGTGTTTTTTAACTAAGTTGCTTCACCATTTGGATTTCAAGTGGAGACCACTTGAAAATTTCAAATTCAAATTGTAAAAAGCGTATTCAGAATTTGTTTGAATTTTGATGTATACATAGATTGCATAAGTGTCTCAATGAACTCTATCCGCCATTTTAAATAAAGTGGCGGATATCTTAAGTTAAGCGGTGCCACTTGAAATCAGGCTACCACTTGAAAAATTAAACTCATGATAACTTCCGAAATAATACCCCAAATAAAACGAAATTTGGACAGTGCGTTAACTTATCTTATAAATATCTTGGATGTGTTTCTTAACCAAGTTGCTTCAACATTTTAATTTGAAGTGGAGACCACTAGAAAATTTCAAATTCAATTTGTAAAAAGCATATTCCAAATTTATTTGAATTTTTATGTACACATAGCCCAAGTCGAAATTCATGCTGGTATTTGTTTGCTAGTCAAGCACTACATGCTTCAACCCAGCTAGTAAAATAGCATAAAACTACCATAAATATTTGCTAGTTCCACCAGAACTATCAGCAAATCATGGTGTGTTTTGGCACACTTTTTATGCTTGTCCAGCATATATATTCCAGCTTGTGTAGCTTGAATATTTTGCTAGTCTAGCAGCCATCACGACCACTACTTGCTTGCACTTTTTGCTATTCTAGCAGAAATTCACAACCAACAGATGCTTTTTTTTTTTGCTAGACTAGCATTAAATGCTGTATCCCAACATGTAAAATAGCATAAAACTAGCATTAATATTTGCTGTTCTACCAGAATTACCAGCTTGTCATGGTGTGTTTTGGCCCACTTTTATTGCTTGTCCAGCATACATAATCCAGCTTTTCATGCTGGTATTTGTTTGGTGGACTAGCATTAGATGCTGTATACCAGCAAGTAAAATAGCATAAAACTAGCATTAATATTTGCTGGTTCTACCAGAATTACCAGCTTGTCATGGTGTGTTTTGGCCCACTTTTATTGATTGTCCAGCATACATAATCCAGCTTTTCATGCTGGTATTTGTTTGGTGGACTAGCATTAGATGCTGTATCCCAGCAAGTAAAATAGCATAGAACTAGCATTAATATTTGCTGGTTCTATCAGAATTACCAGCTTGTCATGGTGTGTTTTGGTCCACTTATATTGCTTGTCCAGCATACATAATCCAGCTTTTCATGCTGGTATTTATTTGCTGGACTAGCATTAGACGCTGTATCCCAGCAAGTAAAATAGCATAGAACTAGCATTAATATTTGCTGGTTCTACCAGAATTACCAGCTTGTCATGGTGTGTTTTGGCACACTTTTATTGCTTGTCCAACATACATAATCCAGCTTTTCATGCTGGTATTTGTTTGCTAGACTAGCATTAAATGCTGTATCCCAGCAAGTAAAATAGCATAAAAACTAGCATTAATATTTGCTGGTTCCACCAGAATTACCAGAATGTCATGGTGTGTATTGGCTCACTTTTATTGCTTGTTCAGCATACATAATCCAATTTGTGTTGCTTGAATAAGTTGCTGGTCTAGCAGCAATCAAGACCACCACTTGCTTGCACTTTCAGCTATTCTAGCAGTAATTCACATCCAATAGATGCTTTTTTTATTGCTATTCTAGCATTACTTTTCTACCATCAGTTGCTTTTAATTTTTGCTATTATAGCAGGACTTTCCTACCATCTGTTACTTTTTGTTATTATAACATTATTTTTCAACCAGCAGTTGCTTTTAATTTTATTTATACTAGCCTAATTTAGGGTATTTACCTAAGGCCTGGGTGAATACCACAAAACTGGGTATTTTTGAAAGTTAAATCAGTAATCAATTTTTATCTAAATATAAATATATATATATTAAAAAAATAAAAAGGCATGCAAGGAATGGTACTTATAATGGAATGTAAATAATTAACTCTGTTTATTTCATATAGATGGCACCTGCAAAGCTTCTAATAGTGATTTCTTAGAATGTCGTGCTACAAATGAATTCTTATTTTGATTAATGAACAGTTAACCATTCAATTTTTATGCTAATATTACTATAAGTAAATTTTATGTTACAAGGATGTTAAAATGGAAGATTAGTTATCTTACTTTTATCCACCCGTTAACATGGTATTCTGAAATTGGTGGGAAATGGTGAGAAGCTTTTTGAAAGCTGTTCTTAAATGGATAACATTGTGGTAAATAATGTAAAATTTTCAACAGATTCACAGAACTAATTTTTGATGAAAATGTATGACTTTTGCTGACATTACCATTGACAGGGTTACCACTCAAATAGCAGATTGAAATTCCCTGACTTTTCCAAGTTTTCCAGACGTGTTCTAAGAAAATTCCAGTCTAGCCATATATTGTGCATTGGTTGCATTGAAGACAAAATAATTATGGTACAACTTGAAAACACAAAAGTTACATATTACTTTGACCTAAGGACAGATTGCCCTCCATGCGGGGGTCTTTCTAAGAGGTCTTGTTTTTAAAAAAAAGGCAACGGCTAAGAAAAAAACAAGAAAAATGACTCTACGTTGGAGGAAAAATTAATTTTTTTTTTTTTTGGCAATCATTGTATGAAATTCCCTGACTTTTCCAGATTCTGGCTAAAATATTAAAATTCCCTGACTTTTATGGTCAATTTTCAAATTCCCTGACTATTCCAGGTTTTCCAGGTAGCATGTCAATTCTCTATTGAAGTGCCTAAAACATGAAATAAGTTTTAATTTTTTTTTCTAAATACAATACTTCTCAAAACTTTAATTTTTAAACTTTGCATCACAAAAAAGGGATGAAAATCATCAACTAAATTGCCAACTTTGACGTACTTAAAAAAAAAAAAAGAAAAAGAAAATATATATATACAGTAGAGAGCCAGAAATCTGCTGATCTAAAATCCGCCTAAGTCTGAAATTCGCACAGCTTTTCAGATACAAACAATGAAATTTAAATTACAAAACTGCAAATCAGAATTTTTGTAAAAGATCCTGAATGCAGACTTTGTGCTTGCATTTTATGATTACAATAATAAAAATATGAAAAACTGCAAGAACCAAGTTTCTGATAAAGAAATTATCAACAATATATTAAATTAATCCAAAGAAAATTATGATTATTATGATGATCATATCAATGAGGAAAACAATAAATTAATTTTTTTAAATGGTATCTGATAAAGGCATAGTTGACAGAAGAATTCAGTTAAATAAATAAATTTGTGTTACAAAATAAGAATTGATAACAACAGACAAAAAAAAAAAAAAAAAAAAAAAACTCAATGATGTATGTGTGCATGTTCAAGTGTAGTTTAAAACAAACTGCATGTGAACAGATTTTGTCTAAATTTGACGAATATTTTTTCATTTTTCATTTATTGTTTTCTTTATATATATATTTATTTAATGTTCAGTGTTATTCTTATATACCTAATAATTTAATATACAAGTGAAATTGTGTTATTATTCACTAGTATATGTTTAATTTGATTAATATTCTGATTTTATTATTCAAATTGAAAATGATTTTTTATAGGCTCCAAAATCCACCAAATCTGCACAACCTCTGGTCCCGAGCTGTGCAGATTTTTGACTCTCTACTGTATATATATTTCTTTATTACTACAAAAATAATATCTCAATTATTAAGAGTTCACAAATTAAAATGGTACGAAGCTATACTAGAAGATAATTAAACTAAAAAAAAAAATAATAATAAAAAATAAAAACATCAAACATTATTCTATTCCCTACTGTTTAAAAATGATATCGACATTTTTTCTTTTTTCAATCATTGAAAACAGCCTTTATATCATCTCAAAAAATTATGAGTTTTTATTTGAGAGCAGCCTTAATGATTCTTTGAATTATCTTTCAAAAAACTTTTAAAAAAAATAAGCGTTGTACAATGGTACAGTAAAAAATATTTTAAATTTAGTTGGTTTTGAACATTTGGATTTTTTTTTTTTTTTTTTTTTTTTTTTATTATTATTATTATATTACTTTAAAAAATAATTATAACAATTTTAAGTTTAAACTGAAATGTTTCTTTCCTGGATGTTATTTTAGAAATGAGTTTCAAGTATTGTCATAAGTTTTAAGATATTTAAATTAGTATCAATCAGCCCTAGTATTGCATCTTAATTTTTGTAATTATTACCAGCTCTTCCTCATTTTAAAAAGGAAAGTTCTTATTAATTTAAATAAAATGACTAAATCAAATAATTTACGAAAAATGTATGATGTAACACTGCATTATTATTATTATTATTTTCAGATTAATATACATTTTTTTTTTAGCCTTTATAAAATTAAAAAAAAAAAAAATCTGTAAAAACTTTCAAATTTTTCTTAAATTTACCTTAAAACTCTATATATATACATAATATCATACTATACACAAATCAAAGATACTTTATATATGAATAGAAGTGGAACTCACTGAAAAATAAATACCAAAGTAAGTACCCAAAATGGGTAAGGACAGAAAAGGACAAAGCAAATTATTTAAAAAAGATTTATTATGATTTTTTTCCCCATTTATTAAGGAAAAGTCAAAAACACACTTTAAACATATTCTTCAGCTATTGCTACATTTAAGCACATCGCATATATGTGGAATTTTATCAGGTACACATATTGATTGTAATTTTTTATTTCAGCCTCACTTCCACTTATGTCTTTCCCTCTTTTCAGTAGATATTCTCTCATTTGACCTGGAATGAAAATGAAATAAGAAATATATATATATAAATCAAGTATTTAAAAAAATGTCAAAAAAAAAAAAAAAAAAAAAAAAACTAATAATTTGATTACCCGCTGTATATAAAAAGGAAAACTGACTGAAAAAGTATATTTGAAATTTACAGTTTGTAAATTAAGTGCTATATATCCAAAGCTTTAGTCATTAAACAACATTCTTTAAACAGTGTTGGCACAGTTTAAAACAAACAGTCCCCCCCCCCTCCCAAAATAAATAAATATTTTTTTATAAAAAGCTTACTTAAAACAAGATTGGATGTAACAAGGTATAGATTAGTACAAACTTTTATTGCTCGGCTTTGAATCTACTATGCTTCAATAAAGTCTGAGACTGGTTACATTAAACAACTGAAAACATTGGTATCGGATATTGTGAAGTTTTTCCATTTGAATAAGTTTAACCCTTTAATGTTCACTACTTAATTTATTTAAAAAATTAATAAACTAATTTAAAAAATGGCTTTTAGACACACAGCTGATCATAAATATTTAAAAAATAAAAAATTAGCATTGTTCCTTTTCGAGAAATTTTCGGTTTGAAACATCTGTAAGTAAACCTTATTAAATTCAAATAATATTTAATTTAATAAATAAATCACTTTATATGTAAACATTATCGACAACAAAAACTCGTAAAAGTTGCATAGATCCAACATTTCAATTTATTCCGGAGTATTTTAACCCTTTGCGGCGGAAGGTAATTCAGATCATTTAAATTACACTGCCACCAGAATTTACGAACATAATTAAAATAGAAGAAATTTTAAATTTTCTCGTAAAAAAAAGGGCTTTTTCTGCTATGTTATAAATGTAAATTTTTGTTAAAAAATTTCTGGGATGAGTTTTTGCACTTGAGAATTAAAATTAGGTGTTCCATCAGCGGGAATCCTGCGACTGAAAGGGTTAAACAAACTTTTAAAGTTAAAACTAAAGCTTCACTTTTCTTATGTATTTTCTTTGAATAAATGCACAATTGGAGATATATTTCTGTCTTTTCCTCTCTCATCATTCAGAAATACTTGTTCCTTCTACTTTAGAGCATGTGCATTTTGCTAGCTTGTGTAATGATTAGTTTGATAACTGTGCTGCAAATAAAACAAGCATTCAGCCTAAAAAGATTACATTATGTCATTTTCCTCAAATGCCACATGAAAAATTCAACCTTTAGATATGGGCATAATAAACTGTATCAAAGGGAAATACAGGATGAAGATAGTCTAGCAACATTTCTTAAACCTTGAACTGAATCAGAGTTTTGTTCCTGATGTTAAAAGTTAAAACCATCTGCGGATTTGTAGAAGAAGGTGGTGAACCTCTGTTGAACCAAAATTATAATATTAAAAATTATAAAATATTAAATTATGCATCTCTGAAAAGTTGACGTCATTATCAATTTGAAAATTTTATGCACATTGATAAAGTGCTAATATACTTTATGATAATATTACATGTTGTTCTAAAACTTTTTTTTTTTTTTTTTTTTTTTTTTTTTTTTTTAACTACTATTTTTACTGTCAAGTTGTTAAAAAAAAAAAAAAATAAAAAAAAAAAAAAAAAAAAAAACTGTCCATAACATCACATTCGACTGCATAGCATTTCTTTACTACAATAAACTCTATGAACTATAAATTTATTTTATCAGTTTTACTTATAGATCCTACAGGGCTATTCTTTTTTATTTTGGCGTTGAAATTGAAATACACCGAATGTTTTTTGCCAAGAAGTTTAATTTAGCAACAGCCATTTTAATCTAACTAGAGCATCAAAAATATAAATAAATTATAAAATATTACAAAAAGAAAAAAATAATAAACTGAAATAGTAGCCACAAAATGATCTATTTTTATCTCAGTAGATAATTTTATAGGAAAAAAAAATGCAGTTTTAAAAATGGAAATTTTTTTTTCAGCAAGCACTATTTTATGTCTAAAAACCATAAAAAATATAAACAGAATATGAAGAATTCTTATAAATTAACAAAAAGGTGTCCGATAAAAGTATCAGCAAAATAGAGTTCCCCCTTTTACACAAAAAATTATTAAAAAAAAAAAAAAAAAAAAAAAAAAATCCATTGCTAATATGGCGTCAAAAATTCAAAAGCCGCCAAGGGAGAAATTTAATAAAGTAGTGATAATGTTTATTTATTTATTTATTTTTCATGTACCAATCACTAGGCTAATTTATCACACAAATAAACGAACTGATGTGTGTGATTCCACTTGTATGTCGAATGGCAGAAATATTTGATAAATTCAAATTAATATTTAAATAAATAAATAAAAATACATTTAATGGGAAATATATATAACCATAAAAACATTAGTTGTCTAAAATGAGGCATAAATAGTGTTCATAGGATATTGTTATAAGGGATTAATTCTTTGCCCTGCATCAATTGTACTGTTGCAATGAAAGTAGTTTTACAGGCAAAGTGAAAATAAAAGGGCAGTTCATTCACTTTCAGTGGGGTCAGCCTTGGCGACAAACTTAGGGAGTGGGCGACTAAATTTGATGAAAAATGGTAGTTTAGAGTTCCCGAAGTTTCGAAGCTCTGCAACACACAAAAGCACAGATCTCAATCTTTATATGCGATTCTCGATGGAATCATCTCCAAAAGTTATAAATAGGAGTGAGTTGATTTCCGCGAGAGAGTATGTAGTCACTGCGATTCAGAGTTATTCAGAGACTTATTCTGAGTGATTGTACTTTAGGGATTGAGCTCTAAGCAACTGGATATTTTTCGTGAGCTAGCAAAGATTTCTGCTCTGGAAAATTTGATGTTATTGTCTTTACTCCTGTGGGACAAGTGACTGTTTTTTTAGACTGTTCCAGACACATTTATCGAATAGTGACTTTTGCTGCACGAGTCCTTCAACTGTTTCCAGAATATTTGAAGAATTAACTTTACTATTGGACTGTATTAGAGAATATTCGTTTTAATAAGAGTTTTGTTGTACAGATTCGAGAAGTTAAAAAAAATATTTAATATCGCCAAGGAGGTCCCATACTAAAGCTGTGACAAAAATAGTCGGCAATTGAAATATATTTATTGAAAAGTTTCAATTATTCAATTAAAAAGAAATCATTTAAATATACTGATCAGCGAAGTGGGCAAAGCCTGCTAGTATATACATATATATACAGTCATACCCACTTAATTGGGTAACGGATAATTGAATGAGCCACTTATTCCAATAAAATTCGTTAGAACCAAAATCAGTCTCATAAGAATAATGTTAAATTTCCCCATTTTAACAAATATTTTTCACATACTGTCCTCGGTTATTCGAATAAAGTTTGAACAGTCTTTCTTATTAAAAATGTGTTCTTAATCGAAAAATACCAGATTTCCTTTTCTAAAAGTAATTAAAAATTGTTTATTGTTGTTGAAAAAAGCAAAATTGGAAAACGTCGAATGTGAAATATGGGATGATGAAAAAGTAATTAATGATTTTGAGCACAGTGAAATTCGGTATTTTGAAGACTTTGGGATAGGTGATTTTAGACAGCTGAAATTCACTCAGGCAGAGCTCGTGCAATTTAAAGAATTGGATGGAAACGAGATGACAGAAGATGACGAAGAAATTTTCACATCTTCCTCGCAAGAAAAATATGAAAAAATGATGAGCCAATCGATCCATTCCCCCTCTGAAACAAATAAATGAGTCATATGCTATAATTCACCGACATTTTGAAGTTTGTTTAGGTGACTATAATCTACTTTATAAATTAGAAAAAAAAATTGTAGAAATATTAAACATCTGTGAAAACATAATCTCCTATCAGAACTTTTTTCCGAGGAGAGGGAATAAAATATTATATGAGTGAGTGATATTGAATAATTCTACTTCTTTATAAACTCTGGAATCTAATTAGGTAAGTTAAAAAAGACATTTTTGTATTTATGTTGTAGATGGAGAAAAATTAGAAATTGGAAGTATTACAGGTGGCATTTGATCACTGATTGTTTGTGCGGGGGGGGGAGAGAGAGAGTACCATAAAAAGTTACATCAGTGAAAGATACTGAACAATTCTATCTATTCATAGTTTCTAGAACCTAATAAAGCAAGTTTAAAATAAACATTGATATTTAAGCTATAGATAAAGAAAGATGGCGATTTTCAATCTTTCCTACCAAAATCGGGCCATTTGGAATCTCTGTAAAATACTGTTTTGAAAATAATCAGCAGACTGTTAAAAAAAAACTGCGATGTAATCTCACATTTTCTGTTATGGGGGGGTAAGGCCATGTCTTCTTTTGACCAGAAAATATTGTTACAAGTTCTTGCATTTTATGGTGTTTATTCAAAGTTTTGTACTTATTACATATATACATAAGCTCAATAAAAACCAGCAAATACAAAATTACATAAATGCTGTTTATTTATTTTTTTTTTTTTAAATTCATAAAAAGTTTTAAATATATATAAATACAGCAGAGCCTCGGTTATCCAAGCCCTTATTAACCGAGGTAATCTAAAACATGCCACATCCCAGTTGAGGTGTGGCCCTTGAGAAATGGCATAAAAAATTTCGACTTTGAGAGCACAGTAATGTTTTTTTTTTTTTTTTTAAATTCATGTATGCATGTATTTATTGCATTTTTAACTGATTACATTTGAATGTGTAATAGGTATATTCTTTTACTTTATTGGTTGTGTTTCCATTCATTTTAAACGTTACTGTAGGGGAAAATTGGACAAAACGGGATACCATTCTTGTTTTTCTTTACTACGGAAAATATGTTGAAGAAAACCACACAATTTTTTTTTTATAACTACAACAGTTATTTAAGCACACAAAAAACATATTTTTAACTAATTGTAATGATTGTAAAATAGTAAAAAATAGTATTTACCAAACTCTTACACATCCCGTTTTAGCATACCTGGGTTGGATAAAACGGGATAAGGATTACAATGTTTAATTTTTTGTGTAAAACTAACTGAAAAGCACAATTAACTGACAGAAAACTGTAAAGCAAAATTTCCACTTGAAAGAACAATGTCTTCAGTAATCAGAGACTTAAAATAAAAGTTTTTAATGTTTTTATTTAGAAAATGGGAAATCAGACCTTTTATTTAGGCCTATAGCAGAACAAAAGTCGCATAAAAAGGCATTAGAGCACGCTTCGTGAGCCCATTCTTGGCATCCAGAACATTGTATTCAACCTTCACCAGCCTTAGAATCGACGTACAGTGTATTATTACAATATATGCAGGTTTCTTCTCCCTCTGTTTCATCTTCAGACAATGTCGACATGCATTCTTGGCTGCTTGCTGAAGGTTTATTAATCTTTTCTATGTTTTGACTTTTAACAACAGGATTAGGCATTCTTTTATAGGCCTACTTTCAGGTTTGGCTGGACCTGGTAGCTCTTTTTCTTCCTCTTTTTTATTTCCTTTTCTTATAAACTTCTTTTTGGAATTTTTAGAAGGATTTCTTAGCAGCCTTTTCTTTAATTTTCTTGTAGTTTTATCATCATTTCTATTTCTTCCATTTCTAACTCACTCTTATATGGAGATGATGTCATTGCTACAAATTTCTTTTTTCTCTTATCAGCCTTGTTTTCTGGGTGAGGTGCTTTTACTTGAGGTACAGGTAGAACAAACTTTGGAGAGATGGAAAAGAGTAGCTTAGGTCGATAACAAGAGAGTTCTAATCTTTTCTCCACTGAGAATGTTGCAGGTTGGTCTGTTCGTAGGCTGTCTCCTGATAGGTTTGTTGGCTGGTCTACTCTTACGATGTCGCTTGAGAAAAGTATATAAAAACTGTATCCCGTTTTATCTAACTCATAAGTGTCCCGTATTGTCCAACTCCGACACTTTTCAAAATAAACATGGCTGCTGCCTAAATGTGAAAGGAAAATTAGATAGACTACACATGAGAATATTCGTTAATAAATGCTTAATCAAATGTAATATTCACCGGAATTGAATTCCCATATATGTAGGCAGAATAATGTAGAAACAACGCACGTAAATGTAGAAAGTGCCAAGAAATCAAAATAAAAAATTTCTAAGAACTACAACTTTCCATCAACTAGTGGTCTCGAGACGGGACGAACTGAGAATGATGTAATGATGGCCAAGAACAAGTTTCTGTCGTCATATGCTCGATAGCAGTACTAGCCAGGTCCCTAGGTGATGTATCCCGTTTTGTCTGACTATCCCGTTTTATCCAACTTTCCCCTATATTTTCCCTCAATTTACAATACAGTCCATTTAACCTGAGTTTTTGATTATCTGAGGTTCCATCGGTCCACATTACCTCAGATAAACAAAGTTCTATGGCATATTACTTATCTATTACAATCACTTAGTTTATCTATATATAATCAACAATTTGTTATGACAATTTCTGAAATACTGAAAAAAGCCTGTCCACTGTGGAAGACTTTCCAAGGTGTCTTAGTCCGTATTCACAAGAATTTCAGAGAAAATCACAGAAAAATCCGACGTACAAAGAATGTTATCATGGGAAATTTACTAAGGTATTTCAGTCCACATTCATGCAAGTTTTGGAGAAAATCACAGAAAACTTAGAACTTTATTGACGAAGTACTCAATATTGGAGAAAGAAAAAGAATATTTTCTGTAACACTAGGATAATCAAATATGTTATGCCTCAATTTTTATAGTGCAGCAGTAATTCTAAGAAAATTTCGGATTTGAAAACGACTATTTCATAAAAATTGGCGGTTTTAAAACAATTCTTCATAAAAATATAAAAAAAATTGCATGAGAGAAAAGAATTATGTATTTGGAAACCAGCAGCAAAAAATGACAATTTTAGTAATCAAATACCAAAAAAAGAATTTTATTGAATTATGGACAGATTTGGCATGATTTTGCCAGACCTTAAAAAAACAAGGTGGTTTTTTTCAAAATCCTTATTTAAAATTCCACTTTTATCTAACTTACAATAAACATATAAATATAAAACAAATATTATATACATTATTATAACATGAACAAAGAATTTTTAGAAATGTTGGAGTTTCTAAAACTGCTCTGAAGAAAAAAAATCCTAAAAAATCCCCCATGGAAAAAAATTATAATTATCTTATTAAAACAGAATAAAAAAATATGCATTTTAAAAATTAAAAAGGATTGATTAAAAAAATTATTATATATTAAATATACCTTATCTAAAATCCTTAAAGAGTTTGAACTGATATATTTCGGCGTCCCAAACGGGGCCATCTTCAGAGCTCGAAATGACAAACTACAGTTGGGCGGTATGTTTACTTTTCTCCTCTTCTTCTTCATCCTTTTCTTCACTTCGCTTCATTTGCTGAAACAGGTGCTGCCATTCTGGTGGAATTATACTATGTTCGATGTCATTAACAGAATTGTTAGATGTTAAGATTTCAAGGGTTTCTCTTTTTAGGGCATAATGGTTATCCCCCAAAATATTAAACCTGAAAACCTCGTTGCTGACCTTAATAAAATTGACCTTCTCATGAAATTATGATACGAAACGTTTAAATTTTCTCAACGTTACCATTATCAAAATAAAGATCACTATATTGACACTACAGTTTTCTGAAAACAAACTAGCAATAACGAAATTATAAACAATAAATGTTGTACCCCCCTCCCATATATACGCAGCTTTATGTTCATATGTTAACTGTGCTATTCTCATTTGTTCCAATAAGAAATATTTGAATACTGAATTAAAATTTATAAAAAAATATTGCTAAAAAAGCTAATTACAACCCTGCTATAGTGGATAATTTCTATAAAAAATGTACAAAATCACCTAATCATATTCCAAACGCTCAAAAAATAAAACAATCTTTCACTTCCGGGATCCCCTATTGTAAAGGTGCCTCCGTAAAAATTAAAAATGAAGCCAAAAAAACATAACATTAATATTCTGATTAAAACAAATAAAAATACGTCCCCACTTAATCGGGTAACGGATAATCGAACACATATCCCGCTTATAAGAATATAAAGTGATAGAACAAATTTTTTCCCCATAGAAGTAATGTTAAATTTCCTCGTTTAAAGAAATATTTTTTACAATGCCACCCTGCTTGATCACATAAACACTCGTCATTTCTTAAATAAAATTTCTTTATTTCTGAGCTAATTTTTCTTCTCATTCTCCAAAAAAAAAAAAAAAAAAAAAGAGAGAAAGAGAGAAAAGAAAAATCTGTTCTTCTTTTAAAAAACCTTACATAACTAAGGCTCTTTTTAAACATGAGACAGTATTCCTGCGAGGTGATAAAAATTGGTGATAAAACAAATTTATAAAATCAGCAACTGATGATGAAATTAGAAATTAAAATACAGATGATCTCAGGAATTAGAAATCACAAATTTTTGAAGTTTTCAGACGATTAAAAGTTTTCAGGTGACTTTTTGAATTCATAGATGATGGTGGATAAAGATGGAGAAACAGAAAGAGATAAAAAGTTTAATCTTTCCATAAAATCTTTAAATGAAAGTGATAAAGAAGCACAAGCAGATCCGCCTCCAACAATAGATAAAGTTACAAAATCCTAAATATTATTCATCGTAATTTTGTATCTCATCGAAGCGGTTATAATCTATTTATGTGCTTTAGAAAAAGAAATTGAAAAAATAAGTCTATGTCAAAATAATCAATCATATTTTTAAAAATATTCAATACCTTAAATTAATCCTCAATGAGCAACGAATATATTTCGGCTGTTATCACAGCCCTCTTCAGCGTTGCAAATGACGAAACTCGCATTGCCGGTGCTTCAAAACAAACAAACCTCCTCTGCTGGCGTTTTCTCTTCATTTCATTTCTTGGTTTTCAGGATCTGTTGCCATTCTTCGGGTATTAAACTGTGTTCGCGGTCGTTAATGGAGCATGGAGTGGTTAGAATATCAATGGCTTCGCGTTTCAAGGCATATTTATGATTGTTGTAATGGGCTATTTTTTGAGTTTTAATGGTGTTAAGGTTAATCGGGTTATTGTTATGGGTGGTAGATAGAGCGGTTGAAAATTTATTAAGTTTAAGGTCGGATAGATGTTCTTTTTCGCGTTCTTTAACGGTTCTCTTGGTCATACCTATATAGCTTGCTTGAGTTTGATCTTCAAAATTAAAATCTATTTTATAAATGCCGGAGGTGTCTTTAGGAGGAATAGTATCTTTTTCATTTCGGAGATGTTGGAATATATTTTTATTTGGTTTGATTGGGATATTAATATTGTGTTTAGTTGCTTCGTATTTGATTTTATTAGCGGCCCCATTACAGAACGGAATAGCGGTGGTAAATTTCATTTTGGTTTTTTGAGCATTAGGAATTATGTTAATATTTTTTAGGCGTTTTTTATAAATTTTCTGTACGAGATTTTTGCTGTAGTTTGCCTTACTAGCGATATCTTTTATGTGATTAATTTCGTTTTTTAGGAGAGTTTGATTTGAGCAAATTAGGATGGCGCGGTCAATGTAAGAACGGATGGCGGCTAGTTTGTACGCGATGGGAGTATTGCATTTATTATTGATAATTTCATTACTGGATGTGGGTTTTCTGTAGACAGTAGTTTCAAAGGTGTTGTCCGGTTTTTTAGTTATGAAAACATCTAGAAAAGGTAAGGAGTTATTATTTTCGGTTTCATTAGTGAATTTTAAGTTGGAATCGAGTTTATTAAGATCTTCAAGGAGTGAGGTAGGGTTTATGTGAGCGGGGATAATTGTGAATATGTCGTCGACATAACGTAACCATAGTTTACATTGATTAATAATGTTTGATGCTTGATTTTCAAGTAAACGCATTTTTAATTCGGCTATGAGCCCTGATATGGGGGACCCCATGGGGACACCTTGGGTTTGTTTATATATGGTTTGATTAAAAGTAAAGTAGGATTCGTTGAGAAGGAGGTTATTTGGATTCTCAACGATTTAGTAGGATTCTCAACGAATCCTACTTTACTTTTAATCAAACCATATATAAACAAACCCAAGGTGTCCCCATGGGGTCCCCCATATCAGGGCTCATAGCCAAATTAAAAATGCGTTTACTTGAAAATCAAGCATCAAACATTATTAATCAATGTAAACTATGGTTACGTTATGTAGACGACATATTCACAATTATCCCCGCTCACATAAACCCTACCTCACTCCTTGAAGATCTTAATAAACTCGATTCCAACTTAAAATTCACTAATGAAACCGAAAATAATAACTCCTTACCTTTTCTAGACGTTTTCATAACTAAAAAACCGGACAACACCTTTGAAACTACTGTCTACAGAAAACCCACATCCAGTAATGAAATTATCAATAATAAATGCAATACTCCCATCGCGTACAAACTAGCCGCCATCCGTTCTTACATTGACCGCGCCATCCTAATTTGCTCAAATCAAACTCTCCTAAAAAACGAAATTAATGACATAAAAGATATCACTAGTAATGCAAACTACAGCAAAAATCTCGTACAGAAAATTTATAAAAAACGCCTAAAAAATATTAACATAATTCCTAATGCTCAAAAAACCAAAATGAAATTTACCACCGCTATTCCGTTCTGTAATGGGGCCGCTAATAAAATCAAATACGAAGCAACTAAGCACAATATTAATATCCCAATCAAACCAAATAAAAATATATTCCAACATCTCCGAAATGAAAAAGATACTATTCCTCCTAAAGACACCTCCGGCATTTATAAAATAGATTTTAATTTTGAAGATCAAACTCAAGCAAGCTATATAGGTATGACCAAGAGAACCGTTAAAGAACGCGAAAAAGAACATCTATCCGACCTTAAACTTAATAAATTTTCAACCGCTCTATCTACCACCCATAACAATAACCCGATTAACCTTAACACCATTATAACTCAAAAAATAGCCCATTACAACAATCATAAATATGCCTTGAAACGCGAAGCCATTGAGATTCTAACCACTCCTTCCTCCATTAACGACCGCGAACACAGTTTAATACCCGAAGAATGGCAACAGATCCTGAAAACCAAGAAATGAAATGAAGAGGAAACGTCAGCAGAGGAGGTTTGTTTGTTTTGAAGCACCGGCAATGCGAGTTTCGTCATTTGCAACGCTGAAGAGGGCTGTGATAACAGCCGAAATATATTCATTGCTCATTGAGGATTAATTTAAGGTATTGAATATTTTTACTTTCTTCTATATGTAATATAGAGAAAGTATTGGATTCGTAAAAATTTTCGACCTCGAGTTTTTGATGGATTTACACGTTTTGAGAGCTGTAGAACACGATTTGACCCTTTTTAGAAAATGTCTGTCTGTCTGTGTGTGTGTGTGTGTGTGACAAAATTTTTTGGCAACTGTATCTCAGGAACTACTGCACAGAATTTCATACAAATTAGTATGTAGTTGCACCTTGACATAAATTAGTGCCTATCAACTTTTGGTAAAAATTGTCATACAGGTTGCGTTGCCATCCCGCTTTTTCTAAATTTTTAACATGGTGATATAGGGCAAAATTTTGTGTAAATGTGCATAAAGAGAATTATTTTTTAGTAATCTTTATGAAATTTACAAGAATTATTTATATTAGAGGTAGTCAACTGGGGAAAAAATTTTGTATGCGTAGAAGCCTCGTGAACCCCCCTGGGGGGGAAGTCCCCCTCGAGGGGAGTAAATTTTCAAGATGGGTATCTTTCGAAAGGTCTCGTCAATACCTTTAAAACGAATGGTTGAACTATAAATGTGTGATAATTTAAAACAAAGTTATCGATTTTTTTTACTTTTAACAAAAAATAACTTAGAATTTTTTTTTTTTTTTTTTTTTTTTTTACCGAAATTTAACCAGACTTGGTATTTAGTTGGCCCCTGACATAAACTGGGGCCGATTAGATTTGGGGATCAATCACTCAACAGGTAGTGCTGTGATCGTATTTTTTCTAAATTTTTAACATGGCAGTATAGAACAAAATTTCGTATAAATGTACATAATGGGAGTTATTCTTAACCTGTGATTGTGAAATTAATATGAATTATTGATAATAGTAGTTGTTAATTAGGAAAAAAATCTCGGTCATCGCTTCCCCCCCCCAGGGGAAAGTACGCCCGCGGGGGGGGGGAATTTTCAAGATGGGTATCTTTCGAAAGGTCTCGTAATATGTGATAATTTAAAAGAAAGTTATCGATTTTTTTTTTTTTTTTTTTTTTAACGAAAAAAACTTTGAAAACAAATCGTATTTATTTTTTTAATATTGTTACTGCGTGAATTTGTATAAGAAAATATAGAAGAAAGTCTTGTGGTGGCCACAGCATACTAGTTTAAAATGTAATCGTAATCCTTTATCTTATTATAATAATCAATCATATTTTTTTTTTGGGGGGGGGGGGGGAGGATTAAAAATAAAAATTGTAAGTATACTTTATTTATTTTGTATTTATTCCAGCATTAATTGTATATATAAATTACTATAATATTTTAACTTAGTTAAATATTTAAATAAGAAAGAGGTATCGATCATTTACCTTTTCATGTAAGCATAAAATCACTCTAGTTAAACATGTATTTGCGTTTCTAGTCTTCCCAGCATAATCAAATACCCCGCTTAATCGAATTAATATAGATGGAATGGTAGATATTCGTTTAAGCGGGTCCGACTGTATATACCAACGCATACGAAATGAAAAATATCCAATTCATTTTAAACACATTGCAGGAATTTATAAAATCAATTTTCAGTTTCATGATAAAAATAATGCCAACTACACATTGGAATAACAAAACGCAAAATTAAAGACTGTATCTCTGAACACCTCGCCGACTTCAAATATAATAAACACTCTACTGCATTTTCAAGGACTAACAATATTAAACCTACTAACACTAATTCCATTAATTATCAAAAAATAGCCCCTTATAATTCACACCATTATGCCCTAAAAAGAGAAACCCTTGAAATCTTAACATCTAACAATTCGTTTAATGACATTGAACATAGTATAATTCCACCAGAATGGCAGCACCTGTTTCAGCAAACAAAGCAAAGTGAAGAAAAGGATGAAGAAGAAGAGGAGAAAAGTAAACATACCGCCCAGCTGTAGTTTGTCATTTCGAGCTCTGAAGATGGTCTCGTTTGGGACGCCGAAATATATCAGCGCAAACTTTTTAAGGATTTTAAATAAGGTATATTTAATATAATAATTTTTTAAATAAATATATATATATATATATATATATATATATATATATATAAGCAAAATAAGAGTTGTTTATTAATACAGAAATAAAACTGTGGGATTCAGGGAATGTAACATATAAATAAAAATCAATTTTTTAAAAAATTCTGAAAACTTTAACAGTGCAACACTGTTAGCCAATGTAGAGGAACCAGGGATTGATCCCGGCAACAATTGGGACTCTTTTGCTGCCCCTTGACAAAATTCAAATCTCTAAAATGGGCCCCTTCACAAAATTCATATCCTTAACTCTCGCTTTCCCAAGATCAACGTGTTACAGCAGAAAAATTGCTTTCAAGCGCCGCTTGGCATGTTTGGCGAAAATCCCCAGCACCGCACCTTTTTGTATCGTTTAGAAGTTGCAACATTCCACAGATTACGTTTACTATCTTTGGCAAATTAGTGCACTCTTTGAATGAGGCGGGGTTAACTACATTTCAACTACAAAATGGGATAAAAATGACCCCATCTTGGACCCTTCACAAAATTCAAATCCATGAAAAGGGACCCTTCACAAAATTCAAATTCATAAAATGAGTCCCTTCACTAGATTTTTTTTTATAAAAATGATCCTTTTATTAAATGTTTTCATGTTTTTCAGTATTATTTTTAATTAATGCCTTAATTTGGCTCAACAAAACTATATTAACTTGATATTAAACATTACATAAAGTGATTGTAAAAACGAGAAATTTTACACAATATTTTACTTTTACACAAAAATATTTTATATTTCACAAAAATAAATAGAAATTTCACAAAAATATTTTGTTTTTCACAAAAAAAGGACCCAAATTTTAAAACCTGGATCGACCCCTGCAAATAAAACTGTGGGATTCAGGGAATGTAAAATATAAATAAAAATCAAATTTTAAAAAAATTCTGAAAACTTTAACAGTGCAACACTGTTAGGTAATGTAGAGGAACCAGGGATCGATCCCGGCAAAAATTGGGACCCTTTTGCTGCCCCTTGACTAAATTCAAATATCTAAAATGGGCCCCTTCACAAAATTCATATCCTTAACCCTCGCTTTCCCAAGATCAACGTGTTACAGCAGAAAAATTGCTTTCAGGCGCCGCTTGGCATGTTTGGCGAAAATCCCCAGCACCGCACCTTTTTGTATCGTTTAGAAGTTGCAACATTCCACAGATTACGTTTACTATCTTTGGCGAATTAGTGCACTTTTTGAATGAGGCGGGGTTACTACATTTCAACTACAAAATGGGATAAAAATGACCCCATCTTGGACCCTTCACAAAATTCAAATCCATGAAAAGGGACCCACCCTTCACAAAATTCAAATTCATAAAATGAGTCCCTTCAGTAGATTTTTTTTTTATAAAAATGATCCTTTTATTAAATGTTTTCATGTTTTTCAGTATTATTTTTAATTAATGCCTTAATTTGGCTCAACAAAACTATATTAACTTGATATTAAACATTACATAAAGTGATTGTAAAAGCGAAAAATTTTACACAATATTTTACTTTTACACAAAAATATTTTATATTTCACAAAAATAAATAGAAATTTCACAAAAATATTTTGTTTTTCACAAAAAAGGGACCCAAATTTTAAAACCTGGATCGACCCCTGCAAATAAAACTGTGGGATTCAGGGAATGTAAAATATAAATAAAAATCAAATTTTAAAAAAATTCTGAAAACTTTAACACTGCAACACTGTTAGGTAATGTAGAGGAACCAGGGATCGATCCCGGCAAAAATTGGGACCCTTTTGCTGCCCCTTGACAAAATTCAAATACTCTAAAATGGGCCCCTTCATAAAATTCATATCCTTAACCCTCGCTTTCCCAAGATCAATGTGTTACAGCAAAAAAATTGCTTTCAGGCGCCGCTTGGCATGTTTGGCGAAAATCCCCAGTATCGTTTAGAAGTTGCAACATTCCACAGATTACGTTTACTATCTTTGGCGAATTAGTGCACTTTTTGAATGAGGCGGGGTTAACTACATTTCAACTACAAAATGGGATAAAAATGACCCCATCTTGGGAAAGCGAGGTTTAAAATGGGTCCCTTCACAAAATTCAGATTTATAAAAACAGCCCTTCACAAAATTTTGTTTTATAAAAACAATACTTTTGTAAATTTTTTCCATATTTATAGTAGTATTTTTAATGAGTGTCCATACTTGTATTATAAAATGCTATTAACTTGATGTTAAACATTAAATAGAGTAACTGCTAAAATGAAAGGTTTCAAGCAACAATTCTTTTTTTCACAAAAATAAAAATTTCATAAAAATAATTTGTTTTTTACAAAAATGGGCCCCAAAAATTAAAACCTGTATCAACCCTGGGAACAATAATTAAAAATATTTTATGAGAATCTAATGACTACAAAAAATTTAATAAAGCAACACTAAATAATAAAATCCAATTTTTTGTTGATGTAAAGGACAAATATACAGAATTTTAGAATATTAAAAGAACAACTATTAATTATAAAAACACTTTAGAAATTTAAAAATTAAATTCAAAAAGACTTTAGAAATTTTTAACATTAATTTTTTTTTTTTTTTTTTTTTTTTTTATTTTAAGGAATTATTAATATTTACTTTCATAAATTATCTTATTATGAATGATATACTTAAAGTAAAAAAAAAGAAGGAAGAAAATGTTCCTGAAAACTCTGATAAAATCCAAAAAACCCTGTCAAAACCCAATGGGCTGGGTTTTTTTCAACCCTGATTATGGGGGCTAAATAATTACATGTTTTTAGCAAAATAACATCTATTTTAACAATTAGTTGCAATTACGTAAATTTACTGCAATTACATAAATTTTTACAATTTTAAAATTCCATATTTCAGTAAATAGCCATAAAATTATTGCATATACAGTCGAACCTCGTTAACGTGAACACGGTTAGCGTGAATTACTCTTAACATGAACTGTTTCTACAATTCCCATCAAGATGAAGATTAGTTTAGTAAAAAAGATTAGTTACTGATAACATGAACTACTGAAAACATGAACAAATGTATCTCTCTTGAGATTCACATCAACAAGGTTCGACTGTATTGCAAATCCTTGCAGAAAAAATAAAAATAAAAAACAAGAATTTCACCAATTAGCATCGAAATAAAGCCTATATCAGCAATTAATTCCAATTAAATCTAAATTTCGTTAATTATCAGAGAAAGTATTATATATTTTCACTATCAGTTATAAAGACATCGCAATTTACAAAAATCAGCTTTTAAAGTATTACAACCTTTATCAATTAGGCTAAATAATAACATATTAAACATAAAATTTTGACTTCAGCTGTCAAAATACTGTAATTTTCATCGATTAGTAGCTAAATAACAGCAAATTATTTAGTCGATTATGGCCAATTGCAGAACGCATGGCAATCATGTATTTCAAGAATCAGTTTTGAAAAAACAAAGTGTAATTATTATCGATTAGCAAGAAAATACTAGTTTAGTTGTGAAAAAACATAAATGTTGGACAATTATTGGAGAAATAGCCTGGTACTTTTAATTTCATTTGCAAAAGTATTGCATAATTTCTGATGTGTGACTTTCGACAAAAGTGTGACAGTCATCAATTAGCAGCAAGATTTTCAATATTTTGGAATTCAGCTTTGCAAAAGGCATAGATTTTATCCATTAGCATATAAATAATTCAGGGTTGGGTTTTTGACATGACAAGGGTTTAAACCGTCAAAAACCTGTCAGAAACCTCATCTGTCAAAAACCTATATCGTCAAGATTTAGAATCTATAAATGTGCTTGAATCTGGTTAGAAATATGAATTAGTAATATCTGCCATATATAAGTTAACATCTAAGTATTATGCTGTTTATAAATTAACAAATTTAAAAACAATTTATTGATGATAATTAATAAAAATTTAAGTAAATATACTAGTTTCAAACATTAGAAATATATACAAAGCATGTGTAGCCATATTTTGTATGTTTATTTATATTAATATTTATGAAATTCTAAAATTCTAAAGTTACTCAGGAATTTTAACATAAACCAAGTGTTAAATACAGGAAAACTGGATTCTTTTTTTTTTTTTTTTTTTTTTTTAAGTAGAACATAATATATGTGGGCAGTAAGTTATATGAATTCGAAAATAATTATATATATAATCTATATTTATTACACTTATCATTTAATAATAATTTATCTATTTATTATTATTGCTGGTTAGTATAGTAATGCACACTACTACTTGAATAATATCATCTTACAGAAAGAAATTAGCTCTAGTGAGGTTTGTCGCAGAAAGCAGAAAAAAATTCTGCCACAGGGAGTAAAAGAAAAATTTCAAACTTTAAAATTACATAAATTTTGTCAGTTAGCAGTGAAATTGTGCTAACTTTGTATTTCTATTTTATTTTAATAAATACAGATACCTTTCTTTCTTTTGGAAAACATCCTACTAATTTTTGTTCTTCTCTTTTTTTCAGCACTTTAAAATTTCTCCAGCTCTTTTTCTGTATCTAAACAATAACAACAAATATATAATATTCATAATTAAGATGAGCTATGCATAATACACTACAAATCAAACATGCAAGAATATTCAGTATGGTTTGATATGAAAACATTAGAAAAAAATTACACCAAATGAACAATTTAGGGGACCTGGATTGCTCAGGTTGCTGTTATTAGAAGTGAGCCTTGAATATCAACTACAATAGCCCATACAGATTACTCGAACTGCAAACTTGCAACAGACAAACAAGTGGCACCTACAGAGCAACCTGTAGATATCGATTGGTATCTTCATAGGTGTGAACATTACTAATCTTTAAATCAGATTTATACACCGATATTTTAAAAAAGGAATCTGTCACATATATTTACGACGTATACATATAAGTAAATAAACGGGAAACATTTATAAAAACTTTCCGGTGTGAAGTCTCCGTTGAAAATAACGAAGACTTGGCACCTATGTATCTTGGATATGGACGCTATTTCTTGAGAATTTAAAAAGATGTTGCTAATTACGAAAAACATTCACTAAATTACACAAGTTTTTATTCTTACATTAGCTTGGAACTTAATTTTCTAAAAATGAAAATTAATTATAATTTGCTATAGTTAATTACAGGGTTGGCCAATTTTTGCCGAAGTGGAAAAAACCATGGTAAAAACCGCAGAAAAAAACCACCCCCGCAAAAATAGTTTTTGCCAAAAATTACCAGTATTTCAAACAGGGTTTTAAGGATTTTAATTACACGATTATAATGTTTAAATCATAATTTTAACAAATTAAAACCAGAAATTTAATTACACTCTTAATCAACTGATTCTTATGTAAATCATTAAAATAATGCATTCTAAAATTTCTTTAAAATGAAATTTTTAACATCAACAATTCACATAATTTTTTTTCATATTTAAAAATATTTAAATTACCTATCTAAAAAATATTCTTCAATAATTACTAGAATATTTGTGTTTTTCAATGTATTACATATTTTTGTTTACAGTGGGGAAAAGTCAAATATTGAGTCAATTATTGACTCAGCTGTTCTAGAATTTGCCAGTCAGTCACTGATCATGCATTTTTTGGAATTGAAATGTAAATTGCAAGTAAACTCTCTCTCTCTCTGAGTATCTCTTACTTAAGATTTTTTTACTTCAATAAAATAAAAATATGATTTTGTAGTTTTATTTTTATGGTTATGTACAGGGACTGACAAAGTCTCAAAATCTTAGGAGCCAGAAATAGCGAATTATTTTATTTCTATGATAATACTCACAGCAAAACTTAATAATATTTCATAATTGTATAATTAATGCAGGTCATTCACATATTATTTTACATTGAATAAATGAACTATTCAGTTAAAAATGTGAACTAAGGAAATTTTTAAGAAAATAACTATTTTTTATTTATAAAGATAAAAACAAACTACTGGGGAAAAAAAATCCACAGAAATAAATATTATTTTTACCTTTAATATAATCATCAAATATATTGAGAGTGTTTAAGTTTTGGCTTTAAAATACTATTTGTCTATTAATTTTTCAGGACAGAATTCTTTTAAAGAGAATCCATTTGATAAATATCATACTATTTAAACTTTCTCATTGTAAATTCGAACATAGTTTGCTTTAGATAGTGTTTATAATGCTTGAATCTTGTTTAACATAAAGATGTTGACATGGAAAGTATCAGTATAGTAGTAAGAAGATTTATCAAATATGGGAATTTATCTTTCATGAAAAAACATCTTTCAAAAACAGAAATAATTGTTAAATTTTTCAGAAAACATTAAACTCATACTATTCATTCAATACATCAGCAATGTCATCTTTTATACCAAGACAAGAAGGTGGGTGGAAAAACAAAAATATACGTAAAAAATATTGTAATGCATGAAATTTTTTTTGTCAGTCTACCATAACTGGTCAACAAAGAATATTTATAGTCACCCTGGCACCTGGAATTTGTCGGACACTGGTTATATATTATTATTAATTAATTATAATTACTTTTTAAATTAAAAAATCTTCAAACATTTTTTTTCATTGAGGTGCCAAAGTGTAACGGGTGAAAATTGAAAGGGATTGTGTTGGTCTAATTTTATTTTTCCACTTTTCCTAATTTTTTCCATTTTTGCCAATTTTTACCATTTTTGCCTGGTTTTTTCCACTTTTTGCCGCTGTCCTGGCAAAAATGCATTTTTGCCGGCAAAAACCCAACCCTGGTTAATTATAATTAATTTGTAATTAATTATAATTTGTGGGCCATGACAAATTATAATCCTATGCAATGACACAACCTATGTTTGGAATGTTTATCGCTTCTTGCCGTGTGAGATTAAAATTACCCTACTACAAGAAAGATATTTTGAAATAGCATTTGTCAAATAGTGTATTTTTAAATTGTTTTAAAATTTTTTGAATATTTTTCTCAGATGAATTAAACACTTGAATAAAAAAATTGAATGAATATGCTATACGTTGAAAAAGTAATTGCTAAGAATTGGGCGAGTTTTCAAATTCAGATTACAGTACCTATACACCAGAGTTTAATTCAGATTTTTTTTTAAATAATACCCCATTTGCAAATTTTAAAATAATTTGTGAAAAATCAAGTTGAAAATTAATATCTAATGCAGGGGTCAAAGCATTCAAATAGGAAAATATAAGAATTTTCTCATACAAATATAGGAACATAATTTCAAGAAAAGGTTGAGAGATTCAGTAGAAACGAACTATCTCTAACATTACTTTGTAATCTCGGAATGATTAAATGACTTGTAAATAAAATGCCCTAATTTAATCACATCTAATTTAATAGATAAAATAAATGAACAGATCAACTATTCTTTACTTCTCAGATTAGTTAGAAAAGAACATATTTTCAAATTTATGATCTTTTATTAGTCTACCTTTCACTTTCATACCAATGTATATTATTTAACATCAGTCCACATAATATTTTTTAAATAATGATTTTTTTTTTTTTTTTTTTTTTTTTTTTAACATGTTGAGAAAAAAAAAATCTGAACCCTTCAATTTTTCTATTAATTGTACTCCCCCCCCCCCCTTAAAAAAAAAAAAAAAAAAAAAAAAAGTTAAAGAGTAAGGGGAAAATATTAAAATAGTAATGGGATTATCAATTCTTTTGATTGTATAAATTTTTTATCTTTTTTCAAATGATATTTGCTAAGCATTAAGTAACAATATGTTTATATTAGGATATATTAGTTTTATTTTAAATTACTTTTTTATTTTATTCATTTGAAGACATCCAGGTGAAAATTCCTGTATTTTTTGTAAGATTTTATGTTAAATTATCCTTTAAAATGTTTTATTATGCCTTCCATACCACAGTTAAATTTTTGTTTTTTCTTTTTAATCGATAAATTGTTATAGCTATGAAGTTGAAGTCTTCAGTCCACTGGATCATACTGGAATTGTCTGTGAAGTTAAGACAGTTCTTATTATGAAAATACTATATAGAATGCCTACACACATTGTTTTTGTGGGAATATTAAATGATTGAGGTGGATATTATACACTTATATATACACTACACATATTAAACAACAAATAACAGATTTAAATTTAAAAAAAAAAAAAAAAAGAAAAATCAATAACCCTGGTATTTGAGTATTATGAACAAATAACTTAAACACCACAAAAACTCTGAGAAATCTTGATAATTAAAAAAAAAAAAAAAAAGAAAAAAAGAAAAGAAAAGAAAAGAAAATCTGATTGTTTTAAAAGTTTTTTTTTTTTTTTTTGTATTTTTTAAATTAAACATTGGAAATAAAATTAATTTATGAATAAAGATTTCAATATCTTGTTATTTCCTTATGTGTGCAATATTAACATATGACAAAATATGCAACATATGATTTCCAATCGCATTAACAGAGTGAATGTCGAGAAGAAAAAGCAATTATTTTCGCTATGAATGGTATTTTGGAAAGATACAAGATACGAGAATTTAAATAGAATTGCTCAGCAGGGAAAGCAGAAAACAAGTAAGAAAAACTTAAACTGAAGTAGTAGAATATAGGAAAATTTTTTCTGAAATATAGGAAAAATGTAAAGAATTATAAAATATAGGAAGTTTTTCATGATTTTTTAAAATATATAGGAAAACTTTGAGCCATGATTATGCTTCCGAACAATTAACCGAAATTCACAAAGCAGTTTATTTAATTTTAAATTCATTTAAAGGCATCAAAACATAGTATTGGAAAGGGTCACCAGAAGCTAAAATAAGTTTTAAGAGAGCCACTGGAAGCTGTGCCCTGCCAAAGTCCAGAGTCAGCACTAAAACCTTTTTTAATATTAAAATGAAAGGTTCTTACGTATTATCGCAACCAGGTTGGCGCGATTTGTAAGTTTGAGTAAGAAAGGTAAGTTATTAGTATTAATTAAGTTATTATTATTATTAGTTATTATTATTATTAAGTTATTATTATTATTATTATAAGTATATTATTATTATTAGTTACTCCGTCAGACAAAGAGGATAAGCAACAACAACAACAACAACAAGTTATTATTATTATTATTATTAAGTTATTATTATTATTAGTTAAGTTATTAGAATTAGTTAAAGTATTTCACGGCATTCAATCTAACCAGTAAGCAAAATACTTTCTTTACAAAAAACCACGTATAACACGTAGGGTTGCCGTAAGTAGGGTCGCCAAATTTGGCGATTTATGCAAATTTTGGCCTGGTTGCGTTAGTACGTAAGTACCAAATGAAATCTTGTTTTATAAAAATTTTGATCCTTTCACAAAACTTTTTACACATTTTTGAAAAACAGATAAAAACATCGCCTGTACTTGGTTCTATCAATATTATTACCTTAATATTAAGCATTATATAGAGTAACTGCTATTTTTTTCTCCTATAATTTTTTTTTTTTTACAAAGTTCTAATAAATTGCTGTTCCTGCTATCTTGCACTTTGTTCTGAAAACTTTTAAGTTTCATTGTTTAAATTTATTGTGATATGTAAGTTTCTAGAATCTGCCCATTAAAGCAATGTGGATTTTTGGGAGAAGACTGTATATTATGAAAAATATTTTTAACAGAATAAATAAAATGATAATAGTAATAAAACAGAAATATATTTATTCAATTTAGAAATTTTTATTCATGAATTCATCAACCGTGAATATTTATTTAAATCAAATTGGAGTGTAAAGGTTGGTATTTTTTATTTATTACCAACTATGTGAAAAATACCAGAGCCGGGAATCGAACCCGGAAGCGGAGGTGCCCGGGTTTGATTCCCGGCTCTGGTATTTTTCACATAGTTGGTAATAAATAAAAAATATCAACCTTTACACTCTAATTTGATTTATTTAAATATATATTTATTCATTTCTGTTCATTTATTCTATTATATATATATATATATATATACAGGGCGCGAAATTGGCGAGTGGACTTTACTGTGGCAAGTAAAATTTCAGTCTAAATGTAGATAGAATTTTTACAGTATACGATGCTACCAACAGAAAAAAAAATTATCGATTTAAAAATGTAAAATCATGCTAATCGTAGGTTAAGGTAACCAGACATCCTTTTTTAAAGGGGACAGTCTTCTTTTTCAATGCTCTGCCCTCGTAAACAAAACAAATATTACAAGACTAAAAAGTCCTCTTTTTAATGTTTTTCGTCGCTGTCTTCTTTTTCAAATGAAAAGGATCTATTAAAAAATTTTTGCAAATCTGGGAAGCTCAATCGGCTGTTAGCTGTATCGAACGATGAACACTAACTTTTTTCTGAGTTAGGTTCGCAAAAAGAACAAGTTTCTAATAAACTTGTCAAAGCATATTATGGCTTATGTTTGTTCAGATTCTTCGAATCACAAAGAAATAAAAGTATTCCCTATATTTGTACGGTTCTTTGATCCAGAACACGAACTCACTATTGAAATTGCCATAAAATCATTAAAGTGGTGGTACTCTCCAGCTGATACGCAGAGGGTTGACGTGTGTTCTCACTTTTGCATGAATAATCTTCCTCATAAAAATACGCTCACCAGTGACCGAGAAGTTCCATTCTCGAAGCTGGTCTACGTGAGGCGCTGGGTTCGATACCCGGTCGCTCTTGTTAGCTTAGCCGTTAGGATTTTCCATGGTTTTCTCCGAAACTAACATAAATATGGGCTAGGACCTCTCAGAAAGACCCTACGGAGGGCTCTCCTACTCAGGCCTAGAGCCCTAGTGCAGACAAATAACCTTAATCATAACACCGCCACTACCACCTCACAAAAACATGCAAAAGTTAGTTGAATTCCTTTTATGTCCTCCTGGCAAAAATGCTCCCACAAAACGACTGTTTTCTTCAATGAATAAAATGTAGACATGCGAAAAAAATCCCCTTTATACACCAACTTAAAAAACTTATTAACTACTAAGACTAATTTAGGTTATACTTGTGAGAACTTTTATAAAATGTTGATAAAGAATGACTGTTTTTTAAAACAAATCGTTTCATCTGCCGAATATTAATTTTATTTTTTCTTTTATGATTATGATTTTAATCAAAAAATATGTCTACAAACTTTTTTTTATGTAACTACATGAAAGTACCAAAAAAAAAAAAAAAAAAATGTCTATATAGCAAAAACTAATAATTAAAAAAAAATTCTATATTGTCCAGTGGTACCTATAAAAATTAGGAATTTTTCCTCTCGTATCCAGTTATTGTTAATTTAAATTCAGGTGTACTGATCCAAATTTATCATTTGAGATAAAAATGTTTCCGCCACTTGTGTAAAGTAGCTTTTGAATCAGTTTTTATAATCCTTTTCATTCAATTTTGTGTCCTCTAAAACGGCCTCTTTTTCAAAATTGAATGTCTTCTATTTTCTTATAAAATAAAAGACATTGCATAATTTCTCTTTTTCCAATAAAAATTCTGGTCACACACCTTATATGTAAAAAAATAAAGTAAGTGAAACATATTTTAAGGCGAGTAACTTTTTTTTTTTCAGCGAGTGTAATCCAAGTTGAAATTTCGGGCCCTGATATATGTATTGTTTAAAATATACAGAATCAAATTTAAAACATTACGGTCATTATTACCATTAGATTATAGGTCAATATAAGCACTGGAAAAATAAGTTGGTAAAAATAACAGTTTTACAGTTGAAACAGTGTAATGCATTTAATTATGGCGTAGGTATGAGATAAAAATATCGTACAGCGAAAAGATGAATTTCATGAACTTTATTATGAAATAAATAATTTTGACTTATTTTAAAAACACACACATTTTAAACACATTTCGATGCTACTTAAATATAATCCATTCAGACAAGCATTCAGAATAACGTTAACCTTTTAAAGGACGATTTGGTAAACATACCAAAAATTTTAATTATAACTGTTTTCCTAAAGCTATGTCCAAAATTTGATGTACTGGAGCTAACTTTCAAAGAAAATTTAGCCCTATTCAAAATGCACATGAATCAATTTCTGAAAAGACAGCCTCAATTCATCATTCTAACTTTAAAAATGACGAAAACGAAAACATATTAAAATGTAACAAATGTTTTATTTATGAACTTACCTCGTTAATTAAAATAGTAATCCTAATCAGAAGAGACACGTTTTCCTCACATCGCAGCATCCATCTTGCTTGAATCTTGTTCTTAATCTTGTAAACAAACAAGCGCTACGTTGCCATACATGTTTTTCAAAATACTACGATCTGCTAAAAAAGAAATAAGATTTCCCATGGAAATTCTTTCATGTTGAGATTGACTACATCGTAAGTAAATTAAATAAAAGATAGCTTGATAAACCAATTAATATTTGTATGAGGGTATACTAAAAAAATTAACCAATATTAATAACAAATCAAATTTTTAATTTTAAAATGGAGCCTCTTATTACGTCGCAATTTCAATTTTTTAAAGATTTAATGTAATATTCTTTGGTTTAACAAAGGTATTTATTAAATTCAAGGTCATTGCGCTTAAGCTCGATGATAAGATGACCATATTTTCAAACACTGATTTAACAAATTACCGTTTGTCCCCAAATCGAAATAAATTTCGAGGACATTGAAGACTCTATTTCGAGACTTTTTCGGGGATATAAGAGACTAATAGCTATATGCTAGGCATAATTAATAAAAATAACTCTGATTTATACATTACAAAATGCTTTGAAACACTTTTTTCTATGCCAAATTGCTGAGCCTACGGTATGTTTATGCAAGTTAAACTATCCCAGCTTTATTAAAATAATCAAGTCTATAGAACCCATTTACACTTTATTATGATGATAGGAGAGAACACAAAATAACAGCATTTCATTTTAATCTTCAGAATCCCCACTCCCAGATATGCAGAAATTATTCCCGATTATATAACTACAAGAAAATCATTTCTTTTTCTCTCCTATCAATGTATCAATGCAATTTGTGGTAATCATATTTTTGTGAAAATTTCATAAAATAAATTTTATTTTTCACTTAACATAAATCGGTCAAGATAGAATTTATATACTAATTAGTAGTGCATGATTCTTTCTCTGCTCATGAAGTATAAGGGTCTTTATTTCAAAGTTTCGTTGATTTCCAAGATTATCCAATCACTTGTGCTTCAACGCATAGAATAAACACTGTGGAAAGCGGAAAATAAAATTGTACTAAAACTAGTATGTTGTGGCGGCCACAAGACTTTCTTCTGTATTTTCCTATACAAATTCATTCAGTAACTATATTTAAAAAAAGAAAAAAAAAAAGATTTTTTTTCAGTTTTTTTTTTCGTTGAAAGTAAAAAAAAAATCGATAACTTTGTTTTAAATTATCACAGATTTATAGTTCAACCATTCCATTTAAAGTTATTGATGAGACCTTTCGAAAGACACCCATCTTGAAAACTTACTCCCTCGAGGGGGGTGGCGAGGCTCCTACGCATACAAAATTTTTTCCCAGTTGACTATCTCTATTATAAATAATTCTTGTAAATTTCATAATGATTACTGAAAAATAATTCTCCTTATGCACATTTATACAAAATTTTGTCCTATATCACCATGTTAAAAATTTAGAAAAAGCGGGATGGCAACGCAACCTGTAAGACAGTTTTTACCAAAAGTTGATAGGCACTAATTTATGTCAAGGTGCAACTACATACCAATTTGTATGAAATTCTGTGCAGTAGTTTCTGAGATGCAGTTGCCACAAAATTTTGTCACACACACACAGACTGACAGACAGACAGACATTCTCTAAAAATGGTCAAATCGTGTTCTACAGCTCTCAAAACGTGCAAATCCATCAAAAACCCGAGGTCGAAAATTTTTACGAATCCAATACTTTCTTCTATTGAATATAGAAGAAAGTAAAAATTACTGTAATCGAAGTTAGTGTCACGAAATCAAAACCGAGACTCCCTACTGGTTAATTATGTTTTTAGACCACGTGATTGAGCAGACGAAACTAGGAAAATCCAATCAGCTCTTCGGTTTGAGCAAAAAAATCGATCAAAGCGCCATCTGGGAAGCTTAATTTTTTTAGCAGTGTTTTAAGCATTCGATTATAAGCGCTTGCCCCACTGTATATAAGACTACTTTTTAATATAGTAGTCTTAACTGTATATTCTAGAAGCTGTACGTGTACTTGTGCATTAGACTGCGATTTTGATTGGATTGGAATGGATGGGTTTTCCGTCTCACTAGTGCTTAATTGGCATTTGGCGACGGTCTGGGATTCAACCCTAGAGATGATCTGGAAACATGCCGTCACAATTTTGATCCTCCACGGAATGGACTACGATTTTGAAAGAAATACTTGCAAATATTTAAATTTGGGGACATTTAGTATCCCCCAGTAATCAAAGAATTTTTGGGGACAAAAAATAAAAAAGGTCAAAATTCGAGGACAGTCCTCGATTTCCGAGGACGTATGGTCACCTTACTCTATGTGGTAAATATTTTTCAGTCATTCATTGATAAGGTAACCAAATGTCTCCATTTTCCGAGGACTATCGCTATCCCCAATTTCGAAGGAAAATAATTTCAATATGTAATACTTTTACAATTTGTACTGGAATATACAGAAAACAGTTTTGTGATGACCATAACAAACTAATTCTACAATGTTTCAAAAAACTTTTTAAGTTTTTTTTTTCACTTTCTTCAAAAGAAGATTAGAAAAAGATTTTCAATTCTTCGTTTTTGATGGATTCACATGTTTTGATAAGTCTCAAGCACGATTTAACTATTTATACTTTCTTCCGTATATCTAAGAAAAAAATTATGAATTCGTGAAAGTTTTTGAACTGTAGTTTTAAATGGATTTACATGTTTTGTGAGGTAATTAATACCTGGGCCGCGGTAGCCCAGTCGGTAGGACGCCGGCCTCGTAATTGGAAGATTACGGGTTCGGTACTCGAGCCGGCCAAAGACCGTCGTGTACATCAATGGTGGCTGGTGCACGTAAAATCTGTCATGGCCGCATTGTCCTCCATGTTCCCATCAAAAATTGTACCTCTGAGGGTCACCGAAGCGGGAGAGCCATCCCTTCCGTGGAGGATCAAAATTGTGATGGCATGTCTCCGGACCACGTTTCCCAGACCGTCGCCAATTGCCCATCTGCGCAGCACTAGTGCGATGTAAAACCCAACCATCCATCCTTAATACGATTTGTCCATTTTTAGAAAATATGTGACTGTGTGCTAGAGTGTAGTATAGGACAAAGTTTCGTATAAATATATGTACGTAATGAGAATTACTTTTTATGAAGTGATTGTGAAATTAATAGAAATTACTGATAACTGTAGTTGTAAACTATGAGAAAAAGTATGTGCATGTTAGGACATCCCCTGGGTGGAAATAGCCCCCATTTGGTATAAATATTCAGTATGGATATATTTCAAAAGCACTCGTCAGTACCTCTGAAACGAATGGTTGAACCATAGATCTATGTTAATTTAAAACAAGGTTATAGATTTTTTTCGAGTAATATATTTGAGTTCAATATTTGTCACGTCATGATCTTAGCCTTACGCTCTTTTTATGCTGTAAGCTGATGATAAAAATTAGCAACCAAACTAAATATATATATGAGAAATCTAAGTTTGTGCTTCAATAATTTTTCTGCCAACTGTAAATTTTGAGTTACTAGCGTCATTTCCCCCTCCAATTCATGATAGGGAATACCGTCTTTTTTGGGGGGCGGGGATAAGATAAAAGAAATATGTTCTTTGCAGGAATACTTCAGAACCTCTAAAAAGATGTTTAACATGACATTTTGTATGCACTGAAACGGGAGATACATATTTTTAAATATTTGAACAATTTTCTTTTTCTGGGACGTGGAAAAAATTAATCAATTTTGCAAACCTAATGCATATGCCTCAAAACCAATTTTCTTTGAATGTTGAAAATTTTTAAATCAGTTTTTATATTAAAATGTCGATGAAAAAAATAGAATATTTTAAAATTTCGATCAAAACTTCGCAGATATAAATTTTGTAATACTGAACGTGATCTCCCCCCCCCCCCCCCCACACCAAGGGGGATCCCTGATGGAGCATGAAAAATAAGGTTTTTTGGAGGAATACTTCATTGCGTTTGAAACATGCTTTGAAACGGGAGATACAGATTTTTAAACATTTTAATTTTTTTTTTTTTTTTTCGAGATTTGGGAAAAAATGAGCAAAATTTGCAAATATCATTTTTTCTACAGATACCAACTGGGATCAATAGCCAACCGATCGAATTTCTACTGATGTCTGTAAAGATCTATTGATATCGATTGAGGATATAATTAATAGGTTACAGATGTCAATAGCTTCTATTGATAAAGGTAAGGAAATCCATAGAAATCAATTCATATCAATAAAACCCTATTGATATCGGCAGCCTACTGATCAAATTTCTAATAATGTCTGTAAAGGTCTACTGATATCAGTTGAGGATATAATCAATAGGTTACAGATGTCAATAGCTTCTATTGATAGCGGTAGGGACATCCATAGAAATAAATTCATACCAATAGAATTTTATTGATATCGATAGTTTTTTGTATTGATCTCTACGGATCATTTTTAGTATGGTTGGGCAAAATATCTACGCTACAGGGGTTGTTCTAATCATACAAAACAAATTAATGCATCTTCCTGCTTAACTTTGGTACATTGCATTTGATACTGGCAATCATTAACAAGCACAAAATTGTTCATTGTGGTACAGGGTTTAAACTGCCATTAGTTTTTTTAGCATTTTGCTAAAAGGTATCATATTTTGCGAAAACATGTCGGTCAGAATTTCGCTAAACTGCTAAAACTGGATAACTGTATAAAATATCTCTATATAATAAATAACTCAGATTTTTTTTTTTTTGCAGGCAAAAACTACGAAAGGACAAATTTTTGGGAATCATTATTTACATAGTAATTTGGATTTATTTTTAATTTTCAATGATTGAATTTAAATGCAAAAATATTTAAAAGTATGTCAGAATTCAGAATTTGCTTCATAGAAGCATTCTTAGCACTAGTATTTCACGATTATCTACCACTACACTTTACTTAATTTTTAAATTGCTTTTTTATTTTACACATATGATATGAATACCTCTTTTTCTATTGTTAAAATCAAAACATAGTTTCCCTGATTCATATTTTTAAAGTCACAAATATGGATGCTTGGTTAAAATCATCAATGAACAAAAGGAATAGAAAAAAAAACTGAGGATAACAAAGCTAAGTAAAAGAAATCAATGGTATCCAAAGAATTAATTAACTTTCGAAAAAGCTAAAATAGTGATTGCCTATTTTCGCTAAAATGCTAAAGTAATTTTTTTGCCAGGTTAAACCCTGTTGTGGTACCTACCTTGCCATAATTGGAAGAAGCTTGTGTAGCAAAATAGCACGTCTTACTGGGACATAGCACATCATGTTGTTTCTACATAAGCTGCTTACATAGCATTTGAAGCTGGTAAGCATAAGAAAGCACACAATTGTTCTTTATGGTACCTACTTGTCATAAGTAGAAGAAGCTTGTGAAGCAAATTAGCACATCTTACTGGCACATAGCACCACATCATGTTGTTTCTACATAAGCTGCTTACATAGCATATTATGCTAGCAAGCATTTACAAGAACACGATTGCTCACTCTGGTACCTTCCTCCCCATGATTGGAAGAAGCTTGTGCAGCAAATTAGCACTTCTTACTGGCATATAGCATGCCATGCTATTTCTACTTAATCTGCTAAATTAACATATTACGCTGGCAAGCAAAAAAAACATGTAATAGCTTATTAAGGTACATACCTTGCCATGATTGAAAGAAACTTGTGCAGCAAGTTAGCATTTCTTACCGGGATATAGCATACCATGCTATTTCTACTTAAGCTGCCTACATAGCACATCATGCTGGCAAGCATAAAAAAATATATAGTAGCTCGTTAAGGTACATACCTTGCCATGATTGGAAGAAGCTTGTGCAGCAAGTTAGTATTTCTTACTGGAATATAGCATGCCATGCTATTTCTGCCTAAGCTGCCTACACAGCATATTATGCTAGCAAGCATATAATAGCTTATTAAGGTACATACCTTGCCATGATTAGAAGAAGCTTGTGCAGCAAGTTAGCACTTCTTACTGGGATATAGCATCTCATGCTATTTCTACCTAAGCTACCTACATAGCATGTTATGCTGGCAAGCATGAAAAAGCATATAATAGCTTATTAAGGTACATACCTTGCCATGATTGGAAGAAGCTTGTGCAGCAAGTTAGCACTTCTTACTGGGATATAACATGTCATGCTATTTCTACCTAAGCTACCTACATAGCATGTTATGCTGGTAAGCATGAAAAAGGATATAATAGCTTATTAAGGTACATACCTTGCCATGATAAGAAGCTTGTGCAGCAAGTTAGCTCTTCTTACTGGGATATAGCATGTCATGCTATTTTTTCCCTAAGCTACCTACATAGCATGTTATGCTGGCAAGCATGAAAAAGCATATAATAGCTTATTAAGGTACATACCTTGCCATGATTGGAAGAAGCTTGTGCAGCAAGTTAGCTCTTCTTACTGGGATATAGCATGTCATGCTATTTTTTCCTAAGCTACCTACATAGCATGTTATGCTGGCAAGCATGAAAAAGCATATAAAAGCTTGTCAAGGTACATACCTCTCCATGCTTTGGAAGAAGCTTAAACAACAAATAAGCATACAATGCTTGTACATAGCCTGTCATGCTTTTGCCGTGTTAGCTAGCTAATATAGCATTCGATGCTGGCTAGCATTATAAAGCATATAATAGCATGAAAATCTAGCAGACATAGCAATACATAGCAATAACTAGCATATTTTTGTTGCTGGTACTAGCATGAATTTTAACTTGGGAGACCATATAAGTGTCTCAATCAACTTTATTAATAAACTTTATCTGTCATTTTTAACAAAGTGCGGATGTTATAAACTTAGCGAGACAACTTGAAATTGGGCTACCGCTTGAAAATTTATAAACATGATAACTTTTTAAATTCTAATTGAATTCGAACCAAAGATCAATAGTGATCTTATCATATAATTATCTTGGATAAGTTCACTGGACAATTTGTTCGAACATCTCGTTTCCAAGTTGCAGCCACTTGAAATCACACTGCCACTTAAAAATATGCCATCACGATAACTTACTAAACTGATTCAAATAAAATTTGGATAGTGAACTTATGGTACAAATATCTTGGATAAGTTCACTTGGTGACTTAATCCGCAATTTTATTTCCAAGAGGCGGCAGTTGAAAATTTGTCAATATGCTAACTTTAGTAATACTGAATGAATTCGCATCAAATTCGGGTAATGGATTTATAAATTCAAATATCTCAGATAAGTTCGCTAGGCATCTCACTCCACTTTTTTTTCCAAGTGGTGCCACCTGAAAATTTCTTATGACGATAATTTTTGAAATACTGATTTAATTTAAACTAGAACTGGATAATGAACTTATCATACAAATATATTGGATGATTTCGCTGGGCAAATTGTTTCGCCATTTTGTTTCCAAGTCGCAGCCACTCTTAGACTGCCACTTGAAAGTTTGCCATAATAACTTTTTAAATACGGCTCTGATTTGAACCACAGTTGGAATCTTTGCTTCAAATATCTTGGATGTGTTTGCTGGGAAACTTGTTCCACTTTATTGTTTCCAAGTGGCGGAATCTAAATATATATATATATATATATATATATATATATATATATATATTAGCTAATAGAGTGTTTTAATGTTTTTTTCAAATTTGTTATTAAAGACCATAATGTATCTGAATTATCTTGTGTGTTTCTTTTCACACCTTTTTTTTTTCTTTTAAAAACGTATGATTAATTAATTTTCTTAATTTTTGATATCTTTCAATAACATAAAGTTCAAAGTATGTATAATTTAAAGTTTTGAAAAGAACTATATGTCTCTATAACGTATTGTTCGTTTTTACTTAATAGATTTTTTAAAAGGTTTGTTTGCTTATATTGCGTAATTTGAAGGACAAGTTGTAGTATATTTTGTTAAACTCTCTACAAAATATATTAAATTATACTATAACTTTAATAATTTAATAATTTTGTTAGTTTTCTTATAATACAACCAATAGCACTGGTTTCTATGAAACTTTAATATGTAGATATTTTTATTTCATCCTTGTAAAGGAAATTCTAAATTTTCAATAGTTGCCAAGTGCTTGCTTTAGTAAATTATTGTTTCATTGCTATACATGGTTTGAATTCATATTTGTATAATTTACTTTCTTAAAAATTTTACTTAAGTAATCTGTATAGAGCCTGTATAGAGCCATCGTCTTTAATGTATTTTCAAAACCGCAGTCAGTAAAGTATTTTCCATTAAAAAATAAATTATTTATGTAATATATTTGTTTAATTTTCATATATTTATAATATATATATTTCTATTTCATCCTTGTAAAAGACATTCTACATTTTCTGTAGCCGTCAAGCCTTTGCTTTTGTAAATTATTTCTTCATTGTCCTACATGGTTTGAATTCATCTTTGTACTATTTACTTCCTTAAAGTGAATCATTCTGTATAGAGCCATCATCTTAATGTATTTTCAAAACCACAATCGATGAAGAATTTTCCATTAAAAAATAAATTATTTATATAGTATATTTGTTTCAATTTCATATATTTCATGTATTTGTAATGTATTTATTTCTATTTCATCCTTGTAAAAGACAATCTACATCTTCTGTAGCCGTCAAGCGTTTGCTTTAGTAAATTATTGCTTCATTGCTACATAGTTTAAATTCATCTTCGTACGATTTACTTTCTTAAAAATTTTGCTTAAGCTGTAATGAATCCTTCTGTATAGAGCCATCATCTTAATGTGTTTTCAAAACCGTAAACGATGACGTATTTTCCATTAAAAAATAAATTATTTATATTATATATTTGTTTAAATTTCATAAATTTCATAAATTTATAATATATTTATTTCTATTTCATCCTTGTAAAGGACATTCTACATTTTCCGTAGCCGTCAAGCGTTTGCTTTTGTAAATTATTGCTTCATTTTCCTACATGGTTTGAATTCATCTTTGTATTATTTACTTACTTAAAGTGAATCATTCTGTATAGAGTCATTATATTAATGTATTTTCAAAACTACAATTGATGAAGTATTTTCCATTAAAAAAATGAATTACTCATATAATACATTTGTTTCAACTTGATATATTTATATTATATTAATTTCTATTTCATCATTGTAAAGGAAATTTTACATTTCCCTTGCCTGTCGAGTGTTTGTTTTTGTAAAATATTGCTTCATTTTTCTACAGGGTTTGAATCCATCTTTGTACGATTTACTTCTTTAAACTTTTGCTTAAGCTGTAATGAATTATTATGTACAGAGCCCTCATCTTAATGTATTTTTAAAAACACAGTCGAAGTACTTTCCATTAAAAAATAAATTACTTATGTAATGTAGTTATTTAAATTTTTAAATTCAAAATATACAACTTTTCGCGTTACAAACCTGAGTTGAGTTGATTTTCTTTTAAATATTATAATGCAAAACAATTTTTTTTTCAAATTTCTACATAATAATTTACAGTTCAACAATTTTATATCTTAAGGCATTTTAAACATTAAATGAACAGGTTAGAAAAAAAATATACTAAAAATATTTCAAATAGTCTGATGCATTATATAATTCATCAATCACTCGTACATTTTTTGAGTTTTTTGTGTAAAGAATATTTCCACATTTTGACAGATAAAAAGATAAATCGATCGAAATATTGCTCTTAAATATTTAAAGAAACTTTCTTTTTTTCTGTTCTTTTTTTTAAATATATATATTAAATACAACGAACATTATTTTAAAATATATTCTTCCTCTACCAGCTTTTTTTTTCTCTTAGAAATTCGTGATTAATCGATTCTCCAATTTTTTGATGTCTTAATAAAATTAAAATCAAGGAACATATTTAATTTAAAGTTATGAAAAGCATTATTTGTTATTTGAGGTTGTAAACACTTTTTTTTTTAATAGTATATATATTTTTTAATATATTTTTATTTTTACTTTATTTTATTTATCTGGCTTACTTTTTTAGCAAGTTAGTAGAAACTCTCTATTTATTTATTTATTTTTTAATTTATTTAAATAAATATTATATATGTATATATATATATATATATATATATATATATATAAAATTTTTGCACATATTTAAGTTAATTAATTAAATATTTCAGGGATTTCTCATTATGCTTTCATTTGACGATTGCTTAATTTTCATTTATTTTTTTTTTATTTGTAGTACTCATTATCTTTATTTCAACTTTTTTTTTTTTTTTTTTTTTTACCATATGGTTTTTTACAGGATTTGGGAATGTTGGGCGTCCGACAATCTTATTTAACCTGCCCCACCCCACTTAAGCTGTGGTGGCCTCTGTTCCTTCTTCTTCTAGTTATTATCATTATTGTTTTTAATTTCTGTTATACTTTATTCATATTTAAAATATATTATTTCATCTATAAATATCTCAGAAATAACTCATTATTTTTACTTTCTCTTACCCATAGGGTCGAAAAAGTATTGTTTTAGGGTCAAATTTTCGAACGCGAGTTTTGTTGTCTTTACATGTTCTGAGGTCCCCTGAATGCGAAAATCATGTTTTTAGCTAATGGTCTGTCTGTGTGGTTGTCTGTGTGTCTGTTATCAGCATATCTCAAGAACAAATAGTAACAGAAATTCCAAACTCGGTATTCTAAATGTGTATCATATAGGGATGCTACAGTAAGCTTTTCGTTAAGGTGAAACAAATGGTTCGTGTACAGGGACACTCAAAATTATTCAAATACATTACGTCTATGGGGGAAATTTCAGGTAAGTAGAGTTTAACATCTATAGACTGCACTAAACCAAATGAAACGAATATATATCTTTTGCAATAGACATAGTCAACTGGGACAAAAAAATTGTGTATGTAGGAGCCTCGCCTACCTCCCCCGTGGGGGGAAGTCCCCCCTCGAGGGGATTAAATTTTCATGATGTGTATCTTTCAAAAGAGATCGCCAATACCTTTGAAACGAATGGTTGAACCATCGATCTGCGATAATTTAAAATAAAGTTTTCGATTATTTTCCTTTTTAACATTTTTTTAAAATGTAATATTGACAATAAATTCAACTTTATTTTAGTGTTATACTACTTCTCTAATATGGAAATCGTCTGTATTATCATGAAAGATAATTAAAAAAAAATTAATAAATTTCTTTTTAAAAACAGAATAATGTTTTTAAAACCGAATTAAATTCTATATAAATGAAGGTGCATTGATGAAATGGGGGGCTAAGGGGGGCGGTAGCCCCCTTCACACAGAACTAATTTTCATATAAAACTCTTCCGAAGCCTAATTTGAATTGTTTAACATATGTTTACATAACAGTACTCGTTATCTTACCTCTTAATCTGCAACCTGTATTTATAGTATTAAATTTCAGAATAAGAGAAAGTCGTGTGAGTGACACACCAGATTATTTCAATACCTTTTGCTTTGTATAAGGCTAAATCCGGAACTTCCACTCTTAGCATCTCGCTTCAATAATTCGCCCCCGAGTGGTGTGAAATATAAGTGTAATTACAAAATAAATAAATAAAATAAAATAAAATAAATAAATAAACATACACGCAGGTCTTCCTGATATATTTATTGTTCAATCATGCTATTTTTCTTCTTAATTTCAATTTAAAAAATACGAATTAAAAGAGAATTTTCAATTGAAAAATTGTTTTTATCACTGATAATTAACTGAAAGTTTAAATGTACAGGTCTAGTAAATTATTTATTTATTTTTAATTTTACTTGTACAATAAATTTATCTATATAATAGCAGGAGACTTGGCGTTGGAATATTAAAACAGGAATAAACTACTACGTCAGAAACGCCAAAGAAAAATTATTGAGGTGCATACAGCTGTTTCGGTAGCCTAAAGCGTACCGTCATCAGTGCAAAAAAATAATTCTGAATCTGGAGAAGTACTCGTATATATAGGAGAGGGACCGGATTTAGTTCAACCAATAGGATTACGGAAGAGGTGGGGAGTGTGGCCAATAGGAATTAAGGAATGTGTAGCTGTGTAAACAGTAGAAAAATTAAGGAAATGTGGACTGAATGTAAAATTTCCAACAATCAGACAAATAGGGAACAGCGAAATCACAATTTACAAGGTTTTTAAAATTTTTATAAATATGAAAAGCTTCAAAGAAATCGAGTTCATGAATGGATTTAGGTCTGCAAATTATTTTAGCTGAATTAAATTTAAAATTATGATTTTCCTCCCAGCAATATTTAGAAATAGCCGATTTATTGGTTTCTTGTTTGCGGACGTAATTCATATGTTCTTTTAGACGAAATTTAAGACTGCGTTTAGTTTGGCCAATATATGATAAACCACACTGACAGGATATACTATAAATGCCCCAAGAATTATGCATATCAATAGGATCTTTTAACTGAGAAAAGGTGAGTTTATTGGAAGGCGAAAATATTATTTTAAAATCATATTGTTTGAGAATTTTAGCTATGGTTTGACTGGTTTTAGAAAAATAGGGTAAAACAATACTGATATTAGAAGTGACTGATTTAGTAGACGAAATACGAGGGAGTTGTAATTTTTGGATAGCTTTGTCTATAATGGAAGGGTCATAACCTCTGTCAATTGCGATGGCTTTCAGGTATTTAATTTCAGATTTAAATAAAATAGGATTTGAACAAATATTAAGGGCACGGTTTACAAAAGTATAGAAAGCAGCCATTTTTTGGTTAGGTGGGTGACATGAACGCGCATGGGGAGGAAGGGAGACTGCAAAATTTTTACGATAGACAGTGGTTGAAAATCCATTTACAGTGCGAGAGACGAGGGTGTCAAGAAATGGAAGGGAGCCATTATTTTCTATTTCATATGTAAACTGGATATTACTGTCAATTGAATTTAAGGTTTCTAAGACATGGTCAATATTGTGAAGAGATGTGTCAATAAGCGTGAAGGTGTCGTCAACATAACGGGTCCAAAAAGGAAAAGATATTTTCTTAAAAAGCTTGCTTTCGAAATAGTGCATGTAAATGTCTGCGAGAATTGGGGAGAGAGGGGAACCCATGGCTAAACCTTCAGACTGACGATAGAATTTATTTTGGAAAGAAAAAGTGGTTTGTGATAAACAAATGCGGGTAAGAGAAATTAATTCTTGTATTTCAAAAGAGTTTCATTTCACCTCTTTTGAAATACAAGAATTAATTTCTCTTACCCGCATTTGTTTATCACAAACCACTTTTTCTTTCCAAAATAAATTCTATCGTCAGTCTGAAGGTTTAGCCATGGGTTCCCCTCTCTCCCCAATTCTCGCAGACATTTACATGCACTATTTCGAAAGCAAGCTTTTTAAGAAAATATCTTTTCCTTTTTGGACCCGTTATGTTGACGACACCTTCACGCTTATTGACACATCTCTTCACAATATTGACCATGTCTTAGAAACCTTAAATTCAATTGACAGTAATATCCAGTTTACATATGAAATAGAAAATAATGGCTCCCTTCCATTTCTTGACACCCTCGTCTCTCGCACTGTAAATGGATTTTCAACCACTGTCTATCGTAAAAATTTTGCAGTCTCCCTTCCTCCCCATGCGCGTTCATGTCACCCACCTAACCAAAAAATGGCTGCTTTCTATACTTTTGTAAACCGTGCCCTTAATATTTGTTCAAATCCTATTTTATTTAAATCTGAAATTAAATACCTGAAAGCCATCGCAATTGACAGAGGTTATGACCCTTCCATTATAGACAAAGCTATCCAAAAATTACAACTCCCTCGTATTTCGTCTACTAAATCAGTCACTTCTAATATCAGTATTGTTTTACCCTATTTTTCTAAAACCAGTCAAACCATAGCTAAAATTCTCAAACAATATGATTTTAAAATAATATTTTCGCCTTCCAATAAACTCACCTTTTCTCAGTTAAAAGATCCTATTGATATGCATAATTCTTGGGGCATTTATAGTATATCCTGTCAGTGTGGTTTATCATATATTGGCCAAACTAAACGCAGTCTTAAATTTCGTCTAAAAGAACATATGAATTACGTCCGCAAACAAGAAACCAATAAATCGGCTATTTCTAAACATTGCTGGGAGGAAAATCATAATTTTAAATTTAATTCAGCTAAAATAATTTGCAGACCTAAATCCATTCATGAACTCGATTTCTTTGAAGCTTTTCATATTTATAAAAATTTTAAAAACCTTGTAAATTGTGATTTCGCTGTTCCCTATTTGTCTGATTGTTGGAAATTTTACATTCAGTCCACATTTCCTTAATTTTTCTACTGTTTACACAGCTACACATTCCTTAATTCCTATTGGCCACACTCCCCACCTCTTCCGTAATCCTATTGGTTGAACTAAATCCGGTCCCTCTCCTATATATACGAGTACTTCTCCAGATTCAGAATTATTTTTTTGCACTGATGACGGTACGCTTTAGGCTACCGAAACAGCTGTATGCACCTCAATAATTTTTCTTTGGCGTTTCTGACGTAGTAGTTTATTCCTGTTTTAATAAATTTATCTATTTATCAAATGTCATTTTATTTTATTTTATTTTATTCATTAATTTACCTACTTTATTTTTTGTCGATAAATACTTAAATAAGACTACAGCAGTAAGAAAATTGTTTTCAAGCATCTATCAAAATAAATGGAAAATAAATTATTGTCATAAATAAAAAAATAGGCAGGTTATTAATTTCTTATCCCTGTTTGGACACTCATAAAACAGCAGTTGATTATATATGTATAATTTATAAACTATTTTTTTTTCTTGTGAGGTCTTTTATTGTCATTAGTATTTCAATATCATGATGTAAGGTGTTTGTTAATAAAATGGAACAAATTTGCTATTAGAAGATCGCATGCATAGCTAATGCACAATTTAAATGTATTAATCATCGAATAAATAAAATAAACTTATGCAGATTTTATCTGGAATATTTTATTGCATTATATAATATTACTTAGCAATTTGCTACTCAAATGAAATGTAAATAATTAAATAATTAATAATAATAATTATTATTATAAAACAATATAATTTAGTAAAAAAAATTAATATTTCTTACATTAATTAATTAGTTTCATTAGCAAATTATACAATCATCATATTCAACTGAAATTATTGCACACTCAATTGTAAAATCTGTTATAATTTTGGTGTCGCGCCAAATGCGGAAACTGCCATGAGGTATTAAAGCTATCAATCATGGCATTGAATGAAGATCCTTTTAAGAACAAACCAAGCTCAGAACAGCCTCTTAAAAGATATCGAGCCAAAATGAATTTTAATTATTACCATTTTAGGTAGATTCCTTATAGGAGATCTACCTATTGCAACGGTTCTCATGACACGACTTCTGGAAAATTTCTTCATATCTTCACCGATCATGACCTCTAGAACCCGAAACCACCCATCGTTTAAAAAAAAAAAAAAAAATATATATATATATATATATATATATATATAGGTATAACGCTTTTTCCCATGTTAAGTTGTGAACACGATAACTGGAATAATTTTTATTTAAATTTAACCAGCTGGGGATATATTGTCAGGACAGTAAAAATTTCGGTCGAGTTCGTAGATGTTGTATCCACCTCAAAGGGAGTGGAAATTTTCCTTTGCCCATAATTTCTTTAATATTGAAAATAGGAAAATACTTTAAATCAGGCGAATTACCGCCTTACCCTAAAGAACAATTTTTGTATTAAAACTTTTTCGATAATTTTAATTGCTTAAAAGTTACAAGTTAAAAAGGGATTTTTCATCAAGTGTAATGAAGCCGACATTTTATTTAGCTTTAATTACTTAAATTTTATAATCTGATGCTTACGTCACGTGCAAACAACAATACAAAAGATAGCTGAAAATATAAAAACCATGGTAACAGCTTTAATCAATCATTTGAAAATATAAAATTAAAATAATCCGCGATTGTAATGATCGATAGATGGCGCTTTCTCAGCACTGCAGTTGTTTGTAAACATTATAGACACGTGTGTTCCATTAGTGTTCTTTGTTATTCTACTTAATATTCGTACTATAATTTCTCCGCCATTACATCATGGAAAATTGATTGCTTTTGGAAAAAATACTTCAGTTTATTCAAAGTTCGATCGGAAGTAGATTTTTAACTGAAGTTGAACAAATATTAGTTTCAAATCATCTGATTAATTCTTTACTTCCATTAGCCGAAGCAACTAAAATTTTAAAATTGTCATTTGGAAATAAATGGAAGCTCAATTCTGGATTTCTTGATCCTATGGAGTTAGATTGTAGCACATAACAGTATGTGTTATCTTTTTTACCGTATTTATTCATTTTTATTCAATAAATATATGTGAAACTAAATATCGGCAAGCAATGGCGGACGTATGGAATTCGAATTAAACCACGTTTATTGTAATTTCACCTTAGCCCACCAGAGGGCGAGCATTTCATTACAATCGCGGATACGTTAGTCTTGGTAAAAATATCGTTTGCGGTGAATATTTTAGAACACCGGTTTACGCAAGAATTTAAATTTACGATATTGAGAGTAATACGTTACATCTTCCTTTGACTTTTTATCTTGTGGAAACAAGATACTGGTTTGAGAAGAGATATGAGGTTTTTGCTCGGGAAGAAAATATAATGACGCCAAAGCTGCTTTTTCATCGCCAAGCCCGCCAAATTTTGTCATCAAATAACTAATTTCGTCGCCAAGTCAAAAATTTCGTCGTTAACTATCAAATTTTGCCACCAAATCACAAATTTCATTGCTAAGTCGCAAGTTTTGTCACCAAATTGTATATGTTCATGGCTTCTATTTGTTGAATGATTATGAGCTTGGCTTTTATAAAATTGAAACATTTACTAACCAATAAATCTAGCTTAAAATTTTAAGTAGAATGAATAATAGTAGTTGATAATTAAATTTCTTAAAAATAGAATAGCGACGTAAATAATGCAATGTCTGGGAACAAAGCCATTCGGTAAGAGTATATTAATGCATATGTTATATTTCTTTACTTTTATAATATTAACGTAAAGGAAATCTACCTTTGCCTTTAAGCTTGCCGAAAAGGTATTTTTTTAATAGCTGTTACACTCTGAAAAGCTTTAGTTCACACACATGCACAATATAACGGAGACCTGTGTACCTAGGGCCGCTTTTTTTCAATGGCCAAACACAGCGCCCTTGACCTGTTTAAAATTAAGAAGTTGATATGTACATATCTATAGAATTAATTACTTCTAACTGTGATTAATATAAATGCGTAAAATAATAAATTCCGACGAATAGATGGTTTTTAAATAAACTTCACTCATGGCCCTAGGTACAACACCCTCATTATACCTGGGTCCAGACCCTATTTTACTAGGGCCTCTTTTTTTCACTGCCTCAAAAAATTATACGTTTCCTTCTCTGTTTTCTTCGACTCCCGGTACAGGCATTATTTTCACTCAGTCGGAAAAAAAAATTCAATAACTATGTTAAACAATTCAAATTAGGCTTCGGGAGAGTTTTAAATGATAATTAGATCTGTGTGAGGGGGGCTACCACCCCCCTCAACCCCCCGTTTCATTAATGCACCTACATTTATATACATTTAATTCGGTTATTAAAAAATAATTCTGTGTTTAAAAAATAATTTATAAAAATTATTATTTAAAAAAAATATCGTTTATGATAATGCAGACGATTTCCATATTGACAATATTCCTGTGACGTCACAGTAGGTGAAATCGCCGAACACGTGGCCGATATTTTGTAAACAAATTAGATTCAAGATGCCATTTTATTGTTACGCATAACATTTTCCTAAATATTTCTGCAGTGAAACTTAATAATAATGTTCAAACAAGAACAAAAGAGAAATGTAAACAACTGAATCGAATGAAAAAGTTAAGACTATTCCATATCGTAAAATTGCAGAACATTTTATGTATACACACACACACACATATATATAATGAATAAAAGATTAATAAGAACATTTTATGCACACACACACACACATATATATATAGACATCAAAGCTTAAATAATTAGAATTTCAATCACTTTAATGAAGGAATTTATTAAATGGAACATCCATTTAAATTTGTTAACATCGCCACAGTTCACATGGCAACTTTTAATATTACATATGTTGATTAATATCAAAGTATATTACTAAAACTGGATTAAAAACAAAACAGAGGTATCACTATATCACTCTTACTTCAATTTCATATAATCTGTAACTCTTATAAATAATATTGCAAGATAAAAATTTGCAAGCCACAATGCTTTGTTATGGTAGAGTTGAGGATTGTTTTCCTAACCAGCTGATATTCTTGTAGCCTCGAACCCAAAGTGGGAATATGGTCCATTAGAGAAGTATTATAACACTAAAAATTCAAAAACAAGTCCATTTTTTTCTCAAAAAAAAAAAAAAAAAAAAAAAAATTCTTTTTTTAAGTTTTTTTTTTTTCTTTTGTTAAAAGTAAAAAAAAAAAATCGATAACTTTGTTTTAAATTATCGCAGATCGATGGTTCTACCATTCGTTTTAAAGGTATTCTCTATTTTAAAGGAGCTTTTTTGAAAGATACTCATCAGGAAAATTTACTCCCCTCGATGGGGAGTTCCCCCCCAGGGGGGAGGCGAGGCTCCTACATACACAACTTTTTTTTTCTCCAGTTGACTAACTTAATTACAAAAAATATATATTCGTTTCATTTGGTTTAATGCAGTCTATAGACGTTAAACTCTACTTCCTGCAATTTCCCCCATAGACGTAATGTATTAGAATTCTCTTGATTGTCCCATTACACGAACCATTTGCTTGATCTTAACGAAAAGCTCACTGTAGCATTCCTATATGACACGCATTTAGAATACCAAGTTTGAACTTTCTGCCATAATTTGTTTTTGAGATATGCCGATAACAGACAGACACACAGACGCACAGACATACACACAGACCATTTGCTAAAAACATGATTTTCGTATTCAGGGAACCTCAGAACATCTAAATATAACAAAAACTCGCGTTCGAAAATTTGACCCAAAAACAATACTTTCTCTACCTTATGTGTAAGAGAAAGTAAAAATATTAACTCTTTTTTATTGATTCTATATAATAAGAAATTCAGATGAAATATTTAACTACAGTGATAAATTGCTATTTTCATGTATAAAACTGATTTTATTCTATCTAGTATATATATATATTTGTTAGCTTATGAAATTCCAGTGGGGAATTGTATTATTGATGTACATTTTAAACCTTCGAAGAAATCGAACATTCTCATAAATTTAGAATAATTTCTAGTAAGTACAAAAGCAGACAATAAATTCAAGTCGATAACTATGCCGGATATTTACAATTTAAATATTTGCGATGAAAGATTGCACCATTTATCCCTTTTTCATCCAGAAAAATTTGTCTAATGTTGTGTGTATCAATGATTAAGAAAATCCCGAAATTAAAATTTAAGATAATTAAGTAATAATTAAATTAATCAGTAGAAATTTAGTATAGTTTCTATCAATAATATTTTAAAAAATTAAAATAATATGAGGATTTTTATGCGGACTACAAATTTTTTGTCGCGGATTACTATTGGTCCATGGACCACCGGTTGGCTACTACAGCTTTATATGATTTATAGATAAATACAGTCGAACCTCGTTATTTTGAATCTTAAAGGGGATACAAAATTTGTTCATGTTATCAGTAGTTAATGCTATCAGTAACTAACCTTCACATAACTAAACTAATTTTCATTTTGAAGGGGATTATGGAAACACTTTATGTTTTTAAAAGTAATTCATGTTAACGGTATTCACGTTAACAGTTCGACTGTATGTAAATTTCAAAAACTACCTGATCTTGATAGGAATGTGAATAGCATAAAATGATAAAAATAAATGAACAAAACAACTTTTAGCATCTTTAAATTAATATTCATATAAAATTAAAAAAGTATTTTCCATTTTATATATATACTAGCAGGCAACGCCCGCTTCGCTGGTCCCTATTTTTAAATGAATCGCTGTAATTACTGAATTCTCAAAATTGCATTAATTTTTATCACGTGAAAAAAAAAAAAAAAAAAAAAAAAAAAAATCTTATTAGGAAAAATGTCGCACCTTGTTCTCACTGCCTTTGGAAAAAATTCCCAAAATGCTCTAACTCTTATTTCTATTATTTTTCCCCTTCGACCCCCCCCCTCCCGTCTATCCTAATAATTTTAAAAATTCGAAAATATCCGCAATCGATTTGTAGGTATCGAAAACCTCTATATACCAATTTTGAATGCTCTAACTCTATTCTATTTTTTTTGGCCCCTCCGCCCCCCCTTCCCGGCCCTCCTAACAACTTTACACTTTCGAAAATATCCCCATTCGACTTGCTGGCCTCTAAAACCTATCTGTACCAATTTTGAACGGCCTAACTGTATCTCTATTTGTTTTTGCCCCCCCTGCCTTCCCGCCCCTCCTAATAATTTTACAAATTCGAAAATATCTGCAATCGATTTGTAAGTATCGAAAACCTCTATATACCAATTTTGAACGATCTAACTCTATTTTTATATTTTTGCCCCCCTCCCTCTCAACACCCCTCATCTCTCCCCTCCTAATAACTTTACACTTTCGAAAATGTCCCCATTCGCCTTGCAGGCCTTTAAAACCTATCTGTACCAATTTTGAACGGCCTAACTGAATTTCTATTTGTTTTTGCCCATACCCCCCACATACTGCCCCCCCCCGCTTTCCCCCCTTCTAATAATTTTACAAATTCGAAAATATCCGCAATCGATTTGTAAGTATCGAAAACCTCTATGTACCAATTTTAAACGATCTGACACTATTTATATTTTTTTTGCCCCCCCGTCCCCCCCCCCCCCAAAAAAAAAATCGGAAAAAAATCAAAAAATGAGTTTTTGGAAATATTTTTAAGAAGACGCTTGGCGGTTTTTTTTTTTTTTACATCTTTGAGCTATTATTTTTACTCGAAAATCCGTATTTTTCTAAATTTGCCTCCGAAAATCATTTATGCCCCCTTCTCCCGTTAAAAATCCAAAATTCCAAAATCGCAGGAAATGATTTTTTTGTATTCAAGTCTAGTCTCCCCATCTGCAATTTCTTCACTGTGAAGTAATTTGGAGCCGAGGTATACTTATAAATGTGTTTTTGCCTTATGCGCCTCCGAAAATCATTTATACCCCCTTCCCCCCTTAAAAATCCAAAATTCCAAAATCTCAGAAAATGATTTTTTTGTTTTCAAGTCTAGTTTCTCCCTCTGCAATTTCTTCACCGTGAAGCAATTTGGAGCCGAGTTGTGCTTATAAAGGTGGTTTTTGCCTTCTGCACCTTCGAAAATCATTTTCAGCCCCTTTTCCCCCTTAAAAATCCAAAATTCCAAAATTGCAGAAATTGATTTTTTTGTATTCAAGTCTAGTATCCCCATCTGCAATTTCTTCCTCGTGAAGCAATATGGAGCCGAGTTATGCTTATAAAGGTGTTTTTGCTTTCTGCACCTCCGAAAATCATTTTCACCCCCTTCCCCCCTTAAAAATCAAAAATTCTAAAATCGCAGAAAATGATTTTTTCTTGTTCAAGTCTAGTCTCCCCATCTGCAATTTCTTCACTGTGAAGTAATTTGGTGCCGAGTTATACTTATAAATGTGTTTTTACCTTATCCGCCCCCGAAAATCTCATTTTTACCCCCTACCCCCCTTAAAAATCCAAAATTCCAAAATCGCAGAAATTGATTTTTTTTGTATTCAAATCTAGTCTCCCTATCTGCAATTTCTTCCCTGTGAAGTAATTTGGTGCCGAGTTATACTTATAAATGTGTTTTTGCCTTATGCGTCCTCGAAAATCTCATTTTTACCCCCTATCCCCCTTAAAAATAAAAAATTCCAAAATCGCAGAAAATGATTTTTTTGTATTCAAGTCTAGTCTCCCCATCTGCAATTTCTTCACCGTGAAGCATTTTGGAGCCGAGTTATGCTTATAAAGGTAGTTTTTGCCTTCTGCCCCCCCCCCCGGGGGGGGGAACGGGTGGGTATTTCGCAAAATCCCGTCTTAGTGAGCGTCAGGGTCCTAAAATCAACCTGCTCACCAAAAATTGTGACTCTATCTCCCATAGGATCGCCACAACCGTGTTGAGTCAGTGAATCAGTGAGTGAATCAGTCAGTGAGTTTACTCTTTTATATATATAGATAAAAAAAAACAAAAGAAGAAGAAGAAAACTTATATTTATCTATTTTACAATTAAATAAAATATACTGTATACTGATACAGATTAACATGAGATGTGCTGACATAAAACTGAAAGTTAGTGAACTTTAAAAGATATATATATATATATATATATATATATATATATATATTTATTTATGAATTATGTATAATTATACATAATCATGGATGAAATTAGAGATTTTTCTGGACTTTTTCTAATGTAGTTTAAAAATATTAATCATAGAAAAACTTATAACTTCTTATAACTTCAATCTTCAAACTTCTAACAATTTATTTTTAACACTCGTTTAAGCAAGCTAATACGCAAACATTATACGGCTGAATATCACATAAGTGTGCATTTTGGATTTTTTTAAACTTTTTTTTCAAACTTTGTATTTTAATTTGAATTTTTGAAAATAAGTCCGTAAGTACATCTTAAATAAATTCTGAGTTTGACAGAGATCGATCATAATTTTTTAAAATTTTATTGAAATTTTTCAATAAAAATTTATAATTTTAATTATCTTATAAAATCAAAATTACCATTTAAATTTTTTTTTTTTTGTGGTTCAGATTCATTAAAAAATACAAGACTTAGGCTTTTCTAAAAAGTTCTTCCCATTTTAAAAAATAAAATAAAATAAAAAACCGAAAAATTTAAAATTTAAAAAAATAAATAAATAAATAAATAAATTTAAATTTAATTTTTTATAAACATAAATTATATCAATGGGAAATATCATAGACTGCATACCTCTTGACTATAAACTGGAAATAATTAGTTTACTTGCATTAAATTTTTAATTATAGCATTTAAAGATGTCAAAAAATGATGTCACTGAAATGACTGGTTTGTCACTGAAATGACAATGTTTGTCACTGAAACGACTGTTTGTCACTGAAATGACAATATTTGTCAAAATGACTATTTTTCACTGAAATAACATTGTTTGTCAATGAAATAGGACCATATAATATTAAAAATGGAACTTATTAGAACAATAGAGAAAAGATTGTGAAGGGAAAAGAAAGAGCAATAATGAGAATATCAAGCAATTTTATTGTATTAAAATCCTTGTAGTTACAAGTTTAATGATTAACTGAATTAAATTCAGAAAAAGCATTTTGAACATTATTAAAATCTTCATCCTGAAGTTTAAAATATCTATTTGAAGCAGGTTCAGGAGAATTCCTAATTTTGCACAGAATATGTGGCACTTGAATTTCATGGACATCCTCTTTCTCAGGCCATGCAAACTTATTTTTTCTGCATCTTGCCATAAATGACACAAGTAAAATATTTTGAGTAACATTCTCAATGACACCTTAAAGGGGAAAAAAAAAAAAAAAAAGAAATAAATAAAATAAAATAAAAGTTTGCTTTTTTAATTGTATCTTAATATTAATGTCGTATGTAATTTTTTTATATTTACCTGGATACCGGAAAGTACTTTAAATATTTAAATATAAAGCTTATCCTACACCAACAAATCTTTTATCTCAAAATTAAAAATTATTTAAATCCAGGGCTTACAAAATAGTAAATCTGCAACAAATGTCATTTTCGTGGAGTCACAAAAATGACCGTCACGAAAATGACAAATCGTCAATAATTCGTTCTGTACTGAAAAACATGCTTTCACTAAGCTGATATCGTCACATTTTCTTCTTCTGGTCGTCATTCTATATTAAAATAAAACTTTGTTCTAAATTTTATAATAATATTTTTTTATTTTTTATGCATCTCGAAAATGACAAGCAATAAAAGTACGCACAGCATGTAAACAATAAAAATAATGTTAACTCTTACCTGTTTTCAATTTTCTTGAGATTTTTTTTCCCCACATATCGTCAATGTTGATTTCTGATCTTAAACTTTAAAAAAAGTGAATGGTGGCACCATCCCTTGATGATATATGAAGTTATTTTCATGTGTCACGAAAATGTCGTCAAGACTTGCATACAAGCATTTTAATTACACATGCATGAAAATTAACGTAATTAAAAAGAAAAAAAAATTTCCTTTGAAAACAAACAGTTTTTTTTACAAGAATTAACAATTATTATAATTATCATTTTATTTTTTTTAGTAAAAAACATACTTTGTATGTAAACATTTGGTCTTGGAGACAGTCACGAAAATGACGATTATAAGGTTTAAAATTTTCTAAAAAATACTGAATTTGCTATAAACTCACATTTTATGATTTGATGCTTTTTTAAAAAGGTACTTCTAAATAATAATAATAAAATTTTACAATTTATCTGCTTAAAATTAATAATAAAGACCTGAAACACTAAAATGCACATTTATGTGATATTCAGCCATACATAAAATGTATTTTTGTTTGTGTATTTATTTATTTATTTTTACTGAACAATTTTTAAACACAGAATTTTTATTGAAAAGTGTACTATAAAATAATTACAAGATAAAAATAATTTTTTATATGCCGCGTTTTTAAATTTTCTGAGGAATCATACAAACTTGACAATTCTATGTATTAATAAATACTTTTTATTTATTTATTTATTTATTATGAATTATCCCATCAATATGAAAGAAAATGACCAAATGCGTAATGAAAAGAGCAATTATAAGAAATTTTCAAACATTTATTAATTTAATAAAAGTATTAAAAGAATGCATTGTCACCGTGTTCTGAGCTAAGTTTCAAATGTCTAGCTAGTCGGGAAGTTAGTTAAAAATCGATTGCAAGATTTGTACTGGATAAACGAACAAACAAGAAAGCGAGTTAATAATAATCTATTTAAACAAACTTTTAGAACCCAAATTCTTAATGTATCATATCACACAAATCTTTTCGAAGTTATGATTTTGCAAATTTCTTGGATTAAGGTGAAATGATAAATTTCAGCGGAAAAGAATTTGTACTATTTTATAAACCACGAAGTCTAGGTGGTAAGGCAGTTGAAGATTCGATACATGCCTGCTTAAGCTTTTTAATAATAAATTCTGAGGCATTTGATCCATTGCCCGATGCATTGCTATGATTGGCCATTAGTTATTGCTCTGGTTGTGCCATCTATCGGTCATTACAAACGTAAATATGCATAAAAACGTTTATTTATTTATTTATTTATTTTGTAAATAACTGCATAATTATTTCAGAATTATAAAAATATGCATACAATGTTGCTCCCTACAAACAATTTTTTAATTTTGAGTTTTAAAAAATATTTTAAATATGTTTGTGTTCTACTTTGTGAATTTATCAATGAGTTCATTTTTATAAAACATTTTTATGTTTCAATACTAAATTTTTGCCATAAAATTTCAGCATTCGAACATAAAAAAAGGCTTCTTAAAAAAACTCTTCAAAAATTCTTAGGATACTGTATAGTCAACGAAAAAATGTCTTTTATCAATTGGCATCTTTTCTACTAATTATCTAAAAAAATTATCACTCCGGACTTTCGGGTATCGAACGCTCGAACACCGCGTTACTAACACGGCGCTCTAACCACCTGAGCCACGAAGAAACAAACGAAAACCTTATATTTACCTTAAAATGGAGGCGCATTTCTTATTAGCTTGAGATTCACAAACATACCGTAGTGAATGACAGTAAGTACATAAGAATTTGGGGAAAACGTGGTAAAAAGGTATCAATTAAGGAAATGCAGCTACAGCTATTCAGCAAGTTTCGTAATTTTAGTGGAGATTGCTATTAAAAGGGCAATAAATAAATGGAGAAATATATCCTAGAAAACATGTAAGGTATTATAATTATTTCCTCATGCTGACATGATTAAAAAAAAAAAAAAAAAAAAAAAACTAGTTTGGATTCCATATTTTAACCCTGAAGTTTTGTTATAATTCCTCATTTTGAGGTTTAATTAATACGAAAATCCATTTTTTGGTGGTTTATTTGTGTACAAGTCAGTATAATTTGATCAGTATAATTTAAAAGCAAATATAATTGCAAGAAATTAAAATTATTGGGTATTAAAAAAAAAAAAGAAGGTTGTCACTTAAAATGTTCGATAAATATCAGCAAGTTTCAATGAGATTCAAATGTCTAGGCAGTCGGGAAGTTAGTTAAATAACCAACCAAACAAACAAGAAGCGAGTTAATGAAAAAATGGTAAATACTAGGTGTCTTTTAATTAACCTACAACTTTAAAATGAAATTACCTCGCAGAGACTCACTAGATGGCGCTACTGATTAATGCAGTGGCGGAGGGTATACAAGGAAACTGTTTCACGTTGGTTTCACGCCACTACGAAAATGTCTCCCAAAGTGAAACATTCGACCGAATACCGTATATTCGTTGTTAAAAATTGGTATTTATGTGGTAAAAATGCAACACTACTGGTGCGGAAATGGATAGGAAGTTATCGGACCAATTTTCTTTGCGTCAACTGTTAAGGCTGATGCGTATGAGGAAGTGCTGAGACAGTCGTTTTTTCCCCAGATTCGTGCTCTTGGTGTGAACACCGGTGGATATTGGTTCTTGCAGGGTGGTGCCCCGCCGCATCGAACAGGCAGAGTGTTTGACACCATTAACAGAGTGTTTGCAACCCGGGTTATTGTTTATCAATACCCGAAGAAGCGTCCTGGTGCATTGCATTGGCCACCTTATTCACCGGATATGAAACCGTACGATTTTTATCTTTGGGGTCACATGAAAGACTTTGTATACAAGAAGAAGCCGACAGACCTCAATAGCCTCAAGAAATCCATTACTGACTCATTTGCAAGCATTAAAAGAGAAACACTTGAACAAGTAACTGATAACTTTGTGACTAGGTTGCGCTATTCTATCGCCTCTGAAGGTTATCACTTTGAAAACCTTGTGCATTAATTACCTTTTCGGCGTTCTTTTCAATAAAAGAAAATTTGCTGCGCTATCAGCAACGATTCTTGTGTTATTTGGTTTAAAAGTTGTAGGTTAATTATAAGACACCTTGTAAATGTTTTCTCTTCATCTTAAAATTTACAGAGAAATTTATAAATACATAACATTTTAAATACTGTGTAACATGGTTTTGATATTTGCAGTATTATAAAAGTGACTGTTAGAAATGAGTGCGACGTAAAATATGTTATGCATGATATAAAAAAGAAAAGATATTTAAATTCACACACACATAATAATATTTTTTTTTCTCCATTTAAATTACTATAATTCACGCGTTTTTAAATACAATAAATATTAAAATTTCAAAAATTAAATAAATTAACTAATGAATAATTTAAATTTTCTGACTAAATCAGTAGTTAGATATTTCATAATACTTTTTTATTTATTTATTAATTTCTTTTTTTTACAGAAATGCCATTCTAGATTTTACTGAATTTCACTTTATTCATACATTTTTTCCTATTGTGAATATTAAAAAATGCGTAACTGGATGTAATATTATTTAATATTATCTAAAATGTATGAAAAAATTCTCGACTAAATGAATGTATGAAAACATTTTCCAAAACAGGAAACATAATTGAAAGATCTAATATTCTAAAAAGTTTTTTAAATTTCATTTTTAAATGAATTATTTTTTAAAAATAAACAATAGCATGTTTCACCAAAAATAAATTCAAAAACTGGTGTACAGACAATAGCAAGAAATAAAAAACTTCTTCACACACCATAAATTTTGGGTGTGTAATTTATGGTGTGTGAAGAAGTTTTTTATTTCTTGCTAATAGCATATTTCCCGTATTGTAATATTGTTTCATTTGTTATTGGAGATTTTTTATTTTTTTATTTTAAGAAAGATTAAATTATTTAAAATTTTTATCAGTGATAATTTTATTTGATAAAATACGGAAATTGAATATATTCTATTAAAAATTTGCTTTGAAACGTATACTGTATAAAAGTGTCCTAATTTTAGGCTGAATATTTAAAATTTCAATGTTTTTAATTCAAAAATTTGTATTTATTCTGCCAATCTCCTTCATCTTTTTTTATTAATAATTTCAATTTCAATTTCAATAATTTCAATGTAATAATTTTATTATTAATTTTTTATATTAATAATTTCCGTCATCTCACAACAACAACAACAACAACAAAAAAAGTTATTTAAAAAATATTGTTTTAATTAAGCTTAAAAAAAAAAAAAAAAAAAAAAATCTAAAGTAGATTTAGGAATACTTCTATTTGAGATATACTTCTCTGGAAGAGAGGCTATCCTTCCCTGATTATAGTGTCTAGAACTACTTGAAAAAATTTCCCAAGCTCTTATTAATTTGCTTTCAGACTTGCTAATCTTGGTTAAATTTTTAAGTGGCAAACTAATATGATCTACAAAATAACAAATTTAAATTTCCTCCAGTTATTTGTTTTAAAGTTAACAGATATATATATATACACAGATCAACCGATAAAAACTGATATTTCATAATCAGGGTATCTCCAAACGTGATATTATACAAAAAACCAGAGTTCAAAACAGAGCTTCAAAAAATACTCTTTGGACATTAGGAGTATGAAAATTTAATTTTCTTTACTGAGCAGTGTCCGTTGACATAGCAAAATGTAGCAAAGCACTTCCATCAATTACATTCAATAGAAACAAAAAGAAGTTTTAGCTCAATTTTGGATAGTCCTGTATATTGTATATAAGCAATGTCACTATAAACAATATTGTGTACTTCAATTTTGTCTTATATGAAAACATCTGACACAAAATGAATTACAATTTTAGCAATTTCAACGTATAGTTCCTATATATTCAAGTACTTTAGTACCTGTAAACGAGTGTTTAATGATTTTCATATCACAATCTATACAAAACATAATTTTATGCAATGCATATAAAAAAATTTGTTCATTCCGATTCGTTTAAGTCAGTCTACAGATGTTACATTCCACTTAACAGGAATTCATCTTATAGATATAATGTATTTGAATTCTTTTGAATGTCCTTGTACAGGAAACATTTTCTTGATCTCAACGAAATGTTTAGTGCAGCAGCCCTATATGATACACATTTAGAATACCGAGTTTGGACTTTCTACTACGACACTATCTATCAATAAATATTTGGACAATTACGAATTTAGACGTTTTGTTAAATATCTAGAAAAGGTCTTTAGGAATCATCTTGAAACTTTGGAAGCTTAAAGAACATGTTATACCTCATATATCTTTCAGCAAAATTTCTGTTCCGAAGAGCAAAAGAGAGCAGTAAAAAATTAAACGAAAATCGAAATGTTTTGGATCAACCTGTAAAAAGTAATATTTGAAATTTTTGTTTTGTGTGTAGCATGTGATTATGAGATTTTTCTCATTAAGTATATGGATTTTTATGAGGCTACTACATATATTTATGGAGATATAACTTTTTTTTTTTTTTTTTTTTTTTTTTATGGAAAAAAAAAAAATCCCTTTTTAATTATAACACGTAGGGTATTAGACACAGCAAAAATGCAAAAATGTTAAATATCTTACGAAATAGGAGTATTTTTACTAAATAATTTTTAACTCGCATGCGCTGACTTTAAAAAAATTTCATTTGCATAATTTGATTGTCAAAAGTATTGATCAACTTATATGAAAACCCCAATCAAATATCAGGTAAATTCCAAATGTTGATAGAATGAAGAAAATTTCAGTACTCCTCCAAAAAAAAAAAAAAAAAAAAAAAAAAAAAGGATATTGATAGAGGATTTTATCAATATTTATTTACAATTAACGAACACTGCATTACTATTGGCCATTGATTGAATCAAAGTAAAATAAATATATATATATATATATATATATGAAAATTTAGCTTTTATTTTGAGAGAACTGAAATTCTTTTTCTTCTATCTATCATAACATTTTGAATTTACACGATATTTGTTTGAGGTTTTCATATATGTTGTTCAGTACTTCTGACTATTATCTTATGAAAATGAAATTTTTTAAAAGCTAGCGTATACGTAGTTAAAAATTATTTAGTAAAAATGCTCATATTTCGTAAGATATTCAACATTTTTTTACATTCTGATTGCAGTATGTTGTGTCTAATTTTCTATGCCAGACATTCTAAAAATGTCTTTACACTAGGTTTAATACCCTATGTGTTACAATTGAAAAAAAAAAAAAGTTATATCTCCATGAATATGTGTGATAGCCTCATAAAAAATTATACATATAATGAAAAAGAATCCTCATAATCACATGCTACAGCCAAAATGCATTTCAAGCATTACTTTTTACAGGGTGATTCAAAATGTTTTAATTTCTGTTTAATTTTTTACTAGTCTCCTTTTCCTTTTCAGGACACAACTTTTGCTGAAATATATGAGGTATAACATATCCTTTACGCTGCCAAATTTTCAAGATGATTCTGAAAGAACTGTTCTAGAGATTTGACAAAACGTCTAAATTCGAAACTGTCCAAATACTTATTGGTAGATAGTGTATTCGTTCTTGAGATATGCTGATAACAGACATGCATTTACACGCACACACACACGACATATACACAGATTCACAGACCAGTCGCTAAACACACACACACACACACACATATATATATATATATATATTAAGGTACCTCAAAACATGTAAATATAACAAAAACTGAATTTCAAAAATTTAATCCCCCCCTCTCCCCCCCCCCAAAAAAAAAAAAAAAAAATCTTAGAAAATGTATGCTTGTGTTTACATTGTACTTTATGTGTTTACATTGTTTTGTTACTTTACATGTATTGTATATTTCAATGCTAGTAATTATCTTAATTTTGATCTCATAGATTCACACATGAAATTTGAATGACTGTTTTCTTGCATTCTTCCACAAGGCTCGTACGGATACGCCCTTTTGTAAGGATTATCCCACCACAATTTTTATATAATAAAATTTTACTTAAAATTATGAGCTTATTTCGTGACAAAAATTACTAAAAAATTTTACTGCTGCCAAAAATATAAGTACTTTACGCAATTTTTACTGTATTTATTCCTATTATATGCAGTTTTACGTTTAAACTATTAATTCCCTATTTGCATGAATATGCTTTTCTTTCATAATTTAACATCAATCTCACTGGTGTATACTTTATTACTTGCTTTGTTGAATTGCCTTATTACTACTGTTGCCTCATTACTACTGTTACTTTGAAATGGTTTTCATATAGGGGGTGTTTCAAAAGTCATGGGCAAATATTTAAGGGGTGGTAGAAAATATCTAAACAAGCCATTTTCCCCATACAATGTACGGGCGGAGACCAAGCGGTGACCGCTCAAGGGCACTGTAATGGAAAGTATAAACCTCGCGTTTTCTTACACTTCGTCATTTCTACCATGGATTTCAGCAGGCATGGCGACATACAATAATCAGGAAAAGGCGGTCATGCATTTTATGTATGGTCTGGCGAATGAGAATGCTCTGGAAGCCGCAATAATGTACAGGCAGAGTTTCCCGAGAAAGCACGAGCCAGACCAAAAAATGTTCGAGCGATTGCATCGGTGCTTGTGTGAAGCGGGATCCTTCGTCTCCGGCATGTATGATACAGGACGTGACAGGAGTGTGCGGACGGGACAAGTTGTACACGCAATCGCTCGAACATTTTTCGGTCTGGCACATGTCTTCTCGGGAAAAGCTGCCTGTACAGTCTTGCGGCTTCCAGAGCATTCCCATTCGCCAGGCCATACATAAAATGCATGTTCGCCTTTTCTTGATTACTTTATGTCGCCATGCCTGCTGAAATCCAGTAGAAATGACAATGGGTAAGAAAACGCGCCCTTTATACTTTCCATTACAGCGACCTGTAGCGGTCACCGCTTTTTCTCCGCCCATGCATTGTATGGTAAAAATGGCTTGTTTAGATGTTTTATACCACCCCTTAAATTTTTGCCCATGAGTTTTGAAGCACACTGTATTTTCCGTTCTAAATTATTATGCTGCATATCTCAAACTGTTTGTAATGTTTTTATTCTATTTTATTTTTTATTTTAGTATTGTAATGATAAGTTTTGCATACAGTATTCTAATTATAGACGCTATGGTTTTCTATTACTTGTTTTAAAACTTATATTGCAAATACCTTCTATAATGATTACTTGTTAAACAATTGTCTTCCATTTTTGCCTGTAAACTATTAATTTCATGTTTGCATGAATACCCTTATCTTTCACAGTTTATTTAACTTTACTCTCACACATATTTAATTTATTACTTATATTATTGAATTAATTACTATTGATTGCTTTTTACTAGCTTGGGAATCAGTTATTTTGCATATTTCATTCAATTTTAATTATGATTTTGAACATTTCTTTTTTTTTTCCTAATGGGACTTATAAAATGGTAATATAATAATGGATTTTTATTTCCTTCTGTAACATGTTTGGAAATATTTTCATATATACATACAGGGTTTTCAGCAGACATCATTTTGAAACCACTTTTTTATTTAATAAAAAAGCACCACAAAACTGGCGTTGTAAAAAATATTACTTACAAACTTTGAATAAACACCATAAAATGCAATAAACTCGCAACAATTGTTTCGGGTCGAAAAAGCACTCGACCCTTCATCAGGCGAATAAAGTAAGCACGAGTGCTGCAGTGAAAGTGGCAACGCACAAAATCGTTTAAAATGAAAAGAAAAACTTTATAAAGTAGAAAGTAAATATAACAACTGGTGTGAGTAGAATTGTACAATAAAACAAGAAAATGAGTGAGATTAACCATATAACAATCTAAGGATATCAAAAATTAAACGAAAATCTAAGTTACGTGAATAATTTCCAAGCATCAGAGAAGAATGGAGTGGAAGAAATATCATTAACAAGATTTTTCGAATTTTTGAATATGTAAAATGCTTCATGAATATCCAAATGGGAGAAACAGACAGGAGATGAAATTATGTTAGTTTTGGAAAAATCAAAATTATGACCATGAAACCAGCAGTGGGAAGCAATAGAAGATTTGGTAATCTCTTCATTACGAACATTCCGACGGTGCTCATTTATTCTGTATTTCAAACGACTCCTAGTTTGACCAATATAACCTAAGTTGCAGGACGAACACGGAATTAAATAAATTCCAGAACGGTTTTCGGTGGGAATGGGATCCTTAAGAGAAGATAATTTAATTTTATTGACGGGTTTGTAAACGACTTTGAAACCAAACGGTGAAAGAATTTTAGAGATTTTAAAAGAGAGTGAAGAATAAAAAGATAAAACAACTGGGAGGAGACTGTGATCGTTTAATTTGGGAGCAGAACGTTTAGGATTCTTAAATTTATATAGAGCTTTATCGATAATAGATGGGTTATAACCACGAGAGAGAGCAAGAGATTTTAAATAATTAATTTCTTTCGAAAGATTAGACGGATCAGAACAAATGTGTAAGGCACGATAAACATAGGTGTAAAAAGCAGACTTTTTTGTTGAGGGGCGTGGTTAGAGAGAGCATGCGGCGGCAAAGAGACTGAGAATGGTTTTCTAAAAACAGTAGTTGAGAAACAAGCCTTTTCTTTATTAACACGAACGTCAAGGAAAGGCAAAGAGCAATCCTGTTCAACCTCAAAAGTGAATTGAATGCATGGGTCAATCGAATTGACCAAAGAAAGTAAATTGGACAAATCGACATCAGGGGAGACAAGAACGAAAATGTCATCCACATACCTAAACCAGTGAAGAAATTTATATACACCGAAGAGTTTTTCTTCAAAATAGTGCATATAAATGTTGCAAAGTAAAGGAGAGAGAGGACTATCCATGGCCATACCATCATTTTGGGAATAATAAGTACCATTAAAAATGAAGGCAGTTTGCCTGATACACAAATGAACTAAATTTACAAGCTCCTCAATTTCAATAGAAGAATAATGGAATTCACGTAGTCTTCTCTCCAAACAAACCAGAGCACCTTTAACCGGAACATTTGTAAAAAGTGATTTGACATCTAAAGAAATCATAGTATAGTTAGACGGAGAGATGGATTTAATCATACGAGTTTTTTACAGTATGAAGATTAGTAGTAGTTAGATGAGAAAGAGAGTTTGAAAGAAATCGAGCAAGATTATAAGAAACCGTACCTTTTTTATATAAAGCAATCTTTGTATTATTCTTTTGAAGATACGTAATACAATTGATTAATGAAGATTACTGTAAAAAAAAAGTGGATTATATAATATTTATGATTGATTTACTTTATATAAAACTTTTTTTTTTTACAATATTGATAAATATTCTAAAATGTAATACATGTGATAAAATTACTTTATTAGAAAATGGTTTATAAACGCCAATAATGATGAAAGAAATATTTATCTTTTCACCTGATAAAATACAAAACTCTTCGTTTTAACTTTATAGAGGTACATCATGGATCACGAAGATCATCCGAAGGCCATGATATTCTGTGGCGAAATTTCTTTTATAGAATTTATCACATTACCTAATTGTTAGATGCACAGTTGTTACATGCACGTTACCTAATTGTTAAATTTAAATTCCGTTTTCATATGCTGAAAATACGCAACTGTTAAATTAGTACTCATTTTCAAAAAATTATTTAAAAAAAAAAATTGAATTTGAGTTTTGAGTTTAAAAATGCGAATTTTCACTAAATGCATTTTTATCATTTTTAGCTGTAAAATTAAATATTAAAGAAAAAAAAATATTTTTTGGGAAAACGGGTGCTATATAACGGTTGTGGATTTTTTTAATGTGAAAACGGAATTTTAAAATGTCAATTAGGTATTCAGTAATTCTATAAACAAATTTCGTCATAGACTTACATGGGATTTAGACTCTAAATTTTAGAGACTATAGAAGGAGAAATTGTAAGAGGGAGGAAGCAGTCCTTTGTTTTAGCATGTCTTCCAAAGAATTTGGAGAAAATTGTGTTCCCGACAAACTAGCTTAACCTGCTGCATTTGTCTTAAGCCATGTTGGTCTTATTCTTATTTCTTTTTTATTTGTTCTCATTCTTTACTCTTGTTTCTCACAAGTTTTAGTCCTTATATCAAATATATGTATACATTTCTTATACCAAATTAATTAATTAATTAATTAATTAATTAACCAAAATTCTGTTAAATAAAAATTCCTTAAATTTACAAAAATAATAATTATTAAATAAATCAACATTAATAATTTTTCATATTTTAAACATTTTTGTTTATCTTTTTCATTTATTTAAATATACTTTTTATTAATTTCATAAATTTATACCTTATAATAAACTAATTCCGTTAAATCGAATGCAGTATTTCATAAAATCGAATTCAAAGATTCGAAATAAAAACTCTTTTCGAAATATGCATTCCTCATCAAAAATACAACTGGCATCTTGAATAGATAAATCACGAAGAATGAAACAATTGAATGACGAAACCAGAGTTTGGAATCTCCACCAGGTGGCAGTATTTTGTCATGAGAGAAGCAGACGATGAAAATATCCCTCGTTCAAGATAACACTGAAATCCAAATTATCCGTGGGAGCGGAAGTAGTTACTTTGCGCTAGTTCGGAGAAAAACTTTTACGACTATTTTAATCGTACTTCTTAAGGACTTTTGTAAAAGCGTTTAACTTTAATTGAAGTAAGTAATTTTACTTTATTATTTCATTTACATAAAATATGTTCTATAGTAAATTTTTCTGAAAAAAATTAGCGCTGTTAATTTAAAATTAGTATTTTTTTTTTTTTTTTTTCGATGGAGTAACTTTGATTACTAAGTAATATTATACTTTTATTAAATTAAAAATATAATTAAATTTTTAATTAAAAGACAATGTTTAATTAAAAATGTATAGATATTTATACTAGGAAAGATGTTGTTTAAAAGTTTCATAGAATATGTTCATAACTAAAATTATATTTTCGAGTTGATTTTTTGCAGAAATTTTTATAAAGTAATTTCAATACAATTTGTGTGAAATATTTTTTTTATATATTGTCCCATTTAATTAAAATTAATGTATAGATTTTAAGTTAAAACTTATTAGTTTAACTTAAAATGAAGTAGATTCATATTATATATTTTAATGTTTTATTTAATTTGAAAAATAAAATAAAATATATATTATAATTAATATAAAATATATACTATGATTAATATAAAATATATTAAAATAATATGAAATATAAAATATACGAAAACTTTATTTAGGAAAAAAAAATGTTCTTTTCTTAAAAATATACTTTTAATTTGAAAACTTTTATGAATATTTTGATTTACATGTTTGGCATTTGGTGGAATGTAAGAACTAATAATTTGCATATTTTCTTAAGTTGAAGATTCATATGCTTCGTATAATGATAAATAAAATCGTAAAATTTCGTTTTACATTAGAAACTATTGCATTTATTATTCTTCAAATGGTATTGGCAGGGGTCGGAGCGATCACTCTTTTTAATACAGCATTTGTTAATTAGAAAAATTTAGTAATCATTTGCAATAGTTATTTTTGATTGAACAAAACGAAGTTTGCTTTAAAAAAAATAGTAGTATATATATATATATATAGAGAGAGAGAGAGAGAGAGATAGATATAGATATAAGTAAATGTTTTGTGACTTAATTTTATATAATAGCATTTGTCATAACATTTTACTTTTTCCATGCCACTATTCTATTTTTTAATAATAAACATTGATCTAATAGATAATCGAAGTTGTTCATAAATATGCGATTAAATAAAAATAAATAAATAAAAAAAATGGTATGAAAAAGTAGGATGCCATCACCGCTGTAATAAATGTAGCACACAAAAAATGTATATAGCTTGTAAAAATGTAATAGATAATTTTATTTATATAAGTTAGATTAATGCACAGTGTTGACTAAAACATATTTTTTTACATAAAAATAAAACAATAGTGATTTTTCATTTTCCATATTTATGATCATTAAAAGGGCGCGTGTTTTAAAAATTGCAACAGTACAAAATAATAATAAAAAAATAAATTCAAAAAAGTATTCCTTTCTTGTTAAATACCTTTTGGAGAAAACAATGAAAAGTTTTAAAAAGTTTGAAATTTCTTACAGTTAAAGTAATTAGTAGATTTAATTAAGTATTTTACATAAAAGATAATATCTACTTTCACTAAAGCGTTAATTAATAATATTTTTTTTAAACTCATTCCTTTTAATAGCAATAAATATTTACTTAAGTATAACTGAGCATTATATAATAAAAATAAAACAATAGTGATTTTTCATTTTCCATATTTATGATCATTAAAATGGCGCATGTTTTAAAAATTGCAACAGTACAAAATAATAATAAAAAAATAATTTGAAAAAGTATTCCTTTCTTGTTAAATACCTTTTGGAGAAAACAATGAAAAGTTTGAAAAAATTTGAAATTTCTTACAGTTAAAGTAATTAGTAGATTTAATTAAACATTTTACATAAAAGATAATATCTACGTTCACTAAAGCGTTAATTAATAATAATTTTTAAAAACTCATTCCTTTTAATAGCAATAAATATTTACTTAAGTATAACTGAGCATTATATGAATAAAATATTTTAGATGTGTATAAAAAAAAATTGTATAATTTATAATTAAATTAATTCAAGTGGCGGAACAAAATGTTTTCAAGAAAATGGAAAATTTTTGGTCTTTTCTGTTTTTTGAAAAGAGTAATTTGAATAGCAAATTCAATTTGCATAATATACTTAATTAAATTCTCGATTTCTTTTTTTTTTTAAGTTTTTTTAAAAAAAGTTATGATATTAATTATATCATTTAAATAAAATAAATATTTTTTTCGTTAAAGATATTTTGAAATGTAAGGTAAATTATTTGTTTTTTATATTATGATTAAATTTTGAATGATAAATAAGTAGATGTTACAATTAAGTTCTGAAAGTATATAACCCTTTGTCAGGCCTATTTATTTTAACATCCCTGGGTGAAAATAGCTGTATTTTATTTATTTATTTATTTATTATACAAGCTTGAAAGTTCCGTTTTCTTTCCCAAGAAAATGGAATACAGCATTTACACCCGAATAAAGTTCTCATTTAAGTACATTTATATTGTTAAATATTTATGTAGCTAGGTGTATTTGTATCTTGTGTTGTGGAAATTAAGACCGACTGACTGAACTAGGGTCCTAGGCCTGAGGGGGAAAGCCCTGCGTGGACCTTTTTCTAAGCGGTCCTAACCCGTATTTACTCAAGTTTCGGAGAAAACAACAGAAAATTCCGAACGGTTAGGCCGACGAGCGCGACCTGGGATCTCGCGTTTACCAGCTTCGAGTACAAAACAGCTCGGCCGCTGGTGAGCATATGTATTTGTAAACTCAAATTTGATGTGGTTTAGAATCTATATCGCGCCCTTCAACATAGCTATCGAAGTTTCTGCGGCTTTCTCCGAAATTCATGTAAATACGGACTAGAAACCTATATAAAGAACTCCATTTATAGCACTACACCCTGGCCTAGGATTCACGCTCATTTAATCCACCTTAATTGAAACGTTAAACACACATTTGATTTATTATGGGTATGATTTCTTTTTTTAAACGTATGTAGTCATACACTCATTAAATTAATCGTTCATAAAATAAAATAGCTGCAATTATTTGCTAATTAATCATAATATAAATGATATAAGAAAGATTTTTTTTTTTTTTTTTTTTTTTTTAACGTAGCTTAATTTTATTAGGTCGTTGCAAAAGTTCGTGCTGACGCGGATAATTTTATTGCCTCCAAAGACGAGATCTTCTATCGCCGTGGTATACATTTGTTACCCGAAAAATGGGCAAAGGTTGTAGAAAGTAATGGAGAGTATTTTGATTAAAAATTGTCATTTGATTTCATGTATTTTTATGAAATGAAGCAATAAAAAACCGCACTAATTTATGCAAAGACCTAATATCATTTCACAGATGATTTAAAATCTAAAATATACTTCATTGGAATACTTAACTGATTAATTATTATGTTAGTAAATTATTTAATGTGTGGTATACACGCAATAATGAAATAAGCATTCGTAACGTACAAAGATTCTGTTTAATAATACAAAAATCTTTTATGCAATAATCTAGCTTTTGATATAGCTGCTTTTTTTTAAATAATATATGAGAATGTATTACTTAAAATTGATGAAGAAAAATGTTATTTGTAGAGACAAGCAAGAAAAAAATCTTTTGATAGTTTTAGAATTATTGAAATTTTATTTTTCCGACTGAGTGAAAATAATGCCTGAACCGGGAGTCGAACCCCGGATGTTTGACTTACAAGGTCAATGCTCTACCAGTTGAGCTATCCAGGCCGACAACGGTCGGCATTACTCACTCAGACAAACTTTAGGCAGAAACATCTGGTCTATCATGCAGATAGCTCGACAGAAATAAGTCGCAGGTAATGGAAAACCCCATTAAACAATGGGAAAGAAATACAATTTTTTTTATTAAAATCACACAATCAACTGATTGGAAGAAAATCATATTTATTGAAATTTTATTTTTCCGACTGAGGGAAAACAATGCCTGGACCGGGAGTCGAACCCCAGATCTTTGACTTCCGTTGTCGGCCTGGATAGCTCAATTGGTAAAGCCTTGACCTTGTATGTCAAAGATCCGGGGTTCGACTCCCGGTCCAGGCATTATTTTCACTCAGTCGGAAAAATAAAATTTCAATAAATATGATTTTCTTCCAATCAGTTGATTGTGTGATTAAAAAAAAAAATTTTTTTTTAGAATTATCTTTGCATAAATGTATGACAATTAAAAAAAAAAGGGGGGGGGGTATTAAATTACCTATGCATTTACAAATATTATTTCATTTTTAAAATTTATTTAAAACTTGTATGAAAAAATATTAATTCGATGTACACTATCTACCAATAAGTATTTGGATACTTTCGAATATAAACGATTTGTTAAATATCTAGAAAAGGTCTTCAGAAAACATCTTGAAATTTTGGGAATAGGAAGAACATGTTATACCTCATATATTTCAGCAAAAGTTTTGTCCAGAAGAGGAAAAGGGGACCAGTAAAAATTAAATAAAAATCAAAATGTTTTGCTTCACCCTGTAATAAGTAATGCTTTAAATGCGTTTTTGCTGTGACATGTGATTATGAGGATTTTTCTAATTATCTGTATAAATTTTTATGCGGCTACCACATATATGCATGGAAATATAACTTTTTTTTAAATTAAAAAAATAAATAAATAAACCACTTTTTTAATTATAACACGTAGGATATTAGACCTCGTAAAAAACATTTTTTGGAAACTTGGCATACTACATTAGACACAAACTACTGCAATCAGAATGACAAAATTTTAAATATCATACGAAATATCAGAAGTTTTACTAAATATTTTTTAACTACTCATGCACAATATTTAGCGAAATTTCATTTGTATAATATAATAGCCAATAGTATTGAGCTATTTATATAAAAAACCCAAACAAATATCGTGTAAATTCAAAAAATTATGAGAGATAGAATAAGTGGAATTTTCCCCTCACAAAAAAGAAAGACTTTTTTATCTACATTCATTTACAATCAGTTAAAACTGTATTACTATTGGACATTGATTGAATCAAAATAAAAATCTGAGTAAAGCCCCTTATAGTTTAGCGTTTATTTTGAGAGTCACTGAATTTCTGATTATTTTTATCTCTCATATTTTTTTAATGTACACGATATTTGTTTGGGGTTTTCATATGGATAGCTCAAAACTATTGGTTATTAAATTAGGCAAATGAAATTTCGCTAAATCTTGCGCATGCGTAGTTAAAAATCGTTTAATAAAATGCTCATATTTTGTAATATATTTAAATTTTTTGCAATCTGATTGCAATAGACTGTGTCTAATGTAGTATGTCAAGTTTCCTAAAAATGGCTTTTCACTGTGGCTGATACTTACATGTTATAATTATAAGTGGTCATTTTTGGTGCAACCTTTTAAGGAAATCGTTATATCTCAATGAATATATGTGATAGCCACATACAAATTTATTCAAATAATCAGAAGAATCCACTTGATCACATGGCATAGTCCAAATAAGTTTCAAGCATTATTTTTTGCAGGCTGATCCAAAACACTTTGACTTTTTTTTTAATTTTTTACTGGTCCCCTTTACTTCTTTAGGACAGAACTTTTGCTGGAATATATGAGTTATAACTTGTGCTTTATACTCCAAAAGTTTCAAGATGATTTCAGATATCGGACAAAACGTCTAAATTCGAAACTGTCCAAATACGTATTGGTAGATACAGAGCTGCCAACGTAATCCGGCAAATTGTCAGTACCGCCCTTTTTTTACAGCACTTAATTTTTAAAGTGATTTTCTTCAAATATATTCGCAATGAATTAAGAAGAAAAAAACTCTAAGAAATGATTGGTGTAGAAAAAGGGGCGGTTATAGTAATTTTCCGGACTAGGTTGGCAGCTCTGTAGATAGTAGATAGTGTATGTACTGTAAAGTAATATTAGAAAAAGTAACAAAACAAAAATAAATAAAACAAAAAAAAGTAAAATAAATAAATAAGATAAATTATGCAACAATTGCGAAAAGTTTATATTGCAGTTCAAATATTACATTAATTCTCATGTATAATGTGAAATATTTCTGACACTTTTTAACTTTTACTTGTAATATTACAAACCTTAATATTAAAAAGATATTTACTTTAGAAATGTAAATTTCCAATATTATTTATAGATTTCTTGAAGAATGAAAAATTCTTAATTATCGGTTTTTTAATTACTACATATTGAATACTTTAAAATGTAGGGATATGTAATATATTAAACAGAAATTTTTCTCAGCAGTGACTTTCTCTTACTTTTTTATTTATTGTTTCTACGATGCATGAAAGTGTATATTTAGAAATATTAGCTAGAGTGAAGTTTTGCCGTGTTTTAAAGATTTCAATTTTAGATAATTACTTTAGAAGATGTGAAACTGAAATTATGTAACAATGATTACAATTATTCAATATCAGTCAAATAATTTTGAACCTTTTGTATTGCAAAGTTACAACATGTATTAGGCTTATGGCGGAAATATTGACATTTTATGCCGAAAGTTCCCAATTAGTTTAAGAATTCTGGGACAAACTGAAATATTTTTAATTATGCTCAGAATTATGAATAATGTTCAAATTATAAACTGAATACGGGAGGGGTGTGTGTGGGGGGGGGGGGGGGGTGAGGGTATTGATCACGTTGGTTTGATTTTCCAGTTTTTATTTTTTTTCTTATCAAAATATTAACAAAATTGTGTGATTATATCCCATAAGACTTATAATATGTTCCTCACGATCCAAGATTTCTTTCAAAAATAATAATATTTAATAATATTTATTTATTTATTTATTTATTTAATTTTATTTTTTTACGGAAGCTTGAAACCAACATACTCTAAATACAGGTTACGTTGCCCCCCCCCCCCCACACACACACATTATGGGGCATGTTGGATTCCTATATATATATATATAAAGCACCATAGAACTAACTTTAAAAGTAAAAAGTACAAATCTTTGAATAAACAGCATAAAGTGCAAGAACTACCAACAATTCTTTCGGGTGCTGACTTAAAATCAATTATTTCGTGTTTTTGCATTTTATGGTATTTATTCAAAGTTTTGTACTTATCACGTTGGATTCTGTTTTTCCAAAAATTCCAGTTACAATATATAGAATAAATACTATTCAATATTGTAATTAAATAAATTTAATTTGTGTCATTCAAAATATAAATTTTTAGAATCCGTATAACCTGTCAAATTAACTATAATCGAAACAATCTAAACTTATTCTCATAGATTTTTACTCACTTCTCCATCGTAAATTTTTACTATAGCTCTTGCTATATTTATGATAAAAGCATTGAACTTGGCCGATCTCATGACACAGTTGGAGGTTGAAATGCTCCACCCACTAAGCTGCCATCCCCTTCCAAAGTCATACCCGTACCATGACTATTCTGAGCAAAATTTTAAATAAAATTTTTAAATAAATAAATACATACATGCATATATTTAAGTAAAAAAGAAAATGTTTCAAAAGTAGTTTTCTATATGTTTTACAAATAATTTTTGATATATATCATACTTGCCAACCATCTCATTAATAACCGTACAATTGTTAACGCCCCCTGAAAAAAACTCCCTTTTTCTCACACCACTATATTTTTAGAGTTATTCTCTCCAAATGTTGTTGCGATTAAGTAAGATTAAAATTACTCCAAAAAATTATTGGTGGGAAAAAAAAGGCGGGTACTAAAAATTGTACGGTTCATAATGAGATGGTTGGCAAGTATGATATATATATAATTACATTTGTAAAATCTCTTAATGAAAGTGAAAATTAAAAACTTTTTACACTACATATTACATTTTCTTAAAATGTGAGAAATTATATGTTTTTTAAAGCTTATAAAATAAAATTGCTTGCATTAAAAATTTTTCCACATACACACACACTTATCTATATAAATAAAGAGAAGTGTCTGTGTGTGTGTCTGTGTGTGTATCTGTCTGCGCTCTGGTGCTCACACTACTGATCGCAGAGCTTCCAAATTTGGCATAGAGGTACCTGGGACCCTGAAGGTATGCACCTCATCGAGATTTTTTCGAATTTCGAATTTGAATTTTTTAAATTAATGTTTTTTCGATTTTAAATATTGGCTTCAGTATTTCATTTTTCAGAAATTTCTTTCGTTTCAAAAGTCTGCGTATCTTAGCAACGGCTATTAAACTATTTATTTATATTCATTTGAGGAAGAATTTTTTTTTTATTATATTTATTGAAATCAAACAGTTATACACGTACAGTAGAAAAAATTAAACGTATGAAATTTTTAGATTTTGGCATATAGGTACCTGGGACCATGCAGGTGTGCACCTCATCGAGATTTTTTCAAATTTCGAATTTGAATTTTTTAAATTAATGTTTTTCCGATTTTAAATATTGGCTTCTTTGTTTCATTTTTCATAGATTTATTCTTTTGCTTCAATCGTCTCCGTATCTTAGTAACGGCTATTACGCAACTTATTTTTATTTAATACATTCATTTGAAGGCGAATTTGTTTTATTATTGTTATTTGTTATATTTATTGTAAATAAAATCGTAATGCAGTAGAAAAAATTAAGTATAATTAGTTTTAAATTTAAAAATGTATTTATAACAGTTATATTTAATTTTTTATAGTAGAACAACTTCTTATTTTTCATTTTTTAATTAATTCCTTTAAAAGAAAAAAACTTTTATTCATTATTTTTTTTATTTACAGTATTTATTGGGAAAAATGGTAGTTTATACATAGTAAAAAGGATTGAAATTTATTTGTTTATATATATATATATATTTATTTTTTAATCTACTTTTTATTTTATTTTATTTTATTTTATTACATTGGTCGGAATCAAATCGTAATATAGTGTAAATAGCATGGGTTATAAAATACATGGTTCAAAACCAAAATATTTAATAGATGCTGAGATACAGTCATCTTTAAAATCGTAGTTCTTAAATAGTAGCAGATCCCCCCTGTCGTCGATAACTATCCAGATTGAAGTGCCCGGAAAAGATCTTTCTTCAGGCATGGGAAATCAAGACCTGATTCAGTACGGGCGGGAAAAGAGCTGCCGTAGACAGCGGGTACCCGAAGCAAGGTTTGGAGCAATTTCAGTTTCTTTCTTTCCTTCTTTTTTTTTTTTTACTTTTTTTTTCTATAATTTGGTGTAAAAAAATAACTATTAATTCAATTCTTTCGAAAATTCTTTTAAATATAGTGACCAGCGAAGCGGGCGTAGCCTGCTAGTACACATATATATATAGCTATTTTATTTAATAATCTATCCAGTTTTTGTGATAAGGTCCAAAAATATTTTGCTAATCACAACTTTTATTGTTCATTTCGTTATTGTAAGCTCGATTTTGAACCTTTTTCATACTATCCATTATTATTTTCTTCTTTTCTACTACATTACCTCAAAAGATCCTTCTTTTATAAGCCCACCAGCGGCCGAGCGATTCTGCGCTCAAATCTGGCAGATGGGAGGTACCGGGTTCGATACCAGGTCGCGCTCATCGACCTAGCCGTTCGGAGATTTACGTGGTTTTCTCGCAAACTCGTGTAAATATGACTGGGATCCCTTAGAAAGACTGCCACGGAAGGCATTCCCCTATAAGAGACCCTTGCGAAGTCTGTCGGCCTTTAATCCTATAACCAATCAACCAACCTTCTTTTATATTCTTTCAACAAGTTTTGTAATCTAATAAGCTTTAAAATTAGGTAAATAATTTTAATAATTTTCAAATAATTTAAATTAATATAATTATTCAAATACTTTAAAATTATTAAACCTATTCAAGTTAATTAGTTACCTAATTGGTTTTGTGGGTTTTTGTGATGAATTTTTCAACTGTTTAGTTTTCGTTCTCATTCTTCTCATTCTGCTTATGAAAAATTATATATATATATATATATATATACTTAAATGTTGTATTGAAAAAATAAAAGTCGCCACTTAAGTGTTTTTGAACTATTTTGAACTATTTTGCATAAAGCGTTATATACACCTAATCGCATAAAATATTACACACATTTTATCGCAAGTAAGTGAAAAAATATGTATCGCCAACCAGGATTACACCGCTGAGAATATTATAAAGATTCATGACTGATAATTTATTACCTAAATGGTATACAATCAAGGCAATAAATTTATATGCTTTCAGTATTTGCCTAATATAGCATTTTCTTTTATTTTTTCTTTATTTTTTTTATTTTATTTTTTTTTCTTTACGTAAACTTTTTCTTAATTTCAATGTTATCGTTATTATTTTTAAAAGAAAAATCATTTTAATTATTTTATTTTATTTTTCTTTATTTAATTTAATTTATTTAATTTCAATTTCAATTTTAAAAGATTTTTCAAGTATTTTACTACAGTCGAACCTGGTTAACGTGAATCTCAAGGGGGATAAAAAATCTGTTCGTGTTATCAATAGTTCATGCTGTCAGTAAGTGATCTTCATATAACTCAACTAATCTTCATTTTAACGGTGATTGTGGAAACAGTTCATGTGTAAAGTAATTCACGTTAACAGTGTTCACGTTAACGAGGTTCGACTATATAACATTAGATATTATACACGATCGAAATTCTGTAGCATTACATAACTTTATATATGCTGCGTTTTTCTTCATGCTATGAGGAGGAATGTCTCTATTTGAAAATTTCGTAAAAATTTGTATTACTGAAAGAGGGCTTGTTTAATTTAGTATGTAAAATGTTTTTAAAATATTCAGTAACTCCTTTTGAAATAATTATATATACTAGAATATATATATATATATATTTAGGGGGTAAGAGGAGAGGATATATTCCTTTAAAAAAAATATATATATATATGAATTGATTGGATACTGATTTTATATTCTGCTTAATCTCCCTATTTATAATAAATATGCAAAATGTATATTTTCTTTGTTATTTCATGTTCTTTGTTTATTTTATAATATTTATCTAAAAAAAAAATCAGCATTATTGAATTGACTATGCTAAAAGTTTTAACTTCTGTCTTATATTGGGGGGAAAAAAAGTTCACCGCATAAAATATGAAGTAAGAATATAAATTAAAGTTAAATAATAATAATAAAACAAATGGACTGACACAGTTTTGACAGATAATTATTGGAATGGTTCGTTGATTTAAAAAAATATATAAAATTTCTCATTCAAGGTGAAATATCGTATACACATTTAACATTACTGCATGTATTTTGTTAATGCATAAAAATGTATATCGAATATGTAAGTTAAGAACACTAACATTTTTCGTAACGTCAGAGTTTGACACATTCATTTTTTAATATAACTTTTTATAAAACCTTTTTACTTTCTATTACCCATAGGGTGACCCTAAAAGTGTTGTTTTAGGGTCAAACTTTCGAACGTGAGTTTTTGTTATATTTACATGTTCTGAGGTCCCCTGAATACGAAAATGATGTTTTTAGCCAATTGTCTGTGTGTCTGTTATCAGCATATCTCAAGAACAAATAGTAGCAGAAATTCCAAACTCAGTATTCTAAATGTGTATCATATAGGGATGCCACACTAAGCTTTTCTTTGAGATGAAGCAAATGGTTCGTGTGTAGGAACACTCAAAAATATTCAAATACATTACGTCTATGGGGGAAGTTGCAGGTAAGTAGAGTTTAACATGTATAGACTGCACTAAACCAAATGAAACGAATATATATTTTGTATAATAGAGATAGTCAACTGGGAAAAAGAATTGTGTATGTAGGAGGAAATTTTCAGGATGGGTATCTTTCAAAAGAGCTCGCCATGACCTTTAAAACGAATGGTTGAACCATCGATCTGAGATAATTTAAAATAAAGTTATCGATTTTTTGTCATTTTTAATATTTTTTTTTTTAATGTAATATTGAAAATAAATTCCTTTTTTTTTTTTTTTTTATGTTTAGTGTTATTCTACTTCTCTAATATGGAAATCGTCTGCATTATCATAAAACATAATTTTTTAAAATAATAATTTTTATAAATTATTTTTAAAACCAGAATTACTTTTTAATAACCGAATTAAATTCTATATAAATGTAGGTGCATTAATGAGACGGGGGGTTGTGGGGGGCGGTAGCCCTCCTCACACAGAACTAATTATCATATATAACTCTTCCTAAGCCTAATTTGAATTGTTTAACATAGGTTTACATAACAGTACTCGTTATCTTATCTCTTAATCTTCAACCTATATTTATAGTATTAAATTTCAGGGTAAGAAAAAGTAGTGTGAGTGACACATCAGATTATTTATACTGTTTATGCGAAGAAATGTGTTAAAAGTGTCTAATAAAGGTTTCTTAAAAAAAAAAAATATTATTTAAAATAGTACCTAGTCTATTATAAAATAAAATTGTATAATTTAATATAAATCCTAATTTACATTTTATTTTAATATTTTACTGGAGGAACAGAAGCTGCTGGTTGAATGTGACTGACATATTACTTTCATTACATAAAAATATTATGCATGTCTGTCATGTAAAATACTGTTCGAATTGTATCGCAAGTGAAATAAAACATGTGTTATGTTCAACAGAATTATCTAACATTAGACATATAAATTCTATGTGAAGATTTATTTATAAAGATATGAGGAAGAAAACTGGTCTTTGAAATTTCGATAGAATTTGTACTGTTGAAAGAGAAATTTTACACTCTAGAATAAAAAATTGTTTTCAATCTACAATAACTTTCTTTTGGAATATACATATCTGGTAATATTTATAATTTATTTTGGAAAATTGTTAGCCCCTCCCTTTTTCACACCAGTATATTTCAAAAACATTTTTCTTTTTATTTCATCGTAATCACATATTGCAGAGAATTTCTCTAAAATCCTGCTGGTCTCAAAAAAGGGCGGGGCTAACAATACTCTTGAATAATAAATGTTACAAGTATGTATAATTAATGTACAAATAAGGTTATGATGTACAAATATACAAATAAATAAATTGAATGTAAAAATAATGTACAAATAATGTGTATAAATAAATGTTACAAGTATATATATATACATAAAACTCTTAAACACACAGCCACACACATATATATATATATTCCCTGAAGAGTTTATACTTCAAATTTTAAGCATTTTTATCCAATTATTATTTCTGTGTCCTTTATTTACTTTCTCCGTCATTAAATTTAATGGTCCTTTTTTTATTATTATTATTCATGTCGGCGCAAGAATTTAAATTTTTTTTTGTCTCTTATTGGTTCTTAATCTGCATCGCAACATTTTTGTGTCAGTATTACCTAAATGTTACAATCAGTTCTATTTTTGTTGGGTTGGTATTATTTTGTATCTATTAATTGCTAAATTTTAAGCTTAAATTTTATTACGATACCTATCATTTATATATATATATATATATATATATACACACACACTCAAAAAATATCATGATATATATATGTACATATATCATAATATTTTTTGCGTTATATTTAAAAAAATAAAATTTAGATCAACATCAAAGAAGACTGGTTTTGTATCATTTTGTTGAAATGATATTCAAAAGACATGCCATGATCTTAATAGATAAATATCCATCAAATATATCATCTCGTGTTTTTAATTTAGCATCTGTAAATATCAAATATTTATTTCTTTGTTCAAACGTTTTTTATGTTTTTTTTTTTTTTTTTTTCCTTTCTCTTCAAAAATTTATTGTATGAAATGCGAAGTTAGAAAATAAATTGGAAAAAAAAAAAAATGTAAATCGGTCACACATGTGCGAAAACTAATTATTGAAAAAATTTGTTGATAAAAAATAAGCAAAACATTGTTTAGAAAACGAAATAGAAAATGTCAACATTACATCATAAATTTAATTTAAATGTAAAAAGCTCTATCCAATGTATAACTAAAAAAAATTTTTTTGAACTTGACATAGTTGACTAGTGTACAGGTTTTTTAGATGCCGGTATATTTTTTAATCTTTTGTATCATTTTTCTATACTTGAAAAAAGTGAAAATTTCAATAAATAAAAAGATAATAAAATACTAATATTCAAGTATTGGAATTTCAGGGTCCGCAGCAGTCATTTTTTTACTACTTCTATTTAACTATAATTTTTTTTTTTTTTTTATTAATGAAAGAAATATTCTGCAAGTGTTTAATAAAGATTAGTTTTTAACAAGAAAGAATAATCACGCAGTACGCGTTGATTAGCAACACTTTCCAACTATACGTAAATGTTGTATCGAATAACTTTTAATATTCTTTGCCTACGTTATCACACAACAGAATATACAGATAGACTAATTGGTTTTAAAATTACTCTTAGGCCTTTTGGAAAGTGTTAAAAAGGCTTAACGCAAAAGAAAATGCAGCCATTAGATTATAATTACAGATTTGATCTCTCTGAATATTTTAGTGTAGCCCTGTAAATCAGAAAGTTAATCATATAATATTCTATACAAAATATTATTTTAGAATATTAACAATACAATTCAATATTTTTATGATTTTTACAGTAGAAAGATTTTTAAATATAACTTTAAAAAATTTCTCTCCTAAAACACAATGCATTGGCATTTTTATTTTTTATTTTTTATTTTATTTTATTTTATTTTATTTTATTTTATTTTTTTGTCCCCGTAAACAAATTAGTTGCACAGGACCTATTAATGTCATTTTAAACGGGGAACATTCTATAGAGAAAATATTTATAAAAATAATACTCATAGAACACAATACTTTCGTGTGTTTTGGGTGTCCCTGTACGCAAACCAGAAGAGATATTCACTCCATTTTCAATATGGAACATCCGATAGTGAACTTCAATAGAATATATCAGTTTCGAGAAATTCCATAGATATTTACAGGAGTTAGTGCGCGGGCAGACAGACAGACAGATGGACAGATACACAAACTGAAATCATATTCACACTTAAAAATGTTAGAAAGTGTTAAAAACGCTTAATGTAAACGAAAGTACAATTCTAGGAATTTTTTATTAATAGCTCTTAATACAAATGGATATTTTTGCGTCACCCTGTAAATCTAATGCTAATCATGCTATATTCTATACAAAGCATTTTTTTGTGCATATAAATAACATATTGCAATTTCCTAAATCTTCGTGGAAAGTAAAGATATAAAAATTTGATTTATAGAAATATCTCTCATAGAACGCATTGCTTTGGAATAATTTTGCGTGTCCCTGTACATAAATGTGTGGTGGTATTTCCTCCATTTTATGCAGAAAACATCCAATAGGTAACTTCAATAACATATTTCAATTTCATTAAGATATGTCTACAGTAAAGGTAAGAAAAATGGTTTAAAGAAATACCTCTCATAGAACACAATGCTTTGTAATACTTTCGGGTGTCCCTGTACACAAACCAGTAGAGGTATAAACTCCATTTTCAATAGGGGACATCCGATAATGAACTTGAATAACATATGTCAGTTTCAAGAAATTCCACAAATATTTACGGGAGTTAGAGCTCGGACAGACAGACAGACAGACGGAAAGGCAGATACACAAAACTGAAATCATATTCACACATAAAAAATGTTAAAAAGTGTTAAAAACGCTTAACGTAAATGAAAATACAATTCTAACAATTTTTTATTAATAGCTCTTAATATAACTGGATATATTTGTGCCACCCTGTAAATCTAATGTTAATCATGCCATATTCTACAAAAAGCATTCTTTGTGCATATAAATAACATATTTCAATTTCCTAAAACTTCGTGGAAAATAAAGTTATTAAAGTTTGATTTATAGAAATATCTCTCACAGAACGCAATGCTTTGGAATACTTTTGAGTGTCCCTGTACATAAACCGATGGTGGTATTTCCTCCATTTTATACAGGAAACATCCAATAGATAACTTGAATAACATATTTCAATTTCATAAAGGTATGGAGATATGGTTTATAGAAATACCTCTCATAGAACACAATGCTTTGAAATATGTTCGGGTGTCCTTGTACACAAACTATTAGAAGTATATACTCCATTTTCAATAGGAACGTCCGATAGTGAACTTGAATAATATATATCAGTTTCAAGAAAGTCCATAAATATTTACGGGAGTTAGAGCGCTGACAGACAGACAGACAGACAGACAAACCGACGTCATTAACACTTTTCAACCTTGTTGCAAAGTGTTAAAAACTAGTATTTAATATATTAAACCTATAGCTTATAACATAAAAGTGATTAATTCAAAAATGAATCCCAATTTATACTTTACTGTAATTTTGTACTACAGGTATAGACGTTATCACTTGAATGCATTCGAAGATTACACAAAATGTTATACATATCTATCATGTAAAATATTATAAAAACTTTACCACAAGTGAAGTAGAAAAATGTGTTATTTCTGACAGAATCACACCTCTAGGAATATTAAAATGATTTAATGTAACTCATGGCTTTCTGATTATGTGGAATACTTTCGAGGCCATAATTAGTTGTGTAATACGGTATTTCAAAAATAAAATAAAATAAAACAAAATAAATAAAATAAATTGATTTCTTTTAATCCCATTGCAACGATTAACATTATTTTTGAAGCATTTATAAATGATCATGGTTTCATGTTTATTACAAAATAAGCTTTTAAGATTAACAGAGTAGCTAAAAGCTTTCAACATTTCTATGCATTAAGTGTTGAATGCTACTGTAAATTATCTTAAATATACATAATTGGTTTTATGCTTAAGAAAACAAATTACAAATTACATTTATATTTTAACCATCCATTAATAAACTCTTCATTTGCAAATTTAACAGTCGTTTGAAACAGCAAGGGATGACACAAACACGAATTAAATTTTAGATTTTTGCTTGTCTTCGTAATACGGATAGAAAAAAAAAAAAAAAAAAAAAAAAGCTACTTTAAAAATTTTGATAGACCAATCATGGATGATCTTTGAGGATTAGTAATTAATACGACAGATTTAAGTTTCGGATAAAATCAGTCTTCTCCGAAGTGTTTTCCATCGAGATTATATATTTATCTATATATATATTCATGTTTGTGAAATATGCAACATCAAGAAATAATGCGAATATCAAAATGATATTTATTGGGCACATACATAATAATAGGAAGATCAATTAATTAAAATTTCAGGAAGTTTGGAGTGATATGTACTGAGAAAACAGTACATAAAACAGCGACCTCTGTGAGCAATAACAGCGCTTATCTGCCTAGGCATTGACTAAAACAGCGATTGGATGACATGTGCTGGTAGTGCACTTCAGGAAGGTTCAACACAATGCCACAATTCATCGACCGTAGTTACTGGTGAATGCGGGGGGGGGGGGGGCAGTCGCTTTTTAACGATTAAACAGTCATTTTCATTGGTGAACGATCAGGAAAACGCGCTGGGCAGACCAACAGTCGAACATATCTGCATCAAGGAAGGTCTTGACAATACGGATAACTTTCAGTCGTGCATTGTCTTGCTTGAAAAAAATAATTATTGGAATGATTTGTTGATTAAAAAGTATGTAAAACTTCATATAGAAAGTGTTATATTAGAAACATTCAGTATTACATCATAAATTTGCTTTAAATATAGAAAGTTGTATGGAATGTATAACTCAAAAACTTTTTTTTGTAACTTCAGGTCATAGTTGCCAAGTAAGCCGATTTTTGGATTCCTGTATATTTTTTAAACCTTAAAATCATTTTTTATGATTGAAAAGTGTGAAAATTTCTTAAAAAAAAAAAAAAAAAAAGGAAAAAAGAAAGAAAGAAAGAAGAAAAGAAAAGAAACTTTGGTATTTTCAGAATTTGGCCTTCAGGGTCCGTAACAGTCATTTTATAATACCCTACACACACACACACATACATATAAATACATATATATATATATATATATATATATATGTGTGTGTGTATTATATATATATATATATTGTACTATTTAATCGAAGAAATACTCTGCAGATATTTAATAAAGATTAATTTTTTAAAAGTGTTGTTCAAAATAAAGAACCTGTAACTTATAAGATAAAATTGATTAATCAAAAAATAAATCCTAATTCATACTTTACTGTAATTTTTTTACTATAGGAACAGACGTTATCACTTGAATGCGATTACATTACATAAAATGTTATTCATATCTATCATGTAAAATATTATACAGATTTTACCGCAAGTGAAGTAGAAGAATGTGTTATTTCTAAGAGAATCACACCTCTGGGAAAATTAAAATAATTCATACCTTATAGCTTATTGATTAAGTGAAATACTTTCGGGGCCATAAATAGTTATGTGGTAAATAGTTGTGTAATACAATATTTCAAGAAAATAAATTGACTTATTTTATTCCCATTGCAACGATTAATATATTTTTGTAAAGCTATTTATAAATAATGATATTTTTACGTTCATTACAACATAAATTTTTAACATTATATGTAAATCCGGCAACATTTCTATGCGTTAGGCGTTGATTGCTAAAATATATTATCTTAAATATATTTTGATTTATGTTTATGAAAACAAAATTACAAATCATTGTTTTATTTCAATCAGTCATATAATGATTTCATCTACAAATTTAATAGCTGTTTGAAAATGCAAGGAATTAATACAAACACGAATTGAATTTTAGATTTCTATCTGTCTTTGTTATAAGGAAATAAAAATGAGTAAACTTAACAATTTTAATAATAATAATAATAAACAAAAAAAATGAATTGTCATCGAGGATTAGTAATTCATTCTACAGATTTCAATCTCTAGTAAAATCAGTCTGAGTTAATCTGCTTTTTACCGCGATTAAAATATGTGTATAAATATCATTTCAAAACGGTATAACATACTTGAAGATAATTTCAATGGCTAAAAGAAATTTCGTCTTGAAAATAGATGTGATCCGAAAAAACCTTACTATACGAAAAATACATTATAAAAAGTTTTAGAAACTAGTGGATCTACAGATTAGTTGCCTCAACGTCCTAGTTGCATCACACATTTCTCAGCTGATCATTTTTATTTATCCCATATTATTTAAAATATTTTTTATATACATATATACATGCATATAGATACCTACATATATGTTTGTTTATTGATAACCTATACATCATATTTGTATGCTGGACTCGTAGTTCCTTTGTAAATCTTCGTCAGATAATTACAGATAGCACATGATAGAATTACAATACGAAGAAATGGAAAAACACCCAGGGCCAGCGTGGGAATCGAACCTGCTCTCCTGCGCTCGAAGGCGATTAGCAGTGTGGTGACATAACCACTAGGCCATGGAGGGCCCACATACATATATATGATGAACTCTCTACATAAACAAATACTGGGGAAAAACCCGAAAGTAGACACCACAATTTCAAAACTTGACGATTTAGACACTTATATGAAATATGAAATCAAACACTAATATTTAACGATGTGTAGCACATTCTGGAATTATTGCATGCTTTGGAGGACACACTGGTGTAGGTGTAATGGAAGAAATGATTTTTTTTTTTTTTCACTGTCATGTATAAATTTAAATATTGTATCCTGGGAAGGAGCTATTAAATGAAGTGAGTGCTGAAATGTTATTCGTTTATTTCATTTTCCTTTGTACGAGAATTAACGAAGGATTTAAATGATTTTTTTCTATAAATCTGTAAAAAATAAAAGTGGCTCAGGCTCATTTAAATATGACTAGAGTAGAAGACGGAGACTATGCAAATTATATATAAACAATTTATGAGTTTTTATTTTCCTTTCAATATTAAATGTTTCATAGCATCATGATTTAAATTTAAAAGTAAAGGTGTTACTTATGCATTTTTTATTGCAACAGATACTACTATTAATATTCTTTTTAAATAAACTCATTTTTTTTACCATTTTAAGTTTTGACATTGTCTTCAAATTGTAAATAAAAGTTATTTTAAGTTGGGAAAAAATATTTTAGTATTGAAAAAATTATCTTTATGAAACAGTTTAAAAGCATAAAAAATATCCTATTTTTTAGCTATATTAAAATTATCATATTAAGGCCATACAACATTAGACAATGATTCTGAATATAAGAGACATAACAAGGTCATTGTTTATACCCATTTCACAGTTATTACAACATTTAATATTGAACATATAGCATTTACATATTATTATTATTATTTTTATATAACATTTTACATTGAATAAATATTTAAGTTAAAACCAGAATTGATAATTACTTTGATGTATGTTCGTAAAAAAAATTGTACTGAAAATGTATAAGTGTATTTTAGCTGTAAGAGAAAATATGAATTGGTAAATGTATAGTATCAATGTTATATAGACAAAAATGTTTAATTGTATTGCTATGTTATATTTATAAAGGCTCTTATATATTTGCTTTTCCCTACGCAAGGAAAATTGGGAGACAAACATCGTATACATTTGTAAAGAAATGCCCCAGAAAAATATCCCAAGCATTGTGAAAAAATGGAAATGTAAAGGTTTGAAATTATACACATAGAATAATTTAATTTAATCATGTAATTATTCTTATTCCTTAAGATATACAATTGATTTTAATATATTTTAATATTTTAAAATCAAATAATCTTTAATAAGAATATTATTATTTTATTAAAATGATAGATACCCTATCGTAATTTTACTTTATCTTACTAATTTATAGTAGCCATAATAATTTTAGACTCAAACGATTGAAATAAAGTTTCTGCTATAGCCACAAGTTTCAGGTGACCGAAATTAAAAAATCAGGCTTTATGCGGTTGGTCCGTGTGTTTTCCCAGCTATGCGTCTACTATCATTTTAAATCAGTAATATATATTATCGGAAAGTACATCGGTGTTTTATTATTAATAGGATTTTTATAGGATTATATCGTTAAGGCCTAATAGGGTTTATTGAAACTCGATAAACATAACACGCTTCTAAGCAGCACGTGTGGCCTGAATGGGATTTCCATAAGAATTCGCGTGGCGCTCAATGAGTTAATCGTAAATGTATTTGAAGTTAATTACTCTAAAAATTAAATTGTTTACACACAGGGGCGGGAACTAACAATGTTACGGGTTAGGTTGGCAAGTATGCATATATATTTTGCTTGATTTATAAAAATTTATAACACATTTTCTTCTTTTTTTTCAGTATTTTGTGTTTATATCTCTCATTAAAAATAAATACAATATTCATATATAAACATTTCCATACAGTAATGTATATGAACATATTGATTAAAGAAGATTTGTTGATATTATATAATTATTCTTCTATCTGTATAGTATATTAACACAAATATATTTTGTAAATTTCGCAGCATCGAAAAACAGCAACATAGCTTCCATATCAAGGCTTAATGTAAATAGGACGTAAGCGTACTGTAGCTAGTGTTGACATTTGAAAAAAAAAGAAAAAAAAAAGAATAACAGTGGGCTAAAATTACGCCGGAATAAATTAAAATGTTGTTTATTCTGGATTTAGTCAGGTGATATCACTCGTGCTAAATAGCTGGATCCGCCCTCTCTTAAGCTCAGGTTCAGCTCATCATAAAAATATTATTTTTAATATCTGCCGCACCAAAATGTTCAAAACACAAATGCCAATTTTCATATATTTTGAAATCTTCCCGTTTCAACTTTAAAAGCATTTAGATTAATTTATTTTATTTTGAATTTTTAAATTTAGACGTTTAAAGTCTTTTAAATGAAATTTCAGGATTCTGTAAGATCAATATCTATATATTTGAAAGTAATAAGACAATTCCTTTGTTTTAAATTTTTATTCCATAATAACTGTTACTTTGATTTCGTGATTAGAAAATTGAAAATAAATACTATTGAGCTATGTTCCAAGAATAGATCTTATAAACTTAAAAAAAAAAAAATAATAATAATAATAAAGCAATTTTTCACTATTTGATTCTGTATTAAAAAACTTTTAATAGAAATTTGATATTTTATTATGTTACATTATGGGATAAATTTTAAATAACACAAAGCTTACAAACGGTACAGTAACCAAATGCAAATATGTCAAAACAAAATTTAAACAGAAAATTTATGGTAAAAAATCTTTTTAAAATTATTAAATATTCATAATAATAATAATAAAACGATTGTCGAATGCATAATTGCTGTTTCATGCAATCAGTTTCGCTGTACCGTGTTTTCTAAAACATGATATTTAACTAGAGGTGTACGTACTCTTGAATATATAAATGCGAAAAAAAGTGTAACAGGGTTAAAATAGAATTTTAGCAGCGAAAAACTAGAAAAAGATATTTAATACTTATGAAGAAAGACTTAACATATTAAGATCGGATATATTCTTCTCTTGTACCGTAAGCCACGCCTTTTCACAAATTTTCTGAAACTTTATAATATAAAGCAAAATAACTTTGCATATTTGTAATTAAATCATTTAAGTTTTGTCTTCAATAATCGATGTAGTAAATACCATTGTGATTTATGCATACCAGCGTCCCATATAGAGTCAAATAGGAATATGCAAATTTGTCTTTTTTTTTAAGTAGTGTTTCAGCGAATCAGAGGCGGGGCTTCTTTTCCTTTGAAATTCTTTCACAATCCCTCGCCTACATTGTGATAACTTTACAAAAATATGCCAATTTGTATAATAAACATCGAAATATTGCTTAGAAAACAATAAAAATAACGTAAAGGTAAATTAAAATAGTTTTCCGTCAAATTATATACAAACATTTACTTATAGAGGATACAGATTATAACAAGTGACGGCCCCCTAAGAGGAATAAAAAGGGAAATATCACTGTAACTCAAAAAATAATGTTAGGAACGAGCTGTAAATTTGGAAACCCATGTTTTTGATGATGCCCGTTCTATTCGTGCAAAAATTAACATAGGTCATAATTCATAATTTTTTCAAATATGAATTTATTAATAATTTTCATAATTCAAAAAATGTTTTTTTAGCAAAAATTTGCATGGAATATGTTTGGGTCACTTCATTCTAACGAATAAAAAAAACAGAATTTAAATATCATAATTATTTCGGAAGATATGATTTAATGTTTGTCACATTCATTTAACATTAGCACCCCCAAACTTTGACAGCTTATAACTCTATGAAAAATTGAGCGAAATATATAAACTATACCATTTTCCGTGATGATTTGATCAAAAGAATTCAAATAAATTATAAAAAATGGGGGTTACCATTGAAAAAAATGAAGTTGATGTCAGTTTTAATATGTAGACGACCCCCTAAGTAAAATCTAACTATAACATTATAAACTAGACGCAGGGATGGAACACGGGCGCAGAATTCATACCACTATCCATGTAAGAAAATTTTCTACCTCTTAAATCAACGATATTACAGGTAGAGAAATTCCTTAAACAGATTCCGGTATGAATTCTGCGCCCGTGTTCCATCCCTGACTAGACGTTATTACAAACTGATTGGTGCCAGTCGCATGTTTCTACGATAATTTACGGCAAAATTAGGTGGGGGGGGTGGCGTTTTTTTGGGGGGTGACTGTACATTAGTGAGATTTTGCAAAACTTCGAACTCACCCGCTGAGTGTGGGGAAGTAAGAAGTGGGTAAGTTGTGCCGAAGACAGTGGGGACCCAGACTCCTCACATTGCGAGCGAGAAAACCTCTACCAATCACAGCGAGAACTTAGGTTATTAATAAGGATATGGCATTTTGACAACTCATTTAAGTTTAATGTCCAGCGAAGCGGGCAAAGCCTGCTAGTATATATATATATATATAAAAGAAATTTGATTTCTTAAAAAATTTGGTAGCTACGAAATAAATTCTTATAATGATTAGAAAGAATTTATATCAATATTAAATAATAAAAAGTACATGAGAACGTTTTATCTAATTCATATTATATTAGGATTATAATTATAAATTATCTCTAAAAAAGAGTTAAGTTAAAACACGTGCCATTTGTTAATTAATTAATATATTCATTCATAACAAACTCATTTCGTTAAAATCTAATTAATAAATTTATGATTAACGATATTGTAGAGAAAATGTTATGGAAGCAATCAAACCCTCATATACATCTCTCGAACAGCATAATTAATTATTGAAAGCAGCATCCATGCCTTATTTACAAACGCACATGCAGATATCTATATATGTAAAAAAATAAGATGTGTGTGTGAGTGTGTATCTTGCGCTTTCTAGGAAAACGGCTGATCGCAGAGCTACGCAAATTTGCATGGAGATTCACATTGACCTCCCCTGATGCCCCTTTAAGCACGATTTCCGAATTTTTCATTATTTTTTTAATTAATTAAAATATGAAATAATAATCTTATAATAGTTTAAAATGTAGTTGTTGCCAAAAAAGTTTACGAATTCAAGTTTTTCTAGATATAAAAAGAATGTATTTTCACGCGAATAATTAAAAAAAAAAAAAAAAAAGAATGTGAAAAATTAAATATGCTTATGCGTACTCTCTAAAATATGAAGAGTGAGATCTGACTCTAAAAGAGTGGCATCTCACTCTTTTAACATGCCAAAATGGAGCCAACCTCTAAAGAGTGAAAAGTCTCTTTTCAAAAGAGTGAGATTTCTCACTCTTTATTAAGAGTGAGATTATTCGCAGCAATTTAAAGAATATGACTGATTATTTTTCTTTAAAAATTTGCGCACACTAGACGATATCGTTTCATTTCACCTTGCGAATGAACTCCAGTTCAACGGTGGAAATAATGCAGTTTGGATTCGTCGGGAATCGAACCCAGGCCGTCCTCGTAGCAAGTGAGTGTCTTACCACTGAACCACTGAGCACATACACTTATTGCTTATTTTACATTATTAAATCATTCTTATACGTGATCAATCATATTTTATTTTTTACTTCATTTATCAACCGTATAAAATTACAGAATTCTAATGGATATTTTAAAATTATAATTATTTTGAAATTGCTAAAATTAGAATTATTTTAAAAGAAAATGTGTACTTGAAAACAAATTTCCTAATACAAGCATTCATTTAAAGTAGCTTATAAGGAAAAGAAGTTACTCAAGTGTACATATTTAAAAAAAAAATAAATAAATAAATTTTCGCATACAAATCTATAGAGTTTCCTGAAAAGCTCTTCCGTTCAGTAGTATAAAACAAACTGTTGATTTTAAATATTAGTAAAGAATTATACCCATTTCTTTTAATATTTCACATATGTTAGCTGTCAATGAATATAATAAAAATATGAGAAATTATAGATTTTAAGGCGTTGTGCATTAAATATTTGCACTGATATTTTCTCTTAAACTTTATATATTTCTGACTGAAACTATTTACTTTCCAATACGAGTTTCGATATGTTTCTTGAGATTTTCGATTCGTTACTAATAATATTACTTCGATTTTGTCAATCGCAAAGAAAAAAATATTTACCGAATTATCTTTTAACATAATTATTTTCCTTTTTTTTTTATTCATCAGAAATTTAGTTATAAGGAATAAGTCTAGGAATAAGTTCTGTTAAACAAATGCATGCATCAGAACGTTCAAAAATTGTCCATTTTTCATTCGAATTATGATTAACAGATGGCGGCAGCTATTTCTCACACCACAAAAGTTTGATCTTGCAATACATGATGACCTCACTCTTTATGGCAAAGTGACTATACGTCACCCTTTCACAAAAAGTGAGAAATGTCACATTTTCAAGAGTGATAATAGAGTTTTCTCACCTTTATTGGTGTCAAAATAGGGGTCACTTTTTTAAGGAGAGAGATTCTCACTCCAGAAATTTTAGAGAGTATTACAAAATGATGTCTTATAGCATTAAAAATTAAATAATTATACATAATACTGGGCATTTTTTTTTTTTTTTACGTCGAAGTAGATTGCACGGTTTATATGAAGGATACTACTTTCGCGACAACTATTTTAAGGCGAAGTAGCGCATTAAAAATATAAATAAATTATAAAGTATTGAAAAAAAAAGAAAAAGAAAGAAAAAGAAAGAAAGAAAGAAAGAAATAGAAACAAATATCACATAAATTATCGATTTTTGCGTCACTATATCATTTTATAGAAAAATTCAAAATGGGCACAAAAATTCAAAATTCGTCAAGGAGAGTTATAATAAAGCTGTGCTATAATCAGGTGTACATATTTATTTATTTAATTTTCTTTATACTAATCACTTTTAACTAACCATTAAATATTTAAAATAAATATATATATAACCACAAAAAATTAGCTGTATCATATGGCAGATGTAGCGTTCATAGCAAATTTTAATAATTTGGCGGGAAATAGCTGTCAATTTATGGTCGGATAATTCAAATAAAATAAAGGAAATAAATTGAAAGTAAATGTTATGTAAAGTATGTATAGTGTTGTTCATATGTAATTGGGATTTATATGTAAAAGGAATACTTCAAATTTTTTCCGATATTGTCCGTTTTGAAACTGTTATAAGCAGCCAAACTGAAGCCAACGGGTAAGGCATTGCCGCTGGCAATAGGGACACATACCTGACATTTTGCGAAAGAAGAAGAAGATGCTGAAGGCAGCGGTGATCCGAAGCGATCTTTTGAGCAATTTTCCTGCATTTTCTTTTTATTTTTTGTTTATAAAACGATGTAAAATAATGTGTTTCTATTTTTGAATCCCTATATATATAATGACAAGCGAACTGGACAAAGCGTGCTAGTATATCAACTTTTGTCTAGGATATTCTAGGTGGAATGCGTGCTTTCACTGTTAGAAATGAAATTTTCAAAAATGAGTAAATGGATATACTCCTTTCGAAATGAATCATTTTGCTTCAAAAAGAAAAACATTTATGAAATATTGCATGTTTTCAAATTAATATCTGTTCACTTCATAACTTATTATAAATATGATGAACTAAAATCAATTCTACAATAGAATTTCAACAAATTTAAACTAAAAAGAGTTGAAACTTAAAATGTTTTCTTTGAAATCACCAGAACTATATTTCCTGGAGTATTCATTTTGGTTTTCGAAGAATACGTCAATGACAATCGATGTTTGAGATATTAGAATTCAGGATGGTCGATGTCAACTTTTCAGCATGTTAACACTTTCGCGACCAGCGTTCCCAACTTTTATAATTTATTCACAATCATTGTTAGCCCCGCCTCTTTTTCATACAGGAAATTTTGAAAAATAATTTTCTTCTTATTTAATCTTTATCGCATATTAAAGAAAAATAATCTACTAAATTTCTGGTGCTAAAAGAAAGGTGGACTAAAAATAATTGTGAATAAATTATAAAAGTTGGGAACGCTGTTCGCGACCGCATGCTTTTGACTTTTTGGCAGTAAGCTCCGTCTATGGGCTTTAATCTTGAATATTACATTATTTTAAATCATTGTTTTCCGTATTCATATTTATAATATAAATGGACATATATTACTATTACACTCTTTCTAATCAAAGTATTTGTATTTGTATTCATAGTGCATTGATTGTTCAAATGTGAATATTGGTATACTGTTAAGAAATAATGTAAACCATGTAACCTAAAGAAACGCCCACTGGCGGAGTTATAGAATTTCAACTGACGTGAATTCACATCCGCACAGTACTGTGCGGATGTGAATTCACGTCGCAAAAAAGTCGCAATATCTGGCAGCATCGATGCTGCCAGATATTGCGACATTTTTTATTTACTAGCCACCAATAATTTTGAGAAGTGATATTTCATATACATAATAGATGAATCGAATGCAAGAATCGTCAATTATATATATCAAATATAACTTCTCAAATTTATTGGTGACTATTGAATAAAAAAGTCGCAATGTCTGGCAACAGTGCGTTAGCAGTCGTGAAAGTGTTAATTTTGGAAATTTTTAATTTGAGTGTATTTGCTTCGGAGTTATTTTAAGTATATGACGTACTCTTTGATACAGTTTTACCTGTTTTTGAGTATATTTGCTCCTTTACTTATTTCAGTGTTAGGGCGTGCAAGTCTATGTTTTTCTTGTGTTCTTTACATAAATATACAGAGAGATAGATATTTCATTAATGAGGTATTGCTTTAACTCCAGAAACGACAAAGTAATTTCCAATAACAAAGAACGCAAAATGGCACTTCTTCAATCTTAGTAATATCCCGAGAGCAATGAGTTATCTTTCCCATTAAGCAACTAATCAACAATTCTCACATTATATATCGCAAAGAACAAGTTTTTCTTAAGTAAACTGAAATAAGAATAAGGAAAATATAGTGATATACTTAATTCGAGCAAAATCTTCCTTTATCACAGAAAGAACACACTTAGTAATCCTTTCGGATGTAGAAAGTGCGATAAAAGGGCCTATATTTTTCTTTCTCTTGTAAAGAAATCAACAGGCAGCAATTTCTTTTTTTGCAGATGTCTTTTTACTGTGATTACATTTTAGAAAATTACACACAAACAGAAATGTGTCATTAATCAAGTAATTATTCAAATAATTAAATAACCTTATAATAAGAAAATATGTATTTATAATGTTGTATTTTCTTTTCCTGAATACAGGGTAAAATGTGATTAACCTTATATACACAAAAATACGTAAGATGAGTTTCAAGATACTATAAAATGTACATGCACGTTGGCTTCTTTTAATCCTTTTTTGTAAAATCAAGTTCTTATATTTTACAAAATAATGGTATGGAATTTTGATTGATTTATTGTATTTTGAATAAAAAAAAAATAAATAAATAATTTTATGTTACTGATAATTATTTAAGAAATAAAAATATAAATTGCTTAGTTTACTGAAAATGCAATTACAAACCACTGCATTTAAATTTTTTCAATATATATATATATATATATAAAGGGAAAAGATAAGTAAGTATGGAATAACATTTCTATTTGGACTCATCATTAAAGTATTTTGGATTATTGTGATTTTTTTTTCTTTTTTTTTTTTTTTTTTTTTTTTTTTTTTTTTTAACGGCACAATAGTGCTGCGCAACTGGATTATTGTGGAATATATTACTGCAAATTTCCAAGTGTTGTTAATGTGTTCTATGGCTTTATGTAACAAAAATAGAGTTCACATGCAAAATTTTTAGTTAAGAAAAAAAAATGTTTACTTATCTATTTAGGGTAGTATGAACCACAGATTATGATACAGATAGGACAGTGAAGCTAAAATGCGAACCGGAAATATAGTAGCACCACTAGTGTCAACAGAAGGGAACTACATGTGTTAAGTCTACATGAATAGCATCTTTGATCGAAAATTGTTTTTCTATTTCGCGAGTAGTTAGTAGCAGGTTAGTATGGGAGGTTTTCATTTTCTTCACTTTCTATTTTTTTTTTTTTTTTTTTTTTTATTCACAAAATTATCCTCAAAACATTCACAGCTATTCTTCCAAGAAATAAAAATTAATTTTTATAATGTTTAAAAATATGCTTTGTCAAAGATATTCATATTCAAGTACGAATTAATATTACAAACTGTAATTCTGAAATAGCAGTATGAAATCATTAAATATTTAACGTTGATTGGTTTAAATAATACAAAATGCTTTAAAATGAAATTTTTTTATTTTTTATTTTATGTACATTTTCAAAGTTTATTTTCTTAATATTTAGCACTTGCTTCTTAAAATAAATTGCTTTTGACAATCAAGTTTATAAATAATAATAAAATCGCCAAACGAAAACGTATGTGCAGTTTTCTGTCCCTCACTTTTTCTACTACTTTTAAATTCACAAAATTATAACAGTCACAGCTATTTTTTAAGAAGTAAAACTAATTTTTATTATGTTTGAAAATAAATTTTGCCAAACACATACGTGTTCAAGTGTACAAATTAATATAACAAACTGCAATGTTGAAATGGCAGTATGGTATGAAATCTTAAATATTTAACATTGCTTGGTTTAAATAATACAAAATGAAAAAAATATTTCTGGTTTATGTATATTTTCACAATTTATTTGCTTAATATTTAGTACTTGCATCTTAAAATAAATTGCTTTCGACAATCAAGTTCGTGAACAATAACAAAGTTGCCAATGCCAAACGTAAACATCAATACAATGGTTAGTTAGTTGGATGTTGGGTTTAACGTTGCACTAATATTACGATAGATACAATAGATACAATAAAATAGATATATAGACAATATATACAATAGATATATATACAATAGATACATAGATACAATAAAAATTAAGACGAGCGATTGCGTATGCTGGAGAGATCAAGAAACTTACAGCCGTTGACAATAGGGTCGTTGCAGTCAAATTTCGGTTACCGAAGAATATACGGGAGTGTCCTATCTGTATAATAATCTGTGGTATGAACAAAGCGGTTAATATGGAATGGTTATAAGGGAAGTATAAAATACTCATTTTCTTAAAGGATAATAGGAAATAGGGTAGTATTTTAAAAGAAAATCGTAAATAATTGCAATATAAAAATTTTATTTTTAAATTATTATTGAAAATAAACAGTAATAAAAAATTATCGACATGTAAATTATTCAAAAATTGCAAATAATATGGAATAGTTAGTATTCCCTATTACGCAAATCACCATCTTCGAGAATAAATTAGTCTGGATCACTTTTTGATAGAAATAAATTTATGGCAACCAGCAAATATCTAACTCAACTCTCCTGTCGTAAATGACACTAAATAGATTACATAAATCGTAATACTTTGTAAGGAACCTTACGGAGTTCATAGAAATTTTAGAGATTTGAGAAGATTTGATCTTCGAAGGTTGGAGAAATAGTTAGGTTGATTTCTTGGAAGGTGACATAGTAGTTTGAAATATCTCGCTTGGCGAAGAAGTACTCTGATTGCAAAGGTACTCTACGAGGTTCATTGCAAGATATGATGGTTGTCGAGGTTTAGTTAGGTTGACAATTTTTTTAATAAAATCACACAATCAACTGTGGAAGAAAATCATATTTATTGAAATTTTTAATTTTTCTGACTGAGTGAAAATAATGCCTGGACCGGGACTCGAACCCCGGATCTTTGACTTACAAGGTCAAGGCTCTACCAATTGAGCTATCCAGGCCGACATCCCCGTCAGCATTACTCACTCAGGCAACCTTTTAGGCAGAAACAATCTGGTCTATCATTTAGATAGCTCAACAGAAATAAGCCGCAGGAAATGGAAAACACTATTAAACAATGGGAGAATGAAATACAATTTTTTTAAATAAAATCACACAATAAACTGTGGAAGAAAGTCATATTTGATTTTCAAATATGATTCAGAATCAAATATGAGGTTGAGTCTTGAAAGGAGGCACAGCAGTTGGAATTGATATATGTGTCAGTGGAGAAATACTCGGGTTGTATTTGATTTTCAAATATGATTCAGAATCAAATATTAGGTTGAGTCTTGAAAGGAGGCACAGCAGTTGGAATTGATATATGTGTCAGTGGAGAAATACTCGGGTTGTAAAGGGACTCTAATGACTTTGTTGTAATGTTTCGTGGTTCACGAACTTTTGAGTAGTTTCGGTTGAATATATTTTAGATGATGTTCGAAAATATGCAAATTGATTCTCTAGTGAAACTGTTTAGGAGAAAGAAAACTTAAATTCGAGGTCAGTTGAAGAGAGAAGAGAGGAGAGGTCTCTGGTTTCTTCTAATCGAAAAGAGGTAGTATATAATGTTTAAACTTTCGTATTAGTAGGTCAAAGATAGATGTATTTGTTACTATGTACGAGTAGCCATATAACCACAATTTTACAAGTATTAAACTTTTAGTTTGTTCTTAATAAGAGTATCGTCATTAATTACACGTTTCACAACAGCTGTATGGACCGGAAGGAAAGAAGAGTAGAGAGCTTACCTTTACAACTTACCTTAAAAAAAAAAATAAAAAAAAAATCTGAATCTTGATAAACTATAAAAGTTGTATAACAAAATACTGCTCTTCCCATTAACCTTCCTACCCTGTTAAAAAAATTTTACGTTTTACCTGTATGGGTCGAATCGACCCACTTTGTATAGATTAAATTTAGGTCTTAAGAAAGAATTTCTATGGAGCTCATTTTACATCTACGTTTCCGACAACTATCGGCAACTATTGACTATTCCTGAAAATGAAGTCTACTCAAAAGAAAAAATTGTTGTTTTAAGTATTTCTATGCATGTTAATACACGTTTCTATGCACATTTTACTTGTATGGGTCGAATCGATCCACTTTGTATAGATTGAATTTAGGTCTTAAGAAAGAATTTCTATGGAGCTCATTTTACATCTACGTTTCCGACAACTATCGGCAACTATTGACTATTCCTGAAAATGAAGTCTACTCAAAAAAAAATTGGTGTTTTAAGTATTTCTATGCATGTTAATTCACGTTTCTATGCACATTTTACTTGTATGGGTCGAATCGATCCACTTTGTATAGATTGAATTTAGGTCTTAAGAAAGAATTTCTATGGAGCTCATTTTACATCTACGTTTCCGACAACTATCGGCAACTATTGACTATTCCTGAAAATGAAGTCTACTCAAAAAAAAATTGGTGTTTTAAGTATTTCTATGCATGTTAATTCACGTTTCTATGCACATTTTACTTGTATGGGTCGAATCGATCCACTTTGTATAGATTGAATTTAGGTCTTAAGAAAGAATTTCTATGGAGCTCATTTTACATCTACGTTTCCGACAACTATCGGCATCTATTGACTATTCCTAAAAATGAAATCTACTCAAAAGAAAAATTGGTGTTTTAAGCATTTCTATGCACGTTAATAATGTGGGTCAAATCGACCCAGACAGGTTATATGACACATATTTTTTGGGGTGGTTTAAAACAAAACAATGACTCTGAAAACATCATATATTAAACAAATGCACATTTTTTAGGCTCACATAATGTTTGAACAATCAAAATTAAAATCTGTAGAAGATATCGAAAGACCAATTTTAAAAATGGGTCGAATCGACCCATACAGGGTAGAAAGGTTAACACAAGGTGAACTTATGTTAATATTTAAGGTCCAGTTAACCCATTAACCGACAAAACTAGAAATAATGATTTTTTCTAAATACAAACAGTAACACTCATTGTTTTGATCATGTTTTGATCATTTAATAATTTAAAATAAAATTATGAAAATTAGTCTTATCTTACTAAATATAGAGTGTTATATTTGTACAACTTCAGTGAAATAAGAGAATAGAGTAAATACAAATAAAAATTTACGGAAATTTCCTTCAAGGAGCATAAAACAGAAAAAACTACAGACGACTTCAAAAGTAATTATTTTATTACGAAAACATTTTTTTAGAAATTATGTAAACTTATTCAAATATGAAGATTTTCAAAACTTTTGGTTTGGGAAGGTATTTCAAATTTGAAATAATTCATTTTTAAACTTAAAACTATTTTTCAGATATTTTTTTTTTTTTTTTTTTTTTTTTTTTTTTTTGTAATAAAATAAACATCTATCCTTTTCTTACTCAAAAACAATATTTAATACAAAATATCTTTTTTAGTTAACTGTTAACATTTGTTCGATTATTTCTGGTGTTGCGTGAACCCAACACAAGCAGATAATGGGTAATGGGTTAAGATATTTAACTTGTTTCCCATAGGTTACAACTCTGTACAGGGAAGGTATAACAGCATTTCATTATCCATTTTTTTTTTTTTTTTTTTTTTTTTGGGGGGGGGGGGGGAGTATTGTAAACGAATACTGAATGATTCCCATAATATATTCATAGCTGCGAACATTTCAATTTTTTCACATTTATCATCAATAGAAATTTATCGCATTTTCGATAGAAATATTTTGCATTTATTTTATACGATTAAATAATTTTAAAACGTTTATAGAAAATTTCTGGCAAAGAGTTTCTCGGGAAAATGAAAGACCTGGAAGCTATTTCTATCCTATACTAAAATTGATTTAAGGCCTTTATCTATTATTGTAGCATCTATCGTTAGAAATTTTTACAAAAGACGATTTCTTTGCATTTTATTTAATTGACAGGATATTTCTGAAAATACTGTTGTTCACAAGATCAATTAATTAAAATCAAAATGATTTTTATTTGATTGAAAACCACGCGTAGAAAAGAAAAAAAAATCGAAACCGGCTCAATCGAATAATTTTAATTCTTTAAAAAAAAAAAAAAAAAAAAAAAAAGTTTTTCCATTTTTATTTATTTATTTATTTATTTAATATTTAATATAAATATTTTTCTCTGGTATTGTTTCCGTTGATAAAACATTAATGTGGCGAAAACATGTTATTATTAGGCTAAACCATACGGATAAATTTTGAGCAACTGGATTTTTAATCAATTAAAATAATCTTTTCTTAGGGAAATATGTTATGATAGTATATTTAATTACATATCTACTGAGTACTTTTCCTTAGTTTTGACAGATTTTACTTAAACAAATTTATTTTTTAAAACTTATCTAACTCTATTTATAAGCTTGTTTCCAATGAGAAGGAAGAGAAAGATATTTGAGATATTTGAGAAAGAAGATATGTATAATGAGTAAGATGATTGATTGAGTAAGACGAAGTGATTGTATAATGAGAAAGAAGAGACCGGTGGGGCATTGTGCGATATTTTTCCGGATCAGATTTTTTTTATTTTTTTATTTTTTTTTTCACATAATAAAAATTAATGCAATTTTGAGAATACCTTAATTATAATGATTCTTTTTAAAATAGTGACCAGCGAAGCGGGTGTAGCCTGCTAGTTTTAAAAAATTTCAAGCATAAATCTGCTCAATTTTCTGTATACTATTTTAATTACAGTAATTAGCTTATCCTTATTAGCCACTAAATGATAGTGCACGGAATTTAACTAAGCAAATATGCTTTACAGCATATTTAAAGAAAATTTATAATAGTAAATAATTCTAAAAAAAATTAAATATCTTCTAACAACTGCATAAACTACACAAGGTATTTTAAAAGTAATATTCATTTATTTATTAGTAATTATAATATCGTAAAAACAGAAAATTTAAATATTTAGTTTTTATGTTTGTAGTTTTTCTCAATGTGTTTAATAAGCAAGCACAATTAAGTAAATACATTGCACTTTTATTAAAAATTAAAGCTTGAAATATTTTTCATTGTTTTAACTAAAACGATTGCAAATGTATATGTATATATATATGCTATTTTTTAATTTAATTTAATCTTAGTTAATGAAATGTAATTTATTGTAGCTTACATATCTGATATTTACAATTTTTTGCACTACTACTACTATTACTATACTACTGCTGTTGCTGTTACTACTACTGCTACAAATAATAATAATCGTTATAGATAACAACAATAATAATAATACATAGTAATGAATAATATTTTGTAGAATAATGAACAAAAATTTTGAATTCATTAGTCATTTTGTGGTTGTTAAAAAAAAAAAAAAAAAAAAAACTCAAAATATATATTTGCAATTGCTACATATGCTACCACCTATTTTCTGTGCACGGCTTTGCATACACACACACACACATATATATATATATATATATATATATAACATGTATATTGGCTGTTGGCAAATATTAGCATGTGTTATTTTGATGAGAAGTTATTATTTTAATTTTTAATTGAGAAATTAATATTTTATTATAAATTTCCTTTGAGAACAGTAAAGTTTGAAATGAAAATATTTTACAAAGAATTACAGAGAGAAAACTAAACCTTCCAAGATAATTATATATATATATATATATATAAATTAAATATATATATATAAATTATATATATATATATATATATATAAATTTCTTATAAAAACATTCATATACAATATTGAAACATAATATTGCTTCAAAAATCTTATGCAGGCATATTTTTGCCAGGAGTTTTTGTTTCAATACTATAATATATACTCTAAATGGGAAATTTATTTCCTCTAGGACGTTTATTTTATTTAAATAGAATAAATGCCTTCTATGATACTGTTTACTTTAAGTTTTTCCTCCAAAATTAGGAATAGAGCAGTCGGTTATTGATTGATATGTTTTGCTAAGGAAAAGATACTTTTCTGAAATTAACTTTAAGCGAACAACATAAAGTGAGGAAAGTAAAATATTGGCTTTTTGTTTTCACTTGACAGAATTTCTCTTCGCTTAAATTGTTTGTTATTCTTTAATTTTCTGTTTTATTTGAATTAATTGAATATAAATAATTGTATTACTTTTCCTATTATGTTTTAATGTATTTCTTGTCGTGAAACTAATAAATGTAGAATGGTAATGCTTTTTTAAATATAGATATTATTATTACAAAATATTTTTCAAAAGCTGATAATTGGCATAATACAAATGTTATTTTTCACCAACGGCATAAATATATGCATTGATTATAATAAATTTGTGTAAAAACATAAAATACTTCATAATAAAACAAGTAATTTGAGAAGAAATATGTATATCTGTTTGAAAGAATATGATCAGTTGAACACCGGAAAGTTTTTGCATGTATAAAAAAAAATGATTTCAGAAGTAACTAAAAGAGGGCGCTCGCACACCATGCTGAGACAATTATGTAAATCAGGCAATCATAAACACAAAATGAAACGGCTCACAATTACATAACACTGTACATTTCTTTTAAGGTACAATATGTTCAGCATGACCCCTAGCACGAGGTGTTAGGCCAGAGAGAGACACCTTACTATGCCTATTACCATTGATTTTAGCATGTCCACATCCATTGACGGATCATCGAACGGCATTTTTCACTTCCGCCAAAGAGGCTTCAAATCCACGATATACACCAGACGAAAGTATCCCCCAACTAAAAAAATCCGTCGGGTTTATTGCTAGTTTAATTTTTATATAACGTCTCAATATGACGACAAGCACTTTCTTTCGGTTACTTTTGGAATTAACTTTATTTTATTCATAGTAAAAAAATCCATTGTTCCTCGGATAATATTCCTTCACACTGTTTTTTTTTTTTTTTTTTTTTTTTTTTTTTTTTTTCTCGAGAATTAATTCTTGGATTATTATTTTTGAAGGCTGTAGGAATTTATGACGCATTCGGTATATAAAGCATGAATACAAAATAGAAATAAATAGGTTATTGTATGAAGCAAAGCACCTAATAAGCAAGAGAATAAACTCAAGAATAGAGGTTTACCCAAAGTACGTCTGATAAAATTTGAATATTTTATTCACCATATTTGTATTCATATCACAAATTTAGGTGATAAAAGCTTAAGCGGTTTCTTTGGTGTTGGTGTAAATTGTAAGGGTAGATTGACTACAGAAAAACTCTGGGCTTATGTGGAAAGCCCTCGAGTTTTGGAGAAAAGCATTTGAAATGCCGAACAGCTAGTCCGAAGAGCGTAGCTTGATATATCGAATTCAGCCCCACCTGTCTACGAACTTCGGAAGTAGAACATTTCAGCCACTTGTTGGTCTTATGCAAAATTCAATTTAAAATTTACTCATTTGCATAGCTATAATAGTAGTTCCATAAAATATATTAACGAGTACTCAATTAAAAAGTACAGGTCATTTGTCTTTTCTGTTTTAAAGACAAAAAATATTTTTAAACCGAAATATTGAATTGTAAACCTAAATTCAAGGTACTAATTTTTTGAAAACTAAGGAGATTTATATCACTGGATGTTTTGGTTGATTGTCTGTGTTGGCCAATTTTTGCACATATAAGCTCACTGGATGATTCCTCTACGGCTTGAAATTGGTTTTGAACCACTATCAGCATTCTTAACTTAAACTGGATTCAAATTTCTGCAGAGGGTTTCATGTTAGTAGATTAATACAAAGTCTGTGTTTTAGCATTATATCTATTAAAACAATATGGAAACAAAAACAAATAAACAAATAATAATAAGATAAAAACTTCGGTCAATTTTTACTATTGAATTTTAATGGATTGGACAAATTTATTAACCGAGGAATTCCAATATTCCTAAAAGCAAGTTGTTCTGTCAGATTTCGACTATGATAATTTAATTGGCATAGCAATTAAACTTTATCCAAAGTTTCCATGTTTGAATCCTATTCTGATCACTTTTTCTCTTTTAAATACTCATTCATCCAATTCATTAAAAATAATTTTAAGATAAAAAATATACTTTTTATGTACCATGTTTTAAATTTTCAGATGAATCATAGAGCTCTTATCAATGTGCATAAAATTTTTTAAGTGATAATGACGTTTATATCTTTCAGATGTATAATTTAACTTTTTATAATTTTTTAACGTTCACGTTGAATTAAATGTATTTATTTTTATGTCGAAAGAAAATGAACTCGTAAATTTTTTTTGGCAACAATTAAATTATAGCTAATATTTTAATGGCTATTTTAACGCTATTAGGATGTTATTTTTTCATATTTTAATTAATTATAAGAAAACTAATCAAAAATTCGAAAATCGGACTTAAGTATTGTGTTGTCACCGGGTTCTGAGCTACTGTGAAAGTTTGAAATGTCTAGCTAGTAGGAAAGTTAGTTAAAATTCGATTGCAAGATTTGTACCGGAAAACACACAAACAAACAAACAAGAATAGAAGTTAATAAAAACATGGTAAAAATAAATAAATAAATAATATGATTTAAATCGGTTGATTAATTCATGAATAAAAATTTCTAAATAATATGAGTTAATATTTTAGTGTAAAATTATTCACAGAAGTGTAAACATATTCATTGGATTATCCTATTCTTTAACCACATTTCTTGCGACTATGGGAGCTTCTACGCAAATGCTGAGTAAACGAGTTCAGGGTTAAAATATAGGAGGATAACTATTTTGGTTGAGAAAAAATAGCGATAAGGGAACGCCGAATGATTGGATGTTTACCAAATCTCAAAGTGTTGGTCAATTTGGTACCCCTCGAAGCCTTTGGACTCATTTTCAAATTTTTTTAGGCACGAGAAACGTGGTTACCCTGTAGTTTGAATCATTGTTTTAAAAATGTTCTAAGTGTTGAAAGATATTACAATGTGCCATGATTCAAATTCATAACTATATGAGGTTCTTTAAAACATTTTTTTTTTCAATACTATATCCTTCAGGTTTACATATAAGAATATACTCTGCGAAATAAATATTTATTTGTCAGCTTAGGTTCTCCCAAACAGGGGTCAAGCGGTTTTACTCTCGAAGAAAATAAACAGAATGTAACAGGTTTTAACATATGTCACGCTCGTTGGCCTAGCTGTTCGGAGTTTTTAGTCATTTTCTTCAAACTCGAAAAGCTAGGACCCCTTAGAAAAATCACCACTGGTGGCATTTCACACAGTTCTAGTCCCTTAACATTGTCAATATCTCTCTAACATCAAGAGTAATTTAAGTTTGAAATAAAAGATTTGTGATCCTATAGTACTATAGTTACTAAATGGATTGATAAATTAAAACAATAATGCTGAAGAACTTAAACGATTAGCCATCAAGAAAAACTGTGAATATTTTCATATTGAAAGAGATTACATTTTGCGTAGAGTATCATTAATTTAGAAGTGACTATTAAATATTTTATAAAGAAACATCATTTTTTAAACTTTAATTTAAAAATATTAAGTAATTTTCAAAAGTATATTTCTGGTTTTTAAGAAGTTTTAATCTTGAAGCTTAGATGGAAACAAGAAGCAACAAAGTCTTAAAGTTTTGAGAAAACTTTTATCTAAGCTATATGTTTGGTAGATTTAGGAAATCGTATTTTTTTTTTTTTTTTTTTTTTATTATTATTATTTAATATTACTTTAAAAGAAGGACATTCTGTAAAAGGATTTTTTTTTTTTTAATTTTTTTTTTTTTTTTTTTTTTTTTAGTTCTGAAAACATATTACAAAGCTCTAAATGAAACTTAAAAAATATATATATATATGAAGTATAGATAATGCTGTTTTTCAGTTTTACATTGATAAAGGTTTAAACTATTTCTGTTTCAACTCTTCTCGGAAAAGTTGAGTTTTAAATTTAAATTTAGAATTTTTCTTACAGAATTTAGACACATTTTTCTCCCTGAAATTCTAAATATTCTTTTCTAGCCAATTTTTTTCCATCAATCATTAAAAAATTAAAGTAAAATAAAATACAGAACTTTCTTCATAAACTATATTCTTAATTGTTTATATCAAAAATTTAAAGTTGTAGCAATACATCGAAGATGTCTGAAGAAAGAAAAAAAAAAAAAAAGAGTTAAAATAATAATAATAATAATGATTAACAGTATTACAGAACGTGTCAACGTTGAAAAGATTATGTTATCTAAGAAAAGAGGATAAAATTGTTGTTATCTATCTTCCTTTGGCAATTTAATTATTTACATTATTAACATTCTAGATATAAAAAGAAATGCATAAACCTTTTAATCTGCACTAATTACTATGAGAATAGTGAATATGTCATTTTAAACTCAAAGCTTACTTTTACGAACTCGAAAAAAAAAGTATACAAGAAAGTATTATTATTATTATTATTATTATTATTATTATTATTATTTGAGAACATTTGCTAAACAATATTCTTAAAAAAATGATTGTATTGTAGTTAACAATGTTTAATAGAAGGGGAAGTTCTCTTCAATTGTCGCTCGAAATATTTCTATAAATTTATATTAATTCAACTTCAATCTAAAGAAACATATGGTAAAGTACTCTATTTTAGAATTTATGTTTATTGGAAAAAAAAAAGGAAAAGAAAAGAAATCTTACGTACAGCAGAATGGGCAAAAAATCCGTAAATATTTTCTAAATTCATAAAACTGGAAAAAAATAACCGAAATAAAAACGGTTTGCAGGATTAGCATTGATAGGTCACGATTTTTTTTTTTTTTTTTTTTTTTTTTTTTTTTTTTTTTTTTTAGATAAGGGAAAAAAATAAAAATTAAAAATTAAAATTAAAATTAGCCTACAGATGGCGCTGATATGAACAACTTAGTTGAAAATATACAGATGAGACAGGCGATGGCGAATACTTTTGGCTATGGGGAAATTTTAAACCCCGGGTATATCGATCCCGTCCATCCAATCTGTTGGAAAAGAAAAATGCAATCCGCCGAGAGCTGTCATGTATACTGCCAGACATGCTGCACTCTGCCGTTGCTGGATTTGTGACACGTCTGCAATGTGTTATCACCTGTGGTGGTGGACATGTGAACACATATAGCTATAAAAAATGTTTTGGCAACATTATTTTTGTTATTTACATGCCTTTTCTTTCACTTATGTACGAAACGCCCCTTATCGGCTGTTTTTTGAACTATTTTTTTTTTTCTTATCTTAAAAAAAAAAAAAAAAAAAAAAAAAAAAAAAATCCCGTGACTTATCGTTGCAAACTTGCAAACCGTTTTATTTAAGGACTTTTTGCCTACCCTGTATTTGCTGAATAGGGGTGACTATTTGGCAATTTTTTTTATAAAAAAAATATTTTTTTTATGCCCGCCAGATTTTTGTTTTAACCACTATTATAAAATAGTTATCTTTACCTTATTCAGTTGCGGATTTTTTTAAATAAAATAAATATTTCTCTTAATAAGTAGTGGCGTAAAAAGTCGTAAATATTGGCATTTATGGATTTTTTTATTACAAAGAAAAAAAAAAAAAACTGTACAAACGTGATTTAATTAGAATCATGTTCTGGCTGTATATACTGTTTTGTGTTATTAATAAATTTTGTGAACATTTTTTGAAAATTTTTGCGATAGTGCAATTTTTTTTTTTTTTTTCTTTTTGTCAGAATTTTTCTGCAGACACGGGTTGAAGTAATAATGCACTTAAAATTTATTCATCATCAATTAAATTATTATTATGCACTTTTTAATATAGAAATTTTGATTAATTAAAAAATAAGATTCACACGTTGTTGAATTTAATCAAGACTCATTTAAACTTTCCATACACCCAGAAAGAATATTTTCTTGAATATTTAAAGAAAATGAATAAATATAAAATAGTTTTAGTATTGTTGAACATTTTGCATTGAAATTTTAGTAGAAATTTTTGAAAGTAAGGAGATTCTATGAATGGAAGATTTTTCGTATCTATTTTAAAAAGAAATATTTTCGATGATATTTAAAAAACAGTCAGTTAAAATAAATATTTATATGAGAATAGAAAGCTTAATGATGGGCGCAACGCATTGTAAAATATTGATATTCTATTTACTTTCAAACTTGCAAGCAGAAATAAAATAAACAATAACACACTAAATTATTTGACATTACATTTTCACTTTTAATTCAAATATATTTTTTTAACTTATATTCTTGAATGTATTTCTTATAACTTCTAAATAAAATATATATCTAAACCATTGTAAATGTTCATGGAAACTAGAAAACTGTGATAACAAGATAAATACAAATTTACAAAACTAAGTTTTTAAACATATTCTTCTGCACACCATCTTTTTTAATGAAATCTCTAGAAATAAATTTCTACTTGAATGTTTTGCCATAGCCTCCTAAACTAGATGCCTGGCTCGGAAACTTGACAACTGTTCTAGCGGTAGACAGCGCCACCTGGTACAGATTGTGCGACTTTTTTATTCAACAGCCACCAAAAATTTTTAAAAGTGGATTTGATATACATGAAAAACAAATAGAATCGAATAAACGCCGATTATGTATATCATATATCACTTCTTAAAATTATTGATGACAATCGAATAAAAAAGTCGCGCAATCTGTATCAGGTGCTCCTGTCTACCGCTTGAATCAATATCAAGTTTTAGAGCCACGCGACAGGCATCTAGTTTATGACGCTATGGTTTAGCCTTGTTTTATTGCATAAGAAAAAATAAATGCTATTTTAAATTAGCGATATGAAAAATTAATGACCACGTGTATGCTAGAATGTACTCATTTATTAAGATTTTTATCACATAATTTGCAAAATACTACTCCTAACTCATTCTTATTAAAAAAAAAAAAAAAAAAAAAAATGAGGTGAATAAAACTTAAAAAAAAATGACAGATCTGAAACTTCATTTCAATGTTAAAAGAGGAAATCCTACAACCTGCACCTCTATTAACATTTTTCATCACCTATCATAAATAAATCAATATATATATATATTAATGTATGGGTTTATTTTGAGGCAAAAATTCTTAATAATAATAATAATAATAATAATAATAAATAAATAAATAATAAATTAATGCTGAAAGAAAATACAATATTTTTGTTTGATTTATCTTGTTTTGTTTCTTTCTGATCCTACAGCCTGGGATTTTCATGTCAGAATTGTAATTGCAAAGTAAATTTTAGAGGAATTTCCAGTGATTCTTTGTTATAAATCAATCGTAAATGGAATTTAAAATAAAAATTTATATTCCACGAAATATAATATATTCGAATAAAACATAATTTAGTCTTAATAAACTGAATATCGTACAAACAACGCGTAAAATGCATAATAAACAATAATAAATTTAAAGAAGACGGTTTTCGATAAGTTATATCTCGAAACCTATATTTTTATGTTTAGTTCATATCCGAGAATAAAAACTGTGACGCAATGTTTACAAACAGTTTCTGTGTCCGTATTTTTCGAAAACTAACAGAAAAATGTGACTGATTCGTCTGGGATTAAGAGCAAGATTCCTTCAATTCCAGAACGAGTAAATTTGATATATTTTCCAAAAGAATTTATTTTTAGATGAAAGAAGTAAATAAGTTTAAATGAAACTACAATATACATTTTTATCGTTTACAGAATCATTTTTTTATAAACAAAAGTAAATAAGAAACGAATAACAACATTTATCGCTAAAGTTTAATTGCCATGACAAAATAATTTTAGGGAGTGGTGGCAGAATGGTTTTAATTGATAAAGGTGTAGAGATATGAGGCAGTTTAAATGTATTTAATTATCTTTAAATGTAAAAAAAATCATAAAAATTTTAAATGATAAGAAATGTTCTTCAAAATTTAAAAATACTAATTATTATCATACCTGTAAGAATAGTAATCCAAGGCATGTTGTTTAAGTATTCCCTCTTTGTCTATATGTATTTATTTATTTATTTATTTTTCTTTTAAGATGAACCAGGGCTATTTAGTCGGCTTTTTATTCTTTTTTTTTTTTTTTTTTTAGATTACAACTCATCATTTTAAATTTATTTTTACGCTAACATTATCAACTAGCTGGAACCCGTCTAATTCAACGGTCACTTTATTGACCGTAATGTTTCAAAAATCGTCGCATCATTATTTAAATGTATTTCAAGTTAAAACATCTAATATAATTTACGACATTTCACTTAAAAAAAAGAAATTCGGAAAAATGCTTATAAATAGAAATACTATATACGACACCACTTTCTACAAAGTACTGTCAATGGTGACGTCAAACTGACTCCAAATAAACAGTTGCTATCTTTTATTTTCTATTTCGTTTAATACTATGACTACATGTTAGCTGACCCGCCCGGCATTGTCCGGGCCTATGATAATAACCTTAAATGAACCTTAAATTTGCATGATTTTAAATCCTAAACTCGATTTCGTTTGAATTTCTATTTTTAAATAAAAGCATCGCGAAAACAATAATCAGATGTAACAAAAAAATTACCTTGAACCGAACGAAACTATGCCTTTTGACCCCGGTGCCTACGGCAGCGCATACGCCGGCCGCTAATAACATAAAAAAACTCCCAAAAATTAATCTGGAACCAAACGAACCCGACCGGCATTGCCCGGGCCCATGATAATAACCTTAAATGAACCTTAAATTTCTATGATTTTATATCTTTAACTCGATTATGTTTGAATTTCTATTTTTAAATAAAAGCATAGCATCGCAAAAAAAATCAGCTGTAAGAAAAAAATTACCTCGAACCGAATGAAACTCTGCCTTGTGACCCCGGTGCCTGCGGCAGCGCATACACGGACCATTAATAACATGAAAAAATTCCCAAAAATTAGCCTGGAACCAAACGAATCCGACCGGCGTTGCCCGGGCCCAGGATAATAACCTTAAATGAACTTTAAATTTGTATGATTTAATATCTTTAACTCTATTTTGTTTGAATTTCTATTTTTAAATCAAAGTTCGCGAAACAAATAATCATATGTAACAAAAATATTACCTCAAACCGAACGGAACTGTGGTTCGTGACCTCAGTGCCTGCGGCAGCGTATTTGCAGGTCGCTAATAACATGAAATTTTTTTTAAAAATTAATCTTGGACCGAACGAACCTCTGAATCGTGTTTCCGCCGCCTGTGGCTGCGGCACCGTATAGCAGGCATGCTACGCACGCGCTACAAAATTCACTTTCCTCCACCACGGGGCGCAGTATGTTGCATAAGAGCATCACCAATCACCTTGAATTTCCAAGACTTTTCAAATAAGGTGTCACTGGTGGTGTTCACTGCAAAATCCTTTAGTTGCACTTTCTCCCGCCAGGGGACATAGTGTGTTCTGTACGAACATCACCAACGGTCAGGAAATACCAAGACCTTTAAAATAAGGTGTACCATGATAGGATCTACAGCAAAATCACCTAGTTCCATTTTTCACTATCAGGGGTTGCACTATATTGTATACGAACATCCCCAATCGACATGAAATTTCAAGACTTTTAAAATGAGGTGCTACATGTGTGGGTCTAGGACGGATTTCCCTCTCAAACTAATTTCCCCCCCTTTCCCCCCCCTCCTAATCTACTTTCCCCCTTTTTGCCCCCTTTAAAATCGAAAATTCCAAATTCGCAGAAAGTGATTTTTTAGTATTCGACTCTAGTCCCCATATGTACAATTTCTTCACCGTGAAGTAATTTGGAGCTTAGTTAAGCTCGTAAACGGGTTTTTAACCCGTTTCCCCCCCGGGGGGAAACCGTTCGACTTTTTTTTATTTTTCTCTTTTCATAGCACATCTACAGACCAAGACCTTTTTTTAGATACCTAAACCAAATTTTTACACCAAGTAGTTCTCTCAATATAGTGGAGACAGACAAAAACATGTTTCAAATTAATATATAGATATACATTCGAGAAGAAGTCACCTTGATAAAACTAGAAAATATTTGACACCAAGTAGCTTGAGCCAATCAAAACCTATATCGGGATAAATTAGCCCACGTCACCTGTTTAATGTTTTGATAGTGTAGAAGTTAAATTTTGTATCAAATCTCAATTTAAACGAAAACGCAATATAATCTTAAAAAAAAAAAAAAAAAAAAAATTATTTATACAACTTTCTTCAAAGAAGCCATAAAATTATGAAAATGAAATTTAGGCTTTAAGGGAAAAAAAAAAATATCAAGTTTAAGTTATAAGTAGAATTAATGCTTTTATTGATATAATTTAAAATGAAGACAGACACAAAATATCTTTTCTAGAATAGTAACTATTATGCATGCACCAAAGTGATTACAAGGGAGTACATTTAGTTCTTTGTTCTCCTAGTTTACTGATTTCAAACGAATTAAGGCAGCAAAGACACAAATTGTCGTGATCCTGCTCATTTTCGATCACTACATGTTTCTTGCTTCTGCATTGTCGTTTGGCTTTCGCGACGCTTTTTATTTACCACAAAAAAAAAAAAAAAAAAAAAAAAAAAAAGAATTTTTTTGGATATATATATATATATATATATATATATATTTTTATATTTTTTGTTTTGCTTTCATTTGCTTTTCATGTAATGCTTGTTTGATTAATGTGCCAGTCAATACTGAAGAATTTTGTTTCTCCCTTGCTGCAATTTCACTTTATGTTCTGCCAATAAAAAAAAAAAAAAAAAAAAAAAAACCACATCGCGTGGAAGAAAAATATCATTTGTATCAAGGTTTTTATTTGAGAATTGGTTGATACCAGACGGCCTTGAAAGGGGTCGAAATTGGTGGCACATTGGTGGATTGCTAACTTTAGTGTTTTCCACTGTGGAATCTGGTTAAGCCGATCTGTGGTATATACATTAGCATAAAATCTCAATCTGTTAAAATACTAATGTTTTTGAAGAACAGAGTAGATAATTTAATGTGGGGAGGTGGTAAACAACATTATGACTTTATTTTTTAAAATGTTGGCTCGTGTAAACAGGAATTCAAAGAAGGATCACTAATTATGTGGTTATCAAAATTCTAATCCCCTCCCCAGGAGCCGAATTATGTTTTATCCAATGCGAAAAAATTGTTTTTGAGATCTTGTCCATTACAGTTGATCTTTGGTGATGTTTGCCAGTCGGAATAACGTGGCCGATTAGCCGTGTGAAATGAGCCAACTAACTCCGTAATAATATTTTTAATTTTCATGATTGTAAAAATTATTCCAAAAGTATTACGATAAGCAAACATGTTCTATAGTAACTTTGAACGATTATTTTTATAAATATTATTTAGCAAAATTTTAAATATAATTTACTAACAAATAGAAAGCTATTATTTATAAGGGAAAAAATTTACTCGCCTTCGCAAAATCTTGAAAATTCTTTCAGATTCTCGTACCAGTATTGCCAAATTTACGCATTTCTCATAATTTTTATTCTTTTGACGTAAGTGTTCTTGAATATGTAGCGTTTATCGAATGTAATTTAAAATGTGCTAGCCTTTTTGATTGCGGAAGATAAAATTACTTACTGGAAATATTTATATCTTAGGAAAAATTAAATGTATCCTTTCATATTTCAGAATTTTTGTCTAATGTTTTATCAGTATTACTAAAATTTCGTAAAATTATGTTGAAACTCATTTTTATTATAAGGCGAAAAATTGCAAAAAAAGAAAAAAAAGAATGAAAGAAAGAAATTTAATCTACATATTATATAATTCATAAGAATACAAATTCATAAGCATATCATTCAAAAACATACAAATATTTTAAATACTAAATAAAATTATGAGTTAAAGTTGCAAGTCATTTATATCTTTCATGATACAGAACAATCCAAAGTATTTCCGTTTTTCTTCAACTTATGGTTGGGCCGTTAATTGCACTTGTGACTAAAGCGTTATTAGAAAGTGTGATTTAAAAAATATTCTTTAGATGTCGCACTTTCAAGGCCATTTTATCCAGTATTTCCTTAGAAAATAGAAAAAAAAAGTCAAATTAAAAAGAAAAAAAATATATATCCAACAATAGGATCAATAAGGATAGAAGTCTGAAACTATTATTCAAGTTTCTAAATTTGCCAACAACAGAGAAAATAGCTTTATTTTGTTATTAAATTTTTAGAGCTATTAATTTATCAAAGGGATGAGTCATTACAATGATATATATATATATATATATATATATATATATATATATAATAGATAACGTAATAAAATTTAATCTTAAAATTTAGCAATTAATATATATATATATATATATATATATATATATATATATAATTTTATTTGTAAACGTGTAAGTGATTTCATTTAATTTTCATAATAGTGTGTAAAACCTAAGTATGTTTAATTCCCTGCGTTTCAGAGAAAGGAAAATTTATAAAATATTTAACCTTTGTATATTTAATGTTTTCAATAATCAATGTTGTACTTGATATATATTCTTAAATGCTAAAGCTGTGAAAAATTTGCAGAAGTAATCTAACTCAACTCCTAAGCATTGATTTTCGTATTTTTTGCTTATTCGGATTGATCGAAATACATTTATATTTACCTTCAACACCCTTTTCTCTCCAAACAAAAACCTAATATGATCTACCTTATAAGAGTTTGAATAATTCAAAGATGCAAATTTGTAAAGCTAAACCCTCAAAATTATGTCTGGCAACCTAAATTTTTAACAGTTTCAACTTATGAATTTTTAAAGGTAATCGACTATTGATTATTTAGAAAATGACACAAGAATTACGCTTATGGAATCCTTTTTAATATAATTGTGCAGTATACGTTTTCGAATAGAAATAAATGTATAGATATATACTCTCTGACAAGCAAAATGAGCATATAGATTAAGCAAATTTATTATTATTATTATTAGTTTAAAATATTACATTAAATTTTGTGACTTTAGATTAATTCACGTGCGAAATGATTTTCATCAGAAATATAAAAATATGTTTTATTTTTCTCTTAATACTTTAAATACATACATTCACTGTGAATATTCTATAAAAGTGTATAAGAAAGAATTTAATTTTCTTTAATATAGGTCAAGCTTATATAAATATCTTGATTCTGAGACACAAATTGAATTTCATTAGTGGAATAACTTTAACTTCATTTTTAATTAATGAAAGCTTTTTGCTGATATATTTTTTTTTCTTCAAAAGAGATATAATTAGTGTTAATAATAAATGTAAAGTTGAATAAAAATAATATAGTTTATTTTTTTAATTTTAATACATATACTTTTCACAGTCTTTGTTCTTTTTGTATTATGAAAATAAATGCTGAGATGTGTTAGTTTATCGCATATCATATACTTTAAAGAGATTTTGTACTACACATGAATTGATTTTGTAAAATCGTAGGCTTAGCTTAGAAAATTAATAGCTATTCTAATTTTAAATATTTCAAAAGGATAAACTACACTTTAAAATTCTTTTGCATATTTAAAATATTTTCAATTTTATATTTAATGAACAACAACTTTCTTTATAAATTCAAAATATGAATATTTTCTGTAATTAATTAAATTTAGATTTACAAAGTGAAATCATAGAATATTTGCGGACACATGTAAACATATATTTAGTGTCACTGCTATTTTAGATTCAATTAACTGTGGATACATAAACAGGAACCTGGTACAAACAAGGAAATTCTAAGTTAAAAGGATTACATAGAAAATATTTTAGATAACAAACTTTAAAATTTTAAGACATCTTTACTCTAATTAAACTAGAGCGTAACTCACATCATTAATTAACTTTTCTTATTTTTTATAGACGCGACATATTGAAGAACCTTAGAAGGTGGTTCCTTCTTGGTCAAATTGCAAAATTTTATGAAAGGATGAAGATAAATGATATTGGCATGTTTTAAATTTATCAGATACTTGAAAGAGTGTTTTTTAATTCTAAATACAAATTTAAAGTAAAAAATTTCATCAACTATTGTGCTTTACATTAAACCAAGTGGTTTAAAATATTTATAATTTTTAGAACATCCTGTAATATAATTCAGTTAATTGAAAAAAAAAAAAGTATATATATATATATGTATCGGTAAATTATAAAATCACATTTATATAATGAGTTTATTTATTTTAAGGAGTTATTTAGTGTTGTACAATCATTAATATTAAAAGTCAATTATTTGTATCTTTCAAAACTTATTTATTTATTTTTTATTTTTTGTTCAATGTTATTAGGTATAACAAACCTGAGTACAAAGTACGCAAAATATTTTTAAATTACACACATATATGTATGAATACATTGTGAGGTTGAGACTGTAGAAGGTCACCACAGTTTGTTTAAAATTACGCTGGATCCAGCAAAGTATTAAGTTGGGATGGTTGAATCGCTTAGGCGCCAGTGACTCGGCGAAATTCTAGGTCGGAATAGTTTTGTGTCGACATGGTGCTGCAACGAAGGTATTAAGTTGTGAGATGCAGATGAATTGAAAGCGATTTTGAAATACAATTTTTTTATTAAAATCACACAATCAACTGTAGAAGAAAATCATATTTTACTTGAAATTTTATTTTTCCGACTGAGTGAAAATAATGCCTGGACCGGGAGTCGAACCCCGGATCTTTGACTTACAAGGTCAAGGCTCTACCAGTTTTGAAAGTTTGGTTGAAATGAAGAAAAAGGAAGTTGGTAGAAAGTAGTATGAGATGCAGATCGTTTTCGTAAAAGAGGTGGTGTAGTGGAGTCTTGTCCGACGTTTGTCTACGACAACGACTAAATCTTAGAGTCTAGATAAAGTTATATTTCGGTAGTTGAGATTAAGTTGTGCTTAAATTAAGTAGTTTGATGAGTGTTGTGGTGCTACAGTTCGAGTATTTGTGAATGAAAAATAGATTCTGCCGGGAATCCGTGGATCTGTTTGGAAGTCACGGCATCTAAGTAAATGGAGTCTATCCGTCTATAACTTCTGATATTCTGGAGTGAGATATTTCAATTTATCTAAATTAGTTATTATACATTTATTTGATAAAGTATTTAAATCCGTTGACTGAGCTACCAAAATCCAGATCATCCTCCCATTATTCTAGTTGAATAAACTCTTAGTTTTATTGTTATATATCTGAGTCTCCGTGCTAATTTCATATTTAATACTTAAGTAGTTAAGTTAACTAAGTTAAGATGGGGTCTGCGTCAACGCAAACTTCACAACATATATATATATATATATTTAAAAATGTTTGGAAAAACTCTTAGAAATTAAATTTTATTATTTTAGTATGCACTAATTTTTCCACTAATGGAAATTGTAAATGTACTTCTGATCTTTCTCTATATGATAGATAAATTAGAGGAAATATAAAGTAGATAATTCAAAACAAATAAGTGAAAAAAGTTACAAATATTATTGAAACAGTGATAAGTAGCATTGTGGAAAAGCAATAAAGGCATTTTTATTTATTTTCCTACCACTATCTTTAAATTTCAACGTTTGTTTAATTTTATTGAAAAAATTGTTTATCATTTTTTTTTTCAAAATAAAAATTTAATAAATCTTATTAAAATATACAAAAACCCATAAAAAACTGTTTATATTGATATAGAATATAGAAGTTACAGATATACTATACAAAAGTTACGAAAATTGTTTGTCTGAATGCAGAAATATCATTTCTTTAGTTTCTGCCTCTACTTTTCGCTTATTAAGTTCCTAAATTTATTTAGTGTAAAGAACATGCTATGATTTATACTGCGAAAGTTTTGCCCGAAAATCAAAAGGGGACCAGTAAAAAAAAAAAAAAAAAAAAAAAAAAAAGTTATCACTTTTGGAATTGTTCCGTAAATAAAATCTTTTTGTAAAAAAATAGAACCGACTCCAAAAAGGAACTACTATTCAAACAACTAAAAATGAAAGAAAATTGGTAGAAATTGGAACTGTAAATTGCGCCTAAAAGTATAAAATAATTTCCTTCGCCAAACAACCTATAACACTACAATTAATCATAACTTTTGAAGTCGGCGCAAAATTAAATAAAATTTAATTAGTTTTTAAAGGTTTGTCTTTAGATCGGTAGCAACAAATGCTGTTGTTTCGAATGATCCATTTTCATGTTTCCTGTATTATTTTATCACTGTATACAATTGGTCCATTAGTAGCATCTACATAGAACAGTGAACATTCTTCACAATGCGGTATTTATGTTTCTACGAAGTTAGAGTTTCCTTTGCAAATTTGGTATAACTTTGATAACTATCATCCTTGATGGCTTTTGGATTTGGTGATCAAAACGTAAGGCAAAAATATACACGCAAGATGTATATTTTCATAATCTATATTGTACGATGTGTTGTTTCATATTCTAGATTTCTCTCTTGATATACCTTATCAAAACAATCATGATATCCCAAAAAAATTAAATATGTTTGCCAGATAATTTTGCGATTTTTCTTTCACCAAGGACGTCAGATACCAGCATCTTCGCCAACTTTTGCTGCTTACGAAATCTTATTTGTTTTCTTGAATCAAATTAGTTCTCGGTTGCATTTTGCAGGTAACAATGTGAGATGTATATTTTGAATAGGATTTGATTTTTGTATTGAATAAAGGTATCAATTTTTATTTAATTTTGCGCCGGCTTCAAAAGTTATGATTAATTGTAGTGTTATAGGTTGTTTGGCGAAGGAAATTATTTTATACTTTTAGGCGCAATTTACAGTTCCAATTTCTACCAATTTTCTTTCATTTTTAGTTGTTTGAATAGTAGTTCCTTTTTGGAGTCGGTTCTATTTTTTTACAAAAAGATTTTATTTTACTCTTTTCAGTGAAAACTTATTTATATAGCAGAGCATCAGAAGACGTTCGACGGAAGTTTCACAAATCACAAGTTCCAAGAAAAGTGACATTACTCAAAAAATGGTTTATGTCACTGAAAAATACATGAAATGCACCCAATGTGAACAAAAAAGTTACATCTCCATCTAGAAAGTTATCCACTCGAGAGACAGTTGTGCCAGTTGTTTTATAGTAATGTTATTTTTAAGTTGATTTTTCTCAAATGCTGCATTTTTAAGTTGTGTTACTTTTCTTGCCTTTATCGGATATGAGCAAAAAACTATCTGTTGAACGAACATACGTTAAATTAAAAAGTCTTTAGAAATGTAAAGGACGGATACGCTGTATTCGTAACCGAAAATTCTGTTAGGCATATATATTGAACATTACAGTGAATACGTGTCACCCGCTGCGCTGGAAATTGCGCAGCGTAAAGTTCAAACAAAGAGCAAAATATGCATTGCAGCTGAAGGATAGAATTTTCAACATCGATACTTACATACTGCTTTTACCAGTGTAGCTGCATGCGTTCAGCAGTTAGAGTGAGAACAGACTTTTGTGAGTATCCTGTAATTTGTTTATATCTAAATGAAATCATAATGAAACCTATTTCAGGCCAATATCATTACGACAACAAAAAAGTATTAAAATTAAATCATCTTTTACGAAGTTATGAGCTAACAAATTTCAACAGCAACAACAAGAAACATGGTTTGCATTGAGAACCTCTTCCTTTATAAAATCGGTTTAAAACGTCTATGTGTTAATCGATGTGACCGCTTACAATAACCATACATTGAATTTTACATTGCATAAATGTCACCCGCTACGCTACAACATATGCAATGTCGTTCAAGTGTGCACAAAATAGAAAATTGTGAACAAACAAATGCACGTTTTAAGCATTCTGTTTTTAGCAATTATGTCTAAACTATCTTTGCGTACTACATCGATGATGCTCTGCAATTTCATAATTCACTTTTTCCCCTGTCTTGAAACGTTTCCGAGATAGGATCGCTAACTCCACTCTATTCCACCAGGTTGCACTTTAGGCGGTTGAATCGCGTAGCACATGTCCACTTAACTGACTTTTTTGGGCACCCTGTATTTTTTTGTGATCGCAAAGATCTTACAATGGGATTTATTTCATACCAAGACCTATACAATAAAACAAAAAGTATCAAAATCAGATCATCTGTTCAGAAGTTATGAGCTAACAAACAAAAACAAAAACAAAAAACATATGCTTTGAATTGAGAACCTCCTCCTTTTTGAAGTCGGTTAATTAGAGCATCTCTTACGAAGTTATAAGCTTACAAACACCAACAACAACACATAGCTTGAATTAAGAACACCCTCCTTTCTGAAGTTGGCTGAAAACGACTTTGCGCTAATCGATGTGACCGCTTACAGTAACAGTACTTTGAACGACAGAGTATACGTGTCATCCGCTACGCTGCAAATTGTGCAACGTAGTTCAAGTGTGCATAATGTAGGAAATAGCGAACAAACAACTGCACGTTTTAAGCGTTCTATTTTTAGCAATAATGTCTAAAAACTGTCTTTTCGTAGTAAATCGAAGATGCTCTGCAACTTCGTAATTAACTTTTCTCCCATCTTGAACCGTTTTTGAGATAGGAGCGCTAATTCCGCTGTTTTTCACCAGATGGCGCTTTATTTTCTTTAGATTGTAAAGAAGTTATAATGGGACCTACTTCAGACCAAGATCTCTACAACAAAACAAAAACTATCAAGTAACCGTATTTTGAACTATATAGCGTATGTCTCCCCAGCTACGCTACAACGTGAGCAATGTAGCTGAAGTATGTATAGTGTAAGAAATTGCGAACAAAAAAATACACGTTTTTAGCATTGTATTTTTAGCATCAGTGTCTAAACTATCTTTTCGTACTAAATCGATGATGCTCTGCAATTTTATAATTCACTTTTTCCCCCTGTCTTGAGCCGTTTCCGAGATAAGAACGCTAGCATGAATGTCTAAACTATCTTTTTCTACTATCGATGATACTCTTCAACTTTCTAATTCACTTTTTTCTTTAGCACCGTTTTCGAGATAGGAACACTAACTCCGCTATTTTCCACCAGGTGGCGCTGCAAGCGGTTTAACCTTGTACAGCATGGCCACTTTGCTATACTTACATACCATTTTTATCACTATAGCTGCAGCCGTTTATCAGTTAAAATAGTTGGGACTGATTTTTTGGAGCACCCTGTATTTTATTTAGATCGTAAAGATATTACAATGGGACCTATTGTAGACCAAGACCTTTTCAACAAAACAAAAACTATCAAAATCGGAGCATCCGTTCAGAAGTTATGAGCTAACAAACATAAAAAAAACATACGGTTTGAATTGAGAACCTTCCTTCTTTTTTTGAAGTCGGTTAAAAAAAATGCTTGAAATTTATTGTGGCTGTAACACGTTATTGTGAGGCTATTTTTAATTATCCCTGCTCATTTTTATTCGAATAGCGCGTATATTGATGGAAATAGGTTTAACTACATCGACAATTTTTTGTAAGTTTTTTATTTATAACATACACGGTTTTAAAAAACAATGCAATGTCATTTTTTTTTTTAGAAAACGTTGCAATATATTTAAACAGACAAAAATAAAACAGATTTTAAGCTAACTTTGTTACTTACGGTGAATAAGCTAAACGACAGCGATTCTATTCAATAAATATTTATATCTTTAAAAATATTTCGATTTTTACAAATTTAAAAATTATACTATCAAAATTTCTTTTTGTGTTTTTTTTTTTTTTTCCAAACGATTTAAATATAACTTTATAGAATAAAATTTTAAATTTTAAGAAAGGCTTAGTGAATTGTTTTCGAAATTTTCTTTTGACATGTCAAACTATGTAGTATATTATCATATTTTTGCAATTTAAAGAACTAAAAGTTTGATGAGCTGCAGAAAAAATTGCTTGTTTTTTTTTAGTAGGTTATTTATTTTTTGAAATTTAATGTAAATAAAAAAATCTATGAATAATATCCAGCAATAAATCAAAAACTTTTTATTCGCAAGTTTTTTTTAATAGATTTTTTTTTCCTTAGGCAATGAAAAACAAACTTTTTTTTAATTAAAATTTAGAAAAACAACTCTTTTCATTGTCTCTTGTACAACTACTTTTTATATGGATATAAAAAGACAAAATATTTTTTTTTTTTTTTTTTTTTTCGAAAATTTCGAAAACAATTTATTTTTCTTTTACATGCTCATAAACTATTTGAATTAAAAAAAAAAAAAAAAAATCTTAATCAATTTTTATTGCTTAGTACTTTTTTTTTTTCGAAAACTATGCACTAGAATGATTTTATTAATATTATTGAACAAAATATTCCTTTTTTCTCTTAACGAAATTAAAAATTCAAATGGTATTCAATTGTATTTTGGACGCATGAAAACAGATTATACTTTTGTATAAATTGTTTTTACAGAATAATTAATTAAATGTCTTAATGTTTATTGTTAAAAAATCTGACATGTTCATTTCGTTTCGTTCTATTTACATTTTGTGTAACGATTTTATTAATTCATTTCTTTAATTTACATACCATCAATTTGTAAAAATTTCGGAAATATTTCCATAACACAGTTTAAATTTTAGTAACAATTTAAATATTTGATATATTGTTTTTTTTTCTTCTGAACATAACATGAGCAATTTCTATAATTTTTATTAAAAAAGTAATACACATTTCATTTATTAACATCACACAACCAGCAGATTGGGAAGAAAATCTTGTATATTGAAAATTTATTTTTCCAACTGAGTGAAAATAATGCCCGGACCGGGAGTCGAACCCCGGGTCTTTGACTTACAAGGTCAACGCTCTACCAATTGAGCTAGCCAGGCCGACAACCGGTGGGCATTACGCCAATTGAGCTAACCAGGCCGACAACCGGTGGCATTACCGGTGAGTGTAATGCCCACCGGTTATCGGCCTGGATAGTTCAATTGGTAGAGCGTTGACCTTGTAAGTCAAAGATCTGGGGTTCACCTCCCGGTCCGGGCATTATTTTCACTCAGTTGAAAAAATAAATTTTCAATATGCATAATACACATTAGTTTCTAAAAAATATTTCAACAAATTGGACGTTACAAATTTTTATTTTCCGAACAAACATATGTAACAAAAGTATTATGATCTTGGCAGAAATTTGGCTGCGAGATTTTTGTATATCTATACGTTTTGAGGACTCTTAGTTAATTTTCACTAACGTCATGATGATGCGTTTATATCGGGTGAGTGAACACGATAGCGTGTCAACGCTTTGTTCGAATAAGCTGGAACGTATGTTATAGGTCACCGTAGCACAAAATTAATAGATTTTGGTGATTCTAAAACTTATAGTTTTTTTTTTATAGGGACACAGAGAAAAATTCTTTATCATTATGGCCTATAGGCTCAATTTATTTGAAGTGCAATAGCGTATTGAATATATATTTTAGGTAAAATCAGAAGAAAACATTGATGAAAGGGCATTCATGTACATTCATATTAAACTACACTGAAAATTTATAGATCTTTTTAGGTGTCAAACAAAATTTTAAAAGCTAAGTACATATATATATATAATTGGTGTTATTTGAGAAATATATAAATGTATTGATATTTTAAATTTAAAACATACACCCAAACATAGCATATCATTATCCATAAAGTCCCATTGAAGAAGTATCTCAGACATTCTTAAAGTTTGAAAATATAATATTTTGAAAATAGAAGTTTAGATTCCTTCATTTTAATCACAAGATTATTTATTTAACTTAAAATGAAAAATTGCTTATGGAAATAACTCTACTAACCATATATGTTTATATATTTAATATATTTTAGAATTTCATTTAGGGTATTTTGACATTCTTAAAATAAGACGTAGATACTTTTTTTCTTTCTTTCATTAACACACACACACACATACACACACACATATATATATATACCCTATAACAAAAAAAAAAAAAAAAAAAAAAAAAAACCGCACCAAGAAGGAGTTATCCGAATGGGACAAAAATTGGTAGATGTGATGTACATAATTGGTTACAGTTTCAGAAAATTTGAATGATTTAATCAAGAGAAATGGCCTCACAAAGAAAACAAGTTAATAATGCGTTGCTCCACTTCTGGCCCTTATGTACGTACTTATACGGCTTGGTATTAATTGATAGATTTGGCAGATGTGCTCGTGTGAAGTATTGCGCCGAATTCTGCCCAACTGGTGCGTTAGATTGGCAAAATACCGAGCTGGTTTTAGGACCCTTTTTATGATGCTCCAAACGTCCTCAGTGGAAGAGAGATCCGGGGACTGAGCTCAACCCCATTTCACTGAGCCGCCTATTAAGGGTCTTTGAAGTCACTGAAGTATCAGTTGCACGTAGGATCGACGATAAGGATGTATTGGGTTTTTGAGTACCGCTTTACGATTGACTGGTTTTCACTTTCTATCATCTTTTAGGCCGACCGCTTCCTTCTTGATACTGTGTTCGACCATGGTTCACCAATTCCTGTCAATATCATCTAATAGTGGTACCGCTCCTATCCAATTGTCAAAAAATTCGCAGATTAAACCAACCAGCTTCTTTGAGCCCAACTACACACCACATTCGTCTGCGCATGTTGTTTGTGCACCTGTATGCGAGGTGTAGTTACTGTCTTTCTGAGTAGACGGAATTAAGTTCTCCAAGAATTTATTACCTGGAACCAAAATTTCACATTTTTAATATTCTGCCAATTGCGCAATTAATATGCGTTGCAGCGTCGCATGCTCATTCGATGGCAGCCAAACATTAAAATTTTGCATTTTCCATTGAAATCTATATGTATGTCAATTTGTGTCCTGTTTGCATTATTTCTTCTTGGTGCGTCGTTTTTTTTTTTTTTTTTTTTTTTTTTTTATATATATATATAGAGAGAGTATATATATATATATATATATATGTATATATATATATATACATATATATATATATGTATACATATATATATATGCATATATATATATATATATATATATATATATATATATATATTAGACAAAGTATTGTCTATCGTCCAAATGTTCGAAATTGAGATTTTGCTAAACTTATACGTGGTAGGTGACCGGAAAACGAGAATCAGGTGTTTAGCGGTTAGTTTGTGTGCCATCTTAACTCAGTAGCACATAACAAGAAGCTATAAATCGGTATTAGCAGGAAGTTGTGAATCGGTCAATAGCTGGAAGTTATAAATCGGTGTCTTTATTATATGAGAATATTCCTGGAAAATTCTTCCTGAAACAATTGGTTCGAGTACATGGCGATACAATACGGTTTAAATACATAACGTGAATGAGTTAAATTTCTTGTTGTACATTTTGATATATTTTATCTGCACTTAGTAAAATAAAATATATTTTTGTGAACAAAATCATTCTTCTAGATATATTATAAGAACAGAATTGTTCATTCGTTTGAAGGGACACGGAAAACAACTCTAGCAAGCAAGGGTCATATCAGAGTTTCTTTTCAGTGCAGTTCAAGTTGTGAAATGCATTTACGTTATTGCGCTAAATTTGAGTACATAATATAATGCATACAAACTTTATTGTGGTCTATATGCATACAAATTTTATATATCTTTGCTACCGCAGATTAATAGAATGCGCTTTAAAGAATTGTCTTAGCGAAAAGTCTTTGAATAATAGGAAATGATTATCTATATTTAAAAACAACCCGTGAGATTGCTTGAATTTCAACCTCCTAATAATATTTCGATAACTAAAAACTTTATATTGTGAACAATAAATATCAATGAATATAAAACTCAACAAATTTATTTTAAAGTTCAGTAAGCAGTTAGGAATTATGACTACCTCAAGATACTAAATATTGAGCTATAATGCATGTCATAAAGGCAGTTAGGTTAGGTTTAACGTCGCATTAGTGCTGCGCTATTAGACAATTGCGTGTCATAAAGAAAGGCACGTGTTTGTGCCTAAAATACTTCCCTAAAAGTGAAAATAATTTACACAAATAATGAAATACCCATCGGCCAGTAGGAACTCGAAACGTCACTAGCATCCTAGGAAAAAAGAATTCATAAAATTGTATAGTAGCTTGCCAAGAGAAAAGCTCTTCACGCAATCTTTGGAACAAAATTCTAAACTGAAATGAAACCTTCAAGAACTCAAAAATTGAATTTTCTATCTTGAAAGTGCACATTAAATAACTTCTGTAAAAATAAAGCACTTTTTTTAAACATAAATACAGCATAGGTTGCCGTATATTTTTACAGCTAGTTCTGCAAAGATAACTGAAGGTTGGTTACTTCACATTGTGCTGTAAATCGGTATCAAAATTTTTCCGGAACTCTTTTGGTGCATATGACATGATTTATCAACCAATCAGTGCTGATGTTGATCTTATCTGTTTCTGCAAAGAAAAGTCATTGTGAGCCCAACGGCGCGATTAGTAATGTGCTGGCCTCTAGAGCAGGAGATGGTGAATTCGAATCCCGGGCTACCCAAGACCGCTTGCCCCGCATAAAAAAGTAAATAAAGTAAATTACATGTGTAAAAAAATAAATAAGTTGCTTAGTGTTGAGGCCTTCTCCCTGCAGGCATGTGTAATGATTGCAGGAAATATTTTTAATGCATACTGTGAAAATTACAGCACACGTGAGTAAAAATCGCAGCAAATTTATTTTACTGAACATTGTAAAAATACAGCACAATGAGTGGGCAATACTTTTGCCAGTACACTGTGTTGTAATCTACTATAGAAAATTCTTACAGTGTGTCGCTACTCGATAGATCCTTACTTAAGTATTACTTTAAACATAACAAATTGTTTTAAAAATACCTACCGATCCATCAATATACGAAAACTTTTCTGAAAGCTAGATTTTGCAAGTCTTATTGTAACTACTATTGCAATCTTGTTTAGAATGATTTGACTTAGGGTAGTACCTTGCTTCAAATGACAGAACCAGTCAAACTAAGAAAACCATTCTCAAACCTTCACAATGTTTGACACTTCTGCGAAATAACGATGAGAGAGCTCATAAACACTAAATGCTTTATGAATGTAGTTACAATTTTCTCATTCTTAAATCATTGCAACGTTTGACATTCCTGCGAAATAGTGCTTAAAAGCTCTCATAAGACTTAAATGTTTCATAAGTATAGTCACGATATTCTCATTTCTCAAAATTTCCAATGTTTGACATTCCTGCGAAGTAGGGCTGAAAGTGCTCATAAACCTTAAAATGTTTTTAGAATGTAATTACAATATTCTCATTCTCAAAACTTCACAACGTTTTACATTCCTGCGAAATAGTTCTTGCTCACAAACCTTAAAAGTTTTACCAATGTAATTACAATATTATCATTCTGAAACTTTGCAACGTTTTACATTCCTGCGAAATAGTGCTTAACAGTGCGCACAAATCTTAAATGTTTCATGAATGTATTTAAAATATTCTCATTCTCAAAACTTCGCAATGTTTCACATTCCTGCGAAATTGTGCTTAAGAGCTTTAGCAAACCTTAAATGTTTTATGGATGTAATTACAATATTCAAATGGCGATTGAGGGAACATCAACGTTCCTTTCCATAATAATTCATTTAAAAAAATAAAAGAACTGTTTTTATAACAACTATTCCTCATTATCAAAGTGCTTCGGGAATGTTAATACAAGCCACTTATCTTACACCTTAAACTGCAGTTGTATGGTTTTAAACTAATGCAATTTAAGAGATATCAGTGTAGGTAACACACTAGAATATTTTACTAAACATCGTATTGCTTATAAAAACAATGACATGATTATTAAAGCAAAGTTATTAGGCAAGATTTTTTCTCAAATATTTAATACTTGATTGTGTTAGGAAAAAATTTTTACTGCTTCTTAATTTCATTCAAAAAAATATATATGTATAATGTTACCTTTTTTTTTTTTTTTTTTTTAATGAGACTTTGCACATTTATTAATAGTTGAATTTATCATCTTTCTTTCCTTATTTCTGAACTTTATATTGTCCAAAAGCAGTCATTTTGACTGCTTCGGCAATGTGATGTTAATTGAAATATCAGATCGTTAAAAAAAATATAGTTTTTAAACTATATCATTTTTTAATTGAAACGTTAATTATAAAGTTATTAAGTAACTGATGCCGCAATTTTTGGGCGCTATATATAACGCTTTAGCTAAATGAAAATAATATACTAAAAAAATAAAAAATAAATAAAATAAATAAATGCTTAAAAAAAATAATAATATTTAATAGCTACAAAATAAATTATTAGACTTTATAGAAAGATATCGGTTCATATTAAATAATAAAATGTATATGAAAAAAAAAATATTTATTTCACATTTGTTTCATAATTGTTATATTCATTCAGATCAATTTCATTTCGTTAGCATTTAATTCATTACTTTTTCATAAAAGAAATGTGTAGTGAGATTTTTTTTTCTAGAAGTATCTAAAATCACATGCACATTTGTTGGACAGAAAAACTGACGAGCGTAATCGACCTCATCTCATATGCGTAAATATAGCGGTAGAAGCTGTGTTATTGTGTGGGCATGTATAAATATATATACATCTATGTGTGTGTCTATGTTTGTGAGTCGTTTTCTTCCTCAGTATATAGAAAAGTATATAGGTAGGTAGAGAATTATTATCTAATTCTGGAGTTAGTCCAATATCTTTCTTAAGATATATTACAGAGATTTTGCACAAACTCCAGAAAAGACAATGTGTTTTCCAATAATGACGAATGCAAAATGGCACTTCTTCCTTCTTAGTAATTTCCCGAGAACAATGAATTATCCTTCACATAAAGCGTCTAATCACCAATTCTTTCATGAAATAATGTAAGGAACAAATTTCCTTAAGAAAACTGAAGTAAGAATAAGAAAAAAAGTGATACACTTAATTCGAGCGAAACCTTTCTGTATCACTAGAAACACACTTACTAATCCTTTCGAATATGTCGAGTGCGATAAAAAAGTCCATATTATTCTTTCTCTAGAAAAGAAGTCAACAGACAGTAATTTATTTTTTCACATGTTACTGAGATTGTAGGTAAACATAATTCTTTAGTTAATCAAATAATTGGTTAAATAATTAAATAATCAGATGTATAAGAAAGATATATATATCATTATTTTTTCTGCTTTAATATAAAGTAAGATATGATTTACTGTATAACTTAAACAAATATATAACATGGGTTTCTAGATACAGTCGGTAACAAAAGTGTCCGAACACTAGCAAAATTTCCTATGGAAAAAAGTACACTTCATACGGTTTTGTTAAATAAATCCTTGTCGAATCCTGTTCTCAGTCAGTCTAAGAACATGATTCGATAAGGATTTATTTAACAAAACCGTATGAAGTGCACTTTTTTTACATAGGAATTTTCGCTAGTGTTCGGACACTTTTGTTACCGACTGTACGGTAAACTGGATGATGTATGTTTAATGATACCACTTAAACTACCAATCAAAAGTTTTTATTTACATAAAGTTCGAAAAAATGAAATAATTTATGTTAATGATAAACTTTTATGAAATAAATAGGTAAATTAATTAGTTTACTAAAAATAAAATTATAAAGCCCATCATTTAAAATTTTCCTGAAAACTTTATTGACACTTTTTAAATATCTGCAAAGTACAAAACAAATCATTTTCCTGTTATGATATTTTTAAAACTGTTTCACTTAAGAACAAATCGTAGATATATAAATACAATTATCATTTTTTTTTTTTTTTTTTTTTTTTTTTTTTAGTTTCTCAATTTATTTATTATTTAGAATTAAAAAATTACCTTTGCACTTACAAATAATTTTCTTAAATAATTTGTTTTATTGTATTTTAATAAATGTTTAATATTTAAAAGCTAATATTTGAGTATACATAATTTTATAAATTAGTTTTTTTTTTCCTAATGGAATAGGTACGATAGTTCATTCTAAAAATGTGAATTTATTTACCAATAAAAACCTTCTTTGTATAAACAAATTGCTATTTAAATTTTATTTAATATTAGTCAAATATTTGCCTATATTTTGTATTCTTTTGTAAAAAAAAAAATAATAATAATAATTGACATGCACAACTCCATTATTATTAATTTAGACCAAAAATAATTACTTTTAAAAAATCTGGAGTGACGCCATTTGACTTTCCGATCATTTAGTAATTGACAGTTATTTAAACAAATTTGAACAAGATAAATCGTTAAATGAACAAAGGGGAGTATCATATTAAGTGTTTGAGTATTTCTCCCAAGTTCTATGTTGTTTAATAGATCAAAATATTTTTGTGCGTCCCTGTAAATAAATTATAATAAGCTGGATATATTAAAATATTCTTCTTTCTTTGAAGAATTTAACTTTGTTGTAGTAAGCTTTAATTAGTTTTATCCCACAGACAGCAAAGTTTAAAAATTTCATTCTGTATCCTGGCAATAATAATAATAAGTTAATCATTGTAAATCTGTACGATTCGTGCGATGATAATTAAAGAAAAAAAAAAAAAAAAAAAGCTTACAAATTCATATTTTAGCCGAAGTTATATGCTAGTTGAGAAATTATACACTAACGCACTTTAGTGAGTTCGTAATGATAGAGACTTTTTTTGTGTCTCTGCAAAAAAGCTATGAGATCCGTGACCATGATCTATAGCATATCTATATTTTTTACCTAATCGGATAAGTCATTTAGAAGCTAACGCAGTGCAAGTAATTTGAATCCATAAGATAAAAAGATGAAGAATTTTCCCTTGTGTCCCAGTAAAACAACTATAATTTGTAGAACAGTGTTTAGTAACCAAAAGAACAAAACGTATAGAAATCGTGCAACGGTGAGCTGTAACATACCTTCAAATATTTAGCTTAATCGGATAAGACGTTTAGACACTATTGCTTTCTAAATAATTTGATTACATCGGTCATAATGACAAATGATTTCTAATTGTGTCCCTGTAAAAGAACTATAAACCAAGTTACTAAGCAAAATTATTCAAGATATTTGAACTTTAAGTTCACTATCAAACTTTTCTTTGAATGAGTTCAGTATTTTAGAAGTTATCGCAATGGCACATTTTCAAGTGGCAGCCTGATTTAAAGTTGCCGCAACTTGGAAAAAAAGAAAAAAAAAGTCGGAACTTGCCCAGTGAACGTATACAATAATATATTTATATGATAAGTTCACTCTCTAACTGTGGTTCGAATTGAATCAGAGATTAAAAATTTATCATGATTATAAATTGTCAAGTGGTAGCTTAATTTAAAGTTGTTTCGCTTTTTTTTTTTTTTGTAGCATTCGCACTTTGTTAAAAATTGCGGATAAAGTTCATTAATAAACATGGTTGTGACCCTTATATGGTCTAGGCATTCATCAAAATTCAAACAAATTCGGAATAAGCTTCTTACAATGTGAACTTTAAATTTTCAAGTGGTCTCCACTTGAAAACAAAATGGCGGAGGATCTTGGTTAACAAACTCATTCAAGATATTTACAAGAAAAGTTTACTGTCCAAGTTTGTTTCTACTTGGAGTATTATTTTGGAAGTTATCGTGATATTAAATTTTCAAGTGGTAGCCTGATTTCAAGTTGTCTTACTTAGTTTATAACATTCGCACTTTATTAAAAATTACGGATAAAGTTCACTAATAAACTTGTTCTGACCCTAATACAGTCTAGGTATATTTTAAAATTCAAGCAAATCCGGTCAAGTGGCCTCCACTTGAAAACAAAATGGTAGAGCAAAATAGTTAGCAAATTCATTCAAGATATTTATAAGATAAATTAACTGTCGAAAGTTGGTTCGATTTAGAGTATTATTTCGGAAGTTATCGTGATTATAAATTTTAAAGTGACAACCTGATTTCAAATGATTCAGCTTAGTTCAAGATAATAGCTACTTTGTTAAAATTGGCGGATAAATTTCAAAATCCCTTTGATGGTCTATGTATACGTTAAAATTAAAACAAATTCAGAATACGATTTTTACAATATGAATTTCAAAATTTCAAATGGCCTCCATTTGAAAACAAAATGGTGGAGAAACTTGGTTAACAACCCCCTCCAAGATATTTATAAGATAAGTTTACTATCCAAATTTGGTTCGATTTGGAGTATTATTTCGCAGGTTATCGTGATGATAAATTTACAAGTGGTAACCTGATTTCAAGTGGCCTCGCTTAATTTAGGATATCCGCCCCTTTGTTAAAAATGGCGGATAAAGTTTATAAATAAACTTGTTTGAGAGCCTTCTGTGATCTATATTTACATCAAAATTCAAGCAAGTCCGGCCTTAAATACGCTTTTTACAATGTGGATTTCAAATTTTCAAGTGGCCGCCACTTTAAAACAAAGAAGGGGAGCAACTTGGTCAACAAATGCGTCCAAGATATTTTTAAGATAAGTTTTCTGTCCAGATTTGGTTCGATTTGGAGTATTATTTAGGGAGTTATCGTGATGACAAAATTTTCATTATATATACAGAGATAGATATGGTATATTTATATATAGATAATCGAAGTGGTTGCAATAGATCGATTTTTAAAGAAATAAACCTAATGTATATTTTTAAAAATAAAGCGCTAGGCGGACTCAGATTGACAAGTTTTCTAATAATTTATCTAAGTCTGGTATGTCGCTCACACGATTTTCTCTTAAATTTTGGAAGATGTTTTTTTAATATTATTGCGAGGCATTTCGAAGAGATTGGTAAAAAAAAAAAAAAAAAAAAAAATCTGCAACCTACTTATAGATAATTTTATTTTTCTAAGACTTCAGAAATTTAGTTGAAAATTGCATTTCAATCCGTCAAAAGAATTTTTTTTTCTGTAATCATATAAAATCTGTAACTATTGACACGGATTTTATTAGTGGGTTACATATTGCTGACTGTTTTGCAAACAGAGAACTTGTCATCGAGGGATTTTTTGAGGAACAGTCCAAATTGTGCATTCGTGGCAACAAGGTATTACCGTCACTTATAATGGAGAGCAATCTGGTTCGATACTAGCTGGTAGATCTGGAGAAATATAGGAGATATAACAGAAGATTCTTTTACAGTGTTCCCTAAGGAGAAAAAATTATTGTGTATTGTTCAGGTACGGAAAATTTTTATACCCTTATTTTCTGTATATTACGCCGATTATTTTTGAAAAATTTACTGCTAGGAGTTTTACGCAATATAATAAGATTTTTTTTTTTTTTTCAGTAGTTTTTCTAATTAAAGAAAGTGCTTTCTTTAGAGCGTTTCCTTTATTTGAAAAAAAAAAATTCTGTCATAGATTACTTTACTGAAACTTTTTTTTTATTTTTTTTGGAAACTAGGAATAGAGTAGGCATTTATTGATTGATTATGTTTTGTTAACGAATCAATCTTTCCTGAAATTAACTTTAAGTGAACAGCATAAAATGAAGAAAATAAAATATTGGCTTTGTTTTGACTGGATAGAATTTCTCTTATCTTAAATTGTTCTTTACCCTTCAGCTTTCTGTTTCATTTAAATCAATTTACTATGAATAATCGTATTATTTCTGGCTATATCTTTTATGGTTTCCTTTTCGTATGACTAACATGTATTGAATCGTATTTTCTTAAATACAGAAGTAATCACTTTAAAATAATTTTTAAAAATTGATTTCTGATTGAAATACTGATTTCATTAATTGCATCATATATATATAAAGATGTAATAGAAATACAAAAAAAAGTGGACTTTAAATAAAAAAAGGATTCGATAATCAATAAAATAAGTTTAGGATACAGGTTTACTCAAAAACGCACGATCAAATTTGAATGTTTTATCCACCATATTGCTATTCCCATTTCAGAAACAGGTTACAAATGATTGTGTGGTGGTGCCTACATGAATGTCCTAAACACGAATAGAGTGCCCAGTGTGGGAGTCTACGTGGGTCCTAGCACGTATTTATGCGAGAGAAAATTTCATGGAAAACTACGAATGGCTAAGACTACGAGCACGGCCTGGAATTTAACTGACAAATTCCGTCTACCAAATTCGTCAGCAGAACTGTTGAGGTACTTGTGCGACTATGTATGTGTGCCAGATTCAGTTTAAAAATCACACACTGAAGTAGCTATAAAGGAAGGATGACCTCATCTCAACCATATTTACTTGTTGAAATAAATATAAGTTCCTGTAAATCAGACTACTAACTAACTCAACTCCACTACCGGAAACAACATTAGGTTTTCTTTTTCACAATCACATTTTCAAATCACACTAAAATAGCTATAAAATAAGGATGACCTCATCTCAACCTCATCTACCTGTTGAAAGAAATAAATTCTCAGGAATCGGATTACTAACTAACTCAACTCCACTACCAGGAAGGACATTAGATCTTCATTCATTTTACTACTTCATAAATAGACCACAGAATTTGTAATATTTACTTCCAAAAAAATTTTTGATTCTTGATAAACTAAAAAAGTTGCGTATGATACAAAAACTGCTCTTCTCGCTGCCACGAGGTAAACCAACGTTCATATTTGAAGCTCAATGGAAACATTTGATGTGCTTCCGATAGTTTGTAATAAATACGGATTAGGATCCCTTTGGAAGACTCCCACGGAGGACATAGTTCACCTAGGACCCTCGCGTAGTTAATCGGCCTTAATCCAAAACACCAATATGTTGCAGCTCATATACACATACAAAGTGAATTCCATAAAACATCCTCAAGAAAACTCAATGAAAATTCATTTTTCGTTTGCCTTTTTAGTTTTAATTTAAAAACTAAAAGTACAACCGAAAGAATAAACTGGTGACTTAAAACACGATTTAAATTTGTCGAATAACTTTGGAGATGTATGATATTGTACTGCCAGGTTAATGATCTGTGGACAATTTTTGCATATTAAGTCTCATTAGACAGGGATCTACGCCTTAAAGTGAATTCTGAACCATAGCGAATTTTCATGACTCAACCAGAATTCGAACCTGGCATCTGCAAACTGAAGGTCGAAGCTATAATTATTCTGCCAGATGGACTTATTAAGTAATTAATTGGTATGTCAACCAATTAAAGGTTGAAAGACTTAATCGGTTTAAGAGGATAGGTTTTAAATCTCCCTTAATCGGTTTTAAAGGACTTTCAAAAAATAATTTTTTATAGGCCTATTTTGTAGCAAAATTCCTGTTTTAAGATAAGGGTACACAAGATTAAGGATCCTGGATAACGAGTAATATATACAGGTTTATTAACATTTTGATTGTCTAATTGATGTAATAGAAATCTGAATTTATTTTTTCATAAAAATTAACAATAAAGTGTATGTAAGACATGAAAAAATTAAAAAATCTGAAACTTACTTTTAAAAATCGGCAGCTGTTATTGTACAACCAACTTCTTCTAGAACGTTTCCCACTACTTTTTTCAAGCACAAAATTTCTTTTTAAAATTATTGTTTTATTTTATAACAAAAATTGTTATTAAAAATAATCGTTAAAAAAAAAAAAAGACATAGAAAAACTTTAAAATTTTGCATTATCAATCGAAACCTGTATGTATGCCAATATGTGTTCAGTTCGTATAACTCCTTCTTGGTGCGTCTTTTTTTTTTTTTTTTTTTTTTATTTTAGTTATAGAGTTTATATATATAAATTTTTGAAATAAAAAATAAAAATTCAATTACAACGAAAAGAAAAAACAAATCTTATTGGAATTAACCGTAATTAAATTTTAAATGACAGACTGCATATCAAACTTACAAGCAATCCAAATAAAAATCAGTAACCCAGTTAAATGAGACAGAAAAATATGAGATCAAAAAATTAAATACTCTAACCTATCTACTTTTAATTCCAAACGGAGATTAAAGAACATCCTTCAAAAGTGTGTTTGATAAAATGATAAAATTATTTCATCTAATTTTTTCACAGTTGATCATTTAACACTGGAGTGATGTCTAAAAACTCTTCTTATGTCTGTACGTTTCCAAAACTACACGAAAACACGATTGATTTGTGTGGAATTAAGAGCAGTAGGAAGCTTTTTAAATCCAGAACGAGTACCGTATTTTACTGAAGATAAGCCGCGGGCTATCTTTAAAAAAATTCATTTTTGGGGAGTGTGGCTTATCTATGAGTGCGGGCTATCTAATGATAATGACAAATTCTGTCGTCCATACTTCTTGGAACAGTCGACCTCCCCCGAAAACTGAAGTTTAGTATTCGAGTTTCTCGAGCACTGATTCACGCTAAAATCTCTTATTTATTAACTAATAGAGATTATCTCTCATTTTGATTAATTTGCATATACGTCTGGAGTTCGCCATCTTGTTCCCTTGTTTTTGATTTTTTGCATCGTATTTGTATGCTGGCTTTAATTTTTGTTTTATTTTTATTATTCAATGTCTTTTAAAATAATTTATTAGTTTTAGTTATTATTAATTATTTTTATGACTTTGTATATATGCCCGGATTCCACCATCTTTTTCCCGTGTTTCTCATATTTGTTGCATTACATCTGCAAACTCGTATAATTTGATTTTATTTTATTTATAACGAATTTTTTTTTAAAATAATTTATTATTTTCATTTATAACTAATAATGTATTATTTTTATTAACTTGCGTAGATGTCAGAAGACTGATATATTTTTACCTTATTTCTATGTCACATCATCGTAACAATAAGCCGCGGCTTACCTTCCGGAACGGTTTATCTAAGAACATTGTTTTTTTTTTTTTTTTCGGAACATTTTAGTAAGCTGCGGCTTATATACACTAAATTGCGGTAAATTTGATGCATTACTTTGTAAAAGAATTTAAAAATAAAGTGAAACAAGTAAATAAATTTAGATGAAACTACAACATATATTTGATGCTTATACAACCATTTCTTCATAGTAAAGAGTAAATAATAATAATAATAATAATAATAATAATAAAACAATCATATTGTGCCAAGCAAAATAAATATTTCTGTATTAAAATCGTTTTAGAGTGTGATAGTAGACTGATTTAAAACATTAAAAGTAGATGCAGAGATATAAGGTAGCTCAAATACGTTTAATTTACTTTAAATGTAATATATTATTCAATTATTTTAAACGTAAATATATGCACTGAAAATTTTAAAAATAATTATGATTATCAATTCTATATTTCAGAAACATTTAAAGACGCGTAGTTTTAATTCTATAATCCAGTTTTTTTTTTCCTCAACACATATCTGGAGACACCGCACTTTAGGATGTAGAAAACGAAGAAAAAAAGCTAAAACCTTATAGAAACACGTGAAAAAGAGTCAAAATTCCATAGAAAAGAGCATGGGACGAAAAACAAAATCACAATGTCAAGTCTGAAAAAAAAAAAAAAAAAAAAAAAAAAAGGCTAACACCGGAAGGAATAAAAGGACAAAATTGACTAGAAAAAAGACATGGAGGAGCGGAACGGTATGGCTGGGGCATTAGACCTATCGTTGAGCGTTAATACGACTCGCCTAATATTTGATATTAATCTAAAAAATTGTGAGAGTTTTATATCTTAACATTGTTCCAAGTCCACAGTTCAGGCACTACATGTCTACATCTGACATAGTTTGTAGTTTTAACATTAGTATTTCAGTAAAATATTTTTTTAATAGAATGTTTAATAATAATAAGAATAAAGCGATGCCATTAATACAAACTTTTGTATTTTAGGAAAATGAGTACAATTTAAATGACTATATTGTTAGGATTTGAACCAATGTAATCGAGTTTATTTGACGCGTATAAGTGCTGTATTTTAAAGGCTGACGCGAAATTTTATTGCTACATTTAAAATCATATCTCTGAAATAAAATCATGACTATTTACTGCAATCAGTTAAATTATTTTAATTTAATTTCTAAACTTACCTAAGATGAAGGGGAAAAACATTGGCATTATTCCTTTATTAATTTTTTACAGCTGTCATTTTATCAAAGAAAGGTCTGTTATTAAACATGATGATATCATTTATATTATACTTTCACACATTTTTGATGAATTTGATCTGGAAGTCTTAAATTAATTTAAATTTCTATTTTTTTAAATAATAGAACGAAAGAGCTTAATATTATGTATTTATTGTATATTTTTTAGATAAATGAAAATTCACAAATATTGAATCTTATTATATAGGAGAGTTTTCGATAATAATAAATTTACTGGACATATATATGTTCTTCAATGCTAAAACTGAAAAAAAAATAAAAATACAGGGCTACTCTAAAGCCAATATTTGCCTACTCAGATTAATTTGAATTTGTGTTTATACAAATAAAGTAAAATTTATTCACGATTTCTTTCAATGCACTTTTCTCATTGCAAACGAAGCTGTAATATTACTTAACTTATAAGAACACGAATAAATTAAACATACGATTTTGTAATTACGTGTCTTGCATGTTACGTCAAAAGATGCAAATTTTTACCGAATATACCGGTGTATTTTGAAAAACAATTGTTAATTAATTCTTGAAATTACTTCATAAATTTCTCATATGGAACCTTTTTAATATAATTGTGTAACAAACCTTTTCAAATGATCATAAATTTGCAAGTATTTGCTTTGTAACAGGCTAAATGTACACTTTTTAAAATGATATCTTTAGTTTAAAATATTATAACTATTAAAGTTGTGACATCAGATCACTTTAATTTTTCAATGATTATCATCGGAAATAGAAATCTATGATTTTACTCAAAATGCTTTGAATACATATATTCGTTAGAAATATTTTTATATAAGTTTAAAAGGAAGAATTTGCTCCACTTTAATGTAGGTCAAGGTTATATAAATATTTTGAATCGAAAACGCAACTTTAAATTTCTTTGATGGTATAGATGGAACTTCATTTTTAATTAAGGAAGGATTTTTTGTAATTTTTCTTTTCTTAAAGAAGTTATAATTAGTTTTAATAAAAACATGGAAATTTTGAATGAAAATCATACATTTAACTTATACTATTAATACACATATTCTTCTTTTGCACTCTTTTTTCCTTTTGTATTCCGAAAATAAGTGCAGAATTTTTTATTTACTTAATAGCATTTTGGCTGCTACAAATAGATTTTATGCTGTTCATGAAATGATATTATAAAATCATAGGGTATGTATAGAAAACTAAATTTGCATAAATATTATCATTTTAATTATTTGAAGATTATAAATTACTCATTGGTTATTACACAAAAGGCATAATGATTACCATTTTTATATTAATAACACTTTTAATTTTACTTTTAATTACAGAACAGTTTTCTTTATCTCGCCAAAACAGAAACATTTTTATAATTAATTAAATTCAAGTTTACAAAGATGAACCAAAGTACATATACGGGCACAAGTAAACATATATTTAGCGCCATATTTATTTTAAACTTAATCAATTGTGGATATATAAACACGAATATTATGTAAACAAGGCATTTTTATTGTTAAACTAATTACGTAGAAAATATTTTAGACAATAAACTTTAAATTTTTAAGACATCTTCACACTAATTAAACTGGAGCGTAACCAACAACATTAATTAAACTTTATTAATTTTTACAGACTAGACACATTGAAGCACTTTAAAAGTTAATTCTTCCTTGATAAAATTGCAAAATTTATGAAAAGATGAAGATAAATCATATTGACATTTTCTAAATTTAAGACATATTTCAAGAAGTATTTTAAATTTGAAATATAAATTTAATACAGAAGTTTCTTTATATATTTAGTTATAAATCATATATTCGTAATTTTTTTAGACGATTTTATTAAATAATCCTGTTATTAAAAATATCTATCGATATTTATAATATTACATAGATACAATTAAAAGATTTTTCACTTTTGTACAATATAAATATTAATGTTACAAGTTAATTAGCGGTATTTTTCAAATAGCTAATTTAGTTTCTCCTGAAAACTAATAGGTATAAATAACATGAGTACAAAGTATTTAAAAATAAAAATAATTACCAATTGCATATTTTTGCATATGTTTTAGAAAATCCTTAGGGAGAAAAAATAATTATTATTTTATTGGACAATAATTTTTCTACTAAAGAAAGTTTTAAAAACACATCTTTCTCTGTAGAATGTCAAAAAAAAAAGTAAAAAAATAATTAATTGACATATCGTGTTATTTTAAACAACATTTAAAAACAATATTGAAAAGTGATAAGAAGCATTATTGTAAAGCTCTAGAGAAATTTTTTATTATTATCAAACAATATGTCTTTTCAGTTCAATGTTTGTTTAATTTTGTACACAAATTTATTTAGCAAGTATTTCTACTTTGTTCTATATTAAATAGAAGAATGTGACACATAAATTCATATATAGTTGCATCTTAACATAAAATATAGTTGCTTCTTAACATTAGTGACTCGACTTTTAGTGCTAATCGCTCAACAGGTGACGCTGCTGTACAGTGATTTTTGTAGTTTAGGGAAGGTTTTATTCTAGGAACTACTGCACAAAATTGCATATAAATTTATCTGTAGATGCACCTTGATATAAATTAGTGTTTTTCAAGCCTTGGTACCAATAGTTCAACAAATAACGCTGATATGCAACGATTTCCACAATTCAGAAAAGACTATATCTCTAGAGTTACTACACAAAATTGCATATAAATTTATATTTAGATGCGCCTTGACATAAATTGTTGCCTATCAACATTTGGTGCAAATTGCTCAACAGGTACCGCTGCTATACAGCGATTTCCGCAGTTTAAAGAAAAACTATATCTCGGATTCTATACATATAATCAAACAAAACTTGATATGTTAGTAGGCCATTATGAGACAATGTTGATTTAATTTTGGTGCATATCGGCCGATAGATGTCGCTCCTATACGGAAAATTTCCCTGAGAATGGAAATGATGTTATCTACACGGTAAAAATTCATTTCTGTTTCACATTTCGTGTCATGCCTCTCTGAGGTGAAAATAGTGTGCCAATCATAAAGGGAAAATATTAATAATAATAATTTGTGCTGCGTGAATTTGTATAAGAAATTGTAGAAGAAAGTTTTCTGGTGACCACAACATGTTAGTTTTTTTAAAAGAGAAATTATAGATCTTATTAAAAATATTTAAAAGCCTCTTAAGCTTCAGTAGGCTGATATAGTGCAAATTTTACAGAAATATTTTTTTTAATAACCTGCACGGTTTTAAAACCAATGCCATAGCTGCCAACTTTGACGCATTTTAAATTTCATTAATTTCTCAAAGGAGTATATTTTATTAGTAAAGTATATTTTAACTAGCATTTTGCTTACAATAATTAAAATAAGCGAAATAACATAAATGACAGTAATTCTATTGGAAAATAAATAAAACTGATGTCTTTAAAAATATATCAGTTTTATATATAATATAAATAATACTTAGAATAATTTTCTAGATATTTTTATGTATTTTTCTCTGACACTTTAAATATGACTTATTCAACTGTAGAAAACTCCATAAAGAAGTTTCTTGCAGTTTTTCGTTGACATGTAAATCTGTATTGTATATCATCATATGTTTGTAATTTAAATAGCCTTTGTAATATAGCTACAGAAAAAATTACTTTTTTTTTTTTTTAAATCTTTCTTATTCTGAAATTTCATCTAAAAAAAAGAAAATAAAAAAGATAAAGCTGTATAAAACCAGCAATAAATCAAACTTTGTACACAAGTACTTTTTTTGCATAGATATAAGAAGAAAAAAGAAAAAATAATAATTATAAAATAATTTTTTCATTGTCTCTAGTACAACCATTTATTTTGTGCAGATAAAAAGACAAAAGATTTTTTTCGGAAGTTTAAAAAAAAAAAAAAAAAAAAAAAAAAAAAAAAAACAATATATTTATCGCTCATGTTCATAAAAAAAATTATAGTCTGTTTTTAATGCTTTTTTTTTTTTTTTTTTTTTTTTTTTGACATCTACGCATTAGAGTGAATTTATTAATGTTGTAGAGAATTAAATATTTATTTGTTTATATCGTAATTGAAAATTCAAATGATTTTCAATTGTATTTTAAACGTAAAAAAAAAAAAAAAAAAAAAAATCACTGATGTATAAAGTTTTTATTCGGAATAATTAATGAGATGTCTTAATATTTACAATAAAAAATTCTTATATATTGATTTTGCTTTGTTTTCTTTGCAATTTCTGTACATAATTTATTGATTTATTTCTTTAATTCACATACTAATAATTTGGAAACCATTCTAAATTTTTTCTATATTACGGTTTTATATTTTTTAACAATTGAAGTATTTAAACTATTGCCTCATTTCTTCTGAACACGAAAATGCAAAATATCTCTAATTCGTATTTTTATTACTACTTTTATATATATATATATATACATTTATAACAGTTTTGCGTTATTTAACCCTTAAATGCATAGCGGTGTAGACGTGCATTGTATGTTTAAAACCTCATTACTTTAATTACCAACCTTTGCATAGTGTTTTTTAAATTTAAATTTTACTAAAACTATTTTATCGTTTCCGAACACAACTAGAATATTTAAGAGTTTATTTCTTTATCTGTGACGATTTTCATTTGTTGACGCACTATCTGAGTACAATCTCATTTCAGCGGGTGTTACGAATTACGATTATTATGTAAAAAAGTAATAAAAACATACAGAAAAAAAATGGTTTCGGATAGAAACAAGGTAAGAGTACTGAATAATATTTATATATTTGTATATACTGATAAATTCATGCAAGAAAAATGTGGCTTTTTTTTTTTTTTTTTTTAAGTACGGAGAACTATTAGTCTCACTCTACGGATTTTTACGATACCCGTTTTACGATAGTTGGACATTTATCGAGGATGTAATTGAATAATTTAAAAGCGATGTTATAATTTGGAAAAAAAAAGAAAAAAACTAATAGTCCTCTATACTAAACTAAATTCTGCTTTTGTCAGAATTTCACCAAAATCTTTTTTTTTTTTGTGTGTGAAAGAACTAGGAAACAAAATAAAATTAATAATAATCAGTATGAAAACGGACAGTATCAAAACAATTGTTTTATTTTTATTTTTATTTATTTATTTATTTATTTTTTGGTGGGGGGGGGGGGGGGGGGGGTAAGGCAGAAGAGTGTCTCTTCAAGAATGGGATTCACACACACACACACATTACGGGACTACTTATGAATGTTATCCTGAAATTTCAAACGTTTATAAAGTATTATTATTATTGTTATTATTATTTATTTATATATTTTATTTATTTATTTATTTTTAATGATGTAGAAATACTTCAATAGGTTTTTTTTTTTTTTTTTTTTTTTTTGAAAAAAATCGTCTTTGGATTTTTTCCTCATTAACTACACCCATTTCCCGGTTGATTTCAAATGTTATTTAATAAAAATAAAAATTCAGCATTTAAAAGGTTAATAAAATAAAAATGAAACGTTTTTCAGTTCAGTAGGCACATTAAAAAAAAGGGGGGGGGGGGTCAAAGATACTAAAAAAAAATGAGTAAAATTATGTCAAATGTCGGTATGTCCCATAATCAAAAGCGCTCGGAAGCAAATATAATCAAAATTTTAAAATTCTATATACTTACTGAGTATATTATCATGCTCAAAAGTTGACATCTACCGTCGTGAATCCCAATATCGCAAATAAAGATTTTCGTCAATGCATTCTTCCACAAACCACTATGAAATCACTGCGAAATATAGTTCCAGAGATTTGAGGGAATAAATTTTGCGTTTCAACTCTTTCTGTTTCAATTTGTAGAAATTTTATTAAGGAACTTCTTTTAGTTCAGCCTATTTTTTATAAATTATGAAGCGAACAATATTAATTTCAAAACAAAAGATGTTTCACCAATGAGACAAACATGTTTTCCTTTTTTGAAACAAAATTTCTCTTATCGAAATGAGTATGTCTATTTACTCATTTTTGAGCACTGTTTACTCATTCTACTCATTCTATTGTGTACTATTTACTCATTCTCTCACTGTCTATTTACTCATTTTTAACAGTGCAAAGAGCGTAAAAGATACATAAAACAATGATAGAGTGTGAATTTTTGCATAAAATCAAAATACACCGTTTCTAAATAAAAAAGCTTTTATGAACAGCGACATCGACACATAATCTTTAAGGTCTATCAGCCGCAGAGAGGTTCCGGCCGACAAGCTGCAGACGTGAGGTACTGGATTCGATGCCAGGTCGCGCTCGTCGGCCTAGACATTCGGAGTTTTCCGTGGTTTCCTCCGGAACTTGCTTAAATTCGGGCTAGGGATTCTTAGAAAGACCCCACAGAGAGCAATCGTCCTCAGGTCCAGGACCCTTAGTGCAGTAAATTGGTCTTAATTCTAATACCAACACTATTACCTTTAAATATTTTTTCACATTTCCAGATATGTAACTTTGTCATTAAAATGTTCTTGTATTTTAGTAACATACTAAAATAGTAAATCATATAATAATTTCGAGCATAATGCTAAAAGAAGTTTCCCAATGTAGTTTCAACATATTTTGCTATGACATAAATTCCTTTGGTGTTAAATCCATCCCCCTGCCTCATAAATAAACTATAAAAATTATTTAATGTCATTTTTTACTACTAGTGCGAAGAGCATCCAGAATGTGAATTTTCATGTTATAGATTTTATACCTAAGAAAACAATTTGTCTAAAATTTCACAAATGTCAAAGAATTTTATAAATATTACCACTCACATTTTTCCCTTTTTATAAATGTAAATTTTAAATTTGCAATTAACGTTTTGTTGTGTAATTATGTTCACAAAGTGAATTAATGAACCATTACGTTAAAAAAAAAAAAAAAAAAAAAAAAAAAAAGTTAAATTAGGGCATTTTTTGAATAATACCATTATTAAATGTAATATTTGAAACTTATCATGATAAATTCACTTACTAAAAGTCTAATTTCATAATAATCATATTTCGGTATGATTACTTCCTGAAGTAAATCATCTCTATAATTCATTTTGGAACAATTACTGAAACAAGGAAGCTCTTTCAAGTGATAATGGCCGAATTTCTTGAAATATTTACTGGTATAATATTAAGTAACAAGTGGTATCTGATTTATATATTACCTGCTGAATCGCAGTAAAAAATTTCTAAAAATAAATTCATATCTGCTACTGGTTGATCGGTTGGGTTTAACTTCGTACTACGCATCCCTAAGGATCGTCCGGACATGCCATCACAATTTTGATCTTCCACTAAGGGGTTGGCCCTCCCGCTTTGGTAACCCCCAGAGGTATAATTTGGATGGTTATATCTGAGGCATCTCCAAACGAATCGCCCTGTCTTGATATTCCCAGATTCTGATTTTCTTGTAAGTTTTCTAAGAACACACGCACAAGAAAATGTTTTGGTCTATCTTTAATCTTCTGATTAAATATACTTATATATCCACGTGAAGTCGATCACATGATAGTGCAGAGAAACTTAATGAAAAAACAGCTAATTATCCAAAAAAATAATAGATAACATAATTTATTATTTCATTTAATTGAGCTATGATTGAAAACAGCGTATCCACCTATGTCAATTAATTTTTAACAGTATTTTACAAACTAGAAATTTATGTGATCAGGACTTAAATAAACAAATAAAATAAAATAAAACGTTGTTTATTTTTTCTTTCGATATTGTGATCATGATTACGTTATTATAATTACAAAACTAAAAGATACAAATTGCAGAACCATCTAATTATCAAGCTAGATTATCAAGATAACTGCAAGATTATCAAAACTATAAGATGTCGCATTTGAACAAATATGGTTAGAAAAAATATATCGCTGGAAGTATAAACAACCATAGAATGGTAATCATACATGCAAACATCCCATCTTAAATGATTTATTTATATTTATTTATTCCCCTATTAATACCAATTAATCAAATATTCTATATTTTTTCTTTCGCCTGGAAACTAATGTAAATGCACATGCCGAAAAAATTCGACATAATGTAAATGCACTGCAGCGTAAAGTAAATCCAAAGTATATTTGCATTTCTTTAATATTTGAAAATAATCTGGTGTGTCACTCATACGACTTTCTCTTACCCTGAAATTTAACACTAAAAGCACAGATTGTATATTAAGGGTTAAGGTAACTAGTACTGTTATGTAAACCTATGTTAAAACATTTGAAATTAGGTTTCGGAAGAGCGTTATTTCGCAAATAATTCTATGTCAGGGGTTCTACCGCTCATTCAACCCCCCGTTTCATTATTGTATCTACATTTATATAGAATTCAAAACTCTTATTAAGTTCAAAAGTTTATTTAAAAATTTTCTGACAACTTTCATTCCTTAAAACGTATCAGTCTTAAACAAACTTTTCTAGTAACAAACATTTTAACTTCAAAATACATCATTTGTATCGCCTGAAATTATTTGTTTTTAATTTACTCTAACAGACGCAGTCAAAGATCAAACTACAAAACTTGACTTCGCTATTCAGGAAGCTTCAAAACGTGTAAATATACAAAAAAACCAAGTGATGAATATTTATCTTTAAAAATTACATTATTTATCAAATGGCTATGAGGATTTAATTTCAATTCCTGAGCAGCTCTCTTGGACATGGTAAAATATCATATGATATAGTATATTATAGTAAAGCCCTTCCACTAACAAATAAAAAAGAATGTTATGTCTTAAATATTGGCATCACTGTATATATTTTAAAAGTTATGTACACATCACATGGTGCACATAAATATAATCCTACATTAATAACACAAAGCATAATCTAAAGTACACTTACATCAATTTTCAAGTATTGTCGCATTATAATCTAGTTCTTTTGTGTAGCACTATAAACGAACAGTGGATGATTTCTATACCATATTCTACACGAAACATGTTTTTACGCATATAAAATATATAAATTCATTTCATTTGGTTTAGTGCAGTCTATAGATGTTAAAATCTACTTACCCGCAATTTCCCCCATAGACGTAATGTATTTGAATTCTCTTGAGTGTCCCTGTACGCGAACCATTTTTTTTTCTTAACGAAAAGTTTCGTGTAGCATACTTACAGGATACACATTTAGAATACCAAGTTTGAACTTTCTGCTATAATTTGTTATTAAGATATGCTAATAACATACACACACACACACACACAGAGAGAGAGAGCGAGAGAGAGAGAGAGAGAGACCATTAAATAAAAACATGATTTTCAGATTCAGGGGTCCTCAAAACGTGTAAATGTAACAAAAACTCACGTTCGAAAATTTGACCCTAAAATAATACTTTCTCTATCTTATGGGTTAGAGAAAGTAAAAAATATATAATTAATTAAAACATCCGATGTAACATAAAAATATGACCTCGTGTTTGTTGAATGAACACTGTTAGACTTTAGAAATTGATTTATAAAACATATATATGAGATCCTTGGCATCAATGATTATAGGATTAATTTAATTCGACTATGAATTTTCGTAGGGTAAGGTGGGGTAAAGTGGGTACATGGAGGTAAAGTCAGTATATTTAAAAAAAAATGCTACATCTTTAAAATATTACAATATTTTTAATTTTTTCTTTTTGTTTTGTGATAATTAAATGGTTACAGAGTATTTCTGCTACAAACAGAAATATCGATAATATAAAAATTGTTGTTTTTAATTAAAAATATTTTTCTGTGTACAAAATATGGCATATATTAATCTTACAAACTTCTCCTTTTCTTTTTTTTATAGAAAAATTGTGAAATGCTTTTAAAAAATAAGAGGCATAAAATATGTGAGAACAGATATTTACGTGAAGATAAATTAAACTTATTATATTTTTTATTCTATGGAATATTTTATTCTGTGAGGTAAAGTGGGTATAGCATTAGGCTTAATTATATGTCTAATTAAAAAGGGATTATATGAATCATTCTCACGAAAGCTGTCATTATGAGAAAATTAAAGGGGATGAGGTGCTTATACATATGTGTGTGTGTGTGTATATATAGATATATACATGTAAATGCTTCATAAAAAAAAATATAGGACCGGCATATAATTCACAATATTTAATAAATTACTTTAGAATACTGAAAAATGAGAGAATGATAATTATAATAAGGGGATGATATTTTATTAGAATACACTACTTTTTAATTAATTTGAAAGTTACAATGCATGAAATTGAGAATAATCATAACTAGGTTTCATACCAGCGAGGCATATAAGTCATAATTGTCGCCAATTTATCAACAATATCGCCAAACTCGCATATATGGACAGCAAATGCGTCACCAAATCTTTATTAACAGCTTACTATATCTATTTTCAATTTATATTTTCAATTTATATTTTTTAAAATATGGGAAATATATTTCGATAATTACAAAATGACTGTAAAATTCGTCCCTTTAGAAATCGACATTAATTTATTTTAAACGTTGCCAATATATCAATTAAATTCATGGTTGTGTACTAGAGCTGATTTCCTCCCGTCACAGTACATTTCGCTTATTTCATATTGTACTTATGCCCGCCACAAGCATTTTATCTTATGAAGGATCGTGCCTAAAAATTTGTCCAGACAAGATTCCAGACAAAACCCATAAAAAGAAACGCTTAGACCGTAAATTAAGTACATAATAACCTTAAATTGCGTTACATGCCTGTAAAAAGACATTTTGCCCGTAAAAACAATGCTTTTTTTTTGGGGGGGGAAACACTTTAATGTCAATGACGTACTCGCTCCAGATTTATTTCAGCCAGAAATTTTTAAGCTAAACTTTAGGTAGTATTTAATAATTTTCAGCAAACAAAATTAATGAAAATTACAACTTGCTATTACTGGTTGAAAGAAATCGGGTATACCCCTTGTCACTTACTGGAAAAAACAAAGCGTTTTGACGAGTTTTATGTTATACGGTCGCTGTTAATGACCTTTTTAATATAACAGGTCTCCCATAAATCTGTATATATTTCAAAAAAAAAAAAAAAAAAATAGTGAAGTGGTAGAACTGAACGCGGTAATTATAAATAATGTTTTTATAAAATAGGTTTTTTTTTTTTTTTTTTTTTTTTGAAAGGGGGGGGGGGGAGGAATAACAAAAAAAAATCGTCGATAGAGGGCGCTACACAGTCGCAGTGACATGAAATATAAGAATCAGATATTACAAATAGTAGGGTTTTAAGTATAATAGCACATTTCTGATTTTTCTTTCCTACTTGCTTGCCTATAAAGTTTTTATTGTGACGCTGATATTGGTGGATAAAGCGTTATATATTGTTTTAACTCAAACAAGAATATACTAAGGGAAACGTATCAAAAACTCGACGATAACTTCAGGGATCCGGGCTGAATCAATTCCCGAGCTTCGATGACATTTTATAGTTAGTTTTGACGTTTCCTTTTCTTCCGGTGTTAGCCTTTTTTTCCCCACTCACTTAACATTGTGATTTTTTTTCCTTCTCGTCCCATGCTTTTTTTCTATCGACTTTTAGCTTTTTTTCTTCGATTTTTACATTCTGAAGTTAACACTAAGTGCGCCATCTGAAGTTAACACTAACGATGTTGTGACTCCCTTCAATACTGTAATTTGTGGTGATGACTTGACTGATGCTGCCAGATTGAGGTAATTTTTTATTCAATATCTACCACTACATTTTAATTGTAACGGTTGCCAAACCGTTTCGAAGGCATTTTGCAAAAAAGTCTTTAAGTCATTGGACAATTATTTCATTTAAAATTTGTTGGTGGATTTTGAATAAAAATTTCCCTCATCCTGGTAGCATTGATGATGACGGACATGCAGAATAGGAGTAATGTTCTGCTTGTAAACATTTGCCTGCATACAAATATATATTTTTTTCATGGAAATGTGGGATTTGCTTTCGTATAGTGCCCTGTATAGTCGAAAATTTTAATATTATTTCCTTAAAGACAACTCCTTTCACGAGAATAACTTTTTTTTTTTTTTTTTTTTTTTGTAAACCACGTTCAATTTTACCATTTTATTCAAATTTTATAATTTTTAAAACTATTTACAGATTTGTGGCACACCAAGTATTTGTACGTGTGTCAGAAGTTCTCGAATCTTCAAAGAACTTTTTCAGGATATACTCTAAATGTCAATGCATATTTTAAGCAAAAAGTTAAAAATTCGTTATTTTCGTCATTTTTTTGTCCAATGAAGAGTCCCCTTCATGAGTTTAACTTCATTTTCATAATATATTCCTAAACATTATAGCTAATAAAAGATGAACTGAACTCTATTAATGCTAATTATGTGACAGATACTACTGTTCATAAAATCCTTTATAAAAAGTAAAAAACAAGGAAATATACAGCTTAGAGTTTTCCTAATTTCATGGTTTTCGCACGTAAATTCTACATGTCTCTTTAAATTAGTATACAATTATTAAAATTGGATTGAATTTTTTCATGTTGAAACTGTCACCGCTAATCAAAATGTTACAAAATTACTGCTGAAATATTGAAATTAAAGGTATAGCATATATAAAAATATGCGTAATATATTTTTTTGTGTGCGAAGCATTGTACCGTTATTAAGAAAGGGAAGTATAAGAATCATTTAATTAGTAGAAATCAACCGCAAAATTTGTAGCTCTAAAAACAGTTTCTGATTACATCTGATCACATCGTGACGTTAAATCTCGATTAACATAGTCTGGTGCTGTTTATTATGGCGTTTTAAAGAGAATTTTGTGGCATTAAATTATATATTTTTTTTCTAGCTGAAAGGTCAATTCTAAACAGTTTAATATAACTTACTGTAAAAAAAAAAAAAAAAAAAAAAAAAAAAGTCATTCGGCTTATTCGGAAGGTTAGGTTGATTTCTTTTTCATTATCGAGTAGGCGGCTACAAATTATTAATGGATTTGGTAGAAATATTGAAGTAAGCTATGTACATATTGAGTTATAAGCAAAACGGTTCATAAATACCTTTTTATGTGAATTTAAACTTTTCAAGTGGCCGGCTCTAGAAAACAAAATGGTGGGTTAAGTTGACAAATATCAAATGCATGTGTGAGATAAGTCTACTGTACACATATAGTTCGAATAACTTCAAAATCTCAAAAGTCATCGTGTTGAAAAATTAAGTGGCTGCCACTTGGATCAAAATTGCAGTGAGAAAGTTGCTAATCTAAGATATCGTTGCAAATTTGATTTTTTTTTCCGAAGGCTTAGTAAGTTGATAAAATGTTAATTTTCTGCATTTCTAGTTTGTTTTAGCATTAAAATAGCCAAATTTTCCCTTAAAAACGCATTAAAAATATCCAGTAAGAGAGGTAATGGATTTGGCGCCAAATTCGGCGACCTTTCCCCCATGGCGACATTTTTGGCGACTTTTGGGGAGAAAATATTTGTTATCGATATACCAAAGTTAGACGCAATAACGTGATTGGTTCACGATTTACGTGAAATTTCTAGATTTTTGTTCTTTGAATGATAAATGCATTTTTCAACTTTGATTTGAATTAATTAAGTATTTCAAAAGTTACCGTGAAAACAAATTTTCAAGTGGCCGCCACTTGGAAACAATACAGTATAACAAGTTTTCCAGCAAACACATCTCAGATATTTAAAGCATAGGTTCACTGTCCAACTGTGGTTCAAATCAGTGCCGTGTTTCAAAAGTTATGGCAAATTTTGAAGTGGCAGTCTAAGTGGCGGCGACTTGGAAATAAAATGGCGAAACAACTTGTCCAGCGAAATCATCCAATATATTTGTATGATAAGTCCATTGTCCAGTTCTAGTTTAAATTAAATCAGTATTTCAAAAATTATCGTCATAAGAAATTTTCATGTGGCACCATATGGTAAAAAGAGCGGAGTGAGATGCCTAGCGAACTTATCTGAGATATTTGAATGATAAATCCACTATCCAGATTTGATGCGAATTGGTTTAGTATTACTAAAGTTACCATAATGACAAATTTTCAAGTGGCCGCCACTTGGAAATAAAATTGCGGATCAAGTCACCAAGTGAACTGATCTTAGACATTTGAACCATAGTTCACTATCCAACTTTTATTTGAATTAGTTTAGTATTTTAAAAGTTATCGTGATGCCATATTTTTAAGTGGCAGTCTGATTTCAAGAGGCTGCAACTTAGAAACAAGATGTCGGGACAATTTGCCCAGTGAACACGTTCAAGTCAATTATATGACAGCACTGTTCAAATTTGGTTCGATTTGGAGTATTATTTCAGAAGTTATCGTGATTTTAAATTTTCAAGAGGGAACCTGATTTCATGTGGCCCGCTTAGTATAAGATATCCGGTACTTTCCAAAAAATGGCGATTAAAGTTCATTAATCAACTTGGTTGAGACCCTTATATGGTCTATGTATACATCAAAATTCAAACAAATTCGGAATACGCTTTTTACAATGTGAATTTAAAATTTTCATGTGGTCTCCACTTGAAATCAAAATGGCGAAGCAACTTGGTTAAAAAACTCATCTAAGATATTTATAAGATAAGTTAAGATACTGTCCAAATTTGGTTCGATTTAGAGAATTATTTAAAAAGTTATTACGATTTTAAGTTTTCAATTGGTAGCCTGATTTCAAGTGACCCCGCTTAACTTTAGATATCCGCCACTTTATTAAAAATGGCGGATAAAGTTCATTGAGACACTTATGTAATCTATGTATACATCAAAATTCAAACAAATTCTGAATACGCTTTTAACAATTTGAATTTGAAATTTTCAAGTGGTCTCCACTTGAAATCAAAATGGCGAAGAACTTGGTTAAAAAACTCATCTAAGGTATTTATAAGTTAAGATACTGTCCAAATTTGTTTAGATTTGGAGTATTATTTCAGAAGTTATTATGATTTTAAATTTTCAAGTGGTAGCCTGATTTCAAGTGGCACCGCTTAACTTAAGATATCTGCCACTTTATTAAAAATGGCGGATATAGTTCATTAATAAACTTCATTGAGATCCTTATGTGGTCTGTATTTACATCAAAATTGAAACAAATTTGGAATACGCTTTTTACAATTTAAATTTTCAAGTCGTCTCCACTTGAAATCAAAATGGCGGAGCAACTTGGTTTACAAACTCATCTAAGATATTTATAAGATAAGTTAAGACACTGTTCAAATTTGGTTCCATTCGGAGTATTATTTCGGAAGTTATCGTGGTTTTAAATTTTCAATAGGTAGCCTGATTTCAAGTGGTCCCGCTTAACTTAAGACATCTCTGTCACTTTATTAAAAATCTGTCATTTTATTAAGATAAAGTGCATTAATAAAGTTCTTTGAGACACTTGTGTAAACTATGTATACATCAAAATTATAAAAAAAAAAACGGAATACGCTTTTTACAATTTGAATTTGAAAATTTCAAGTGGTCTCTACTTGAACAAAATGGCGGAGCAACTTGGTTATCAAACTCATCTAAGATATATATAAAATAAATTAAGACACTGTCCAAAATTGGTTCGATTTGGAGTATTATTTCGGAAGTTATAGTGATTTTAAATTTTCAAGTGGTAGCCTGATTTCAAGTGGTCCCGCTTAACTTAAAATATCTGCCACTTTATTAAAAATGTCGGTAAAATTCAATTATAAGCTTCATTCTGAATTTACCTAAAAATTCAAGTAAATCTTGCTTTAAATCTGCTTTTTACATTGTGGGTTTGAAATTTTCAAGTGCCTGCCACTGGAAAGAAAACGTCGGAGCAACTTGGTTAACGAACTCATCCAAGATATTTATAAGTTCAGTTCACTGTCCAAGTTTGGTTCGATTTGGAGTATTATTTCGGGAGTTATCGTGATGACAAAATTTTCATTATAGATGGATAGATAGATAGATAGACAGATAAATAGATAGATAGATAGATAGATAGATAAATAGATAGATAGATAAACGAAGTGATTGCAATAGGTCGATTTCTAAAGAAATCAACCTAAAAATTCACTAGTTTAAGGTCAGCGACTTGCAAAAACTATTCTAGTCACCGACCATAAAATAAAGTTATTCCCCTAAAGATGTCATTGACTGTTTTAGTCAAGAAGGGAAATGAACTTTTAATAAACATTCAACACACTGAATTTGACAACAATTTGTTACAAACACGGCCATTGAAATTTTTTCTTGAAGAAAGGAATTGGCCATGTAATTTACCCGCCAATTCTCCAAATTTTAATAAAATTCTTAGAGTATATTTAAACATTTATCAAGTTTATTCAAAAACTTTAGAAACAAATTCAATGGATTTGTCTATTTTTATTAAATTTACTCATTTAAAGTATTTTTTACGAAATTTCAAGGTATATCTATTTCTAGAATCTGCCAATAATACGTAAAATTTGAAACTATTATTATTGCATATTTTATATCTTTTGACGCTAGGATCCTATGTAATAACACCCTATGTATTAACCCTTTAACTGCTTCGTATATATATGTTTTTCCGAAGTACGAACATTCGTTTTATATTGTACTGTTGCTACCAGTGAAATTACTGACACGGCTTGACAATGCTATAAAATAACGTGATTTCGAAGAATTTACGCATTTCAAAGTTGAGAGTGAACGGGGGCTCTGGAAAACGTATCTTGTAAGTTTTCCTCGGCAGGTAAGGGGTTAATAAGAAAGAACCACGGAACTGGAGTTTTAAAGTAATAACTACAAAACTCTGAATAAACACCAGAAAATCCAAAGTCAGAACAATGGTTTTGGGTGCACTACCCTTCGTCAGGCGAACAAAGTAGGCACGAGTGCTGCAGTCAAAGCGGCAACGCACAAAACCGTTTTAAATGAAGAGAAAATATATAAAGACGAATGTAAATGTAAAACACGAAAAAAAAAGTAATATAAATTCATACCAGTATTTATATTTACATTCGTCTTTATATATTTTTGTCTTCACTTAGAACGGTTTTGTGCGTTGCCGCTTTGACTGCAGCACTCGTGCCTATGTTGTTCGCCTGACGAAGGGTCGTGTTTTCTTTCCCGAAACAATTAATTCGAGTTTATTGCATTTTATGCTTCTTGTTCAAAGTTTTGTACCTATTACTCTATGTATTTTTTATCAAGCGATTTAACAGTACTGTCTGGTAAAATTCGTATCCCACTTCATTTACAATTGTCAGAAATACTTATATTTATGTCCGCCGCTAATTACTCCAATTAATATATCTACATGTATGTATATATATGTATACATTAGGTGGTGTGTATGTATATATATATATATATATTGCTTTGCTACTGTGTTTCTTTAGAGGAATTGTTTATTAAAGGACTTGGCACCAATGAGAAGGTTTCATATAAAAGCCTATATTTACCATTTAATATTCATAAATTGAATTAAATTAGACTTTTTCAATAAGATATACATTCAGGCAACAATTCTTAGGGTATTTGATATATTTATTACATATTTGATATCTTTAAATTATGTTTTCTAAGTTTGCATTTTTTTTTTTTTTTTTTAAATTCCTGATCTTCTAAATACTAAAACTTCTACAGATATTTAAGAAAATAGTTAATATTTTTTTAGATATTCAAATGAACGTATTTAAAATATTAGAGATGGATTTTGAAACTTATTAATTAGTTTCTTAGAGAACATTAAAAAGTGCATGCCTGTACAAATTTGCAAAAAAGTACATGGTTCTTATATGTATTTTTTATATTAAATATTTTTTTTTATTATTTCAAAATGCATCCAGAATTCTTTAAAGTGGGATTTATTAAACATCCCAAAAAATGTTATATCTTTTATTAAATATCTGTAGAAATTTTAGCATTTTGAAGATCGTGAATTCATTAAAAAATGCAAACTGAGAAAACACAATTTAAAGATTTCAAATCTATAAAATGTATTACAAAAAATTATAAAAATTTTTGCCCGAATATATATTTTATTGAACAAACCTAATATTGTTCAATTTATGAATATTAAATGGAAATGTAAGCTTTATATAAAACCTTCTTTTGTGACAAGTACCCTTAACCCTTTCAGTCGCAGTGTTTCCGCTGATGGAACACCTAATTGTAATTCTCAAGTGCAAAAACTCATCCCGGAAATATTTTAGCAAAAATTTTCATTTATAACATAGCAGAAAAGGCCCCCTTTTTTAACCTGAAAATTTAAAATTTCTTTTATTTTAATTTGGTTTGTAAATTCCGGTGGCAGTGTAATTTAAATGATCTGAATTACCCTGCGCCGCAAAGGGTTAAACGAATTTTCAATTAATTTTATGATTACTAATAATAGGGTTTTAAATCTGCAAAAAATCTTATTTGAATAATTTAAAATATCATTTAAATGACTATAAAAATATTATTTAAATGAAAATATTATGTCATTATTAAGAGTAACTTTAACATTGCTGTTTCTGAAAACTTTATCTCTATAATTATACAATGACGTACGTAACTGTAATCATGTCAGTATTCAATCGCACATTAAAGCTACCTAGTTTAATGTCATGTATTTTTTCATGCTTGAATATATTTCGTTTATTTAAACCTTGAGACGTAAAGTTCTGCTCTGTGCTTCGTTGGATAAAGAGATAATTAAAGCTGTTTTACATGCATTAGCTTTGACTGTCTTTCTGGTCATGTGAAATTTCACACACAATTTCTGTTCCAACGCATTTAATAAACATTTTAAGGATATAAAGACATGGATTTAATTGCCATAAATAATTCTTCTAATTTGTCTGTTGTATAGTTAAATATACTGTAGCTTTTTATGCAGTATCTCTGTAATTTAACAATAGGCTTTTATTATTATTATTTTATTTATTCTTTTTAATTTTCAATCTTAAAATACATTTTAAAGTTTTAAATTCCTTTATCTGTGAGTAAAAAATAAAACTTTACCTTTGTACTCCACCATAAAAAACATTATATTCATTTAGATACGTTTGCCATAACCATTTGAAACAATATTTACCATTAAACCATTCAGGAGCAGTGGTATATATTTTATACCACCTAAATTCAGTTCCTAACTTCAAAAATTCATCCCAGGAACTTTTTATAAAATTTTACTTTTTTACCTTATGCGAAAATATTGATTTATTACTTTTCTTCTAATCTTGTTTTCAAACTGTGGTGGCACTTTTTTTAAAAGAAATGAAATTCATTGCCCCTGAAAGGGTTAAAATGCATATATTATTTATATTTTTTAATAACTAATTTTTTTTCGTTGCAATTTAATATATATACTGTATGTGCGTGTGTTAGAAAAAATTCATATTCATAAATACATATATATACCATCACTTTTTGATAAATATGTATATATAAGCTTTTTGAAAACAATGATTTATAGAAAATAGTTAAAGAACAGAATAAGTCTATCTGTGTCTATATATAATCTGTAAAAAGTCCGATTAATAATAACATCATTCATGGTTGGTTTAATGTGCATTGAAGTCATAAAGTGGATGTCAAATTCATACATAAGTGAAAAATGATTTTCTTCATATATGAACGATTCTTCTTTTATCACTAATAATCATGCATTTCCTTTCCTATAAATAGTACTGAGTAAATCATTTTTCAAAGCTATCGCCATGATATTTTTTTGCTCTTAACTGCCATTGATATTGTTCATGGAACATACACAACAGCAGGGAATAACGGTGGCACATCTAATAAACTTTATAAAATGCATGTTAAAACAATGTTTATTAACGGTTTGAAATATGTATATTTATTTAATAATGATACTGACAACGATTTAGAAAATATTATTTATATTGTACGTACTACATCTGTGTGAAAATCAATAAAAAAAGTATGACTTTTACTTCCATTACCCGACTACCGTAGGTAATGGAAGTATTGTATTCGGTTCAAAAATTCAATATGGAGATTTCACCTGATTTACATGTTTTAAGGTCTCCTGAGTACAAAAAGAAATGGTTTCTGGCAATTGGTCAGTGTGTATGTGTATGTGTGTGTGTACGTATGTACGCGGGGAAAGTTCTGGTTACTATAGCTCGGAAAATAATAAAGATAGAACTACGAAACTTTTGAATTGAAACAGGTCTGCAATACAGATGAATTTTCCAAATTTTGGTGAAAATTGGAAAACTGGAAGTGGGGCCGTAATTCAAAAACGGCTCTAACTATTTTCTTCAAAATTGCTCTATAAACACTCTATTAGATATCCTTTAGAATGATATATTTGGTTAATTTAGGAAAATTGATAGGCGTCCTGTATAAATAGATGAATTTCAGGTCCTGCAAGTGCGTTCCTTTCAAAACGGCCGTATGAATTTTTTTCAAGCTTGCAATTTTAACCCATTTTAAATATCCTTTTGCCTGTAACTGTTGTTTTCAGGTCAACAATTAATTATGCCAAGCTTTGGTAAAATTCGGTATCTCAAAAATGACTCTATCGATTTTCTTGAAATTTGTTACATAAAACCAATTTAGATATCCTTTCTCATGCTTTACTTGGTTGTCACAGGAAAATTAATTGTCATTCTGTTCAGATAGATCAGTTTTAGATGTCAGAAATTTGTGTTTCAAAAATAAATAAATTAATAAAAAGCTCTACCAATTTTCTTTTCATTTCTTTTTCTTAAAAAAAAAAAAAAAAAAAAAAAATCGCTGTATAAACTTTGTTTATGTTTTTACACGCAAACTGTACGAGGACAAACAAGGCAAAAAAAGTAAGTACACCATTAAAAATGAAGTACACAAAATGCGAAAACGGATATAGTTATTTTGAAATGAACACTATTGTTTCAAAACTGAAAACATGGCTGTCTCATTTAAGAACTATTAACTGTTTTCAAGCCGATAGCTGTTCACTTCTTAATAATGTATAATAAAAATGTTGAACTAAAGAAAAAATCTTTACTAGAATTTTTACACATATCAGTAGAAAGATTTCAAAAAATGAATTTTATTCCCTCAAATATTCAGAACTATATTTCGTCGTGGTTATATATTTTCCGCAGAAAATACGAGACATACAACTATGATTATCTATATGTCTGTGACATTGTAGTTTCACAATGGCCGCCACCATGTTTGAGCATGTAAATTTACTCAGTACAGAATACACGGATTTTCAAATTTGAGTATATTTGTTTAGGAGCTATTTCGAATGTGTTATACACTCAAAACTGACATAATTCTGCTCAGTTTTGAGCAATATTTTTTTTTTTTTTTTTTTTTTTTTTTTTTTAAGTGTATCTCTCTCTCTCTCTCTCTCTCTCTCTCTCTCTCTCTCTCTATTTATTTATTTATTATTTATTAAGAAATCACGCAGATAATATTTTTAATTTGCTAGATTAAGCTTATTTAATACTCAAGTATAGTTATGAGTATGTTATTCCAGAAATTTTAAGTATGATTATGACTTGTGTATGGCAAAGTTCATCGATGTCTGTCCACGTTTTCGTTGCCACAAACAGCTTTAAAATTCTATAAAATATATTTTAAATGTATTATCTTTACGCGTCAGATCATAAATACTGAGTTATCAATGACATTAACAACTACTGAAAACGCAACTGAAAATGCGCCGCCCTTAATATCCCGTAATTTTACCCATAAGTAATCCAACTATTTTTATATTAATGAGTAAATGGCTCATCAATATTTGTTATATTACTTTTTACGTAAAACATAGTATGAAAATATCGATGTATGCTAATAAGAAATAATGTATCTGAATTATTTTTAAATCCTTATATAAGGAACAATTAAGATATGTGTATGACTTTGCAAACTGTAATTTATGGTGATGAGACATAGAATAGAATTTCTATGCTTGTAAACATCTGCTTACAAATAATTATAATTTTTCACGGTAATGTGCGATTTACACGCGTACAGCGCTTTCTATCGATGAAAATTCTAACTACTATTTCTTTCTTTACCAAGAAAAATCTCTCTATACAATAGTAACTATTTCGCAAATCGCTTTCAATTCTACCAATTCCTTAAATTTTATCAAATTTTGAAATTTCTACAGACTTATGGGAATGAAATTTTGAAAATATTTTGGGACATGAGAGCGCACGCAGACAAGCAAAATAACCTAAATAAGAATTTTCTACGTCATTTTCTTCTTATTATTTATTTATACATTTATTTATTTATTGGAAAGTAAAAATAGTCTCTAAACTAGACCGAAGAAATAAAATATAAATTATATCTACAAGTGAAAACATTTCTTTAAAACTATTATGTATATTTGATATCATTTATGTCCTTTTCTAAAGATTAACCCCTCTTTTTTTTTAACCAATAAAATTAATCGAAGTTATTTACTAGAAATAATTAGTAGTAAAGATGTATGGAAAACTAGAAGGTTTGACAACTGTATATTTATACACTGATGGAAAAAAAAAATCCCAACACCAGGAAGGAGCTGTGCTAGATAAACGAAATTTGGTAGGCGTGTTTATACATCTGAAAGATGACGTCGATTCAAATTTCGAGCTACGCGCATAAGTGTGGCGCTAGTAGCAACACTATGAACATGCAAATGAGGTTTGCTTTAAATAAGCGCTGTAAGGTTCGTGATCGTTATTTACAGTTGATATTTGACGTAGTTGATTAATGTTAGTCAAGGATGCCTCTAAGAAGACGAAGAAGCCATTATCAACAGCTCACTAAGTTTGAACGAGGTCGTCCGTATGACAGAAGGAGCACTCTCGTGGTTATCCCACGCACCCTGACTGCAAATTTGTACGTCAGTCTAGTGATACAACCTGTTGTGCTGCCATTCATGAACAGCATTCAAGGGGTGTTTTCCAACAGGATAACGCTCGCCCTCATACCGCTGTTGTAACCCAACATGCTCTACAGAGTGTCGTCATGTTGCCTTGGCCTGCTAGATCACCAGATCTTTCTCCAATCGAGCACGTATGGGACATCATTGGACGACAACTCCAGCATTATCCACAACCAGCATTAACCGTCCCTGCATTGACCGCCCAAGTGCAACAGGCATAGAACTCCATCCCAGAAACGGATATCCGACACCTGTACGACACAATGCATGCACGTTTGCATGCTTGCATTCAAAATTCTGGCGGTTACACCGGTTACTAATACACCAACATTTCACATTTGAAATGGCTCTTCTCGCCAATGGCTCTACCTGTGATCTTGAAACTTTAATCAATTAAATATGTTACCTAGACAAATGTATTGCTGAAATTTCATTACTGTACAATAATTTTTTCTTTGTGTTGGGATTATTTTTCCATCAGTGTATATCATCATCATCTAAATTAAATTAAGATTATAATTCATCGTCATCTAAGATTATAATATATATATATATATGTGTGTGTGTGTGTGTGTGTGTGTCTGTATGTGTATGTACAGTATATATATACATTTATTTAAGCATATATATATATATCCGCAAAATAACTTTGCAAATATTTAATTTTTCCTTTCAGTGCAAAATAAAGTCTTAAAAGTAACGCCAAATAAGACATGCTGAAAAGTTTTGACATTGATATCAAACTAAACCAATTTTTCTCTTTTCTCGCGCTTGAGTTGTGTTGCAAACAAATTGTGGCTGTTAAGAATATTTCAAATATTTTTGCATATTATTTCATGGTAGAATAAGAAAAAAAAAATTATATTTATGATAAGTTAAGAATTTCTAATAAAGTTACTTTTTAATGTTATAAAGTTAAAGTTAATATAAATAAAACTAATGCAATAAAAAGCATATGTTTCATTTCTTGGATGAGAGTGCAGTTTTACAAAACCAATTTACCAACCAGTATGTAAGATTTTTTTTTATTTTCTTCTAACATTTCTTGTTTGTATTTTTCCTTTCGAGTTCGTCCAACATTAACATTTTGATTAAGTTTCGTATTCTGGATCACTTTAATATTTTGGATAAACTACAAACCATGTCAAATTATAAATTAATTTCAGAAAGATTATTTTGAAAATTTTTTTGCCCTCTTCAGTATGATATATGCAATATATTTAAAATATTTGAAAAAAGTCTTAAACGATTTTTTTTTCTTGTATTTTATGTAATAGCTTTAGATATTAAAAATATCATCTATATCATATTATAAAAATAATATCATAGATTATTTTTAGATAAAAACTTACTGAAAAAAGGAATATACAAATTTTTATTTATTTATTTTGTGTGTGTACGTGTATTAAAATTTTATAGTTGATATATGTGTAAAATTTCTTAAATTGCATTTTATCTAAATTTCTTAATATTTCAATTTATATATATATATATATATATATATATATATATATTGGTTTTTTTTTTTTTTTTTTTTTTTTTTTTTTTGTTATTGTTAAAAATTAACTGTAGGAAGCGAAATTTGTCAAACTGGAGATTTTGATATTACTAAGTTAAATAAAATCAAAATTATATGTTTTGCTATACATTTGTTTATAAATAACTATAATGATACATCATTATTTAAAAATATTACTCAACAAGGAGAATTGTACTTAACAGCTAACATTTCTATTGACTACAAAGTCAAAAGTAATTCTTCACAAATACATAGCATAAATATATTCTGAGAAGTTTTTTGTGAAAATGCAAGTTATTAACTAAATTGTCTATTAAAAAAATCAGTTAAATGCATTAAATAAAAGTCTTCTTCATTTGATATATTAAATTCTGAGTATTTTCCGCAAGTCGGGTGTTTGTATTATATGTATAAAACTACAAATATGTTAAGGATACATTCTGAATATGTTTTAACAAACATTCAAAACCTTAAAAATGGAGCAATTATGTTTATTTTACCAAATCGGAAAAAGTAAAAAAAAAAAAAAAAAAAAAGTTAAATTTTTATTTTCTTTACAAAAATATTATTATTATTAATATTTTTATTATTTGTAATCTATTTTATTTGAATGTAAACTTATATTTTTTAATTAATAAAATTAGTTTTTAACTCCAAATTTGATTGTAATAAGAAAAAAGTGTTTAAAAAAAAAAGTCTATATTAATTTATTTATGAAGTACTCTAAAAAAAAAAAAAAAAAAAAAAAAAAAAACATAAACAATTTTGTTCATTTTCCTTTATAAGTCTTTCATAATATAGAAAAATTAAAATAAAGAATTCAGAGTCACGCTCTACTTTATGATATAAACTGGAATACATGAATAATTTATTCTTTGTAAATTTTATTCAAGTTTTCAGCACGCAAATCTTTCTTATGTTTTTGTATATTACAACGAAATTTTAATGTTATTTCTCTTTAACATTTCCTTGTTTTTATTAAAAATTCCGATTTTTAACATCTGTAACAGTATGAAAGAAAACACGTTTGCCTTATATATTAGATTTTTCATTTGCAATATTCTGAAGATTTTTACTTTCTAACACATAATTATAAAAGAAAATATTATCATTTATTTCCATGAACAGACTTTCTACTTTAAATATACTGTTGTATACTTTAAAAATTATTCATATTTGACATTGGTTCCTTTTTAAAAACGCATAAATTCATGAAATATAGAAAGTAATTTTTAACTAAATTAGTTATTCAACATTAATAGAAAATAATAGCATATATTATAGATTTATTTACAAGCAAATTTATTGGCGTAAGTATTATCTATTAAAGTTGACATTGAAGTGTACACATTGATTAAAAATAAATAAATAAATAAAAGTATCATCTGTATATAATTAGAATCAAAGAAATGTGATTTCTATACGTAATGTGTTCAAACAGATTTTAATTATACGAGTATATTGATTACTGTAAAAGTAGAAGACATTTCTCATAACAAATATATTTTTAACTATCATCTTCAATCTCATTGACTCTTAGAATTAACTCCTATTTCTAATTTATTCTTTTACAACATATATTAACTTTTTATATCTCAAGATCTCAGATTTAAAAAATATTTGCACATAATACTTGAATATGTTATCTGAAGAATTTAAAAATTAGTTTTATGAACATGAAGTACTGGTGAACTTACAAAAAATTAAACATTTACTGACAAAAAAGTGTTTGTTGGATATATAAAACATCGTCCAAACTGACATATATATAGATATATTTTTTAATATTCAAGTTTTCTGTTTAGATGGAAATTTCGAAAATCTTTTAAATTGTTACAACGAAAATTGACTCATAAATTGTTTAATTTCTCACAAACTGCATCTGTATAAATTGTTTACTTTCAGAAAGTTTACACCTAAATTTGTTTCTTCAAAAATTAAACTTCTGGTTTGAAAACTTCACATAATATCGCCGTCTGTTGGGAATTTTATAAACAATTTGTGTTATCTTACGTGTAGCAACATTCAATAAAATCAGATTTCAAAGCTTGCTGTAGAAATAACTTTCACTTTTTGGCATGTTACAGAAAAGTAATGGTGATACAAATAGTTAAGAATAAAATCTCTATACCATTTTCTGTTGTCTTGAATTTTTGAATTATATATATATATATATGTATATGATACAAGAAAAATGATACATATATTTGATATAAGAACTGAAAACTATATGAAACAAGGGAAAGATCTCATCAAATAAATAATATAATATAATATAATATAATATAATATAATAAGAAGGAGCAAAGACCACTGCGGTTTATGACAGGTGGAGCGGGTGAAATTCGTTTGTCGGGCGCCCAACTTTATCCCATATCCCCTGGAAGACCATATGACGACAAAGAATAAAGTTAAAATAAAGTATTTTATATTATTAAATGAAAAATAAATTATTATTTTATAGTTATTGATATCTATAAAATAAATTTAAATAAATTAATCATATTATATTTAAAAATAATTATTGTTATTTATAAAATAATTATACATAAACTTAAGGAATACAATATACTGAATTTTTTATCTAATCTGTACAGCTATACTAAATGATGATCAAATCTTAATCATAAAATACATTTAAACTACAAAGGTTTTTGAGAAATGTGTATAATTATCCACAAAAAAGCAGCATAATAAAGGTGTGAAGCAAAAAGGAAAAACTAATGATTCACACATCAAATGTAATTTTTCATTTTTTGTTTTAAATATTGTTTGAACAACCCACCCAAACAACCAAGTCAAACAACGCCACCTATCTTTCGTAATCATTAGTTAAAAATTGATTGCAAGCTTTGTACTGGTAACGCTGCCGAAGGCAGCAGCGTCCCGAAGCAATTGCTTAAAAATATTTTTAAAATGCATTTTCACCGTATTCTGAACTATTGTGAAAGTTTCAAATGCCTAGCTAGTCGGGAAGTTAGTTAAATAAATTTTCTGTTGAATCATATAAACGCTGCCGAATATAGTAGGGACCTGAAACAGTTGACTAAAATTATTAAAAACATGTATTGTCCCCGTGTTCTGTGCTATCCTAAAAGTTTCAAATGTCTATCTAGTCGGAAAGTTACTGAAAAATCGATTGCAAGCTTTGTACTGGTAATGCTGTCGAAGGCAGCAGGAGTCTAAAGCAGTTAGTTAAAAATATTTAAAAAGTACATTTTCACCGTGTTCTGAACTATTCTGAAAGTTTCAAATGTCTAACTAGTCGGGAAGTTAGTTATATAAATTTTCTGTCGAATCATATAAAGGCTGCCGAAGGTGGTAGGGACCTGAAACAGTTGACTAAAAGTATTAAAAGGAGTCTTGTCACCGTGTTCTGAACTATCCTGATAGTTTCAAATGTCTAGCTAGTCGGGAAGTTAGTGAAAAATCGATTGCAACCTTTGTACTGGTAACGCTGTCGATGTCAGCAGGAACCCGAAGCAGTTGGTTAAAAATATTTAAAAAATGCATTTTCACCTTGTTCTGGACTATTATGAAAGTTTCAAATGTCTAGCTAGTCGGGAAGTTAGTTAAATAAATTTTCTGTTGAATCTTATAAACGCTGCCAAAGGCAGTAGAGACCTGAAACAGTTGACTATAAGTATTTAAAAAATGTATTGTCCCCGTGTTTCCAGCTATCCTGAAAGTTTCAAATGTCTAGCTAGTGGGAAAGTTAGTGAAAAATCGATTGCAAGATTTGTACTGATAGCGCTGCCGAAGGCAGCAGGAACCCGAAACAGTTGACTAAAGGTATTAAAAAAATGCATTTTCACCATGTTCTGAACTATTCTGAAAGTTTCAAATGTCTAACTAGTCGGGAAGTTAGTTATATAAATTTTCTGTCGAATCATATAAAGGCTGCCGAAGGCAGCGGGACCTTAAACAGTTGACTAAAAGTATTAAAAAAATGTATTGTCACCGTGTTCTGAGCTGTCCTGAAAGTTTCAAATATCTAGCTAGTCGGAAAGTTAGTTAAAAATCGATTGCATAATTTGTACTGGACAAACAAACAATCAAACAAGAATCGAAGTTAATAAAAACATGGTAATTTTTTATAGTCGAACTGTGTTAGCGTCGCAGGAACAGTATAGAGTTTGGTGAATCTGGGACTTATGTATTTTTACAGGGATACAACGAAAATTTCTTTATCTTTATAACCTACGGGCTCAAATTAATTAAAGAGCAATAGCGCTAAATTAAAGAACATACTATATACGGAAATAAAATACTCAAACACCCCATTTTACTTTTCTCTTTTGTTTATTTTGTGACTTCTCTTACTTTATTTAAATTACCTTTAACTAATTAAGGAATTCCTATGTTTAAGATATTTTTACATTATTTTACATTCAATAAAAGGAAGAATTGTATTAGTAACAGTTTCTTCTTCCAGTTTTCGATGGTTTTATAAATATTTTGAGGTGCAGAAAACAATTTGACCATTTTTAGAAAATGTCTGTCTGTCCATCTGCCTCTGTGCATGTGAGAAAACTTTGTAGGTACTGTTTCTTAGGAACTACTGACATACATACAAATTGATATGCAGTTTTATAATGGTGTAAATCAGTTCCTCCTTTTGGTGAAAATAGCCCAATAATGGTACTACTTTTTCTTTTTCTAGAAAAACTTTAACACTGTGGTATGGAACAAAATTTCGCAAAAATGTGCAGAGTTCGATATATTTTTACCGAACCATATTGTAATTAAAAGAATTATTTATAATAATAATTAGTTAATTACGTAAAAATATTTCATATGTACGAGCATTTCTACCAAACCCCCTGCACCACTGCTGCTGCAAGTTCTTCATATGGGTAACTTTCAGAACTCATCAGTACATTTAAATCGAACAATCGATCTGTGATAAATATAATATTGCGAATATTTTTTCATATATTTAAAAAAATGCAGAGCAAGAAATTAAATTTTAATATTTAGTAAAATGCTTTTATGGAATAAAAATAGTCTTCCTTCATCATAGAAAATAATTTTTAGTAAATAAACATTAATTTACTTAATTGTATTGAGTGAATTTGCACAGAAAAATATAGAATGAAGTTTTATGATGGCCACAATATATTAGTTTTTAAAAGCATTTTTATTTAAATTTGCACCTAAATAACACAAATCTGTTAAATGTCATTACATTTATATTAAAGAAATTTAAAGAAAAAAATATTTGAATACCTCTATTTCCTTTTATAAAAATAAATTAATTAATAAATGATAGATATTTAAAGTGATAAGGTATTGAAAGAGATGTTTATATGAGTTATTTAAAGAGATAATGATAGATATTTAAAAAGATTTTCACAATGCTTAGGATGTTAAAAAGAAGCGGGATGTTGTATAAAAAGTAATATTTGTATTATATTAATGTAGCTACATATATTACGCATGCATAAATGTATGTTTCTTGTAGTATAGGATAAGAAAATGATTAAACACTCATTGTAATTGCTATTACTTGTGAAATATTTTCCTTTTCAAAAGTGCATTATAAAACTGCAGCTGAAAGTTATAAATAAGTAATTCAAAGAATAAAACCGCTCTGATACTAATCAAAAATAAACTTAAAAGTATTTGACGCTTTGTTAAACGTAACTTATTCTCAAAAGTTTACGTGAAACAAAAATAGGTGACATAATTATTGAAATTGAAAATTTTTAATGTTTAGATATTAAATTAAAAGTTAAATGAAATTTGTCTATATTGTACATAGACAGCAATAGATTAATTTCTTACAATTTATATTACACAGTAAAAATAGCTAATGCCAGTCAATTTTATTAAAATATTTATTATGAAAATATAAGAACTAATAAAATATTTGTTTTAACATTATTATTTATTGTTGTTTATAATACTAACACTCAGCGAAATTTTTATTATCATCCAAGAAAAGCAATTGTTAAATTAACTTTTTAAATCTGATATAAGAAGAAGGAGATAAAATAATTCACATACAGTGTAAGGTGTAAAGCTACATATTTTAAGAGAAAAAAATATATGAAAAGTAGGGAGTCCCTTTTCACCCATCCATTATATACATATAATAACTATTTTTTTATACATAATTATCTAAGTATATATATATATATATATATATATATATAATTTTAAAAATTACAGTATGAAAATCTAATAATATTTTGCTGAAGCGTCTATGAAACTAACAACCATTGGTAGGTACCCACTTTCGATTAGCCAATTTGTGATTTGTTTTTCGCTCCATTGAATTAGGCTATTTAAAAATTTTATTAAATTTAGAAGATTCTGAAAAGATTCTGAAATAAAACAAAAACTTAATTCATTTTCAGAAACTTTATTTCATGAATAAATAAGAAAGATGTATATGTGTTAAAATATTTTGTGTTATATTTATATTTTGTGTCTTTCTCATTTAAAATATATATATATATATATATATATATATAAATTTTCACAAGAACAGAAAAATACATTTCCCTTTTCTACTAGTAAATTGAACCGAATCCTCCTGTTGCCACTCAGAACATTCGAAAGTCATCACATATATTTCTTTTATATTTTCATTTCTATTTTCGAAAGAAATATTATTTCGAAAGAAAAATTATTTTTTATTCGTCCCTTACTGCGAATAAAAAGAATAAATGAATAAAAAGATGAATAAAGTCTCTGATTTCTTTGAATGGTATTAAAAATATCACAAGTGATTTTTCATGCTTGTTCAATATTTACAAGTATATTAGAACATGGTGGAAAAACTTGAAGCAAATAAAATTATTTTTCGTAATCGTGGCAACATATCAATTGATTTATTGAAAGTAATATAAAAGAAGAATCTGGAAGTCTTCATTATTTTGAAAGTTAGCAGAATTTTTTACATAACCTTTTAATTTTATATGCGAATTCTTCCGAATTTTTCATTTATTTTTTATCCGAAATTACTTCCTATAATTTAGAATAAATATTCTTTTTTATAGGAAAACAATTACCGTAATTTCTGGTAGCTAACCCGCAGGTAAGATGTGTCATTTCTCCACCAGAAATTTTATTTAATAGAGAAATCTATACTTTTTCGAAGGAAGAGCTCGCACAAATATAAATTTATTTATCATTTGAAATTTCTGGTGTAAAACTGGATTATATAACCTGCGGGGTATCTACCAGAAATTACGGTACCTATACAAAAAAATTTTCGGGTCTTTCTAGACCTTGTTTTCATCTGATGTAAACTACTGAAGAGAATGAAAATTGTTATCAAATGTTTTTTTAGAGGAAATTTAAAGATGTGGTGTGATATTCATATTACTTTCTCTTCCCATACATTCAAATTGACATACCATTACAGTTTAATTAGAAAGATAATTTGCATATTTTAATTAAACATTTTTAACGTATCTCAAAAACAGACCAAAGTATTTCCATAAACGGTTCCATTTGATTGGATTTATGTGTAAACCAGCTCATCTTTTAAATATCGTACTAAATTTATAAATTAAATAAAAAGTATTTAATTATTCAAAGAAGTTAATTCCACAACACTTAATGAAAATTTTCAATTAATCTGAGAATCCCCGTATATTATGTATAAATTGAATACGCATTAAATAAATATTGTACAAAAACGTTTGCACAGTATAAAACTTTATAGCGCATCCTGAAATACAATCTGAGTCATTGCCAAGTACATTCTTAATAAATCAGATTCTTTTATATCAAAATTAATATATGTCTGGATTCTATTTGGGTGGATATTTTGAATTCTATTCAAAAACTATAATGTCTTTTAACTTTATAATTTTATTGAAGATTATCAGTTTAGATAATAATAAAAGGAAAGTTGTTACTAGATAAACAAACACAAGAAAAATTTCAACGTATGGAACGCTAAAGGGAATAATGAGCGAAAAATGCAGACTATTTGAATTTTTCCTTATTATTATTATTTTATTTATTTATTTATTTATTATTATTATTATTATTATTATTATTTTGCGATATGTACGTTGCAGAATTTTCCTGCGTTTGTTTACATAATATAATATCTCTATAAATTGGATTATTATTATTATTTTATCTCGGAAAATTTCAACAAAATATTTCACACTGTACGGTTATGCAGAATATTTCGTTTATAGGAGAAAAACAATGTAATGAACTGCTATAGTCTAATAGAAGAAAAAAAATGTTGTAATTATTTTAATAAATTATCAGTTATATTTTTATCTATCTAACAAAATATTTTTAATACATTATTTTAATTAAATTTAATTCTGCCTGTTTAAAGTGGAGAAAGTTTTCTTCTTATGAAAAAAATAATATTGAATATCGCATATATTGTTACTATCAGATGTATCTGTGTTTTATTCACATGTTATAAACTTTAAGACCAAATTAGTTTTAATAGTACTCTTTCAGCTGGAATTGGCTATTTTGTTTTTTAATTTAAAATATTGTATAACTCAACAAAGCTAATTTAAGGAACTGCTTAATAAGGAATGAAAAATAATTTCGAGAAAATAATTAACATGTGACGATTGTCAAAAATATTTACGTCTTTTATCCATTTTCTGTAAAAAAAAAAAAAAAAAAAAAAAAAAAAGTTGGGATAAATGACATGCACATTAACTAAAGCTTTGAAATTTTATAACTATTTTTTTTTTTAATAAAGGTGACTTAAATAAATTAATATCGCATATTATATTCTAAGCACTATGTGTAAAAATGCTTTCTTAAAGATAACACAAGCAGTAAAGTTAAAATTATAGTTATATTAAATTCTTAAAAACTCTATATTTTGGGGGATAGTACATGTAATAAGAATTGAGCACTTAAAAAGACGTAATGTTTAAAAAATCGTCTATCTACAAAAATAAAATCTAAAAATTTTGTAAAATCAACAACACTAAGATTTTTGCTCTCACAGAATAGCATCTTGAGCTGACATATATGGTCCGACAGTCAAAATATATAAAGCAAATCTTGTCTAGCTAAATGTGTAATAAGGAAAGGGAAAATATTTTTCGTAATTCAGAAGATATATCAGAAGTTCACTGTCGACAAACTTAGAAGTAGAGACTGGACGACGAATTTTGTCGTGGAATAGTATCTTCACTACAAATTTTGTTGATAATGACTTCCTGACGTATCTTCTGAATTCTGAAATGGTTAATTCCATTTGTGACAGACATGACCTCAGGGAGATTTCTTATTCACTTTTAAGTACTAAATATCAATTTATCTTAATGTATTTTGGTGAGCCTATATATCTGTACATCTTACTTATAAATAACACAAAACCGTTATCATAAGGAAAGTAATTTACACTTAATAAGGTAAAAATATAGTATGACAGATATGGTCAAAACAGACATATTTTATAAGACTCATCGTTATTGCTGACTTGCATGAAATTGATATACATTTCAGGTTATGAAATTTTAACTTACATAAAGAGGAAGTTCATCTAATATGTAAATTTAAAAATTCTAAAATTTAAGTAAATAATATAAAAAAAAATATTTTACTTATTTTTGAAATTAAATTTTCTTTTTTATGAATGGTGTACACTAATCTTTTATATATATGCAGAGCGTCTCTGTAGACATTTTAAAAATTCACAACTGTTAAATCAACTGATAGAATTGACCGCGGTTAGTGAAAAAATCATTCTCTTAAAGAAAGTTTTTTTTTTTTTTTTTTTTGTGTGTGTGTGTGTGTGTGTGTGTGTAAAGAAAAAGTATAGTTAATTTTTTTGTCGATTGTAGTTAGACAAATAGTTACATTTTTCGCACGGATGGGAAAGAAAAATATGCGAATGAATGTCCTATAAATTGCACAATTTTGCGATTAGAACAGTTTATTTCTTATTTTGACTCTTATTTGTGCATACATGAAGTTTTAATTACGATGCTAACTTGGTGGATAAAGCGTTATTAGTGAAGATGATTTCCCTCAGGTAAGAACCGCCGACTGAATCTGCAGTTAGCAGTGCTGTAACACTGTTTGCTAACTGTAATTTGTGGTGTCGGCGGATACATAGAATAGGATTTATATGACTTTAAACATATGCATGCGATTAAGTACAGTTTTTCATAAAAATATGTGATCTGGTCGCCCTCTATCGACAAATAGCTTAAACATTATTTTTTTCTTTACAAAAAATAAAATAAAATAAAATAAATAAGTAAATAAATAAATAAAGATTTTTTTCGCAAACCGCGTTCTATTTTATCAGTTCATTCAATAGAGACTTTTGGGACACCATGTATATAATTTACATATTTTTTATCGATAGCAATAATATTATTAATAATAATTGTGTTAGTTTAACAATAAAAAATTGCTTTGATGTCCACTTTTGCGTGAAATTAACTAAAGATTATATCTTTCTATGCAATACAACGTTCAATGGACTCCCATTTCCTATTTGTATTTTGACTGTTTGTATGTCCCCTGAAAGTGCGCTTCTACGATACCGGAAAGCTTAGTGTTTTATTTTTCAATTTTGTTTATCATAAAATATAATATTTTATGATAAAAATAATTTTGATTTTATGATATAAATGAATTGATTATGATTTTACTTTTATATGAAGATAACTTTTTAAACTGTATGTGCACTAAAGGGCTTTTTTTTAATTCTTTTTAACAATTTACATGTGTTTTTATCTTATTTATCTTATTTATTTATTTATTTATTTATTTATTTTTAATATTTACAGTGTGTGTAACTTAATTTTAAACAGTAAATAAAAAAGTATAATTTAAATGTTTTGAAAGTATATTTATTTAATTGTTTAGTTTTTAATGTCATTTATTTTATTTTATTTATTTTATTTATTTTATTTATTTATTTATTATTATTATTATTATTATTATTATTATTTTGCAGAAAACCGTTTGTAAAGTACAGGAAAGTCATCTATGCCTAAGTCTTTATTACAGGTAAGTCTAATTTTTAATACTGACTTGATTAAATAAACAGTTTTAACTATATTTAATTACCCCCAGATATTTTGCAGCATCGTAAATGTTACAATAACAAAATATAACTTTCAAACAACTGTCATTTGGAAACTTTAACGTAATATACTCATTTGCGTGTTGCACTCATTATTTAATGTTATATAAAATACTGCTACTTAAATAAAGAAAAGCATAAATTAACAACATAATGGATTTGTAAGTTTTTAACCTAATTTCGATTTTCCCAAACTGACACATAACACGTTAGAATTGCGTGGATATGAATTATTTTCCATTTCACCGAATCGTAATTACATTTGAAACAAATGGAAAATCCTTTCACTTAGTTTCAGTAAAATCTCACAGAAAGATTGATAATTTGCTTCAACTTCTCATAATCTTAAACATACAATTAATTTTTTATTGAATAGTGTTTAAATTAAATAAATCTTGTAGGAGATTATGCATTTTAAAGAAATTATGTAATTAAAAGTGAATATATGTAGTGTCTCATGATAAGTAGTTTACGTCAAGGGTGAATCTATCCAGTAAATTTCCATGTATATTTCTTAGATATATTTTCATTACATAACAATGTAACTTTCTAAGTAGTTTTCAGCAAAAACTGAAAGATGTAGTTTTTAGTCTTAAGCACCTTGTATCTTGTTTACTGTAATTCTACTAAACTGTTAAAAATGGTTTATCAAAAATGAGCAAAATTGCGTCCAAATAGCTCCGAAAGAAATATATTCAAATTTAAAAATCCCATGTATTCATTTTTGAGTATATTGACATGCTCAAAAATGGAGTTGACCATCGTGAATCCGAATATCTTAATCATAGATTCTGATTGTTGATGTATTCTTCCGCACGCTGGTATAAAACTTCTACGAAGTGGAAGTTCTGAAGGTTTAAGGAAATAAAATTTGTTTTTGAACTGTTAAAGTTTGAATATGTAGAAATTTTATAAAAGAACTGCTCCTAGTTCTACATACTTATAATAAATTATGAATCCAACAGCTATCAATTTGAAAACATGCGATATTTCATAAATGTGACAGGCATGTTTAATAACCATATAGTTATACAAAAGTTTGTATCAATATTTCACTATAATAAAAATGAAAAAAATTATTATTATTACTGTTTTTATTTTCAATTTAACAAAAAAAAAAAAAAAAAAAAAAAAAAAAATATTTTTCCTTTAAGATAATTGAAAATTTTCAATAAATGAAATTTTAATTTTTGAAATATTGATACAAAAATTTGTAAATAAATACTAGTATTCGGAAGAATACGTCACCGATCAGAATCTATGGTTAAGATAGTGGGTTTCATGATGGTCAACCCCATTTTTGAGCATGTCAGTATACTCAAGAATGAGTACATAGGATTTTCAAATTTGAGTATATTTGTTTCGAAGCTATTATGAAACAATTTTGTTCATTTTTGACAAACTATTTTTTTCTTCAGTGTATATATAAGAGGAACTTCAAACATATACTAAAATGTATATCATTAAAATATAATTTTTGACAACATACAAAAATTGTTTTAACTTACATCATACAGAAAATTGCACTAAATATGAAGTGTCAAGACATTCGAGCTTTAATTTTTGAATTAAAATATTCCTATCGTTTTAGGAATTACGAAAAGGTAAAAATTTTTAAAAAGCAGAAATTCTGAATGTGCTCTTAATCAAACATTTTATTGTTTTATGTATAAAAAACTACAAATTCAATAATAAAATTCATTTTGCCTGCAAAAAATATCAACTAATGTTTTGAAGAGTATATATCTAAACAAACATATACAACCGTCCAAGTATGCACAAAAGTTATAATATAAAAAAATAAAATTGATGCATACAAAATAGTTAAAATTAAACTTCCTCTATATAGAGTAAAAACTAGTGAGCGGATTACCACCAAATTTGGTATATGGATAATGCATTAGGTGCGTTCAAGAAATTAATTTGAAAATTCCTTTCGTTTAAAAACTGTCTCTCAAGTCTCGTTTTGCATAGAAATCTTCATAGTAAGAAATGGAATGAACCAGACGAGATTAAAATTTGATAAATAACTGTTTGAATAGTTGATGCCGTTTAATTCATTTCTTTCGGTTACATTTTTCGTTCATCATTTATTTATTTATTTTATTTTTATTTTTTTTAAGCATCTCCTATAGTAAACATCTATAGATTAATAAAATTAATAATGTAATTTATTTTCCATTCATTGAGCACAGCTTATAAATCTCCTTCATATCAAATTTGCTGTCATTTTGCTCACTATAGGATGTTGCTTATAGAAAAAGTTTAAATATAAACTCCCTGTATATCCAGTTACAGATATATACTGCAAATATCAAAATAATATTGTGAAGAATCATGATGCATGCTACCTAATTTAATGAAAGGATATTTCATTTCATGTGAAGTAATTATTGAATAATGGAATTTTAATGGTATTTTAATTTATTTATGTATTTTCTCTCAGTAAGATAATTCATGAAATTGCACGTATCTAAGCGAAAGATTGTTTATGAAAAATGTGTTTATGAAAATGCACAGTTTCAGCGTGTTCAAACTTATATCAGAATACTTTATATTGAAGTATTCATATATAATATTTTACATTTTTCAAAACGTAATTTGCTTAATATACATATTTACTCAATTAAGAATCATTAAGCAATGTAAAGTAGGTGATCAATTATATACCATTTTTTATGAGATCTCTTATGTATTCAAATTTTGGTAATTTAGCATAGTTTGCTATTTATAACCTAAAACTGATAAATTGTTTGCTGAAAAAGCAATGCAGACTATATCTTTACTATATTTCTTTCATTTAATATACACATAAAAATTATAAATTAAAACAGTATCAAATTAGTTATTATGTTTTTTAGATTTTGTATTTAACAAGAACTATTTTGCTTCGGGATAACTTTAAGTTTATTATACCTTTAAATAACGTATGTATTGGGGATTTATTACTAATAATAACGTATTTCAAATGACTTAATAAAAATAAATAACAAAAGTTTCTTTTGATTCGTTATGCACATGGGATTTTCACAGACTGCATTTTATATCATTGTTACTACAGTGAACATTGGTGAAAATATTTTAATTTATTCCGGAGTATTTTTAGCCCCGCCTATATTTCACACCACTTTATTTATACAAACATTTTCTCCAATATATAACTTCGATAAAATAAGAAGAATTTATCCTTAAAAATAAGTAGTATGAAAAAAAGGCGGGGCCAAAAATACTCCTGAATTATTTAATATGTTGGCATATATGCAATGAATCATATTTTGTTTCATAGTTAATTAACATGTATAAAACATCTTTCTGTACATACGTAAATTTGTGGCACATGACGTCAAACAATTGCAAAGAAAAAAAGAAGGTCAAGATGATAAAATAAAATTTGCAATATAATAAATAATAATAATAATAATAATAAAAAGCGTTTAATACGCGTTTGAGATTTAAAAGGTATATTTATATGTATTTGAAGATAATCTTTATGACCATTACTTACAACCTTCAAAGTTTAAAAACAAGGTAAAAATCTGTACGAATTATATAATTTCGAATTATGAATGCGTTGTAGGAAAAATAACAGTTTGGTGAACGGATATATCCGTTAACAGTGGTGGTCATATCATTAAAATTTCGAAAGGTATATCATAATATTATTGTAGTTTGTAATACACTCCTTCTCATAATTATAAGGACACCCGTTTTTCTATATTAACTAAACACTGAACATTATTATTTAAACAAATGTATTTTTAATTAATTTTAATTTCATTAATAGACTATATTTAAAAAGTTTTATCGTTTTTCTATCTTAAAAACTTTAAATATGGTAAAAAGATAATTTTTCAGGTGTTCACAATTATAAGGACAGCTCGAATTTTAGTAATTTACTAGCTGGCTTCGCCCGCTAGCGGGTCAGTATTTTCAAATGAATCACTAAAATTAATGAATCACTAACTGTAACTTTTAGTGTTAAGAAAAGAAATAAATAAAAAATCATTTCTGATTGGGTAAAAAGTCGGCCCGGGTCCCCACTGCCTTCGGCAGCGCAGTCCCGTGCGCGCTGCGTGCGCACAACTTAAGGGATATACGCCCTGCGCGCGCGTATACCTTCCCTGACCTTTCGTGCCCCCTAAAAAAATCATTTCTGATCGGGTAAAAACTCGCACCGGGTCCCCACTGCCTTCGGCAGCGCAGACCCATGCGCGCGCACGTATGAAGGTATAAGTGCGCTGCGCGCACATATTCCTCCTGAAGTCATATTTTTATTAAGAAAAGAAAATTTAAAAAATCATTTCTCATCGGGTACAAAGTCGGATAGGGTCCCCACTGCCTTCGGCAGCGCAGTCACGTGCGCGCTGCGCACGCACAAGTTCACGGATACACGCGCTGCGCACGCTTATTCCTTCCCTGACCCTTCGTGCCCCCTAAAAAAAAAAAAAATCATTTCTGATCGGTTTAAAACTCACACCGGGAAAAGTCTGCAAAGCTAAGATTCTTGTGATTTGTTGCCAATATTTTTTTATAGTTTAGTTAATTTTAAAAAATCTAATTGTCCGATCGATAAGCCGTTTAAACCATCGGTTTAAGAAAAAAAAGCCCTTTCTAATGGTATCTTGTTTGTAACGATACCACTGATATTTCTAATTTATTTTCCACTTTTTCCGTAAAAATATCGCTTTTTAAGCATTTAATCGTGAATTCTGGGTCATTTTTCGTTAGACAATGGTCGACGTTTTAATTAATATCTCCGCTAATTAGGATCGCATCGTTTAGCAAATTAGATAACCCTGATCTGCGATAAATTCTCTGTCCGACGGTACCTGTTCGAAGTCCGTGCGACCTTTAGCGGCGGAGCCTTAGCTGCGTCAAGCCGTTTCTCACAGACAGACAGACAGACAGACACACACACACACACACGCGTACAGATTTTAATAATATAGGAGATTTCAGTTATTCTTTAAATTAATATTTTATGGGGTCTCGTTTTAGGGTTAAACAGTCAGATATTCTCTCTGGTATATATATATATATATATATATATATAAATTTTTTTTTTTTATATTCAGTTTCAATACCATTTCGTATAGCATATATGATATTCTTAATACATTTAAACTATTTAAAATTGCTTTCCACTTGCATGCACTTTTCTAATATCATAAGTTAAGGTTTCTTCAACTTTTAGGCCATGGGAAAGGCAATAATACAGAAGTTTCTTTCTTCAAACTATTTCCTATTGCTCTAAAACTAGAGCAAAAATGTAAGTCTTGTTGAAAAAAATATTATTACCCCCAAAATCTAACAAAAATCTGATAATTCCACGTTTAAAATTTGCGGATATTCTCTTGATGTTCATAATAATAGAAAAAATTACTAAATTCATTTTGCCTTCAGTAGAACCAGCTCCCCAGAGCACCATAGATCCACCTTTAAAATGCCCGATTCATATCTGCCTAAAAAATCCGTTCTGTCTTTCGCTATCTTCAGATCGTGCCAGTAACTGTTAAAACCATTTGGTTAATCAAGAATAAAATGTTTTTCATTCGAAAATGCAACATTTTACCATTTAATATTGTCTTTATTCAACTTTAACACAGACGTTCTTTCCCCCATTGAATGCTGATTGATTATTACAGGTTTTTTTATTCATTTTAACACATTATTAATTATTTTAAACATGCATAAATGTGGACCCTAACCTCTCGTTAAAAATTACGAGCAAATTCAGCAGCAGTCATTATGAGTAGAACAGTAAGAGGAATTATGAGTCTTCGATCTCTGTAAAAAACTCTGATTTTGCATCAGATCTCTCTCCTATCGAACCAGCAGTTCAACGTTTGATCACATTTCCTTCAGCAATTTTAGACCTTCGAATTTCATTAGAAATTCGGCGGATTGAAATTATCCTCCCACTTAAAAAACACATTTATCATACTTCCACTACTTGAACGTTCTTTTTTTCGAGGAATTATCAGTAATGTCCGTCCAAGGAAAATTGAAGGCTTATATATGAATTAATCTAGACCAGTAGTTAACAAATTCGCATGTCAACTGTAATTTATCCGCTAGTAAGTTAAATAAAAAGAAAAAATCTTGATTGTCCCTATAATTATGAACATCTAAACACGTGCAGAAAAAAATATTTTGCATTATTTTTTACTAATTTTGTTTCATATTAAAAAAGTTATAGCAGTTTTGGTTTTTAGAATACTAGATATATTAAGTGCACTTAGTATAATCTTGTTCACAATTATTTTTACATTAGTTATTTCAAAATATAAAGTGTCCTTATAAATATGAGAAGGAGTGTACATTGAAAATAAATGAGACGTTCATTAATTATGAAATTTTTTGTAAAAATGTCAGTCGTGCATATTTTACATTTAACTGATTACCCTGATTACACTAATTATTCGGATGATAATGATTTACATTTAATATATTGATAGTTATTTTATTTATTTATTTATTTATTTTTTAAGGAAACATATTCTTTTATCGGTCCTCAATAAATTATGAATGTCCGGGAAACGTCCCTAGCAAATATACGAGTATTTTGTTCATTATCATATATTTTTTTTTAAGTTACAAGCGAAAATGGAAATGGAAATATTTTGCATTCATATTATAAGCTTAAATTGAAAATCTATTTTACAACTTACAGATAATTATATGCGCTTTCAACTTGCATTATTTCTATATTTTCAGATAAGTTTCTTTCTTATCGCACAAAAATAATCATTACAAATTTATTTTAATAGTCGTACGAAGGCTATTATTAGTTTTCCAATAACCAATATAAAATTTTAAAGAGTCCTCATTTACAATCGTATATTTAATTTTTGTTTGTTTTACGCACGCTTTTCAAACTAAGCCGATAAAAGGTTATTTTTAGGTTGATTGGAAAATGACAAACTCATAAAGGGATTGGTGTATATAGTTTTATTCACTTCTATATATTTGTTATTTTCATGTGAATACCAAGAAGCAATTAATAAAAATAAAAAAATGGTTGCGGCTCTAAATCAAGAACTAACACAGAATTCCAAGTGCATAAGTTTGGCCCTATCAAACTTTGGTACTTACCACCCAGCAAGTGTCTCTGCAATTATGTAATTTTCCATTTAAAGATCGGCTCTATCTAAGGTTTTATAATGTATAATTACACGAAATCTGAGACTTGAGAGTGCCGTTAAAAGAAAAGAAAGAAATAATATGCGGATTTAATTTGGATGCATATCGTCCGACTTGGAATACACAGGTGCGCTGTTATTATTCCCGATCTACGATTTTCCATTTTACTATATCTCAGCAGCTATTAGTTAAAAACTAAACAAATTACAAAACTAAATAAAAATCTGGTGTATAAACAATATTTAAACTTTAAAACTTCTTCACACACCATATAATTTAAACAGCACAACCGGTTTCGAAAGGACGAGGCTTTTCTCCATCAGGTGCAAAATAATACGTGCTACTGCCTAGGAGGCAAAAGCAAGTTAGTCATGCTTTTAGGCAGTAGCACTTTTTTTTTTTTCACCTGATGTAGAAAGGCTTTGTACTTCGAAAACCGGTTGTGCTGTTTTTAATCTTATGGTGTTTAAAGAAGTTTTGAAGTTTAAATAAACAAATTACGTCTGTAAGGTTTTTAATATGAGAAGCTATAATTGAAATTTTATGTTTATAAACAGGTAGGCGACACTGCTATTTAGAATGATATTGATGAAAGTTTTGTGTTGACTACCAAGTATTACTTTTTACAATCTTGTAATCTCTGCGTTTTGTAAATTCTGGTTTTATAATTTTTATTTTTATTTATTTATTTATTTTCCAAATATTTAAAAGGAATGTAAAACATTTCTAAATTTCCTTGTGGTTTTGTTTCATTTAACACTGTGTGATCAATTAAAAAAAAAAAAAAAAAATTCTAGAAATGCAAAATAAATAACGACACATTGAAGTTTTTATTAAAAATGAAATGTAAACAAACAAGCAATAATAACTAAAACTTTAAAGATGCATGATTAATTAATGGTGAATTGAAATGGATTACGTTTTAGTTTTAAAATATGTCGTCAAATTAAAGCTGTCGTAAATCACAAACATACACACACACACACACACAAAAAAAAAAAAAAAAAAAAAAAAAAAAAGGGGGGGGGGGGGAAGAAAGGAAAGAAAAAAATTAGATGTTAAATAAATTAGAAAAGAAAAATAGAACTTTCATAAATCAAATCCTTTTTTAATTTGATTTCAATAATATAAAATTTCGATCTACCACTCATTCACTAACGTCATTCTAACACTCTAATGTCTGTTGTCTCCTGTCTCTTAGAATAAAAAATCTGTAGTTGAGAGTATAGTGATGCTACATCTATACTGTGTCTATGGTTTCGAGTTTTAAGAAATTGCCAGATTTAACAACTTTCTACTTTGGGAATTTTTTAATGCAAAAGAATAAATTAAAAAAAATAAAGTACAAAATGAAAAAGTTCATAAAAATAAAAGTATTTTTACATACCTTCTTGACATCGCAAGAAAATAATTTTTATATTTTGCGAATGTGGTCAATCATACCTTTCGAATGATACCACTTTCAACTCTCTACTCCCATATAATTAAAAGTGTACCACAAATTTCATGCTTGCCTATTAATATATAAATAAAAATATCGCACATTGTTGTAGGACTAATAAATGACATTTTAAAATTTTACAGTAAGATATAGTACAGTCATATGCAAAGAAAATAGTTGATATAGAAAAAAAGAATGTCTCTCTTTGACCGTAACATATTTCTAAGATTGGAACAATAGATTAGAAGAAGGAAAAAAAATTCCCTTTTGTTGCAAATTCTGAAGTAAAGTAATGGGCTATAACGTTTATGACATAATAAATTTGTTCCGTCTTGCTTTTCAGTGAACAAAATAACTTTTGAATTCAATGTAGCGTTTAAATTTTTTTTCTTATCGCCTTTTATTTATAGAAAAAGGAAAATCTCAGACGTAAACATTTTATTAAAAATAAACGGCATATTTGTGCTAAATTTCAACTTAAATTCAGAGTTTATGCCTAAATCTAGAGATATTCCGTAGCATGTAATTCTTCAAGTAAACTTTTATGGAAACATAGAGACAAACTGACTTTGCGTAAAATTTCTAAAAATAAATCTGTATGTTGCGATCATCCCAAAATGTTAAGTATCATTTGTGCGATCTACCCGATTAACATATGCAAAAAGTAATCAATATAATTTCTTAAAATAAAGATTTTACTTATGCAGTTTTTTACAATAGAGGTTGGGGTATAGCCAGCTGGAAAATCACAAAACGTTTGTACAACCAGCGCCATCTACAGTCGGTAACAAAAGTCTCCGAACACTAGCAAAAATTCCTATATACATAAAATACACTTAATACAGTTTTGTTAAATAAATCCTTGTCGAATCCTGGTCTTACTCAGTCTAAAAACAGGATTCGACAAGGATTTATTTAAGAAAACTGTATTAAGTGTACTTTTTTTATATAGGAATTTTTGCTAGTGTTCGGAGACTTTTGTTACCGACTGCACCTATCGATGTATAAACTGATAGGTGATCCCATAAATTAAATAAACATTGTGTCTTATAATGGCCATTTCACATATACAGGGATGGAACACGGGCACAGAACTCACACCATTATTAATGTACAGTCGGTAACAAAAGTGCCCGAACACTAGCAAAAATTCCTATGTAAAAAAAGTACACTTCATACGGTTTTGTTAAATAAATTCTTGTCGAATCCTGTTCTTAGTCAGTGTAAGAACACGATTCGATAAGGATTTATTTAACAAAACAGTATTAAGTGTACTATTTTTACATAGGAATTTTTGCTAGTGTTCGGACTGTTTTGTTACCGACTGTAACAAAATTTTCTACTTCATAAGTCAACGATATTATAAGTAGAAAAAATTCTTAAACAAATACCGGTATGAATTCTGTCCCCGTGTTCCATCCCTGCGTAGAGCGTTTGATGCACTCATACGCTATTGAAGCTGAAGTATAAGTCTTCCCATTAACGGGTAAATTTGAAGCATTGCAACCCTTCTGTCAGCGAAATAGAATTAAACTCAGTCATCATAATTTTTCATAATAGCCATCTCACGTATTATTTTTTTTTTTTTTACTTTATTGAAGTTGAGATTCATTCTTTTTCTAAACTGCTCAAGGAGCATAAGAAGGTAGGAAGAAGGAGCATAGTAAGGCCATCTGCTGAGCAATATCTACAAAAATGTATTCAACACCAATTTATATTATGGTAAAGTCAAATATGAATTTTTGAGAAATTATCTTTATTATTTTGTGAGTGCAGCATTAACTAAATATTGGTGACACAAACGCAGACGCACAGATAGTCAGGTGCAGAAACAGGCTTACAATTTCCTAAAACAATTAAATCGTGTTTAGAACATCTTAAAAGGTGCAGAGGAATGTTGGGGAGTATGGTATAGTCGAATAAAATAGAATACAGCTATATCTCATGTGTATAGTGCTACAACCTATCAAACGCACGTTGTGCGTCTTCACTAGACCATTTATATAAAAGCTAGTTCATCGTGTGTCATGTGAGAGGAGCTTTTTTTGTGTCATAAAACTTGTTTGGTTTTTCAAGCCTCAGGTAAATATTACGAATTCCATAATCTATTTCCAAAACAGTAAAATGAGAAAAAAAAACCTAGTGTCATTTCCAGTAAGTTAAGTTAGTAAAGAATCTGATTCCCATGAACTTATTTGTACCAACAGATGGTTGAGGATGATTTATTCTCTAAGATGGCTATTCGGGTAATATGGAATACCAACTATTCGCTATTATTTGAGATTTTTGTGTAATATGAATATTAAAATTAATTAATACTGTTTATTTTCAATAATAATTTCAAAATAAAATGTTTATATTACAATTATCCATGATTTTATCTTATTTCATATTATCCTTTAAGGAAATGGGTATTCCATGTTTCCCTTCATAATTATTCCATATTAACTAACTGGTCTACTTTTTTTTTCCCAATAAAAATTTTTGCATGTAAATTCTATTTTTTGTAACATAAAACCACCAAAACACATTAACAATACATGAAAATTTGCAATATTTGAATCCACAATGATCTAAAATACTTCAATTTATTACGGTATGCTCAAATAGAAATGATATTCTATATTCACCTACTTATCTCTAAATCCATTCAAAACCGAACATAGAAAATTTTCTTAAACCCATATTAACTGCTTTGTCTATAACACTCGGATTTTTTTTTTTTTTTTTTTTTTTGTTTAGCTGAATATTTTGCATGTAATTTTTTTTTCTTTTCATAAAACTATGAAAACACATTAACAATAGTCTAAAGTTTGCAATAGTTGAATCCACAATGGTCTAAAATACATCAATTTATTATGGTAAGTTCAAATAGAAATAGTATTCCATATTCACCTACTTTTCCCTAAATCCATTCAAAACCGAAAATAGAAAATTCTCTTGAATCCATATTATCTGCTTGGTCTATAACACTCGGATTTTTTTTTTTTTTTTTACTGACTATTTTACATGTAAATTATATTTTTTCGTATCATAAAACCATAAAACACATTAACAATACTTGAAAGTTTGCAATAGTTGAATCCACAATGGTCAATTTACATCAATGGTACATCAATTTATTTTGGTAAGTTCAGATAGAAATAGTTTTCCATATTCACCTGCTTTTCCCTAAATCTATTAAAAACCGAAAATAGAAAATTTTCTTAAATTCATATTAACTACTTTGAACATTCGGATTTTTTTTTTTTTTTTTTTACTGAATATTTTGCATGTAAATTATATTTTTCGTGACATAAAACCATAAAAACACATTAACAATGAAAGTTTGCAATAGTTGAATCCACAATAATCCAAAATACATCAATTTATTATGGTAAGTTCAAATAGAAATGGTATGACATTCGCCTACTTTTCCCTAAATCCATTTAAATCCGAAAATAGAAACTTTTCTTAAATCCAGTATTTTTTTCTTCTATAGGAAAAAAATAAATATATAAATACCATTCATTGTTATAGGACAAATGAATGGACGTTTTAAGATTTTATCATAAGACATAGTACATCCATATGCAGATAAAATAAATGATATTGATCAGTAAAATGTTTCACTTTGAAAGGAGCATATATCTAAGATTGGAACAATAGGTTTAAAAAAAAAAAAAAAAAAAAAAAAAAAAATTCTCTTTTGTTGCAAAATGTGAATACAAGTAATAGCCTATAATGTTTATGACAAAATAAATTTGTTCTATCTTACTTTTCAGAGAGCGAAAATAACTTTTGAATTGAATGTAGCATTTAAAATATTTTTCTTATCACCTTTTACTTACTGAAAACGCGAAATCTCAGAAGTAAACATTTTATAATAAAATGTTTTTTATTCCTTTTTTCACAGAATGTGAATTGAAATTCGGTTTTTATGCATAAATTTTCAGAAACGTCGTAACATATATAAAGAAAAAGGAATGTCTGTTATGACACAAAAACAGTCGTAACATATGATACTTTAAAATAGACTTTAAACGAAGCATTGTTACATATTGATTTTGTCTAAACTTTCTAAATATATAAAAAACAACCTAGATTTTAAATACTAATATATGTATATATACTAGCAGGCTACGCCCGCTTCGTTGGTCACTATTTTTAAATGAATCACTATAATTATTGAATTCTGAAAATTCCATTAATTGTTATCATGTGAAAGAAAAAAAAGAAAAAAATAAAGAAATTCTGATCGGGAAAAATGTCGCACCGTGTTCCCACTGCCTTCGGCAACGCAGACGATTGTGCTCTGCGCGCACGAATTTATGTTCGACACTCTTAAGGAATCACTACATTATCACAAAGGAAAAACATAAATATTAAATATTAAAATATTCCTCTCTCATCAGTGTAATAACCAGTTCGAACTCCTACTGCCGGCGGCAGCGTATACACGCGCGCACGGCGCGTGTGTTCTTTCACCAACCGTTCTCTCCCCTCCTAATTATTTTACAGTCTCAAAAGTATTCGTAATTGTTTTCTCGGGCTTTTAAACCTAATAATACTCATTTCGAACATTTTATGTGACTCTCTTTATTTTCTCCCTGGCGCCTGCCCCCTTCCCGCCCCTCGTAATAATTCTACACTTTCAAAAATATCCGCAATCGATTTATCGGACCTTAAAGCCTAATAATACTAATTTTCAACGCTCTAACTGTTATTTCTATATTTTTGCTCCTTCGCCCCCCTCCCCACCCGTCTATCCTAACAATTTTTCGCTTTTGAAAATATCTGCGATCGAATTGTAGGTCCCAAAAATCAATACGTGCCAATTTTGAACGGTCTAACTCTATTTCTATTGTTTTGCTCCTTTGCCTTCCCCCCCCCCCTCCATCCAGGCTCTCCTAAAAATTTTACAAATTCGAAAATATCCGCAATCGATTTGTAGGTATTAAAAACCTCTATGTATCCATTTTTAACTATCAATTTCTATTTTTAATTTTTTTTTTTTTTTTTTTTTTTTTTTGCCCCTTCTGGTAACTTTACACCTTCGAAAATATCCTCATTCGACTTGCAGGCCTCTAAAACCTATCTGTACCAATTTTGAACGGTATAACTGTATTTCTATTTTTCTCCCATAGCTCCCCCCCCTCCCCCCCATTCACGCGCCACCTAAGACAAATTTCTAAAATTACATTTTTAGATATTTGTGTGAGCTATATTTTAGAGCAAAAATCTCTCTCTCTCTCTCTCTCTCTCTCTCTCTCTCTCACACACACACACACACACACACATACACATATATATATATATATATATATATATATATATCTTTATATATATATTTCTTTTGTGCGTGTGTATGTCACTGAACTCCTCCTAAACGGCTGGACTGAGTTTAATGAAATTTTTTGTGTGTCTTCAGGTGGATTCGAGAATGGTTTAGATTTACAAATGAAAGTTGTAACTTAATTAGTTCTTTCTTAATTAATTTTTAACCAACTATTTCAACAACTTTTCCACCTAGATGGCGTGAGTTGTCGTAAACACGATGTCAGAATTTATTTAATGTTGAAATGAAAAATGAATTTTTAACCGTATCTTAAGAAGTGTTTAAAATATTTTTTCAAAATTAATATTTTTAGAATCGTAACCGTATCTTAATATTGTTAAAACGTTAATATTGTTAAAATGTTAAAATTAGTTAAAATGGTATATTCTTTTAAAAAATTCGTCAATATCCGACGGAGTTATTTTATGTTAAAATGAAAAATGAATTTTTAGGCCATTATTATTTGTGCAGATGGAAAATGTACTAAAAGTTTTCCGAAAAATTTCACGATCACAAATGTTGACGGATATCCAATATATCGTCGAAGAAATCCCGATAATGGCGGACAATCTTATCATCTATGGCGGTCATCTATGTCAACAATATAGATATTGACATTGATAACCGTTTTGTGGTCCCATATTCGCCTCTGCTGAGCAAAACATTCAATGCTCATATTAATGTTCAGTTCTGCAGTTCAGTGAAGAGCATCAAATACATTTGCAAGTATGTGAATAAAGGCAGTGATATGGCTGTATTTCGAGTTGAAAATACCAATGTGAATGCTCCTCCGGTGAATAACAACGATGAAATAACACTTTACCAAATTGGCCGGTACGTCAGCTCCAATGAAGCTGTTTGGCGTATCTTTGGTTTCCCAATTCATGAACGGGATCCAGCAGTTCTTCATTTAGCCGTCCATCTTGAAAATGGCCAGCGCGTATATTTCACGAGCGAGACAGCGATTGATCGTGCTATAAATTCACCAAAAATTACACTCGCCAAATTTTTTGAATTGTGTAATCGTTCGGATGCTTTTGGTGCTTTTGCACGGACATTACTCTATTCAGAAGTACCACGCTATTTCACATGGGCTCCAACAAAAAAATGGATGCCCCGCAAGCAAGGCACGCCGATTGATGCATGTCCCGGTTTATTCAAATCAAACACCTTGGGACGAGTATTTACAGTCAATCCAAGGCAGACTGGATGCTTTTATCTTCGACTGTTATTGGTTAATGTCATCGGCCCTTTGTTATTTCAAGATTTACGTAAAGTGAATGGACAACAGTATCCAACGTATAAAGATGCATGCCTTGCACTCGGCTTGCTGGAAGACGACAACCAGTGGGAGTGTATGCTTTCTGAAGTAGGACTGAACTGTACAGCAAAACAAATTCGTCTACTATTCGCTATAGTGTTGACTACATGTTTCCTGGCCCGAGTAGAGACATTATGGGATAATCACAAAGATTCAATGACTGATGATATATTGCATCAACATCGTTCACGATGCAACGATCTAACGATAGTATTCAGTGACGCTATGTACAATGAAGCATTGATTGCTACTGAAGATCTTTGCATTATCATTGCCAACTTACCACTCAGTCATTTCGGTATGTCATTTCAACAAATCGAAATGCATCTGATTTAATAAGCACTGAATTGAATCGTGAACTACAATACAATACTGTAGAAATGGCAGCGATTGTTGCTCGCAATGTCCCACTAATGAATGAAGAACAAAGAACCGTTTACGACAGCATCATGCTCGCAGTTTTGGCAGGACAAGGTGAATTCTTTTTTTTTTGGGGGGGGGGTGCACCAGGTTGAACTGGCAAAACATTCCTTATTTCGCTAATTCTCGCCGAAATACGATCAAATAATGGCATCGCATTGGCTGTTGCATCATCTGGCATTGCGGCAACTTTATTGGATGGAGACAGAACAGCTCCTTCATTATTTAAACTGCCACTAAATATTCAAAATAACCCAGACGCAGTGTGCAACATAAAGAAACAATCGTCCATGGGGGCCACAGTGCTCAAATAGTGTAAAATTCGTATCTGGGATGAATGCAATATGGCACACAAACATTCGATTGAGGCGCCGAACAGGACATTGAAGGATATAAAAAACAACGACAAACTATTTCGCGGCACTCTGTTACTCTTTTCAGGTGATTTCAGACAAGAACTTCCCGTTATTCCGCGTTCAACATACGCTGATGAGATCAACGCATGCTTAAAATCATCGTCATTGTGGCTTAATGTTGAAAAAGTACAACTGAAAGTAAATTTGTGCGTTCAAAATCTTCAAGATCCATCCGCTGAAACATTCTCAAAACAATTGTTAGATATCGGCGATGGAAAAGTTACTACAGATGAAACTGGATGCATAAAATTACCGACCGATTTCTGCACAATCATTGATTCTCAAGATGCTCTTATTGACCAGATATTTCCCGATGTACACAGACGATACACAAATAATGAGTGGCTGGCAGAAAGAGTAATTTTAGCAGCAAAAAATGTGGACGTCAACGAATTGAATCTCAATATACAACATTTGTTACCAGGAGACTTGGTGTCATACAAATCTAATGATACAGTTTGCGATGCCACCGAAGCTGTAAATTATCCAACAAAGTTTTTAAACTCATTGGATTTACCAGGCATGCCACCGCATATTTTACAACTGAAGGTTGGATCACCGGTTATTTTGCTTCGTAATTTGAACCCACCACGGTTGTGCAACGGCACGCGATTAGTCATAAAAAAATTAATGAAAAATATTATCGAAGCCATCATTTTAAATGACAAATTCCGAGGTGAAAATATATTACTACTGCGAATCCCTATTATACCCACAGATGTGCCAATTCAATTTAAACGCCCTCAATTTCCAATTAGATTGGCATTTGCAATGACTATCAATAAGTCTCAGGGCCAAACGATGTCTGTCTGTGGCTTAGATTTGAGCACATCATGTTTTTCACACGGACAATTATACGTGGCTCTCGAGTGGGCAAACCATCCAGTTTGTTTGTATTGGCGAATGATGGGATAACAAAAAATATTGTACACTCTGTTTCATTAAGGGATTGATATTGTTTTTTAGTAATATTGTTATAAGTAGCGATATGTATATAATTTTAAAGAATCAATTTTAATAAATTAAAAAAATAAATGATTGGTGTTTTGTTATTTTTATATTCTTTCACCGTTCACAGCGCTCCATACATCTTCCACTTATATACCACATCCTTACACACTTACAATAGGTTAGTTATTTTTTTCTAGCAAAATATTCTCTAGAAATAATTTATATGACAAAACAACGTTTGTCGGGTCAGCTAGTATATATATATATATATTCGCCATATAAAGGATTATTTGAAATCCCGTTTTGCTCCCTGGATTCCTAAAGTCTAAAATTCCAGAAGTCAGTTTTTAGGTATTTGTATTAGCTATATTTTAGAGCAAAAATTTCCCGTATATCTGTTTTTTTTTTTTTTTTTTTTGTTTTGAGATATATAGGATTATGTGAAATAACGTTTTGCCCCCTTCCCCCCTTGTGGACAAAAATTCTCAAATTACCGAAACTGGTTTTTAGATATTTGTGTTGGCTATATTTTACAGAAAGAATTTTGTAACTTTATTTTTATTTATTTTTGCCCCTCTGTCCCTCCACCCTTTTCCCCCCCCTCCTAATATATTTACACTTTCGAAAATATCCCCATTCGACTTGCAGGACTCTAAAACCTATCTGTACCAATTTTGAACGATCTAACTGTATTTCTATTTGTTTTTGCCCCATAGCTCCCCCCTTACCTCCCCACCTGGGGGCGGAATTTCTAAAATTCCAGAAATTGGTTTTTACATACATGTATTAGCTATATTCAAAAATTTCACGTATATCTTTTTTTTTTTTTTTTTTTTTTTTTGAGATATATAGGATTATGTGAAATCACGTTTTGCCCCCTTCATCCCCTTGGGGACCGAATTTCTAAAATTCCAGAAATTTGCTCTTAGACATTTGTGTTGGCCATATTTTGAAGCAAAAATTTTTCAGATATCTGTTTGTTTGTTCGAGATATGAAGGATTTTGTGAAATCACGTTTTGCGCTTCTCAAATAACGTTTTTACCCCTTCCCCCCCCCCCTTGGAGTCCGAATTTCCAAAATTCCAGAAATTGGTTTTTAGACATTTCTGTTAGATATATTTTAAAGCAAAAATTTTACGGATATCTGTTTTTTTTTTTTTTTTTTTTTTTTTTGTTTGTTTGTTTGTTTGTTTGTTTGTTTGTTTGAGATATGAAGGACTTCGTGAAATCACGTTTTGCCCCCTTCTCTCCCTCTCTTGGAAGGGGGGCGAATTTTGTAAAATCGCTTCTTAGTGGTTGTCTACGTAAGAGAAGGAACATTGTCAGAAAATATCCTACTTCTAGGTCCAGGTATTTGGACTGAGCGATGATGAATCAGTCACTCAGAACAAACGATTTTATATAGAGAGATATATAGCATTTATTCATTCAACGATTACATTCAAAAATTCATAATGAATATTTTATTCTGTTTCCAATTCTTCTTCTTCATGAGATTGATCTAATACACCAAATAATTGGAGAAAAACATTTCCCGTAGAGAAAACAGTAAAATAATGATTATTAGATGCATATTTTCTCAATTATGCGGTAACTTGAAGAAAGCTAAAAGCAAATGTTTTTGTACGGTTTTAGAATAAGTGAATTCACAACTTAAACAAAAAATTAGGAAAATAAAAATTAAAAAAAAAAAAATTCTACATAAAACAACTACCCACTCAAATAGTCTGATAATTAATTTTTATCTTTTTAAATCGATGCTGTTCATTAAATATTATTATATACTTAAAGCTTTAAAATTTTATTTATCGAAAAAATTAGTAAAGTGTCGTAACATCATAAATAAAAATAAAATTAGCATTATAGCATTTATAATTTTAAAATAGGACAGTCTTGAATAACTAACCGAAACAAAGCAATTTATGCCATCTAATTAAGAAATTCTGAATTATTTTTTTCGTAAAGATTATGAAAGTGTATTTAAGATTTTGCTATTAGTAGAAGAATATTTTCTTATCTACGCATTTATGTGTGAAATTACTTCAGAATTAATAATGAAACGTACGTTTAAGTATTATCTCCATTTTTTTTTTTTAACACACAATTATAAGAGGCTTTTGTTTTTTCTTTTCTTAAATATTTGAATATAGTTATTCTTTTAAAATAAAGTACTCCTAAACTTTTAAAAAAATTTCAATATAAATATCAAAACACTGAATTTTGAAATAGAATTTTTTGTTACATGTGAAAATATTTTTGCTGTACTCAAATTATATGTGGTAATATTTTTTTTTCATTTATGTATTTTTAAGTATGAAACATAAATTACTTAATTTAAGTTTTATGTAACAGAGAAATTTTAAAAATTTTATAATGTTAAGTATGTATGACCTGTCTCACTTCAACTGAGAGTATTTTTCGGAGTTGTATACATGTTTTTATAGCCCAAATTACTGGCGTTGTTGTCGCCTACTAAAACACAAATTTAAATTTTTCTTTGATACCCATGTTTTATGCCAATTTTCTGTTTGGGAAGTTACAAAAGCACCATAAATATCCTTACAGTTGATTTTTGTGACTTTTTTTTTTCACAGAATCCTAATTCCCATGGTATAATTACTCTCTATACCATGTTTGGAAGCATTTTGGTTGTCAGATCGAGCAACCTGCAATTCGGAATTTTAGTGTTACCAGAAAAAAAAAAAAAAAAAAACACCCTGTATAATTTTTTTCACTGCCTTTTATTACCTGTTATGGATTTATGATGATAACAGAAAGTAAAAAGTACGCAGAAGTTATTTTATATATATTTAACTAATTATTACTTGAATTGAATTAGGTTAAAATATGTGTGTTTCACTCGGGGGAAAGTATATATATATATATATGCACACCTTTTTTTTTTTTTCAGGTACTGATCAGATATGTCTGTAATAGCTATTTTTTATAATTAGGTTATAAATTCTGAAAAGAAAATTTGGATTGAGCTTTAAGGATTTAAGTGAGAAAAAATGACATTTTTATGTAGTCAAATTCAATATTCAAAGTACATTTCTATGTTTATTTGAAAAGATGCTCAGTGCATTTATTTTATTAGTAACTTGAATAAATTATTGCTGTTTCCTATCAGGTAACATTGCTAGCATGTAATTTCAGATGGTAATGCAAGGAAGTACTGTCAGTAAGCTTGAAATTCAGTGTATGTTAATTCGCCACAGTGTAAACAACGTTTTTTTTCTTAATTCCAAAAATATCGAGTTTTGTACCAAGTAAAGAGTATTTGCGTGGAATTCCATTGCATTATTTTACTCAAAAGAAATCAGTAGCTGAAGCACACAGAATCCTTGCTGAGATTTACGGTGAGCATGCTCTGTCGAAAACGACATGCAGAGACTGGTTTCGTCTCTTCAAAAATAATGATTTTGATCTTGGAGGTAAAGAATGCTCTGACTCTCCGAAAAGGTTCGAAGACGAAGAATTGGAGGAATTAATTAATCATGACCCATTTCAGACGCTGGTTGAACTAGCAAAATCATTACAACGAGGTGACACAATAGTTTCTAAACGTTTCAGAGCATTAGGAAAGTCCAGAAGTAAGGACATTGGGGACCGTACAAAAAAACAGCGAAAACTTACCCAATATCATAATATTATGTTAGAGCTTTTTTTTTTTTTTTTTTTTTTGCAAATAGAAATGTGTGATTATTTAGAAGTGTAAAAACTTCATGCAGACCATTAATCAACAAATTAAAAACAGATGGAAATTACTGATATTTCCCTCACTTTATGGAGAACATTTTAAGAAACTAGCTTTCAAATAAATGAATAAAATTATTGTTGCACTCAACAATAAATTGGTGTTTATATTTCCATTACCCTACTAACGTAGGTAATGGAAGAATTGTATTCGGCCCAAAAATTAGATATGTTTTTACCTGATTTACACGTTTTAAGGCGTCCTGAGTCCAAAAATGTAGTTTTTGGCCAATTGGACTGTGTGTGTGTGTGTGTGTGTGTGTGTGTGTGTGTGTGTGTGTGTGTGTGTGTGTGTGTGTGTGTGTGTGCGTGTGGTGTGTGTGTGTGTGTGTGCGTGTGCGTGTGTGTGTGTGTGTGTGTGTGTGTGCATGTGCGGAATTTTCTGGCTCTCATATCTCCGAAACTAATAAAGATAGAACTACGAAACTTCAGAATTGAAACATGCCTGATGTACAGATGAATCTTCCAAATTTTGGTGAAAATTGGAAAACCGGATGTGGGACCGTAAGTCCGTATCTCGAAAATGGCTCTAACGATTTTCTTCAAAATTTCTACATAAACAGTCTATTAGGTTTACTTTTTAATGATACAGTTGGTTAGTTCAGGAAAATTGATAGGCGTCCTATATAAATAGCTCAATTTCAGGTCTCGCAAGTGCGTTCCTTTAAAAACGGCTATGCGGATTTTTTTCAAATTCTCCCTTTTAAATACCCTTTTGTATAAAATTATTATTTTCCGGTCAATTATTGAGCATGCAAAGTTTAGGTAAAAATTGCTATCTCACAAAAGGCTCTAATGATTTTCTTGAAAATTGTTACTTAAATCCATTTTAGATACCGTTTTTCATGTATTACGTAGTTACTACAGGAAAATCAACGGTCATCCTGATTAGGTGATTCAGTTTTACATCTCAGAAATTGGTGTTTAAAAAAATTAGTCTATCATTTTTCATTTTTTATTTTTGAACTCACAAAAACAGTAAACTCTGTTTTATATATCCTTACACGTGTATCAAGTTTCTCTTACTGGAAAATTCTAAAAAATGCATGTAATAGTGGGTAATGGAAGTCGTGTGGTTGTTTCACACCATTTTTTTTTTCCCTTCCTTTCTTTGTGCAAAATTCTGTCCTGACTCGTTTATAATTAACTACCTTGCTTTATAATCTTTAATAAAGTTATACATTTAAAGACATTCGTTATACAATTTATTGCTTTAGAAAACACGTTTTCTAGCTTCCTTTCCCTCAGTACAAAAAAGAGTCATGTAACATAAAAAAAAATATCTTGGATTGTTACAAATCTTTTGTTATCTGAATAGAGTATATTATGTCATATGTTCATTAGGGCTTCCCTTTCAAGCAAAACTTCAGTACTTTTCATTTACTCTGCGTACATTTTATTCTTTTCTTTGTCAGAAATATTTGATAATAATTTGTTATTTTTACCACTGTGCCTGTTCATATGTTTCATCATTTTTACTTTCTTGTATATACATCGGAAGAGAGCATTGGATTTGAAAATATATTTGACTTCCAGTTTCGAGGGGTTGAATGGTTCAACTTTCAAATAAATACGGAGTTTTGCAGATATGAAACCACTAAATATTTGTCTATAAAATAACACATATATTATTATTATTATTCTTATTGGTATGTGTGTGTGTGAGAGAGAGAGAGAAAGAATTTTTGGTTCATAAATAATTACTTAAAAAATATTGACATTTCTTGAAAAATGTGCGGTCATGAGAGTTAAGGTCTAAAATTATATGTGATTTTCACAAAACGGGAATTTGAACGATTTAAATGGAATTGTTTTTAGCTCTTATTTATAAAGTGGTACACAAATGTATGTCAGTTATCTTTTTAATTCCCGTAAATATAGGAAGCAGAGAAGTATGGAAATATTGCTACAATTGCAGAAATATCAATGCAAATGCACTAGAAGTTTTGTATATTTATTTTCCTTATACTTAAAATATAAATTGCTGTCAATATGAAATTTAAATGAAGGAAGGAACATTTGTTTAATGAAAATCGTATAAAGAGTACGGGTAAAAATACATTTTAAATTATGCAGATTCAATATACTTAAGTCAGATTGAATATATTTATATAAGTATAATGAATTAAATATATCGCATTCAATATACTTAAGTCCTTATTAAAATTTTTGGACGGAATATTATGTAAATTTCTAAATATATATATATATATATATATATATATATATATATATAAAACATCGTGGCAATATTTCTCAGCACAAAATTGAAATATATAAAGAAGTTATCAGCGAAATAAATAAAAACTATAATAAAAAGAGATAGAGAAACATTATATTAAAATAATATGTATAATCACTAACAAAGAAATAACTAAATTCATGTCATTTTTCAAATTATATTGCAGCTATAATTTTTATCTTTTTGTTGTTTTAATGTTCTATAATTTTATAAAGATTATAGTTGTTGTTTATAAGTTTTAGTTTGCTGAAACATTAATTCTTTACCATGCATGATTAAATAGATTTCTAAAAATGAAAACAATTATAAATTCTTCTGATATTGAGCAGATTTACTAGTTCATTTTCAAATAAAACAACCAAAAGGATTATTCCTTAGTAACTGTAACATTTGTTTTTTGCATTCGAAACGTATACTTGTAACAGACAATGTAACACATTGTATGTAACAGAGAATGTAACACATTGTAACAGAGAATGACTGTAACGTTTAAACTAATTATAAATAAATTATTATACAGGTTTTTCTCAGCAGCCACCATTTTGAATACCGCTTTTTATATAAAGCAATCTTTATATTATTTTTTTCGAAAGTATGTACTACAAATGATTCATGTCCGACGATGGGAGTAGGTTAGTTGCACCCGGAGAATACCTAAACGGGCGAGTTGCACCGCTTACTCTCTGATCCAAGGGGTGAGTTGCACCGTTTACCACCTCGAACCAATGGGTGAGTTGCACCGCTTAGCCATTTCTACAAAAGGGCGAGTTGCCCCTCCAAGATATTATTACATATATATATATATATATATTTTTTTTTATACATAATCGCATAATTTTCCCTTCACACTTTTCACAGGCTTAGGACTGTCATGGGCTAAAATCCCATGGCGTGTTTAAAAAATGTGCGAATAATTTTTCTTTGTCTCATAGTGGTAATAAGTTTACCTTGTCTAATAGCCGAGCATATGCCCATTGTCTTTGAGAAAGATGATCATCTGTCGTCTTATTTTATGCATAGGTTTTAATTTGTTTCCTTTTTATCTTTCTTTGAACTGTAGTAGGAAATAGCCTTTAAAAATTCAAATCTTGTAAGTTCTTTACTCGTATATTTCTGCTTCATTTTTTCCATGTTTTCCATTCTCTTTTTCAGAAATTTATTTGGTTGTTTTGTGATATTTACGCTATTTTTCAAAGCATTTATATCAACCTGTGTTTGCTTAATTACTTCAATAAAAGCATAAATATTTGGACTAGGTGCACTGAAATTGGCATTGAATTTTGCGTGAAACTATTCACAAGCGTTAGTTGTTCTCTCTCCGTCACTTGTATCCGAAGCCCACAAATAATTGGTGGAAATTTCGTATCTTCTGAAATATATGTATCAACCAAATAATCCATGTATTTTTCCAATTTTTCATTCTGAGGAATTTCCGACATGAAATCCTCTACAAAACAATCAGCAACTTCCTCATGATTGAAATAAAGCAGTCCGAATGACCAACGTAGCCACTTTCCAATATCAGAATTCTTGTCTTTATATTCTTTTGATAAACCAAGTTCTTGAATTTTACTCCAACGTGATTGAGATGCATGGAAACGACATCCTCTGATATTGCTTGTAGGCCATATTCTTTTAATTGCCGAATGAATTCCGATTTCAAAATCAGCGACAATATTCTTGGGCTCGAATTTCAATTCCAATTTTTCAAAACACTCTGTCAGCAATACAAACATATCTTCATAAGTATTTGTACTTTTGTTAAGCAAGAGAAAGTGAGCAAGTGGCATGTAGTGGCCATTTTCATTGATGTGCAACGAAAACATCTGATAAAAAAACTTTGGACAATGTTTGAATGTTCCATCGATGAATATCGTATCACTTTTACACAAAAATTGCAGATTAGAGGCGCTTGAAAAGCAAACGATACCTTTTTCTTCATTGTTAACTTGAAGCATTTCTTCCCCCTGATATGTTTTAATATCCAATGAAGCTAGAGCAGAATGCACTTCTTTTGCGTTTTTGGGAAGGGGTGGTAATACTGCACGCCGTGCTCTACTTAAATTTTTTCTTATATATTCCATATCTTTTACATTGAATTCTTCTGTAAAACTTGAAGGTGCACCACTTATTTCTCTTCTAATAAATTTTTGTGCGCGTTCGTTTACTTCGTCTAAAGCTTTCCTTTTGACACTATTCGAGATGGCTTGTCTTTTCAAGTTTTTATCAAGGTCATGATTATGGTTCACATCAGATTGTAATATAACTGTAGCATTTCCATCCGTATAAATCTTTGCTAAACAGTTTCTTTTGACGCATCTCCATTTAAGTCCTTCTCCGGTTTCATGCTGCTTGTAAAATTTGTAGTTACCGTAAACCATAAGCCTACGTCCTTTTTCGCTCAACATGAATTCCATTATTACTAACGAACTTAAACGCTCCTTACGACTTAACGACAGCACACTACGTGAACTAATGACTATGTGGACGCGCGCAGCACATGCAAAACCCTGTCAGGCAACCCTCGGACCTTTATTGGCTGATGGAAAGGGAAGAAAGGAACCTTTCCCCTAATGACTATAGAAACCTTTTCCCCTAATGACTTATCAGTAAATCGTTACAATTCGCCCGTCGTTTGATTGACAGGTAAAGAGAGGGGTGCAATTGACCCTCGTCCGAAAAATCCCAAGCGGTGTAACTCGCCCGAGATTAGAAGAACAAAGAAAGGAGGTCGGGTGCAATTCGCCCGTCATTTGATTGACAGGTTAAGAGAGGGGTGCAATTGACCCTCGTCCAAATGAAGATTACTATAAAGAAAAGCGGTACTAAAAATAGTGACTACTGCCAATCGTGTATTATATCCTGTAATTTTGGTATTTTAAAGACTTTATTTTATTTCATGATTTAAAATAAAATAGATTGAGTTTTTTTTTTTTTTTTTTTTTAAATATATATAACAATACTAAAACTGTGTGTCAATACTCTTAAGAACTTCTTAACTCACCATAAAAATAATAATAATAATAATGGTTTTGAAAGGAGGTGGCCTTTCGTCTTCAGGTGCAAAGCACTTGCTATTACACTGTTAAAAATTTAGCTTTAGTTTTAACCGAAATTTGGTACTGAAGTAGCTGCAACTACCCCATGGATACCATGATTTGATAATTTTATGTAGAACCAAATATCGCATTATGTTTTAAATAAAAAAGAAAATTTCAACACTCAACCGAGGTGGGGATTGAACTGAAGACCTTCTTGTCTCAAGTCTAACACTCTGGCACTGTGCTACTCTTTCTTGTTTTTGATAAAAAGGGCTAAATTTTCTAGGTTCTTATCTTGACCCATAGATGAGTTGTTGCACAAAATTTGCACTTTGCTCTATGTTTTCGATCCCGCTCTTTAATTTAATATTGGTTTAGTTTATATATATATATATATATATATACAGTCGGTAACAAAAGTGTCCAAACTCTAGCAAAAATTCCTATGTAAAAAAGTACACTTCATACGGTTTTGTTAAATAAATCCTTGTCGAATCCTCTTCTTAGTCAGTCTAAGAACATGATTCGATAAGGATTTATTTAACAGAACCGTGTGAAGTGTACTTTTTTTACATTGGAATTTTCGCTAGTGTTCGGACACTTTTGTTACCGACTATATATATATATATATTAATTCATACTCCCTGGACTGTATAATAGGTTTTCCCCTCTTCTCAAGAGGATATACTTAAATAAAATTTCTTATACTGACATCTGGTAAGTGATCAATTAAATAAAGAACTCATTTTTTCTTGTAATGAATGTTGGTTTTGAATGGCATAATCACAAAGGAATTCACTTCATAAATTTTATTTTCACTCTCCCATTTACAGCCGATAATTTTCAGCTAGTGACGCCATCTCCTGAATACACTGAGGAATTACAATTTCATGTACACTGAAACACTTCTCCAAGTTTTGGTGCTACTGAAATTTAATCACAAGAAATAGAAAACTAAAAAGTGAGGTTGAATAATATTATGGTATTACTTATAGCTTTACTCCATATAGTAGTTCAAGTTTGAATTGAAATTTTTAACAGTGTACCTTGGAAGAAAAAAAAACTAAAAAGAGGTAAAGCCCAAAAGTGGAGGAACAACGCAACCAACTAGTAGGAAATAGCATGCAAAATGAAACAGCAAGAAACACTGTGTCAAAATTCATATTGAAAAATATTTATCTATTTATTTATTTTATTTATTTATTTTATTTATTTATTATTTTATTTACTATTGTGAAATTTATATTTCCATGTATAACTTTTATTATTTTTTTTTTTAAAGATAAGATCCTTTAAAAAAAATACAGTAGGAAATCTATATGAAAGATAAGAATATTCAAATGCAAAAAATCTAAGTAAAAATTCAGATTTAACCTTTATTGATTTTTCTTGGGATTTAGAATATTTTCGAGAAAAGAAAAAAAAAAAAAAAAAAAAAAAACATACATTTCTAGAACTCTGCTCTAAACTTCAAAGTTAATCTTTTTCACAGAACTAAAATGGGAAAAAACTGTTTTGCTTTTCATTCTTGATGAGGACTTGAGGAAAATTTTTTGCTTTAAACTTTTCACTGTAAAATATCTTTTCAAATTCAAATTGTTGTTTTTTTCTTTCTCATACATAAAAACAATCTCTTCTACTAATAAAATGAAACAAAATCTGTGACTAGGGCTCTTTTAACTAAATATTTTATTAAATAAAGTAAAAACTTTTGTTTTAAATCGGAAAATCTGTGCATTATTTTCTCACAAGTATATTTGGAAAATATCTATGTAATTTATATGTTTACTGATGATGATCAATCTAAGTTTTGATTAAAATAAATATAGATTTTACTAAGAGTTTTTTTCGGAAGAAATAATATCACATACCTAAAGCTAACTTTATTTAAGAAAAAATAATCCCAAACTTAATTTAATTAAATTTTATTTTTCTGCAAAATTAGTGAATTTTATTTGAGTGTACGCTAGCTTGAAATATATCTTATTATATCTAAGCATATTATTAAATTGAAATATTGGTAAATAAATGGTAAATTATAGTTTATGCTAATGTGTTCAATGAGAAATCGCAATTCTAACTTAAAAAGAATAGCTCCTTGTTCCAGATATAAACGATAGAGTGAACTTGTACAGGAAAATATATTGGAATCGATGCGCAATACACATTTAATCTTTATTAAGTGTTAGAAATGAAATGATAAAAAAAAAATATATAAGATGTGATCTTAACTTTTCTAAGCAAGATATGAAGAATTACTCATAAGCCAATTTAATATCATTCATAACCAACAACTTTTTATGGAGTAGTAAGGGTATATTACATTTTTCAAATTTCTGAAATTCCAAGTACGTGCAACTCATTTTACATAGAAAACTCTTAAATTATAAGAAATAAAAAAGTTCTTAATATCATCGTATATTCTAGATTTTTTTCTGAAAGTATATTCCATTATAAACGTTACATTAATCAGTATTTCTATAAATCAAAATCGGATATCCATCTCGAATAAACTAAGAAACAGCTGTAGTTTTTTATAGCAGTGTCGATACAAGCATATGGAAAATAAATATTTCAAAGGTACTTCTTAATAATTATTGTTACACATACTGCAATTTATATGAAGTAACTCTAAAATTCAATGAGTAACTGTATTCGTTTTTCAAACAATATTAATACTCTTTCCCTTTAACAATCATAAATACTGTTATTCTCCTTAATTCTCTATGCGCTCCGTACCTATTGTCTATATGACTTGTTCTATCGGGTAAATCCAGACGTTTACACAACATTGACACAACTTCTATTAAAAACGAATCTCATTCACGTAAACGGTACTTCGAATGATCTGTTTATAAAGGTGTAAAACCTTAAAATTTTATTCTTCATAAAACATTCTTAAACGCTTTTCATTCTATAATTTACAAAATATTGTAAAGGATTTTTATTTTAAAAAATGATATTTAGATAAACATGCAGACATACATAAATATGTATTATCTATTCACTCATGACATGTAATTTTGGCAAAAAGCAAATGTGGGCTAATCCATAGAAAATGATTTAGTGGAATAGAAAATTAATTATGTTTTTTTCAGAATAGTGAAAAGCACGTTTATACGTTAGCTTTTAAAATTCATGCTTTCAAAAAGGTCATATTAGGTCTGTGTCATATCGGTCTGTTAGGCGATCGTCATTTATCGCCTAACCGAACATTTCAGGCACTAAATCGATTAATAATAATATACTAATAATAATATACTAACACAAAGAGAAAAGTAAATTTCTAAATTCCAATGAAATATATCAATTTTTATTTTTCAAATTACATTTTAAATGTTTTAAAGGCTATAAATAAATTAATGCAACTCTTCTTTAATAAACTTCTTTTTTTTTCTTTCCTTTTTTCAGAATAGGGTATTAACTTTTATGCATGTTTGAAAATTAAACCTAATTCAGACCATATGAGGGCATGCATAATTTGGTAGAACGTTTAAAATAAATGCTCGTAATAAAGTGCAGTGTGTGATTTTGAATAATTTTATTTAAAAAACTAGTATAATATATATATATATATATTTAAGCTCTAATTTAAAAAAATGAAATGCAGAATTTTTTAATGTATAAATGTTTCAAAATTGAAAAATGCTGTACGTGAAGTTGGAAGAAATTCATTATTATTATTATTATTATTATTATTATTATTACATGAAGAACAGAGTATAGTTTATTTTTTGCTTGAATACATGACGCAATGTGTTAATATAAAAACTGTATTCTTTTTTTTTAATTTATAGATTAAAAAATTGCTTTTTATTTTTTCTTCTGCATTTATGCTCATCTTTTTACTTTGTCATATTCATATTGATCTTTCATTTAGAAGATAATTGAATTAAAAAAAAAAAAAAAAAAATTAGTATGTACAGCCGGGAAAAAACGCAACACTCGAAGTTTTTTTCTTACTATTTTATGCAGAAAACTCTAATAGGTATCATTCGACGGGTAATTGTGTGTACTTTTAAAAAATAAAAGTAAATATAAAATTGGTAGACGTATACATATGAAAACGAGCATCAACTTTATAATTTTCAATAGTAATAGCCTATTTGAATTTTATGTTTGAATTTCTAGGATTGCGGCAAATCGAAAAAGTATATGGGTTGTGTATTTTACTTATACTTTGTTTTAGAGTTATAATCATTCAGTATTTGAAGATGCTAATATTAAAATCATATCGGATATTTTTATTTATATATTCCCAAAAACAACTTGGCTGATGTAATATTTACGAGATTCAATGAAAAAACAGAAACATAATACATGATGACTTTTGATTCGGAAAAGTATATCAAATTATGAAAATTCTTAATAAATTCATATTAAAAAAGATCTCAATTTTTACAAAAATTTCATCTTAATGCTTAAGATATGATTGTGTAAATTTTCAGCTCATACAAATTAATTACTTCTCGAGATATAGAAAACATTTTTTTCTAGAAGTTTGTTAGGGAGCCGTCTTTTATAAACGTTTGCATGAAATAACGAAGAAAAACTTTGAAAGTACCCGAGAAAATTAAACAAAATAACTTAACTTTTTAACTGCGGGTCGATCAATATACAGCAAAACATCAAATGCCAAAAAAAAAAAAAAAAAGTCTTTAAACAAAAACAACATATTTAAGAGAAAAAAAGGAAAAAATGACCATGCGTATTCATTTTTAACCCCTTCATTTACGATGGCAAAAATATACGCCACTGGTATTTACTATCAATGAGGGTTTAAAAAGGCATTAATTTAATATAAGTTTTGCTCATTTTTGTTATTTTAAGTGTATTTAATTGAAAATTAATTTTTTTAAAATATTTGAAGTAAGAAACTGTATTTTCTCAAAAATTATAAAGCAAGTCGTACAAATTCACAGAGTTTAACTTAATACCATTAAAAATATTTAGGCTATAACTTCATGTATGTAAGATTATTAAAATGACATCTTACAGTAGTTTATGTGATAATATGTAAATTATGCATTACTATTTTTTAATTACGTCATTTGCTTACAAACTTTTTACTTTTCATCATACAACACGAGTAATAATATTAATTTTATTAAAAATTTATGTCTATATAAAAACATACGTTATTGCAAATCGTGCATTATGTCGCACTTAAATATAAAATAAACGGTTTTTATTAAATCGAAAGGAAAGTTATTTTATGTCTTTATTGCTATTAAGTATTTATTGCCTTTTGTAGCTTTTTTGTCAAATCTATTATGATTTATTTTTTCTTTTTTTTTTTCCATAGAAGATTTTCGGCGATAAACAATATGATTTTTCTCTTTTTCTCGATTATCTTAAATTTATTTTTCTAGATTTTCGGGTAACCCCCTAACACGCTTTTTCTGTTAACTTTATATGTATTAAAGAAACAGAATGCAAACTGTATACATTTTCCACTTCCAGGTTCTCAGGAATTTAAATATGAAGTCAAAATAGGGTGTATTTAAAAAAAAAAAAAAAAAAAAAAAAAAAAAAAATCAAAGTTGGCTCTTATTTTAATATGTTGGTGATACCCTAATTTAAAATATCTCGTCACTTTTGAAATTTTCACTTAATTTCTCGTTAAATATTATAAGTTAGATTTTCCTTCGTTAAATGATTATAAAATAACAGCCATTTTTTTTTTTTTTTTTTTTTTTTTTGGGGGGGGGGTGTTTTTTTTTATGCCGACAGTACACTTTTATTTATCTACTATGATTAATAATTAGTTTTTTATAAATAACACTATTCATAATTCTAATTTATTGTTTAAAGGAAATTTTATTTCCATATTTTCTTTCATATTTCATTCGCATTATTCAATGATGTAAAGAAAAATTTAATTAACTTTTAAATATCATTCTTTTTCTTTTTCTTCTTTTCATTAAACTATTTATTGAAAAAGCATTGAAAATAGTATTTCTACTTGATCTCCATTTTAAATAAAATTTCAATACGTTTTTAATACCAAAATATTGATTTTAATAAAATTACATGTCTGAAGTTGAATTTCCGTACGAAAGACGAAACAAAATTAAAGATAAACATTCCATATGTTTTTATAATTTAAGATATGCCAATAAGATATTTCAGCTTAAATTTCACATTTCTGCTGAAAGATGTAATTTTTTTCCCCGATTGCTCTTTAGAGAGCGATTTAGCATAGAGGCCAATATTTTAATTTATGAGTATATTTCTGTACTGATAAGTATAAAGGATTTAAGTCCAAAAATGTCGATTTTGAGTTAAGTACATAGTTAGACTCAGAAAAAAATTCTCTATCGATTGGTATAAAGGATTTAAATCCATGTCATTTAGTCTTTGAGAAAATCCATTGGTAAAAAAAGATTTAAGTCAGAAATTTAGCATTAATCTTTGGTATAAAATATTTAATTCAATTTTTTCCCTTTATTAAATGAAGATTGTCAATCAATGAATTGTATAAAGGGTATAAATCAACATAATCCATTTTTCCTATTCGATTCTTCTGATTAGTTTTTAGTTAGTTTAACTTTCGTTTTCGTCTCCTGAAAAATGAAGAATATGGACTTAAATCCTTTATACTTATCAGTACAGATTTAGCCCCGCCTTTTTTCATACCACTTATTTTTTAAGGACAAATTTTTCTTATTTTATCAGAACTATATATTGGAGAAAATTTTTCTATAAATAAAGTGGTGCGAAATAAAAGCGGGGCTAAAAATACTTCGGAGTAAATTAAAATATTGGCATCTATGGATTTAGCCTAAGAACATACTTGCCAACATCATGAAGCAGAAGATTTTTAGAATACGTCCCTTTTTCTACACCAGTATAATTTTAGAGAATTTTTCTTCTTATTTAATCCTAATTAAATTTCGAAAAAATTACTCTAAAAATATACTGGTGTGGAAAAAGGGGCGTATACTAAAAATCTTTCAGATCATAATTCGGATGTTGGCAAGTATGCGAAGAATTGTTTATGACCACATGTCTGATTTTCTCTCTATTATCGTGTTACATAATATAAATAATATAATATTTAAATACGGTACATAACATAAATAATATCCTATATAAATAATATACAAATATGAATATGTAAATTTAAAAATTGCTTTTTGTAGAATTGTAATTTTTACTTTTTCTTCTATATTCACCGAAGAATATCTTGATTTCATTAAGAATTTCCACTTACAGTTTTTAGCGGTTTTATACATTTTAAGAATTTTTTAATGTTTTGACCAATTTTAGAATGATGCCTATTTGTGTGAACAAAATATTGTGGCAGTTCTAGTTTAAGAACTAATGCACAGATTTTCATAAAAATTTATTTTTAGTTGTAAATTGTCATTAATAGGTGTTTATAAACTTTTGGAACATACCATTCAACATGAATCATTATCGTTTACCGTATTCTTTAATGCGACAGCACAGGACAAATTTCTCTGTAAATGTACACAATCAGGTTCATTCTTAACCAATGAATGTAAGACTGGAAGATTATTTTATAACAGTAATAATGAACCAGGACAAAATATTTGTAGATATGGAATCATTGTTTCACACCCCCAGAAAGTGTGGAGTACCATCCTAGGCGTGGTAATAGACGTTGAATATGATTCTAAAGAATTCTCCAATATCTATAAAACGAATGCACGGTAAAAAAGAGGGAAAAAAACAATCCGGTGCTTTTCTTGAAAATTTTATGCAGCTAATGTTGCCAATATTAGCCAGTAATGTTCCTTGAATAAAAAATACATAAAATATTTACATATAATTGATAAAACAATTATATCAATATAAGTAAAAATATACAGTCCGTTAAGAAATTATAAGACCATTTTAATTTTGTAAATTATAGGAAAAATAAAGATTCTAATCATAATTTAAATACATAAAATAACGTATTGCTGTATATTTTTTATAATTAGTTTGCAATTACTTGGTGTAATGCAATAAATGTTTAATTAAAATATATTAGAAATAAGTTAAAAATAGCCTATTAACAAAATATAAGACTTGTCGTGTCAAAAAACAAAGAAGTATAAAAAATTAATATGATATCGGTCTTTCGTTTTTCCTGATGACCTCTCTCTGTTTTTCATTGAAGTAACCAGGTGTGTTAAGTATTATGTATTAAGTATTAAGTATTATGTTTTAAGTTCAGTTTTAGAAATAGTGTACCATTCTTTTACAATCTTCCAGTTCATTGGCAGCTGAGAAATTGATTATTATTAGCATAAACTTTGCGAGATAATACTTCCAGTTCATTGGCAGCTGAGAAATTGATTATTATTAGCATAAACTTTGCGAGATAATATACCCCATAAGTTTGACATGGGGTTCATGTCTGGATTTCGACTTGGCCCTAGCAAAACATAAAAATTTTCTTTTTTAAACCACTCCTGAGCGGATTTAGATGTATGACAAGCAACATTGTCCGGTTGAAACATCCAGTTAGCACCACCTAATGAAGGTCCAAATGATATATTACGATCATATAGCATAGACTGATATTGTGTAGAGTTCATATACCAGAATGAAATCCGTTGTAAATCACACAATCCCTTATAACTGAAAGCTCCCCAAATCATTACTGGTCCTACACCCATTTGTCGACTGACGCATTCTTTTGCTTTATTCCTCAAATCATGCCGATACTGTTTGTAACTATCGGAACCATCAAGGTTAAATTTCCTTTCATCAGAAAATATAATTTGTTTCTACTCATCATTCCATGACATGACATTTTTAGCTCATTTTAGTCTTTCTTCTCGATGTCGTTTCAATAACTTTGGTTTTTTTCTTCAATTTCATAAATTCCGTTTTAATATTTAATTTAAGACTCTTCCAGACTGTTACATGTGAAGTTTTCTTGCTGAAACGTTGCGAAATTTCACGAGTTTAAAGACCCTTTTTTAGTTGATAGTCGAAAAATTTGTCTATTATCAGGTGCTGTCGAAATACTTTTTTTATCCAGATAGTTTTACTTTGTTTGAATAATGTTTTCTAATTATGGAATTGTGAATGGCAGTTTTAAAGGATTCATTAACCTATCAATATCTCTTTCAGATTTACCAGAACCTTTATAGAATAAAATTTTTCTCACTCCGCACTCTGATAATTCATTACCTCGAGGCATCGCCAAATTAATCGTAGATAACATATTCAGAACCTAAGCTTTTGCTTCTTAGATAATGCTTTTACGAAATACTGACGCATGCGCTTTATATTAAGTTTGACGTCATGTGTAATATGCTAATTTTCTCAGGTGGTCTTATAATTTCTTAATAGTCACAATCTTTAATATTTAGAAAAAGGAATAAGTTTTAATGAAATTTAATTTAATTTTAAAAGTTGGAATAAGTATAGGATGTGCTTCACGATCAATTTTAAATACGCAAAAAAAAAAAAAAAAAAAAAAAAATGTATATTATACTCTCTTTTTCAGAAATGCACCAATACGCTGGTGGTCTTATAATTTCTTAACGCACTGTATTATTAAAAACACTGTTAAATTCCTGAAAATTGGAACTTTTATGGACAGAAACCTGTTATTCTCAGAAACCTGCTCTAAACTTATTAAAACCAGGAACATGTTAGATATAAAAGAGTAATGTTACCAAGCATGTTATAATATGATTGAACTATGTATAAGTGTGATAATTTAAACACAGTTATCCTTTTTTTCATTTTAACAAAGCAAATTTATAATGAAAATGCATTTTTTTAAATGTCTTCATGGTGCACTTCCATAGCTGCCAATATTTTAATTTATTCCGGAGTACTTTTAGCCCCGCCTTTAATTCGCGCCACTTTATTTATAGAAAAATTTTCTTCAATATATAACTTCGATCAAATAAGAAAAAATTGCTTTTAAAAATGCGTGGTACGAATTAGAGGCGGGACTAAAATTACTCCGGAATAAATTAAAATATTGGCAGCTATGCACTTCCAGGGATGGAACACGGGCGCAGAATTCATACCACTATCAATGTAAGAAAATTTTCTACTTCGTAAATCAACGATGTTATAGTTAGAGAAATTTCTCAAACAAATTCCGGTATGAATTCAGCGCCCGTGTTCCATCCCTGCACTTCTTCCGACATTTAAGGCTAAGATTTTCTGAGATTCGAATGATCTACTTTCACCATAAATTAATAGCTTTAATCTAATTGAATAATTCTAAATAAATAATTCTTATAATATTTTTAATCTATGTGAATTTGTAAAAAAAAAAAAAAAAAAAAAAATAACCTCAGACAGAGAGAGAGATGTTTTGGGATAAATACAAAATAGTAGTTTTTCATGTTTTAATTGCTTTTTACTTTATTTTATTTTATTTTGTTGAGGAATGTCAAATGTTCTCCAATTGTTTAACTTTGTGACAAAAATTGTTTTGTTCTTAGAATAAATTCAACTTATTATTCGAAAATCATTTTAAAAGGTCACGTACAACATAAAAACATTGATATTTCATAACAAAGACTAAAAAAGTTATTAAAGATATAAACTATTCTTTGTTAGGAGACATTTAAAATTACTCATTTAACTTTCGAGATATTAATTACATTTCTTTATTTTCATAATAAGAAAGCAGTCCGCTTACTACTGAAAGAAAGAACTTTTGTAAATTTACACTTATGGTAACTAGGCTTTTTTTCCCCCTTTTTTACTTATTTCCAAAAAGGCTTTTTTGTCTATAATACTTTTGTTTCAAATAAGTATCTTTTTAAATTATAAATTCATCGTGAGTAAAATAAAGATAAAATGAATAAACAAGAATGAACTTTGGAGTTGAAGTTCATTATAAATTTATGTATTTAAAATAGGATTTTTATTTACTGCATCAAAGAGTTTAAAAGGAAAATAACAGTTATTTGTTTAAGAATTCCATTTATTAATAAAAATTAATATTTATCTAAAATGTTTTTTCTTTCGTTAATATTTATAAACAAAGAAGATGTTTTAAAGTAATTTTTTTTAAGTACTTTTTAAATACAGCTAATAATTTTTAAATATTTAAAGTAGCATAATAGAAATACATTTGTATAGTTTATATATATTTATATATATTATATATATATATATATATATATATATATATATATACGAATTCAAACTCCAATTTCAGTAAAACGTTATGAAATGAAATAAATTTGTTTATGAATTGAGGATTTAAAAATTTAACGAATTTTCATTTTAAAATTTTTTTAAGCCATAAATATTTTAAATAGAATGTATATATTATTTAACATTCTACATTTCCCCCCCCCCCTTAAAATTCATAAAAGTATTACTTCAACAACAACAATAAAAAAAAAGTTATACACTAAACAAAAACTTTTAAAAAACTCTGGTGTAACATTCATGCGATTTTCTTTTATTAGTCCAGTCAATAGGTACGTAAAAAAGGGCTTACCTAGCAAAAGGTGGGGTAGAAGATTTTTCTTTTTTAATTTGTACATATTAGTGTCAATATGAAAAAAACGAGTTATCCAACATGATTGACTCCGGGAGAATTTTTGTCGGCTGAAAAACCTCGAAAATTTACTACTTTTTTTACTTTTTTTGAAATATCTCAGAAATGGCTAAATTTAGCGATATTTTTCTATTATAAAGTTTAAAGAAGATTAAATTTCCTACAATTTTCTTAATTACAACTTTTTTGTAGTACTAAAAGCAAGCGTGTTACAGCCTCTTGAAACTTGGCATTTTTTCTCAATCTAATAAAATACAACTCAAAGAAATGGGTCGGTGCATGAACGTATATTAGAAAACGGAAAGAAAGGAAGGGAGATATTCAGCTGTCTGACCTTAGGAAATGACATTTGCTTCGTAGCAAAAAAGGTATCAAGAAAAAAAAAAAAAAAAAAAAAAAAAAAACCTGCCTGCCCTCCCCCCTTCAACTAAAAAGCTCCTTTTCCTCCCGCGTCTTCTCATCCTGTAGTATGCTGCGCCTCGGCTGAACATCAATATATGTTATTCAGTTCAGTTCGAACGTACTGTTTCAACCCGTGAGCGTTTTCTATTACAATAACCGGAGTGTTTGTTTTATTTTCGAAATCAGTTTGAATAAAGGTGAAGTAAAGATTCTGAAGGAGAAATGTATACAAAAAATCTGTAAAAGTGCAATGCAAAAAGTCAAAATGAAGAACATTAGTGTTTTTTGAAGAAACTAAAACAAGTAAGAATTCACAATGACTGTAACAAACGATAGCGAATGACTGCAGCATATGTACGGCGTCATACAACTGGTGATGGAGCTGGTCCAAACAGTGCGGCTCCATATCTTCCATCAAGAATTGAAGGTTTTAGTTTTAAAGATCAGTGTTTCTTGTGTGGAGAGGGGATACTTGAAGATTTCTTTAAAAAACAGGAACGACTTCCTGAGCATGAAAGAAATTTTATCCGCCATGCTATGAAACTGGGTGTGAAAGAAACAATTGTAAATGGTGCCGAAAATCGTGGGGATGAGAGAAGAAAAAAAAGTACTTGAATGCATCGGAAATGTAAAAGGTTTAGTTGCTATAAATGCTGGGTATCACAGGTTTTGTCATCAAAAACTGCATTGGAGTCCTAAAAGTGAGATGAAACGAGGATACTACCCTGCAAGTAACATTGATGAGGCAATGGAATCAATTTACTCCTACCCTGAAAACGACTCAGAGGAGTGCCAGCCTCATAAAATATTAGATGAATAAAATAGAGGGTGATTTTCGTCCTGGCATCAGAACGGTTACATCATGCCTTTGCAAAAAATATGGTGAAGATGTTTTAAAAGCCGAAACTGCCAACAAGAAAGCAGTTTGCTTCCAAAATGTTGGCTATAAAATACTCAGTGAAACTGGTATAGTAACAAGGACTCTGATCCTCAACAGGAAAATGTCGTACTAATTTCATCATTGGACGAGGCTGAAAAAGATGATAAGCTATTCTAAGAGCTTATATAATTCTTGCAAGACAAAGAGGAACAGTTTGAGGATGACACACCTTCCTTCTACTTCTGATGACTATTGAAATTTAAGAACCCGAGCTTTCAAAACAACCACAAAGAAAATGAACATGTATACATTAATGTACGTTTCTTTATTTGTTTAAAGGCTAAATGAATCTCCCTATAATTTACATATTTTCTACAATTTACTTTTGTAATTATTTGCTATTGTTCTTCAAACAAGTTTGCCTATTTATGAAGTTCATTTAAAATTTAGATTGTATATTGTTATTATCATCAATATTAATATAGCCAGAATTAATGTTAATTACAACATTATGTTTTATATCTAAATATCATTAATGTTTTATACTTTAATAAATAGTAGAATTAAAATATTTATGCATCAATGCATTGAGTTTTTGCTTATTAGCACCCTAATATTCATTCATTTACATTTATATACAATTTATTTTTATTTTTTTTTTATTTATCTTTCTATGCGTTTGAGTGTGTATTATGTGTTGCCGTGATAGAATACTATACATCGGCAGTTATTGGAGTCTAATGATGACTATTGTTGTTACGCCAGAATTGTCAGTGCGTGGCCCGGGGGGGGAGTTAGTAAAAGCAGGAAGGAAAAAATTAAAAGGGAGCAGATTTGTTATCTGTCGTCCTTAGTGAAAAAAAAAAAGAAATGATCGTCAATTTATCTGGCGAACATATTTAATTCCTTTCAAAAATCACGATTATTTTAACATGGTATATGTTAAGAGAACAATCAAGAATATAAAACAGTATTTCTTACAATATATATTAAAAAAAAAAAAAAAAAAAAAAAAAAAAAAATACATCTGGCGTGTGTATTTCCGTATTACGTTTTTGATCACCAAATCCAAAAATCCCAAGGACTACAGATATCAGAGCTATACCATTAAAAGTTGTTAAGCTTTCTGTAAATAAAGCTTCTAATTCTAATAATTACTATGCATTATTTATAAGGAGTAATGCGCTTTTTTACGAATTTGAGAAAACTGCTTATTTTCAAGAAGCTGTAACGCGCTTGCTATTAGTACTACAAAAAAGGTGTAATGAAGTAAATTGTAGGAAATTTAATCCTCTTTAAACATTACAATAGAAATATATCGCTAAATTCAGCCATTTCTGAGATATTTCGAAAAACCCCAAAAAACTAGTAAATTTTCGAGGTTTTTCAGCTGACAAAAATTGTCCCGGGGCCGCCCATGTTGGATAACTCGTTTTTTGCATATTAGTACTAATATGTACAAATTAAAAAAATAAAATCTTCTACCCCACCTTTTGCAAGGTACAATGTATTTATTGACTGGACTAAATGTGAATAATATAAAATAAAGCGAAAAGCTTTGGATAAAAATTTTTTTAACATCTTTTAAATAATAATTTAAATTTACGTGTGTTTAAAGTGTTTTTAATATATTTAACAAATGACACGTGTTCAATTCAACTCTCTTTTTTTCTTAGAGATTATTTATAATAAACTTTAAAACAATTAAAAATAAATTTAAAAACAGTTTTATTTGACGTATATTTCTGGAGGGGGGAGAGAGAGGTTAGAGTCTTTTTTAATTTCCGATTAAAAACAAAACCTACATTCATAAAAATAATTAAGGCTATTATTAAATGTGTAAATCTATTTCAAATTTTTCAAGACAAGTTTACCCACACGACTGGCTTAAACTTACCGATATTGGTCTAACTTTTCAAGCGACAACCACTTATGTTTTTTTTTTATTTTGTTTTGTTTTTTTTAAATACCCAATTTGAATTTCCTGCAATTATTCGTCTTTAAATTACTCTGATAACAAACATATACACAGATAAACCACAAAGAAATGGATTTCCGAATTCGGGAAACCTCGAAATGAAAAATTATAACAAAATATCAGGATTAAAATGAGGAATTTAAACTAATTATTTTAATCATATCGATATGAGAAAATATTTATTGTTCCTAAGCAGTTTTCTAGGATATGTTTTTATTTATTGCCATTTTCGCTATTAGAATGATGAATCTTCTTGAAAAATTGCTTGTTGCAGCTAAATTTCCTTAAGTGGTACCATTTTCTTGGTGAAAAGTTGAGGTATCATTTTCAACAATGTAATACAATATGTCTCAAATGAAAACGTTGTACTATATATACAGTCATTTACAAAAGTTTAAGACCAGTAGCCGATTTTCAGTATTCTAACATATTGTATCATTTGCGCAGACTATTGCGTCATCTCGTGTGCTCATTGCATCAGACGCATTTTACTTCTATAAATAAAGGTGCCCGGCACGTTTATCGCCAGTTGTTTATTGCATTTTGTTGTAGACAGTGCTGTCATATAATTATTGTAATGGGTATAAAACCTTCACTTACTTTTACAAAAAGGTCACAAATATTGACACTGCATAAAATTGGATTTTCTAAACGTCAAATAACTTCGAGGGTAAATGTGAGCAAGACAGCTGGACATCAAGCTATTAGTAAATTTAAAATTCGGAAAAACTTGTGTACCTTAAGAGAAGTGGTCGCCCTAGAAAAACGATTGTGCGTTATGATCATGTGATAAAGATGGTTGTACGAAATCCAAGAACCTACTGTAATACGATTGGATATTTTCTGGCTGCAAAAGGCACCAACGTCAGTTTGAGTACTATTTCAAGACGTTTGGCCAAAGATTTTGATTTGTCAACCCTGCAAGGAAACCTCGACTTACTCCAAGTATGAAAAAGGAACGACTCTTAATGTCCACAAATTTTCCCGAAATTTTAAATTTACTAATAGCTCGATACACAGCTGTCTTGCTCACATTTACCCTTGATGTTATTTGCCGTTCAGAAGATCCAATTTTATGCAGGATCAATTTATCTGTCCTCTTTGTAACGGTAAGTGAGGGTTTTTTAACCATTACAATATTTACACAACAGCACTGTCTACGACAAAATGCAATAAACAGCTGGCGATAAACGTGTCGTGCACCTTTCTTTATAACAGTAGAATGCGTCTGATGCAGTCAGCATAGGAGATGACGCAATAATCTGCACAAATGTTGCTATGTGTTAAAATACTGAAAATCGGCTACTGGTCTTAAAATTTTGCAAATGACTGTATTAGATACGTGTACAGCTGCCAACTAGTATGATTTTTGAACATCAACAATTTTTAATATACGTCTTTTATAAACTTTTTAGTATTTTACTAAGATTAAGTAAAGTAAAAATTTTTATTTACAAAAATGATATTAAAAATCCGTCGCAGAAAACCGTCGTAGTTGACTATGCAAGTGTACATATGAACGTGTGTACGCACTTAATAATAATTAATCACAATGATATATCTAATTTTGAGTTATTTTTCCATCTGTTTCGATAAATGTTTCAAAAACTGAGAAATTTGAAATTACTCATTTAAAAAGGTCACTATAATTTTTACGTCAAAACCAAGTATCATTTTAACCATACATTGTTTTTCCATTTAAAATTACTCGTAAAAAAATGAAGCTTAGTAATATTTACGTTAGTGATATCTTTAATCATTATTTGGCTATAGGAATTCATGTGCATAATATATATGTATTTTTTTTTATATACAAACTGTAGGCAATCACAGAAGCTACAACTTTTCGTAGACCAAATTTATCCCATACAGTTCGCTACTAATTATTCTTTATTGACACAGTCAGATTTTTTTTTTCTCAAATGGCAACATCAGAAGATACATCTAATATTTAAATGTTGAACAAAACTTTTATTTTTTTAAGAATGTGACTTAAGTGTATTTTTAAAATAATAATTTTTAAGAAATATGTGTTACCTAAATTCCTATTACCATGGCGTAAGTTTTATATGCATTAAAAATGGTCATAGTCTTTGAGTCATCATTATGAAAGCTTACACAAAACTAGTATTACGGTTTACATAACTGTTAATTTATTTTTAAAAATGACTATTTTTATTCAATTTAGAACATTTATTAAATAATCTCTAAAAAACATAATTACATCATAATACCAACTTGCCCTTATTTTTTTTTTTTTTTTTTTTTAGTAAGTACGACATAACTTCTCAATAACAGGGATAGAACACGGGCGCCGAATTCATACCACTCTCAATGAAATAAAATTTTCTACTTCGTAAATCAACGATATTACAGGTATAGAAATTTCTTAAACAAATACCGGTATGAATTTTGTGCCGGCGTTCCATCCCTGCAATAACAATTTTAACGTTGTGTAAATTTACAGTTGCCCACCTTGAGTGAAGCCTATGTAAATACAAAGTGATTTACCACTGGTGCGACAAACTTACAGGAGATGAAGGGAACCAAAAGACGATTGTAATATGTCAGCTTAACAAAATTATACTGTTCAAGCAAACTCTCCAAAAATGGTTTCATTTACTAATCAGGACGAAATCTAGATAACGCCGTATTTTTTAATTCAATCGTATAATTGATTCAAAAAATATTAAATAAAATCCCTATGTAAAAATTATTTAAATGGAAAAACAAGCTGATACAAAAAAGTTAAAGAAATATATATATATATATATATATATATATATATATATATATATATATATATATATATATACACGTTCATTTTGTTCTGACATAAAAGGAAATATATTTATTTTCATGTAAATAAAGAAAAAAAAAAATTAATGTGTAACAATTTTCTTTTATTTAAATTGAAAGACATTTTTCAATTCATTTATGCTCTTTGTATGTTTAGACCAATTGAAATATACCTTTTTTTTTTTTCCCTCCTCTCCCATGTAATAAAAAATTTAATTTAAACTAAAAATGAGAAAAATCTGTGATAGAAATGGAACAGCTTTAAAACAGGATTGGTGAAAATTTAAATTTCACACTGAAGTAAGTAGGATGTTTTCCCGACAAGGTCTTCTTTACTTGCGCTATTGCGGTAGTCGTTTTAATTAATAGCAAAATGACAGAAAAAAACTTAAAAGTCACCAAGTTTATTCTATACCAAAGCTGTAGAAAAGAGATTTTAATAAATGGATTTTAGTAACCATTGCTGAGGAACGCAACACAGTTTCCGTATGCCTTTATGTGGAAGAATATATTTTAAAAATCCTGTCGTAATAAATTAATTCTGTTTTGTCCATAATTTTATGGCTATTACTTAGAAAACATAAATAAACTTTGATTTTGCTTTTATTATCTCAAATGTATCCCAAATCCAATAAAAATTCATAAATTTTAATGTACTTTTGCAAGAATATTTTCTAAGTGAATGATTGTAACTGTTAAATAATAAGGAGTTCCTGACGCTTATTTCTTGTTTAATTATAAACCATAATACCACTAGCGCACAGGCTTATTACACATACGGTACAAACAGTGGCGGCTCGTGAACCGAAAATAGGCGAAGAGCTCAAAAATAATGTTTAAGTATTTTTAATCATAATTTTTATTAAGCATGGTCTTAACTAAAATTAACTAAAAATACTTATTTAAAAGTAAACTTATATTCTATAAATGAATACAGTGTAAAATACAGTGAGCCTCTTCACCAATTTTTGGTGCACGAGCCGCCACTGGGTACAAAGAACGTATTACAATTTCCAGAAATTAAATAGCCTGAAGTTGCTTAGGTATTTGAACAAAGAAAAAAAAAGTTTTAATGAATAAAGCTTTATTTTGTAAGAAAAAAATAGAATTCAGAGAATTCATTTAATAAAGTAAAATTCTAATCTATTCAAAATCTTTAGAAGTTGGGATTACTTTTAAATAGTTTTCGATTCCTGGAACGCTTCTGTAAAACTGGAGATTTCCCTTATGCGATAAACTAGCAATATGATTATTTTAATGTTTAGTTTAAATGCAATCTATGCGATTTCAATTAAATATCAGCATTTTTTTTTCTTTTTCTTAAAACCGAAATAAGTGCTTCGCTCGCATACACATATTTTTTTTTTTTTTTTTTTTTTTTTTTTTGTAAGACAAAAATAAATAAATAAATAAAATAAAAACCTAAAGTTATTCAAAAACATTTTAAAGCTGAAGCAATTACACGCACAATAGGATACAAATAAGATCAGAAAAAAAAAATAAACAAAATTTAATTAACAATTGCACACAAAATATTAGACTTTTTTAGGTGCAATATACAGGGTAATTATAATTAAAGTTACAATTTCAAAACGCTATAGTTTTAAAGTTACCCATCAGAGTGATTTGATATTTTACCAGAGCAATCGTGAGACAATGAAATTTTGTTTGGCAAAAGAAAAAAAAAAAGTAGTTCCAAAATGTGCCGTTAATTATCCGTAAAGTATTTGTTTCATGAAGCTCTTTTTTTTCTCTTTTCACTATGACTGTTTCCGCTGTAAACACGTATTCTTGTCTCTTTTCTAAAAAATATTGTAGTAAATCCTTCAAGTCTATTGTTTCCTGCTATTCCATTGTGTTGCTAACAACATTTCTGTGTTTAATGAGTCCATTTAGGCGCTTTTCCTGGCATTATCATGACTGCGCCATCTATAGGAACATATTGGAACTACTTTTTTCCTCTCCCAAACAAAATTTTATTGCCTCACGATTGCTCTGGTAAAATATCAAATCCCTGTCATGGGTAGTTTTAAAATTATAGCGTTTTGAAATTGTAACTCTAATTATAATCCCCGGGTACAATGACACTCACATACACATACAGTGTGCCCACTAAAGTTCTTTTCATACCATGAACTTCAGAATGGCGAGAGCTATAGTCATAAAAGGGGTTTCCAGATATGCTAAAGGAACTATGCACTACTCGTTGTGAAAGTTTATAGCGCCACCTAGTGAAAAAACGGCGAAGTTATATTTCCTATCTTATAAACAGTACGAGATAGGAGGAAAACGTGAATCATAAATTTCTAGAGCATCATCGAGCATCATTAAAAAGACCCTTTATAGACATGAATTCTAAAAATAGAACGATTAAATCGTGCATGTATTTGTTCCCTATTTCGTATACCGTGACGTGGGGAAACGATATTAGGAAAAATAATAATTAGTTATCACAAGATACCTTTATATTTTATGGTCATACTTCTGTTCCTCAACTGCAATGCACATCGAAATCCTTCTTTCAACTTCATGTAGCATACGTGTCACTCACTCTACTACAACGTGCTCAGAGTGCTGCTAACAACGTGCTACTAAATGTGCATTGTAGCTGACGGACAAAATTTTAACATAAAAAAGGTATCTTGTGATAACTAGCTGTATTTTTCTTTCTGAGATTGTTTCCCCACGTCGCAGTGTGGGAATCTGCGAATAAACAAATGCACGTTTTAAGCGTTCTTTGCCTAGATCGATGATGCTCTACAACTTTGTGATCCACTTTTTTCTCCTATCTCGCGCCGTTTACAATATAGGAACTCGGTTTTTTTTCACCACAAGGCGCTGTAAATGGTCACATCTAGTAGCGCATAGCCACTTTAGTATATTTAGTACAACTAGACACTACTTTTATATCCATAGCTCTTTCCATGCTCAAGTTAATGTGTGTGACAAAGATCTTTATTGGATAAACAGTATATGCTGATAAATGTATATGTATATGTTCAGTAAAAAGTTCAGACTTTTTTGGGGGGAAAAACTGGAAAGAAAAGAAAGATTTTACGATGTTTGACTGCAAGAGCAACCAGTAAACATTATTAAAATACTGTGCTCTTTCTTACAATATTTACTATGCATATTATCTACATAGATTCAAAAGATTTTTTTTTCTTCTAAATTTAAAATATTAAAATTATCCTAAGTAATATATATATATATATATATATAACTGGGAAAAAAAAAAAAAAAAAACGTAGAATATAGATAATAGTTTATCCAATCTAAATACTTGATATGGAACAAATCCAATAATTAAACGTAAGGTCAAATATAAAAGCTTTTATTCCAATAACTTAATAACAGAAAATATATTTTTCATAAAAAGCTTTTATAATAATGGAGAAAAAAATAATACACTGTTTACAAAAGCATTATGGAAAGAATCCAAATAATCTAGAATGTTGCATCGATAAGTTACTTTTATAGTTACTTCAAAAATTGCTGCACAATACTTAAACAATTATAAATGTTTATTTCGGTATCTTTCTCTATCAAAAAACAATTCTTTTGAAGTATGTTAAGTTGCATAAAGTTTGTAAATCACCGAAAAATATTAAATATCTGTATTATTTACGTTTTCTGATTATAATATTAAAAAAAGGCATTTTAATAAAATTTATGTGATTTTTTTTCCTTTTAGACAACTAATACCTTTACTATATTTTAAAGCTCTATTCTTTCGTCTCTTTTATTCTTTTTATGTCCTTTGACGAAATCCTTTATATTAGGTGTAAGGGAAAGTTCTGTCGTTTTTGAACACGTACAATTTTATGCGTTGTCGATTATCGACTGAAACCGGTTTAAACAGTTAGGTTAGAGTACGATTGATGATTTACGCATATTTTTTCGTATTTTAGTCGGTTTTTTTTTCAAACTTGTAGAACTGTCACCATGGGTGAAGAAAAAATACACTTAAGACACTGTATGTTATACGAGTTCTAAAAAGGGAATAACGCGATGGAGGCAACAAAAACTTGTGTGACGCATTTGGAGAGTAAGACTCCTATATGATAAGAGCTGACGCAGTGTCCGCCATTTTCAAGCACGTCTGGGAAAATGTTGGCAGTAGAAAAAGCTAGGTTACCTGATTAGCGTTATTATCGCCTTTAAACTTATATACAGATTACAGATCAAGTGAGCTAGAACTTCTTATCACGAAACAAACAAGTTGGCAATTTTAAGAACATCGGCAACATTCTCAAAACTGCAGCCCTTCACGTTAAAAGAAATGTAATATTAAAGTTAATTTTTGAAGAATTTAATGTAATAACTTAAATAAAAAAAAAAAAAAACAGTACATTCATATCAAATTTGTCAAACAACTTTGAAAATAAAATGAAATAATTTCAAAATAAGGGAAATCTTACGCTACAAAGTTGTGCTCCTCCTACGGGTATCCACGAGTTACATCTGATATTTATAATTCGCTTTTTCCTTCTTCCAGGATTAGAAGAAAATATAAACAGGCGGTGCCCTTTTTCTGGAGTTATTCGTGCAATTTATTGCCGAAAAACCACCAATAATAAATCGTCAGCCGGTCTTGTGGCTAGAAAATTGCGGATGCGTCAGCCTATCTATGTAGGAGTTCTACATGAGAGGATGCAGTAACAGCTTGAACGTTCCAAAGGTAACCACTTTTGGAATGTTTGTTTGGGAGATTTTTCTTTGAAAAATGAACCCAGACCAAGAAGGCCATCAGGTGTCAATGACGAAGTGCTACAGTATGATCAGGCCAAATCCCACGTTAACTTCCACAGAAGTGGGATTCAAGCTTGGAATTCATCAGACTACTACTTTGGATCACATTAAAAGGCTTGGTTTCATGTCCAAACTCTGTTTGGGTGCCACACAACGACAAAACTTCCCTTACAACTAATAAGTTTATGAATTTGGGTTTTGTAGTTTCTTCCCTTTTTTTATGAATTCTTAAAGAGGAAAGTTATAATATTCAACAATGTATTATTTTATATTTGCTCACAGAGTATATGAGTAGCCTAGTTTTTTATTACTCCTTCCTTTTTAGAAGAAAAAATTCTTATTGGTATTATTATGAAAACTTCATTAATAGTAATTGATAACTGTATATGTGTATTATTCTTTTGTCCTTTATTTTGTAAGTAAGCCAAATATCATAAAATTTATCAGTTTGTTGATCTATACACGATCCTGTTATATAGAGAAAAACTCTGTCGTACATAAATTAGTTTAAAATATCTTTCAACCTTTTAAACGAGTCAAATCATTTAACACATTTTACTTTTTGCATTCTCATCATAGAAAAATACATTTCTATTTTCTTTAAAGATAAATGAGAATTAATTTTCTGTAGATAGGAAAAAACATCCTGATATATAATTATAAATTATTCCATTCCTTAGTAAAGTGAAAAAGCTTTGTTTTGGTGTCAGTTAAAAGAAAAATAGTGCTACAACACGAAAGCTTAAACACTTTCTTTTTTGTTCTTTTTTATTATTTTTCTTTTTTCTTTTTCTGTTAAAAATACATAAAAGGCACTATGGTGTAAATATATCTTAAACTAATATGCTCTAACCATCACAAAACTTTCTTCTATACAATTCTATATATCATCGTTCTCTACTGATTAACATGGACAGAAATTTCAAAGACATAGTATCTCAGAATAAGGATTTTTGATACGCAATTTTAACCGATAGAGTTCGAGATATATTATATGAAAAATCGCAGAATGTGAATAACTACGGTGCTACCTGCTCATGTAGCATTGAAACGTTCTTTGAATATCAAATGACGATGAATTGTTCAAACACGTTTTGTTCCAAAATAACGTTCTTTAGGACATTCAAAAGTTATTTGAAAAGTTCTATTATTTGAAAAGTTCTACAAAGACATGCTTTATGCTATCCATTAAACGTACAATTCCAGTTCTACAAAAGGTGTAAAATGTGATTACTACGAATGTGGCATAATGGCACTTTTTCTGCTTTGAAATTTTTTATGCGTTTATAAATATTTTTATTGGGAAGTAACATTCATGAGGTGTAAATTCAGTTATTCAACAACCATACGTAATGGAAGTATTATAGTTGGGCAAAATTCTGATGTCATGTTTTCACATCATGAACATACACTGATGGAAGAGAAATCCCAACACCAAGAAAAAATTATTGTACAGTAATGAAATTTCAGCAATACATTTGTCTAGGTAACATATTTAATTGATTAAAGTTTCAAGATCACAGGTAGAGCCATTGGCGAGAAGAGTCATTTCAAATGTGAAATGTTGGTACATTAGTAACCGGTGTAACCGCCAGAATTTTGAATGCAAGCATGCAAACGTGCATGCATTGTGTCGTACAGGTGTCGGATATCAGTTTGTGGGATGGAGTTCCATGCTTGTTGCACTTGGGCGGTCAGTGCAGGGACGGTTGATGCTGGTTGTGGATGACGCTGGAGTTGTCGTCCAATGATGTCCCATACGTGCTCGATTGGAGAAAGATCTGGTGATCTAGCAGGCCAAGGCAACATTTCGACACTCTGTAGAGCATGTTGGGTTACAACAGCGGTATGAGGGCGAGCGTTATCCTGTTGAAAAACACCCCCTTGAATGCTGTTCATGAATGGCAGCACAACAGGTTGTATCACTAGACTGGCGTACAAATTTGCAGTCAGGGTGCGTGGGATAACTACGAGAGTGCTCCTGCTGTCATACGAAATTTCTCCCCAAACCATAACTCCAGGAGTAGGCCCTGTGTGTCTAGGCCGCAGACAGGTCGCTAGCAGGCGTTCACATGGCCTCCTTCTAACCAATACACGGCTATCACTGCGACCAAGGCAGAACCGGCTTTCATCAGAAAACACAACAGATCTCCACTCCGTCCTCCAATGAGCTCTAGCTTGACACCACTCACGTCGCAAACGGCAGTGGTTTGGAGTCAGTGGAATGCATGCTACAGGGCGTCTGGCTCAGAGCTGTCCTTGAAGTAACCGATTTGTAACAGTTCGTTGTGTCACTGTGGTGCCAACTGCAGCTCGAATTTCAGCTGCAGACGCAGTACGATTAGCCACAGCCATACGCCGAACACGGCGGTCTTCCCTCTCAGTAGTGCCACGTAGCCACCCGGAACCCGGTCTTCTTGAGGCAGTACCTTCCCTTGACCACTGCTGCCAACACTCATGCACAGTGGATACATTCCTGCCAAGTCTTTCTGCAATATCGCGGAAAGAAAACCCACCTTCTCGTAGCCCTACTACACGACCTCGTTCAAACTCAGTGAGCTGTTGATAGTGGCTTCTTCGTCTTCTTAGAGGCATCCTTGACTAACATTAACCCACTACGTCAAATCTCAACTGTAAATAACGATCACGAATCTTACAGCGCTTATTTAAAGCAAACCTCATTTGCATGTTCATAGTGTCGCTACTAGCGCCACACTTATGCGCGCAGCTCGAAATTTGGATCGACGTCATCTTTCAGATGTATAAACACTCCTACCAAATTTCGTTTATCTAGCACAGCTCCTTCCTGGTGTTGGGATTTTTTTTTTCCATCAGTGTATTTTAAGGTCTTCTGAATCCAAAAAATTGGTTTTGAGTAAATGATAACATGCTGATACTCTATAAGCTATGCTGTATTAATAAACTGTGCTGTACAATTCCCGATCGATATTTTTCTCCCAAAGCAGATTTTATCCTCACATTCTGTGTTTTAACAAGCTTGAACAAAGAAAAATATACAGCATGAAAAACAACAATTACAGTCGGTAACAAAAGTGTCCGAACAGTAGCAAAAATTCCTATGTAAAAAAAGTGCACTTCATACGGTTTTATTAAATAAATCCTTATCGAATCATGTTCTTACACTGACTAAAAACAGGATTGGAAAAGGATTTATTTAACAAAACCGTATGAAGTGTACTTTTTTTACATAGGAATTTTTGCTACTGTTCGGACACTTTTGTTAGTGACTGTACATTGCATTGTGATATATATGGTAAGATTTCCATTTTACACTTCAATTTCATTAATAATTAAATTTAGAGTTGGAGGTTGGATTATTTATACATTAAAGTGTAAAATATCCTATGCCAGGAATGGAAACTGGAATTTACGGCTTAACATCTGTACTATCCTGGACAGATCCCAATAGAAAAAAATTTCTGAAGGTCGATTCCATGTATTTCAACAGATTTGAACATGGAAAACGCTAATCATATTGGATTGTGATTTTATGTATAATAAAAATAAGATTTTTTACATTAACTTGATTAATTAATAAATTTAGAGATTAAAGTTGCTACTTTTTTATTTATTTGAGCGAAAATTCCTGGGCCAGAAATCCAATCTTGGACTTAAAGCATATACTGATGATCTACCACTGAGTTATTCCGGACTATTCCCAGTCGACACATTTAGCCAAAAGTCGACAGTCGGACCTCACATTTTGCTTTTTAACAGATTTACACAAAATACAATGTATAAAAAACACCAATTATATTCCATTGCGATATACAATATTTATAGATAAATAGATGGATAGATAAATGAAAACATTTTCAAACATATTACAAGAAGAAATTGAAGATTTAATTGAAAAATATTAATCAGGTAATACAATAAGGCAATTAATAATTTGAAGAATATGCGATCCCGTAAGCTTGATATTAACCATTTGACTGCCGCTGACGGATATATCCGGTCACTGAACTGTCCTTTTTCCCACAATATATTTATAACTTAAAGTTTTATCATTTTGGAATTTAGGCTTATTTTTCAAGTTTGAAGGCCTTAAATAATATATGGCTGTTTTCTTAAGGTTGTTTTCTTGAGAAAATTGTGCTCAGTTAAATTTTTAATTTCAAGTAAAAATAAGTGTTATTTTTGAACTTTGAACAAAATGTCCAGTGAAAACCTTATTACAATTACGCCTTTTTCAAAAGCTGTTAGATGGTTAAATAAACAAAATAAAATAAAATTCATATAAATAGATAAATTTTTAAAAAATTAGATTTTTTACTTCATACTGAGTCAATAATAAATTTGGAATTGAGTAATTTTCTACTTAGAGCAAAAAATGTTTTATGGTAGTAATCAGTTCTAAGACCTACGGCTTAAAGATCTGATGCTCAAACTTTTCATCTAGTGCGAAAAATGTCTTGACCTAGATGTAAATGTGCAAACTATACGGCTTAAAGTAAGGTGCTCTACTTTGCCTATGTCACGATCTACACAGTAAAAAATTTCCGGCGCTTTCCTAGAAAATTTCCGACAGTTAGTGTGCCCAATATTTACCACTAATATCCCTTGAATAGTAACCATCAAATATACACTCATTCAAAATAATACTATATTCCTAACACTGCTCGGCATGAAAATTGTCACCAAAATCATTTTTACAAATTCTTATGTAAAATGATCTCCTGAATCCGAATATGATGCCCATTTGGCCCTATCACCCATAACTTTATGGCTATAAATTTAATTTATAGTAGAGAAAAGAAATATTTTAACTGTTATATATCTTCTGAGGGCCTAAAGTGGTAAACAAATTCTATAGCATGAACATTTGCAGCAAGAGAAAGGTTTAGGGGGCGATTTGTCACTGAAATTATAAGTAACAGTCAGTAGAAAAAGTGTCCGAACACTAGCAAAAATTCCTATGTAAAAAAAGTGCACTTCATACTGTTTTGTTAAATAAATCCTTATCGAATCATGTTTTTACACTGACTAAGAGCAGGATTCGACAAGAATTCACTTAACAAAACCGTATGAAGTGTAATTTTTTTACATAGGAATTTTTGCTAGTGTTCAGACACTTTTGTTACCGACTGTATATAGTGCTATAACCTATCAAAAGCACGTCGTATGTCTTCACTGGACCATTAATATAAAAGCTAGTTCCCCGTGTGTCAGTGGGAAGAGCTATTTTTGTGTCATAAAACTTGTTTGGTTTATCAATATTCAGATAAATATTAAGAATTCTATAATCTATTTACAAAATAAACCCTTGTCAAATCCTGTTTTTAGACAGACTAAGAACAGGATTCGACAAGGATTTATTTAACAAAACTGTATTAACTGTACTTTTTTTATATAGGAATTTTTGCTAGTGTTCGGACTCTTTTGTTACCGACTGTATATTTATTATATTTTATTAATCATTTATTATTATCACTTATTATATATTATATATTTCTAATTTTTAAGAGTTAAAATAATTATTTTCCATTCTCCAAATCGAATTCGTGGCCATTAAATTACCGAAGATTGATAAAAATTGGAGGAGGAGGAGACGTCACGAGAAAATTAGGGGGTCATAATCGGATTCAGGAGGTCATTTTACATAAGAATCAGCAGAAATGGTATCAGGGCTCGATTTTTCTTTTTTCTTTTGGGGGGGGGGTATTAGCGTTGTGTAATCAGGAACGTGTTATGAACGAAATCCTGTTATTATGAGGATCTTGCTCCAAACATGTAAAAACCAGGAACATATTATGTATATAAGAGTGACGCTACCAAAATTTTTTACAGCGTAGATCTGCTATGGAATAAGTTCTATATCGTTTTTCTCATGATATCATAGAAATAATTCAGAATTTTTGCGTGTAAATTCTATTTTGTTAGACTCATAAAAAACAACATAACATATCTTTTTAAATGTCTTGTTATAAATAAATGTCCAGACATTTCAATTTTTATGGAAAGTTTTTTTTTTTTTTTTTTTTTTTTTTTTGAGAAAATAAAAAGCCTTAACGTTGAAACGGGAAAATAAACCTGACTCTTATAAAACAAACTGTAAAAAATTTACATAAGAATAAAAACGTCTTAAATAAAAACATTTATTTTGCATAGCCTGAAAATAAAACTACGTTTTTAACAAAAGTTTGCATAGCAAAATAAACAAATAAAAATAAATTGCAAATGAAATGTCAGGTTACTTTAAAATACTCTCTTGTACTTTTTTTTTCTTTCCTTCTGTTTTCTTTTCTTTTCCCCCTTTTTTTTTTTATGTATGTAAAAAGAGCAAATGTTTATTGTGAAACGGAAGTCTAAATCAACAGTCACAAACATATTTAAAAGAAAAACTCGATTTTTTTTTTTTTTTTTTTTTTGAAAGATAGTTAAAAGAAGTAACGTGTATTCAATTGTTATAACTTTATACCATAAAAGAGCTAAATATGAATTTAAATTTCATAACATTTACTTGAAAACTTTGTCAACAAAATAATTTCTAAACAATTTTCTTAAAATAATTATATATATATATATATATATAAATATATATATCAATATAAAAGATAAAAATATATAAATATATATTTATATATTTTTATCTTGTTTTTTCTCGTTTTTTTTTTTTTTTTTTGTTTTTTTTTTTTTTTTTTTTAATATACGAATTTTTAAAAGAAGTTTTGCATCCCATCTGTAAAATGTGAAAAATTACATAAGTTAGAGACATTAAATTTTCTGTCATTAATTAATCTTCAATACAAATACAGGACTAAATTTATGGCGCAGATTAAATTACATAATAAATAGTTGGAAATAAAGGCAATTTATTTTACTTATCTTTTCTTTCTCATTTATCTTTTTTTTTTTTTTTTTTTTTTTTTTAAGTTTATCTTTATTATTTATTTACTGTGAAGAAAACTTTCATAAAATAGATCTTCATATACAAGTTTAAAGTTGAATTTGTTAAAATCTATTTAGATAAAAATACAATTTGGGTAAGTACTATTGGATCATATTATTGGACAATTACTATTTTAGTTAAAGAAACTATGCCCAAATTTATTCAGTTTCTCAATGAAATTAGAATAGAAATTTTTTCAAAAATATTATTTTGTTAATAAAGACGTCGTTATTTTTTTTAATTAAAAATAAATATCATTTAAATATTAATATAAATAACTATTTCTTTAACATAAATATGTATCCTTTCTTGCTTTCTTTTATAAGAAAAATAAATTTTCTACACTAAAATTCTCTCAGTAAAATCCGAAGTTTAGTTAAACAAATAAATGAACGAAAAACACTTGTCAAAACATGATAATTTTATAAGTTACACATTAATGCAATATTTTAAGATATAAAGTTTTATAGCGTGTCAGATTAAACTGTTTAATAATGCGTTTCAAACACAATTTTAACAATTTAGAATTCCATCTCTTACTTTCGTGAAAAGCCTTTTTTCCAAAATATGTACATATCATAGTTATATTTAAATATAAACCTTTTACACATATGAACATTAAAGCTGAAATACATTCTACGTATTAAAACAAATATCATTTGAAAAACTTAATTATAATTTAACAAAATATGCAAAGCTGACAGTATTTCTAATTTAACACGCCTTTTTATTTTCGAAAAGTAATTTTCTTTTTATTTAGATTTCATAATTATCTGCTGAGGAAAATTACTCAACAAAAACTGTGGTATGAAGAAAGTGTAATGATGCTACGAAATAAATTGGAAAAGTTGGCAGCATTGCATATGTAATTATTACTAAAAATTTCATCATAGATTAAGTTATTTCTAATTTGAAGTATACATTATGTACATATATATATATTTTTTTTTTTTAATTTTTCGGATATATCAGATGATATTGGTATCTTAATGAAACTTTAACAAAAAATATACTTGTTCTTTGAATAAAGAATATACGTTTAAGAATAAAAAAAAAGATAGTTAAAAAAGCTATAAAAAAATATTTTTTTAACAATTATCTATAAACTATTCTCTGCAAAATTTTAATGTTTTAATCAAAAGCCTATCCCAATGTACATTTGAAAAGAAATAAAATAATCTGGTGTCTCACTCACACTACTTTCTCTTACCCTGAAATTTAATACTATAAATACAGGTTGGAGATTAAGAGGTAAGATAACGAGTACTGTAATGTAAACCTATGTTAAACAATTCAAATTAGGCTTAGGAAGAGTTTTATATGATAATTAGTTCTGTGTGAAGAGGGCTACCACCCCCCTCAACCCCCCGTTTCATTAATGTACAAAAAACAAGCGATGAATATTTAGCTTAAAACATACATTATTTATCATATGTCTATGAGGAATTTATTTCAATTTCCGAACAGCTTTCCTGGAAATGGTAAAATATTATTAGTAAATCACATCCATTAACAACAAGTATCTGGTGTTTTGTGGCTACCACACGACTTTCTTCTATATTTTCCTATACAAATTCACTGAGTAAAAATAATTTATTAAAATTATTATTTAAAAAATTGTCTTCCATGATAATGCACACGGTTTCCATATTAGAGAAGTAGTATAACACTAAATATAAAAATATGTTGAATTTATTCTCAATATTACATTTTTTTTTTTTTTTTAATGAAAGAAAAAATCGATAACTTTATTTTAAATTATCGCAGATCGATGGTTCAACCATTTGTTTTAAAGGTATTGGTGAGCTCTTTTGAAAGATGCCCGTCATGAAAATTTACTCCCCTCGAGGGGGGGACTTCTCCCCAGGGGGGAGGCGAGGCTCCTACATACACAAAAAAAAAATTTCCCAGTTGGCTATCTCTATTACAAAAAACATATATTCGTTTCATTTGGTTTAGTGCAGTCTATAGAAATTAAACTCTACTTACCTGCAATTTCCCCCATAGACGTAATGTATTCGAATACTTTTGAGTGTCCCTGTACAAGAACCAATTGCTTCATCTCAACGAAAAGCTTAGTGTAGCATCCCTATATGATACACATTTAGAATACCGAGTTTGGAATTTCTGCTACTATTTGTTCTTGAGATATGCTAATAACAGACACACAGACATCCAGACATCCACACAGACAGGCACACAGACCATTCGCTAAAAACAGGATTTTCGTATTCAGGGGACCTCAGAACATGTAAATATAACAAAAACTAACGTTCAAAAATTTTACCCTAAAACAATACTTTCTCCACCCTATGGCTAGGACAGTAAAAAAGCATTATTAAAAATCTGAAGTGACTCCGCTCGACATTCTGAACATTAAGTAATGGATGGTTGTTTAAACAAGTTAAAGTTAGAGAATTCGTCAAATAAACAAAAGAGGAAATTATAATGGTGTGTTTCAGTATTTTGTTTTCAGTTATTTAATGGAACGTTACGTGTCCAAATTCTTTCGTGAAAAAATCATGAAAATTTTCGTGAGAAGTCGCTGTGAAAGAACTATACATGGGAAGCTCTCAATATCAAATATTTATCTATTTTTCTTTATGTTTTAAATAATTTAGCATTATTAAAGCGAACTTGTCACAATGTATAGAAATTCTATGTTATATAATGGTAAAAGAAAAAAAATTCTACATTTATGTAAATCTGTATGGTTCTTAAGATAATAGCACATGCCTACCAACTTCTACCTTAATCAAAAGTGGAACATAAACACTAGCGCACTTCCAATAATTTGTGTCTATTAACCACAATGATGAACAATTTTTCTTTGAACAATTTTTACAAAAATTGATCAACTTTGATGAACAATTTTTACAAAATAACTGTAATTTCCACACTCTTCCAAATCCATACAGTGCGGGCGATAGCATATGCGATAACATATTTATCATTTCTCAGCTTAATCGAATAAAGCGTTTAACGCTATTCCTTTCAAATAATTTAAGCTCACGGGTCATAATAATAAAGAATATTTCTTTGTCTCATTTGTAAAAATACTATAAGTATTAATTCACAAAAATATGTGTAGTTCGTACGACGGTGACCTATAATAAATACCATATCAATCGGATAAATGCCACATCAATCGAGTATGACATTTAAGAGCTATCGCACACTTTAAATAATTTGAGTCCATAGGCCATAATGATAAAAAAATTTTCTTTGTGTCTCTGAAAAATACTATCAGTATTAGGTTCACCAAACAATTCATGCGACGATGACTTGCAACAAAATTACCAACTTACAGCTCAAACGATCAAAGCTATAGATCTCATTGCGTTCACTCACATATATACATACATACATCACGGTAAAATTAGCTAAAATTAATTTAGGAAACCTAAAAACATATAAATAGATTAAAAAATCAAAGTCAGATTTTTTTTTTCATGATTAAAATTTTTTCCTTATATAAAGTATGTTCTGAAAGTAAAAAGTGATATTAACATGTTTTTAGTCAATAATTTCCCTACTATCAGAAATCTTTCATACATCTACACAAAATTTCGATTTAACGCGTATTTAAATCTTTGCACGTATTATTGCTTATTTAGTATTGCTGTTTATGAAATATTTGTAATGATTGTATAGTAATTTCTTTTTATAATTTTATTTTAACATGCTTATAGCTAAAATATTTTAGAAAATAGATACTGCTGCAACCACTGATACAATTTAAATACCAGAAAAGGTCATTCTAAAAATATAGTCTTTTATGGTCCTGTTTGCCAACAGAAATTTTCTGTGAAGACAGAAAATATTCGTAAGCTACAGAAAAAATATGTTGATAGAAATTTTCTGTAACAGAACAATACAAAAAATATTAGTATATAGATTTTTTAACATACAGAGTGTCTTGGTGCTTCTTTAATACCAAGTTTTCCTTAAGCAAAACAGAAAAAAAAATGTACTCTCCAGATAAAATCTGTTTCAGTAGTTCTGGATTATATGTCTGTACAGAAAAAAATGCGTTTTTTATTTGATAGAGAATTATTACGCAGTAAATTTCTGTATACAGAAATTTTCGGTAGGAAAATTACAGATAATTTCTGTTTTGCTTGCAGCATTTTTTGCAGTGTATTTCGAGTTTATTATAGTCTCAGAATTACTAAAATGGTAAATGTACAGCAATTAGATTTACTGTTAAAAACAATGTTCATTCTGCAAAATACAGTCGGTAAGAAAAGTATCCGAACACTAGCGAAAATTCCTATATAAAAAAAGTAGAGTTAATACTGTTTTGTTAAATAAATCCTTGCCAAATCATGTTCTTAGTAAGTCTAAGAACATGAGTCGACAAGGATTTATTTAACAAAACAGTATTAACTCTACTCTTTTTATATAGGAATTTTGCCAGCGTTCGGATACTTTTGTTACCGACTGTACTATCATATTTATTGTGAAATGATTTTCTTTTTCTTTTTTTTTTTTTTTCTTTTTTTGTATTTATTTATTTGTTTTGTACTTTTCATACAAGAAAACGCTTCAAATGTTGCTTTCTGCGTAATATTGAAGGATTTGCCTTTAAATGTTATGTTTTGCATTTCAAAAGTTATAATAGTAAGTTTTGAATTTTATGGTACTTATTCAAAGCTTTTTACTTAATACATTTCAATGCCAGCCCTCTGGTGCAATTTTATTATGTATATACGCATTATGTATCACTGAATTATAGAATATTTCAAATATTTTTAAAAATACGCTAACGATAATAATTTTGAAATATCTTTTAATCACAGTTTTAAAATTGCTTCTAAAATTGCATATTTAAATATTTAATGTATAATTAATACCCTTCTATTAGAATGCTTGCTATTTATGCTTTTAAGTGAAATATTCTAAAACTTGCCATTGCATTTTTAGCAACGTTAATAAATACATGTATACATTCCTTAATTAATGCAACGAACATACGTTTCTATGATATCATACTCAGATATGTTCCCAATTAAAAGACATTTAGGACATTATTTTACCGCATTTCGGTCATTAAACTAAAAAAAGATTTTATTTAAAACATTCTGCCAAAGCTTTATTCTTAGAAATATTGAAAAGTTTAAGTAAAGCAAAAGCCCATTTCATATAGAGTTGAATGGTGAACGAGAAATTTGCATAAAGTATGAACTTAGGTCCATAAAATGCGTTAAATTTAATACACTTTTAACTGAATACTACGGTGAAAATGCTTTTCTTTAAAGATAGAAATCATTTTTAAAGTCCATTTAAGATTGTAAAATTGCTTTATAAATGCAATATTTAATTTAAAATTACTTTCATTTGTTAACATATTTAACATTCTAATGCATTCCAGTATTTCTTCTTTAAAATTGTTTTATCCTAGCAATACGCCTAAAATTCTTATGCAATTAAGTCTGTTTCAAAGATATTTATATTTAAATTAAATGGGGCTTTAAAATATGTATGCTATTTTAATTACATTTAAATATATACCAGCAGACATGCAGCAAGAAAACAGCAATGAACATGAATTTCTTTTTCCTTTTATTGAAGAGACGTTCTTTTATTTACTATTATTATTAATATTATTATTAATATTATTATTATTTTCAATGATTGTATTCATATATTTCATTCAGTATAGTACTTGCGAAATATAAAATTATAACATGAAAAGTAAAAAATATTTATACTAATTTACAATTTACTCATTCAAATACCATAAAAGAATAATGAAATTTTTCTATTTTGAAATAATCAAAATAATATGGTTTTGTTCTAAAGATATTCAGAGCTTATTGTTTTACAATTGTGAGGTATCACTAGGTATAGTAGTTTATGCTGTGCTCATGGTGCTTGTAATTTAGATTAATTCAATAAAGATGAAACGGACTAAAACTAAATGTAGATTTATTTGAGTTAAAAATAAGGCAGAGAAAGCAAAAGGTACTCGCTACTATTTAAATGGGTAAAGCTTAATCCAACTAAATGGTATTATGATGAAGAAGGGATAAAAGTACTATTTTCCCTAAAATTTAACTTCAGGAAAAGAAATCACTTTCCAGCATCTTCTGCGATCTCCAGGTGATCTCTATTTGAAATTAATTTTTGCTTTATTACTATCAGTGAAGAATCATTTTTACATGATATCACACCCTAAAATTCACAAAAACCTGTTTCAATAAAACATTTCCTTAAAATTTCGCGTACCACGGCATGTTTAACCTAATTTCTTGTACGAATAAGACTATTCTTCCAACCCAACACTCTAGATCCTCTTTCCACATATTTGTCCAAAATTCTTTCTACCTCGCTAATTTCAACTATAAAATTGGTTATCCACAGCATCGTTATAATAGAAGTTAAACCCACTCAACCAAACTTAACCCAGCCATAAAATCGAACTTAAACAAGAAATCTTCTCTAACTATACTTCTTCATAAATAATTCTTCAACTCTTCATGACCGAAACTAGTAAGGCGTTTTACACACATAGTTGCTAGACTTTGCGACTATTTTATTGAACATTATTTTATACGACATTATATTCTACTTAATAAAATTTCCGGTATGGAATGAATGCACCTGACGCAGTTTTGCCAAATTTTGTCTATGAAAACAGGATCAGGCGCATTCATTTCATACCGGAAATTTTATTAAGTAGAATATAATGTCATATAAAATAATGTACAATAAAAAAATTGCAAATTCTAGCAACTATGTGTGTAAAAGCCTTACTAGTTTCGGTTATGAAGAGTTGAAGAATAGAATGTAATGTCGTATAAAATAACGTTCAAGAAAAAAAGTCGCAAAGTTTGTCAACTACGCTTACATAATCAGAAATGAGCTAATTTAAAACATAGTTCTTTTACGATTCGCAAACGTATGTTAAAATTAGTATTTTTCAAATGCTGTTAACATAATATTGATTTTAAACTAACTCTACCTATATTTAAGATGTTACAGAGTCCGCTTTAGAATTTTTAACCCTCAGTTCCCACATTGGGTTACATTAGCCCGAGCGAGTTGTTTTCAGCGCAGAACAATGATTGAAGGGCGTTTTGGAGTGTAGGGAGAGGGACTTTCATCCTTCCTTTATAAATTCATGAATCGCTCAGCCTCAGTTCGTGTAATGTATGCAGCTTACATGCGCAGCATTCCACGCCACCCCTGTGTGGTACAATCTTCGCAACAAAGGGGGAAAACATGTAATAGCAAAGTAATTAAACGTTTTATTTCAATGAAAAATAGTCTATAAAGTTTCTATGCTGTATAATAATACAATTTAAATGTAATAATTACCGTAATTACATAGCGAAAATTTGTCAAGCATGTTCAAAAAATTTTGCATACAGTTAAACAAATATTTTAATTTTCATTATATATTATAATGTTTCTTGATATTGATCCTGTCAATTTGCAACATTCAATCTATGTTGTAAATGGAATAAAAAAATTTCACAATAGTTGAGAAATTTTTAAAAGTAGTTATAATAATATTAAAAATTTGTCCAATTTTAATCATAAAAAATAAATTAATTAATTAATTAAAAATAACCTTAGAAAATCATCAAATGAGTCATAAAACCTTTTTAGCACCTGTATTAAAGTATTTAATGCTAAAAGAGTTTGATTTTATCCTGATTTTTTTCATATAAAATTACAAATTTCACAAACAAAACATAACTTTACGAAGTAGAGGGAAAACAATTTCGTTTACAGCGGGATATTGATTGGAGAAAGAGTTTTGAAAAGTGTTGTATGTCAAATTCGTATTTCTGAGGTCCTTCTCAGTAATCACCAAGAAAAAAAAATCAAATCAATTAATTAGAACGAAAAATACTAGTGATCAAAGTTTCTGGGGTTATGCTAAGCGAGTGCAGTAACTACGTGATTTTTTACTTTCCAAACATACATACGTAGGAAAAGTATTGCTATCATGGCAAAAGTTCGATTTTCAACTTTTGGTGTTTCTACAAATTTTGAAGTCCCCTGAGTTGATTTTTGCTATTTTTATAATGGTGTACTATGTAAGTATTTATGTGTGCGTATGTATGCATGTGAATTAACACTAGAGTGTTAAATCGCTTTAATCGGTTAAGCGGAAAGTTAGTATGTCACCGTCACGCGAACTGTATAGATTTTGGTGAATCTAAAACTTTTAGTTTTTTTTTTTTTTTTTTTTTACAGGAACAGGAAGAAAAATTCTTTATTACTATAGCGAATGGACTTAAATTATTTATTGTACGATAGAGTCTATACACGTTGTTCGAATGTGCTGAAAATTTATATATATATCACAGATCATCATCACACAATCTGTATAAATTTTGGAGAATCTAGTGTTTACAATTTTCTTTTACAGGAGCCACAACACAAATTTTTTAAACATTATAAATTATGGCTCAAATGTAAAGTACGAAAGCGTCTGAATGTCTTAGCCGATTAAGATGAAGTTCTATATATCTTATAGGTAACTTATATCTTATAGAAAAATACTCATGCACCCTATTATAATTTCCTCTTTAGTTTATTTAACGACTTCTCTTATTCTAATACAACCATTAATTACTTAAGGGCCCGCTTCACTCACCACCGCCGTCAGAAGCGGAAGCTAATGTTATTCTATGGGAAATTTTTCTTTACAAATAACTTATTAACTAATACGTATTTTTAAATTCTGTTTTCCCTCTATGAAAATTCCCAGCTGTTAAATTAATGGACTTTTTCATTTTTCATTTTTTTTTTTTTTTTTTTTTCTTGAAGCTACAAAATACGAATTTTCAATGTGGGAAATTTTTTCATTTTGCAATTTCAAAATAAAATATTAAAAATTAAAAAAATACATTAAAAAAAAAAAAATAAAAAAAAAAAAAAACATACATACATTTTTAATTTAACAGTTGTGAATTTTCTGAATGTGAAAACAGAATTTAAAAATATGTATTAGTTAATAAGTTATTAGTAAAGAAAATTTTCCCATAGAATAACATTGGCTCGGACTTCCAGCGACGGTGAGTGAAGAACGATCGGAAAGTCGAGTGAGTTTCTGCAGATTATTCTGAAGTACAAAACTGAGGGTTAATTATTAATTCGTAAATTCAATGTTGTAAAATATACTGTGATCTTATTTCATAGCATCTAACTTAAATATTATTTGATTAAAATATCATCTTTTTATATTTTAATAACTATGTTACTGATATTTCCTTACAAATTTAAAATAAAATATTCTTCTATTAAATTATTTATAATGTACATTGGTGTTGTATTATGAAATTGCAAATCTTATCTATCTATGTGCATTTATTGAACTTTACATTTATTCTGATTAATCAATAAATAAAATTATGCATCCTATGCCTCCATTTTCATTTTCTTTTAACCATGTATGGTATAGAAAATATTGTTTTGGTGTCAAGTTTTCAAAATTGAATGTTTAATATATTTACAAGTTTAGAGGTTCACAGAAAAAGAAAAGAAAAAAATATCAATTGGTATGGATGTCTGTGAATCTGTTATTAAAATAAGTCAAGAACAAACATTAGAAAAAAGTTCATACTTGGTATTCTAAATCTGTAATCAGCAAAAATACTACACGATTTTTTTTTTTTTTTTTTAAGTTGAAACTGATGGTTCTTTCACTGGTACACATAAAATTATTCAAATATACGAGTATTACGTCTATAAACGAAATTTTAGGTAGATACAGATGAACACTTTTAGACTAATAAAATAACAAGATAAAACTTAAGTCATTTTCTTTATAAGCTTACAAGCATATTTCATATAAAAAATGATATGTAAGAGTATATTTCTTTCGTTTACAGACCACTTAAATTATTTCTGATATATTAGTGCTAAGTTCGAAAATGGCGTAAAATGCATCTCACTTCCTCTGATATAAATTTAGGTATACTGTTATGTGCGTATGTAATTTACAGATAATATACAGATCTACTGAAAAGTAGTCGAATAAGTTTTAGAAAGGGGTTTTAATAGCAATTCTGTAAAAAATTTTGAAATATATATATATATGTACATTTTAATTTAAGAACAGCCTTAAATTTTATGATTATAGCTAAAATATCTAAGCGGTGTTTAAAAGTCAGGTATTTCTCCTCACATAAAAACATATGTAATTTATTTCGTGATAAGATAATTTAATTTAAAGTACAGGATGATTATAATTAAAGTTACGATTTCAAAATGCTATAGCTTTAAACCTAACCATCAGAGCGATTTGATATTTTTTCAGAGCAATCGTGAGGCAATGAAAGTTTGATTGGCAAAAGACAAAAAAAAAAAAAAGTTCCAAAATGTGCTGTTAATTATCCGTAAAGTATCTATTTCATGAAGCTCCTCTTTTTCCCTTTTCACTATGACTGTTTCCGCTGTAAACACATTTTCTTATCTTTTTGCTAAAAACATTCTAGTAACCCCTTGAAATCTATTGTTTCCTGCTATCTCATTGTGTTTCTAACAACACAATGAAATGTATTGTTAGCAACACAAACTGTGTTTAATGAGTCCATTTAGGCGTTTCCCCTGATATTACCCGGACAGCGTCATCTATAGGAACATGCTGGAACTACTTTTTTATTCCCCCAAATAAAATTTCATTGCCTCACGATTGATGTGGTAAAATATATGGAATCGCTCTGATGCGTACCCTAACAACACAAAATGTTCCAGAAACGTAACAATCATATAACATTGAAACATTATAAACATTTTCGAAACGTTTAAAAACGTTCAGATTGCTTTCCGATTAGTTTCAAAAATGTAGAAATGTCCGCGATCGTAACAAAAAATCAGATACGTAACAGAAACGTTACAATCACTTAACAGATAGAAAATCAAAAAGGGCAAATGTTTCAGTAAGGTATCAGAGAGCATACTAAAACGTGTTACGTTTTTGAAAGATTGTAAGCTTTTTGCAACATAACTGAAACATTCTGTGCTGTATGGGTAGTTTTATAATTATAGCGTTTTGAAATCGTAACTTTAATTACAATGTAATCACCCTGTATGTAACAGTTAAACACGGATGGGAAGTTCAATCTATCCATCTTGCATGATTTTTCTTTCTTGTTACAATATATTTTCATCAAATATATATATATATATACATTCTTCCTCATACTTAACTTCAGTTATTTTCATGTATTATAGGGATCCCGCTAGAAATTGACCGCTGAATATAGCCACTAGCGAACGAAATCTGCTCAACGGTATAAAGGTCTCCCCTGGTGAGGTTTTTTTTTTTTTTTTTTTTTTTTTTTTTTTCACCGTTCTCAACTTTTCCTAAGTCAAAAATAAACTGTTAAAGAAATGTGTTTTAATTGTATGTTCTCTAACTGCTTGTTTGAATCCTTTGTTTTGGGTTTCATGTTGTTTTAACGCTCAGGCGACAACATTTAAATAGCAACTATCTAGGAACAATATTAAGGTAGGTTTGAAGTTAAATTAAATTATATAAAAGTCAATAAGTAAAATTTATTATTTCAAATATCAAAAAGTAAAATTAATTGTTTCAATAATTAACAATGAGTCTTCACAGGTAATTTTATTTTTATGAAAATTTATTCTTGTTAGTCTATGTGGTTTCAGTGGTCTTAAATCTATTCGGATTTTACTATTTTTTCTTTACTATAAATATATAAATAAATAGATTGATAAATAGATTTATAAATTCTCATAAGGTTAATAATACTGCAATTGCATGCTTCTTTCCTCCGATCAACAGTCACTGAATACGGCATTTTTTTTTTTTTTTTTTTTTTTTTTTATGTACTCTGTGAAGATAGAGTCAATTATTTTTAACGTCTTTAATATAAATTCTTCTATAAAAATTCTCTTCAATAATATAAATTTACTTAGTAAAGAGGAAAGATAAAAATGTTAAAGCAAAAACAAAACAACGAATTAATAATTAATGCGAATGCGTATTTTTTCTTTAATATGTTCTTTACACTTTCAGTGGGTGGTGTAACGCATTTATAACATGATCCTAGAATTAAGAGGATTATGTTTTTATCATTTATGTTTGTTTGAGCATTTTTAATTTTATTTCTCTTCCTCTTTTTCTTTTTTAAAGACTGATAATATTTATGGTTTTTGTGAATAGAGTTTGTTTATAAATTATAAAAATTACAATTGGGATATTAAATAAACTTAATTAATGTGATTAATTATTTTCAAAGAAATTTATTTGGAATAATTAAATTATCTTTGTTTCCAAAAAAAAAATATATAAATATTAAATCTATTGAAAAAGGAAATATTAGCGACATATTATTAATTTTTATTGGTAGAAAAAAAAGAACACCATGTATAACCAAGCATATAAAAGAGTGATATTTAAATTTAATCTTTAAAATATCAAAATACTTGTGAATGAATTCAACTCCACGAAAGGTTCGAATTAATTATATTGTAATTATATCCCCGTGAAATAAGTGACTGTATATATATATATATTTCATTTAATAAATAAAAAGACGATACAACGGTATTCCGACCATTAATCTTTTGACATTTTTGTCATTATTAGCTAATAAATACATAGAAAAAAGGTTTATTTTAGCAGTACATCCTCATTTATAAAATTTATTAAGATTATTATTAACTTATTATTATTAGTGCTAAGTACGTATTCTTACTGATATTATTGCATCAAAAATGTATAAACAAACTTTAATGAAGAGTACTACAAGATAAATTAAAGGAACTTTTTTTTTAAAAGTAAAATTATCATTTGTTACGCAAATTATTCTAAAAATTTCATTATGAATAGCGAATTGTATTTAGTTTTTCTTTTATTATAAATGCTGTGCGTAATAATAATAAATAAAAACTATTTAAAACTAAGGTAATAAGAAATCGACAAAACATAGACTTTTAGAATACGGAATAATAATAATAATTTTAAAAAAGCTTAAATTTGAGTTTCCTTTCGTATACCAGAAAATAAATATTTGGAATTCACATTAAAAATAAATAAATAAATAATGTTCATTTGTTGAGTTTGGTCGTTACGATTCATCACAGCCATTGATAATTAAACTTATTGATATAAATTTATCATAAATTACAAGCCTCATAATAATTTAATAAAATTAATCTTAACCAACATAGATCACTCGCGAAAAATTAACTGTCTATGACAGAATATTTATATATTATTATTATTATTATTATTATTATTATTATTATTCCTTTCAGCAACAGATTTTTTTTCCTATAGAAATATTTATAGCAACTTGGACTTTATTTTTTTTTTTTTTTTTATCATTGTTAGGCTAAAATTTATAAGTATATTTAAAATCCGTCTTTTTTTTTTTTTTTTTTTTTTTTTTTTTCGTATGATAATCTATATTTTTGTTATAACATATACTTTAGCACTCATATAGTTTTCAAGTTTTACGGTTTTTTTTTATACCAGAAATTTTTAAGAGAAATATCTTATAAATTTTCAAGCTGTTTTCTGCAATTAAATAAGATGAAATTTTTTATTAAGAAAAACGTGATACTAAAAAAATCGCACGATTTGGTAGTTATACATTCGTCTGTTCTACAAAATGTAAGATGTGTCTACAAATTGAACATTATAATGAAAGTTATTGGAGTCAAACTATAAACAAGCTGCAACAGTCACAGTGCTTCTTCATTGAAAGAAACACATATTGAATGGTTCAATGTAATATTTAGTTACTGTTTAATTCTTTCTATCAAATCTTTAACGCTAGACTGCCTAAGGAAGTCATTTTAACTGCTTCTTAATTTCGTTTAAAATGCACACACACACACATATATATAATACACACAAGCAATTTCTTAGATTTTATGTGACAGCATACATGATATAAATTGACTTTTTAATAGTTATATTTACCTCTCTCCCATCTTTGTTTCAGATATCTATATTCTCGAAAATCAGACATTTTGACTGCTTGGACAATTAGTGTTAAGCGATTTAAAAAGAATTTACTAACTGATTTATCTCACTGCAAAAAAAAAAACTGTTAAAAGTACAGGAAAAATCTGGCAGCTGGGGTGCCAGAATTTCTCCATCAAATATACAGAACAAAACTGTACTTTTGACAAAAAACCTGTTTGGTTTACAGGATTCCTGTGTAAAATATATGTCAGTGATACAATTTTGCGGTTTTAAACTGTATATTTTACGGAGAAATACTGGCACCCCAGCTGCCAGATTTTTCCTGTACTTTTAACAGTTTTTTTTTTCAGTGTATATTATAAATATATGAAATAATACTGAACTTTAACATTTAATTGAACCAGAGAATAAATACTTGCACTGAAGTAAAGTCATTCCACTCTTAGTAACCGCAATGTCAAAATAGGTGTTTGCTGACATTTAAAACTTGGAAAAAGAAAAAAGTTGTGGTACTATACACTTTAACAAAAAATGAAGTCTGATGTTTAGTATAAATAAATCGTCTAGTAGGAATTTCTCATTCTCTTTTGTTCTTTCAATACTTTCTCTTATGTACACCTACTCATACTTCCTTCATTTTTATCACATGTACAACTGAATAATTCTTTATATGTAGATTTTTATTTTTTAAATTACCAATAATAAGAATAAGAATAAGAATAATAAGAATAATAAGAATAATAAGAATAATAAGAATAATAATGTGCAAAAGATAATAAAATAATATCAGTTATTAATAATGTGTAAACTTAGGTTACATCAAAGTACTGTAATAACATGTTATATATTAATCTTCCTTTCTTCACGGAGAAAATTATTTTTTGGAACGTATTAAAAAAAAAAAAAAAAAAAAATGATAACTTGTTTTTCTTTAATTTAAAGTAAAAAATAAAAGTGGGGGGGGGGGGGAGTAAAAAGAAAAAAGGGAAATTCTTGATCGAGGAAACTGCCTGACACATAATCTTAAGCTTCTTTCTTTTTAAAAAAAGTAATCTAACATTTTTCGTTCATCAAAAACATATGACAGAAATGCAAACAAACCAGACATATTTTTTTCTTCAGAAACAGAAAACAAATATGAAAAATATATTTCTGTATGCATTTAATGTACATTTATATCAAAACATTCGTAATTATTATTTAATGCAAAAATAAATTTTGATGAAAATTGCTTTTTAACTGGTATTTTTTAATAAATGACTAAAATCAAATAGAGATCATCTTAATGTTAATAAAATACTTTAATAACTGGAATACTGATGTTTGAATTTTAATAACGTTGTTTGCATAAACTAAATACACGCAAAGATTGTATGATTGAGAATATAGATTAGACCTTTCAACGGACAAAATAATTTTAAATATATTCTGTAAAAACAGCAAGTGACCTGGTCACAAGTAAAAAAAAAAAAAAAATACTTATGTAACTTTTAAAAGCAATAAAACTATTATAAGTATTTCACATATTATTGAAACTAGTGCGCTGTAGCCATCATAACACTTTTTTTATTTGTTCTATATAATACATCCATCTACATGCTAACGTACAAAAACATTTAATCTGCATAGCGACTTACAATAAAGATTTTAAGTCATCTGAAATTCACCCTCATTAAATCAGTACAATTTTTTTATAATATCTATCTCACACAGCAAGTTTGGTGCATTTATATTTTATAGAAGCTGAGGCACAGCGTTCCGGTAAATGAGAAATAATGCAACTCAGAAGCGCCACCTATCCTCCCACATACACAATATTGAATAAGCATAGTTTTTAATAATATCCATCTTACACTTTAAGTTTGGTGTATTTATATATCATGAAATTTCAGATATTTCCTTTCCATAAGCGGAAAATATTAGACCGTATTAACACTACTTGTCGGCTTATATGCAACTAAATTGAATCGAGGGGGCTTTTCAACATTTTTGTCACACATATCGAGATTTTGCATTACTGCATGAGAGAAGATTAAAATATAACCATCCCTTATATGGAGGAAATTTCAAAATACCAGCGCCACCTACTGAACGATATATCCTAAAACCTAATCAGCACCAATTTATGTCAAGGTCAAACCACGTTTAATATATTTTCTTTTATTCCATCGATTAGTTCATGAGACAAACATCTATTAAGTTTAAACAAATACACTGGCATAATATTAATGTTGAAAATAGAACTATCTACGGAAAATGAGTACCTTTGAGTTACTTTATCTATAACGAATTTCAATTGTAATTAATAATTATGATGCAACATTAGAAATAAAGTTTCTTTTCTAACAATTAATTTAAAAATATTGAAAACATGTGTTTTTTTTTAACTTCAGTTTTACCGTTAATATTTACTCAAGTATATATACTCAAATTATAAGACTTAAGTATATTAAAAATTTTTGTAATAATGGAGCGGGATTTAAATTATATATGTGTGTGTGTGTGTTGGATAAGTGCACTTGTAGTGGACCCTGTACCAGTATTACGCACCTTTTAATTTAATCTCTAAAAACAAATTTTCTATTTCTTGCATATGTTCACGCAATATTCAGGATAAGCGTTACAGACCTCCATTAATATAATCTTGAACTACAAATATTTCTAGTCATTGATATTTATTGGGACTAGTTTAGATAAAATACTTGCACATTCTTTTTTTTTTTTTTTTTTTTTTACTTTCTGAACATACATATGTAAGGAAACCGTTTTCACTATTTTTACGATGATGTATGTATGTGTGTGAGTGAACACGCTAGCGTCTAAACGCTTTGCTTGAATGAGCTGAAATGTGGTAAGTATGTTGTAAGTCACCGTAGCACGAACCCTATTGATTTTGGTGAATCTAGCACTTATAGTTTCTTTTACAGGGACACCAAGAAAAATTGTTTATCATTATGGCCTATGGGGCCAAGTTTTTAAAAGTGTGATAACGTCTAAACGCCTTATTAAACTGTGCAAAAAAAAAAAAAAAAAATATATATATATATATATATATATATATGCACATATTATTGGTCACAGTTGCACGAACTGTATAGATTTTGGTGAATTTAGCACTTACAGTTTTTTTACAGGAACACAAAGAAAAATTCTTTATCATAATGGCCTATGGGACCAAAATTTTAAAAGTGCGATAGCGTCTAAACAACTTATTCAATTCAGCTGAAAATTTATATGAATATTGTAAGTTACTGTTGCACTAACTATAAGCATTTTGGTGAATCTAGCATTTATAGGTTTTTACAGGGACACAGCGAAAAATCCTTTGTCATTCTGATCTATGGGCTCAAAGTTCAATAGCATTAAATTAAACATCGTGTACTATTTGGAGAAAAATACTCAAACACTTTATTATAATTTTATCTCTTTTGTTTATTAACAACTCCTTTTACATTACTTTATCTACAAAACTGTTAATTATTCAATTTTGGAAAAGTCGAGTGGAGGAGTCACTCTAGATTTATTTATTTATTTATTTATTTATTTTATTTTATTTTATTTTATTTTTTTTTTTTGGACAAGGAAATATTGTCTTATTTGCTTTATCTCTGCTAACTTTTAACTGATTCCATGTAATCATTTTTTTTTCATATGACTAAAATAAGTATTCAGAATTAATTTATTATGTAAATTTTGTAATTTTGAATTAATATATTATTGTACGATTAATGGGTGTTCACTATTGGTACCACAAAATTTTGTCATGACCAACAGTGGACAGCCATGTAAACAGTTGGGTCATTTGAATTTAAGGCCAGATCTACTATTAAACACAGATCGCCATTCTTAGAATATTGGAATGTAAGATGAATATAAATTCATTTCACTCAAAATTAGATCGGAATGCTTCAATATATTCCTAATAGGTTATATATATTTCCAAACTTTTAGACAAAATTTGCATTTTATTTATTTATTTATTTATTTTATGATGATACAGTTAAATACGTTCTATTTAACATAATAGAAATCAATGTTTATATTCACAAAGGCGAATGTTAAAAAAGACAAGCAACGTAAAAAATTGTCACCTACTCTTATTCGGATAAAGTCTACTGCTGAGATTAAGTGGACATTTATTCGATATTTAAAAAAAAAAAAAAAACTAAAATCATATAAAAAAATAGAAGGGGACATTTGACTAAGTGAGAGCGCTTTTGCAGTATTTTAAGTTTTTTTTTTTTTTTTTTTCCTAATCTGAATATAAAAATTAAAGCTAATTCCATGATTAATGATATGGAACAAAAACATGTTATAAAATATTTTATTGTAGTATAAGCAAGACAAAGGACATATTAGGATAAGCAATGAAGAGGAAGAAGAACGAAATGTGAGCAGCATTTCAGGAAAACGATAGTAGAAGACACCAGCCAGGTGGAAATGGCGTGGAGAGAAAGTGATGACAGTTACGATCCAGTTGTTATCGGATTTTCAAGAAGACGAAGGTAGAAGACACTAGCCTGGCAGAAGAGGCATTGACCGAAAATGGAAACAGATGCAACCCTGGTGTTATCGGATTTTCAGGAAGACAATGGTAGAAGACACTAGCCAGTTGGAAATAGCATTGACAAAAATGGCAGCAAATACAATACTGGCGTTATCAGATTTTCAGAAAGACAATTGTGGAAGACACTAGTCAGTTGGAAACAGCGTTGACAAAAATGGCAGCAGATGCAATCCAGGTGTTATCGGATTTTCAAGAAGACGATAGTAGGATATACCAGCATGATTTAAATTTCGTTGCGAGAAAATGGCGACTGTAAAATTCCAGATGTTGGCGGAATTTTAGGTGAAGGAGAGCAGATCTGATAGAAGACTACGATTTGATGGAAAGATGTTCAGAGATGTTGTCGACTGCAAAACTATAGTTATTAGAGGCTTTTAATAGTCACAGAAAAGAGCAAAGTTGAAAAGCAAAGAAAAAAATATTAAAGTGCAGAAATTCTTGCTGAGTATAGAAATAATTAATAATATAATATAAATTGATAATGCAAGCAGTATATTTATCAGAAGCACTGAAGTTGTTTAAGATAATATTCGTCATACCAATCGGCCGTGGATTTAAATTTTTTAAATAAGTTGAATGGAAATCTGTATATTTTAACAGAGCAAACTCAAATATTAAATTACTTTTAAAAATACTTGTTTTTTCATAGTTCACCTTACAAAAAAGTTCAAGAAAGCTGTCATAATTTAAAATAATAGAATGATTCGAAATTGAGCAGTAAATTAATTAATAAAATATCAAATGTTTTCATTCATCATCATTAGTTAAAATAACATAGTTTTTTTTAGCATTCAAGGCCCGATTCCATTTTTTTCTTATCCAATCTTTAAATTTTCCTCCGAGATTTTTCTTCTTCTTTACATTTTTGGCGGGAATAATATTGAAATCATTAATTTCTAACGAAGAACTTTTTGAACAGAAAGTTTTATCACAGCACTTTTTCGTTGCAGTTTCATCTATGCCTACTTTTTTAAAATCATTATTTTCGCCCACAACTAAAAATTTCTTATCTCTTTCAAAATTTTCTCCACCAGCAAATCGATCAACAAAATTTTCATCGATGATTTCTAGATTCGTCCAGCCGTTCAAAACTTCATTATTTTTTTCGACAGATTTCTTACTTTTTTCATTAGTTTGTTTTACTTCAAATGTTTGTACATCTGTGACATTTGGTAGAACAAAATTATTAATAGGCATTTCTCTTTGACGATCTTTTATGGACAAAAAAGGATGATTAAGCATTTGGCGAGCGGCTGGTCGAAACTCAGGATTCCACTGAATCATTGTCCATACGAAATCGTGGGCAAGACGAAGATCTTCGACTGTCATTTTGACTGCAAAGAAAAATGATCTCATAATTCTGTAGAAAACTCTGGCTTTTAAAGTTTCTTTCAGAACATGCTCGACGTTACTTTTCCATGACTCGAAATCGTACGCATACTTAAAGTGACGAGCTGGCCAATTTCCAGTAAGAACATGTAATGACATTAAACCAAATGTCCAGATATCAAAGGCGATGCCATTAATTTTATGTTTTTCTGATTCAAAGAAACATTCTGGCGGCCTGAATACTTTTGGCGCCACAAGCCTTCTACAAGTTTGATTCTTCACATTCAAACCAGAAAAGTCACAAAGAAGACCTCTATCGTTAGCAGTTATTAACACGTTATCGGACTTTACATCTAAATGAACAAAGCCCACATCGTGTAAGTATTGCAAAGCTTCCAGAGTATCTCGCAGCCATGTACGAATTCTGTTCAGACCATCAGGATCGGCACGAAATTCGAGGCTCCTAATCATTTTGTCCAGAGAAGTAGGTTGTTTTGGCATGATATATAATTTGACATCCATTTCTTTTAGATCAATGATTTCATATAATGGAAGAATGCTCTTGTGATTTAAAACGGGCCAGATACGCTCTTCCAGTTCCCATGCGTAATCTTTCTTGACAATTTTAACTGCAACAGTCTCCTTTTTGGGATTGATAGCAGAAAGAACATCACCGAAACCACCACGACCGATTGATACAACTGATGTAAAATTACATTTTTCTAGATACTTTTTCACAATATCATATGAAGACGAATCACCAGATTCCATGGCGATGAATTAGTAATCGAGAAGTCAATAACGTAAAAGATAATAGTTTTAACAAAAGAAATTACTCAAAATTCACCTTAATAATAACCAGTCGCAAATTAAATTAGTTCATTTTCTAATCGCAAGAAAGCTTTATCAGTTCTCAAAAATAGTAAGTTGCTTTGAGAAAGATAAGCAGTATTTTAATGCCTGTACTTCACTTGTTTAAAAAAATACATTGTTTCCTTGTTGGAACTTGTTTACCATTGTTGAAAAATTAGGTTAAAAAATAATGTTAAACGTAACACATAATCATTGTTGCTGCTGTTTTCTCATAATATTTTTACAATTGTAAATGTTTAATACAAATTTTGCTGTATGTTTCTACTTTGTCATGTACTGAGTTTTTCATTATGATTTTATGATTTAAGTAGAGTTGAATATATTAAGCTTATCGCGAAAAAAGGAACACATGAGCAATACCTGTCGGGTATGCACCATTCTTTATTGCACACTCCATTCATTAGCATATTTTCTTATGATAATCCTATCATATATTAAAAGTGAAATAGTTTCATATCAGATAAATCACAATATAGAGCTAGTGAATAACGGCAACATTTGTTAGGTGCATACGCCGAACTTTACTTAGTACTTTTCTATCCAAACGAAATGTTAAGTTTCGTAAAGTCCTCTAAATTCATTTTTGAATCACAAAAGCGGCATCGAGGTACGCAGCAAACACACAATCAAAATATAATTTCATTATCAAATTTTTAAATGAGAAAATGACACAAAAATTGGTTACAGAAAAGAAAAAATAAATAAATAAACGGTGCATTAAAAGATTTTTTTTATTATAATTTTGCTTCAAATTTCTTTATACAAGAAACTTTGTGTTTAAACAAACATCAATCAAAATTTAGAAATATTTGGAAAGCTGTGAAAAATAATGAAAAAAAAAGAAAGAAAGAAAGAAAAAAGAAAAAGAAACGAAAAAACATTTTCTATATTATAAATTAACTAATGCCTTTAAAACTGATACGTTATTATGGAGTGATAGTTAAGAGGAAGTAAGAGGAAGGTTATGCAGAAAAAAAAATACTAAACAAATAAATAAATATATAAAAATTAAACTTTGAAAATCCTAAGTAAGGTCGATCTGAATTACTTTTATCTCAGGAAAATTATCATTTTGATGATAATTCACGCTTGGCCCCGGGTTGAAATATGGCTGCAATCCATTTTCCTAGAATAGGCTGTACGACTTTTTTTTTTTTTTTTTTTTTTTTTTAATATCATGGTTGAGAATATTTTTGAAATTTCACATATGAATTATTGTTGTAATTAGGAAAAGTCTCTAATAGTTATGTTAGCTAAAAACTTCATCCAGAGATAAAACGTCTAAGAAAGAAACGGCTTTGACTAATTGGAAGAAAAGGCAATAGCTATCATGCATAATCTAAAAAATGAAACATTTAAAGGGATCTACGTAATTATTCTTTATAAATACAGATTAGTTTATGTACTCTGCAAATAAATTTTATAGTGATTTTGGATGAAACTTGGTTATCCAGATACGCATAATGAACCAAATAAACGAAAATTACACTGAGAAAGTAAAGTATACCGTTTCCATCTAGAACAAAAAAGTAGTCATTTTCTGAATCCCTAAACTAGAAATATAGATTTTCGAGCTATGCGTATGAGGTAAACATATAAACTGAATAGGCAAAATGATCGAGAATTTCAAATTTATACTTTTCTAGATGATGAGACAATATTTTGAATAACATAAATCTTTTGCATTACAAGAAATAATCGCTTTATTTCCTAGTAGTGGGTCATAAAACAAAATTATAATTACCAAAACACGCCTCTTGTGTTCGCTCGTTATTTACAGAGATTTTTAAATAAATTTGCCCACGATAATATAGAAGAACGCTCTAGAATTATAACAATTTTTATAACTCTCTGGCAAAAGGAACCATAATTCTGTAACCCGAAGATAAAGGACACTAGTTCCATTTCATAAAAGGAGTTAGCACCATATCCTTTATGTACATTTTTTTTATTTATATAGCGCCCATTAAGCACTAATGTCCAGTTATTATAAAGGAGATAAAACAATGGTAAATAAAATCATGTCCATTTTCTTTATTCTTGGCAAATGTATTTCATTGTAGTGCATCAAAGACACAGTGATGACTCTTTTCACAAAATGGACATGGTGCTCTTTACCTCCGGAATACAGAAATTATTAGGATGACTGTTACTAGAGTTACAATTTAGTTTCTATATAAAAGTCACAGAATTTCTTTTTCAGTGTGAAACGGTATATTACTTTTATTTTCCAAACACTGTAATCATGAAGATATTAGCAAATGAGATTTTGGTGCATCCATACGTTTTGAGGTTCTTTGAGGTTATTCTTTGAGGTTCTTATTCGCTATTTTTAAGATTCTCAAAATGTGGGAACATTAACGTTAATAAGCAATGCATTAAATGTGATTTATTTAGAGAAAACAACTAATTATTTAAAAAAAAATTATACTATATGTTTTTATATGTTTTAAGGGGACTCTCTACCTATCGTCTCCAAAAGCCGAAGTAAATGTTATTCTATGGGAAATTTTGCCCCATGATAATTCAATAACTAATACATATTTTTAAATTCCGTTTTTATTTTCCAAAAATTCACAACTATTAAACAATTTCTCGCATTCTAAATAATGATTTTTTTTATTTTTTAAATTTCATTTTTAAGCTCAAAGACGTAAAATTTCACATTGCGAAAGTTTGCATTTTACAATCTCATAATAAAATATTAAAAATTTAAAAAAATGATTTTTAGAAAGCGGTAAATTGTTTAATAGTTGTGAAGTTTCTGAATGTGAAAGCGGAATTAAAATATATATATATTAGTTAATAAGTTATAATGGGGTAAAATTCTCCTTAGAATAACATTGGCTCTGGCTTCTGGGGACGATAAATGGAGAGGCCTCTTAAGATATCGGATCATTGTTATTTAATAGTTACTGAAAAAATGTCATCACCATTTGAGTAACATGATTCAGACCATTGCAGTTTCTTATTTCAGAAAAGTGTATTTATTGAAAAGAAATTTTGCAAAAACACATGCAAATATTTAGATACGTTTTAGAAATTATTTTAAAGAAAGATAAGAGCGTGTTTAGAGTACTTATTTACTTAATATAGTTTGTGTTAAAATAGCATTGTTTAGATCGTTACATTTGGACAAAACAAAATATAAAATACTTCCTTCTGTACAAGTTATTTTTATTTAAAAAAAATGTTAAACCAGTATTTGTTTCGGATGAAAGAATTATCAGACAATCATCATTTTCCTGTGCCTACTACTTGTTTTCTGTTAAAATCACCTGAAAATAAGTTATAGTTTTATATAGTGTTACATTTTGAACCAGTTAACGTTTTGGATGTCCAAAATTTACCCTTTTAGTCCAAAATAATAAAACTTTAAGATATTTATACAAATCTTTTACAATAAATTGTATCAATTCTTGTCTTTAAATAGAATTAGAATTCCAGTGAAAAAAATTCAAGTCAATGAGAATTACATTTATATTTATTATTAAAGCTTAAAGTTATGGTGTGTGTTTTGCGCCCACCTTTTGAGAACTCCCTGTATGTATGGTGCATGAACAGAATAATTCCTAAAAGCCTTATTCGATTGAGCTGAAAAGTGGTAGGTATGTTATAGTCCACTAATGCAAAACTGTATAAATTTTCATGAATGTTGGATTTACTGTTCTTGTAGAGGAACGAAAAAAAAAAAAAATAATAATACGATCTATGGATTCAATTTATTTAAACTTAAACTTAACTATTTCGTTTAAACTTTACATTTGATGAAGATAAAATTAGGCAGGCGTGTTATAGTTCATCGTTGCAAGAACTTTATGAACTTTTATGAGTGAAAGACTAAGTTCTTTTTTTTTTTTCTAAATGAGAATACGAAAAGGAATAGTTATACGTTATGGTCTATAGATTCAACTTCATTGAATTTCCATTTAATAATGTTAAACTGCACTTATATATATATATATATATATATAACTTTGTGTTTGGAAATAATGTGTGGCAATTATACATATAAGTATATAAGGAAACATAAGCAATTAATAAATATCACTTTTTTTTTTGGGGGGGGGGGGGGGGGCTGGGAACACTTTATTATACTTTGAACTTTTGTTTTATTTGCAGAATTAATTACCAATTCAAATTACAAATGTTTTATATGTTCCAAATTTTATGTAAAGTAAAAATCTACTTATACATTCATTGATGCTTAACTTAAAAAATAAGAATTATAAACAGATTAAACATAAATTTAAAAATAAAAACAGACAAGAAATGTTATTGAAATGCAAAATGACTAAAAAATGCTTTTGGTTTAGAAAAAAAAAAAAAAAGAAGAAGATTTTAAGAGGAAAATGTTTTTAAAATATAACTTTTTTTATCAAAGAGACTTAGATCAAATTTTTAATATTTGCTTGACAAAGTCAATATTTTGAATCTATTTCAAAAACTTTTCCAAAAGTATATCAAATGCTATTCGTATATTTAAACTTTTTGGTAATATTGAAAGGAAGTTATGTAAGTTAGCTATGTCTTTTTTTATTATTATTATTATTTTCTTCTGTATTAAATACAAGAAGGTATCGGATTCGTAAAGTTATTCGACTTCGAATATTGGCTTTTGATAGATTTACACATTTTGAAATGTCCTAAATACAGTTTGACCAGTTTTATAAAATGTTGATCTATTTGTCTGGATGTGTGTGACAAAATTTTTGAGGTAGCTTTAGATCAAAAACTAACGAACAGAATTTCATGAAAAGTTATATTTATGTTCATATTGAAATAAAAATGAGTATTAATTTTTTGGTGGATATCGCACAATAAGTGATGCCGTCGTTCAGTTTTTCTTTTTTTTTTTTTTTTTTTTTTTTTTATCTTTAATATGTCTGTATAGAACGAAATTTGGTATAAATCTACTCAATGAGGATGGCTTCGAATATTGGCTTTTAGTAGATTTACACATTTGAGGTGTCCTAAATACATTTGTTTGACTAGATAAAGAAAATGCTTGTCTATTTGTCTGGATGTGTGTGACAAAAATTTTTGAGGTAGCTTTAGATCAGGAACTAATGAACAGAATTTCATGAAAAGTTATATTTGTGTGCATATTGAAATAAGAATGAGTATTAATTTTTTGGTGGATATCCCACAATAAGTGATGCCGTCGTTCAGTTTTTCTTTTTTTTTTTTTAATCTCTAATATGTCTGTATAGAACGAAATTTGGTATAAATCTACTCAATGAGGATGACTTCGAATATTGGCTTTTAGTAGATTTACACATTTGAGATGTCCTAAATAAATGTTGACCAGTTTTAGAAAGTGTTCGGTCTATTCGTCTAAATGTGTGTGACAAAAATTTTGAGGCAGCTTTAGATGAAGAACTAATGAACAAAATTTCATGAAAAGCTATATTCAGGTTCATATTGAAATAAAAACGTGTTATTAGTTTTTTTTTTTTTTTTTTTTATGCATAGCGCACAATAAGTGATGCGGTCGTTCAGTTTTTTTTTTTTTTTTAATATGTCAGTATAGAACAAAATTTGGTATAAATCTACGCAATGAGGAGGACTTCGAATATTGGCTTTTAGTAGATTTACACATTTGAGGTGTCCTAAATACATTTTTTTTACTAATTATAGAAAATGCTCGTCTATTTGCCTGGATGTGTGTGACAAAAATTTTTTGAGGTAGCTTTAGATCAAATATGAATGAACAGAATTTCATGAAAAGTTATATTTATGTGCATATTGAAATAAAAATGAGTATTAATTTTTTGGTGGATATCGCACAATAAGAGATGCCGTCGTTCAGTTTTTCTTTTTTCTTTTTTTTAATCTTAAATATGTCTGTATACAGCGAAATTTGGTATATATCTACTCAATGAGGATGACTTCGAATATTGGCTTTTAGTAGATTTACACATTTGAGATGTCCTAAATAAATTTTGACCAGTTTTAGAAAGTGTTCGGTCTATTTGTCTGAATGTGTGTGACAAAAATTTTGAGGCAGCTTTAGATGAAGAACTAATGAACAAAATTTCATGAAAAGCTATATTTAGGTTCATATTGAAATAAAAACGTGTTATTAGTTTACTTTTTTTTCTATGCATAGCGCACAATAAGTGATGCGGTCGTTCAGTAATTTGAAATTTTGATGTTTCTATACGTTTCGAGGTCCCCTGAGTCCGTTTTCACTATTTTTACGATGATGTATGGATGTGTATGTATGTCTGTATGTATGTGTGCGTGTATGTGTGTGTGTGTGTCTATGAGTGAACACGCTAGCGTCTAAACGCTTTGTTCGAATAAGCAAAAAATTGATACGTATATTGTAACTCACCATAATACGAACCCTATAAATTTTGGTGAATCTAACACATATAGTTTTTTTACAGGGACACCAGGAAAAATTCTTCATTAATATGGCCTATGGGGCCAACTTTTTAAAAGTGCAATAGCATCTAAACGCTTTATTAATCTGAGCAAAAAATTTGTACACATGTTATAGGTCCCAGTTGCACGAACTATATAGATTTTGGTGAATTTAGCACAAACAGTTTTTTTATAGGGGCACAAAGAAAAATTCTTTATCATCATGGCCTATGGGGCCAAATTTTTAAAAGTGCAATAGCGTCTTAACGCCTTATTAATCTGAGCAAAAAAATTGTACACATGTTATAGATCACAGTTGCATCAACTGTATAGATTTTGGTTAATTTAGCACTTACAGTTTTTTTACAGGGACACAGAGAAAAATTCTTTATCATTATGGCCTATGGCACCAAAATTTTAAAAGTGCGATAGCATCTAAACGCCTTATTCAATTGGGCTGAAAATTCATATAAATATTATAAATCACTGTTGCAATAACTATAAGCATTTTGGTGAATCTAAAATTTATAGGTTTTTACAGAGACTCAACGAAAAATTCTTTATCATTATGATCTATGGACTCAAAGTTCTGTAGCGTTAAATAAAACATCGTGTAATATATGGAGAAAAATACTCAAACACTCTATTATGGTTTTCTCTCTTTTATTTGTTTAACAACTCCTCTTTCTTTACTTTATCTACAAAACTCAATTACTCAATGTTCGGAAAGTCGAGTGGAGTCACTCCAGATTTTTTTTTTTTTTTTTTTTTTTTTAATTTTTAATATGACAGTATAGAACGAAATTTGGCTTAAATTTACACAATGAGGATGACTTCGAATATTGGCTTTTAGTAGATTTACACATTTGAGGTGTCCTAAATACATTTTGTGTGTGACAAAAATTTTGAGGCAGCTTTAGATCAAGAGCTAATGAATAGAATTTCATGAAAAGTTATATTTATGCGCATATTAAAATAAAAATGTTTTATTAAATTTTGGTACATATCGCACAATAAGTAATGCGGTCGTTCGGGTTTTTTTTTTTTTTTTTTTTTTTTAATATAGCAGTATAGAACGAAATTTGAAGTAAATCTAGTCGATGAGGATTATTTTTAACCAATTATTGTGAAACTGAAATACTAATATATTTTTTTTTAAAACTAATTTCGTAATTGTGGGATATTACGATTATAAGATTTGTTATAAATCATTTAATTGTAATCTTGTATTACGGAAGAATATTAATATTATTTTTATAACTCAAATATTCTAAATATATATGTATATATATATATATATATATATATATTTTTTTTTTTTTTTTAAATATCGTAACTGCTAACTTTTCTAATTTTTAAATCAGAATTACCACCACTATTTAAAAAAAAAAAAAAATATTTTTGGCATACAGTTTCAAATGTTAAATATAACAAAAGCATTTATAAAAACTTTTCGGTGTGAAGCCTTCCTTGAAAATCGGGAGACTTGGAACCTGTGGTTATTTATTTGAGGGTATGCGTTTTTAATATGGGTATTTTAAAAATAAAAAGATGATGCATTTTAAAACGAATAGCGTAACAATGCATCTGTGATATAACTGAAAATAATAATAATAATAATAACCTTTCTTCTTCTTCTTCTACTTTTTTTTTTTTTTTTTACAAATTAAAATGCGATGGCGATTATTTTTGTGTTAAAAATGTTAAAAAAAAAACAAGCAGAAAACATTTTTTTTTTTTTTTTTTTTTTAATCTTCAAGAAAACTGAAGGAATACTGCAGATAATTTGAACTTCCTGAAATAAACCTGTAAGCAAGCTTAGAAAAAAAAACTGAATATTTACTGAAGAAAAACCTTTTTTTTTTTTTTTTTTTTTTTTTTTTTAAAGGCTTTTGGCTATTTATTTATTTATTTTTTGGGGGGTGGGAAATTACTTTAGTTTATGTAAGAAAAAATTCGAAGAAAATTTTTCGATGGCCACAACATACTATTTTTCTATTTGGTGTTTAATACATGATGTTAAAAAAATTTGTGTGTGTGTGTTTTCCCTATTCTAAAGCCCTAACTTTGCTTGATTTGAGTGTTATTTCATTTACATAAATGCATAATTAAATAATTTTATTAAATTCATTTTACAGAAATGCTAACATTTTAATTTAATGATTATATAAATCAAAAATACCTCTATTCTTCATGTATTCGAAGCTTTTTAACCTGGTGCCGAGTCTTCTTCAGGAATTGATTTTGTTCTACGTTTTGTGCTCGACTGCTGTTTCCTTATATTTAATATATGGCGCCATGAGGTGCCTAGATTTTGTTTGGACTCCTGCAGTATTCAGAATTTGTTAGAATTTCAATTGTTCCGTGCATCCCATCATAATTATGATTATGATATTTAGCCAACTTTTTAATTCTGTTAAAGTCAACATTAATATAAGAATTTTGGTTAGTTTTTGTTAATGCTGTGGCTATTTTTTCTTGTTTTATATACTCTCATATAAGCCCTAAATCAGGAAAAAAAAACTTGGGTAATACCAGTATTTTAGACCAATTTTCTTTCCCTTATTTTATCCCGACGAATTTTGTGTTACAATTTAGGGGTCTACAAATAAAATTTCTAGAAAATAAGTTGAAAATACTTGTGCAAAACAAGTTTTCACAAGATTCAACCTTTTTTGGGGCGCCGTCTGCACAGTGCAAACGCAAATTTTTATCCCCGATTACAAAAACTGGCCCTAGAATTTTTTTTTTTTTTTTTTTTTTTTTTTTTTTATAAAAATTTTGTTTCATATCTTGTATTGAAATTTTCATTTAATTCTTCACTTCTAATATTGTTAGTACGTTCTGGTGGCTGCTGATTTTAAATGAGACAATCTGCTTAACCCTGAAAGGGTTAAAGAATCGACATATACGCGAATATATACGGTAATTTTTGTGTAAAAACAAGGAAAAATAACCATCAGCATTAACAAAAACTAACAAAAATTCTAACATTGACATTGATTTCAACAGTATTAAAATCTAACTATCCATTTAAATATAATGACTTACAAGGTGAGCAAATCTTCTGGACAGTAGCAAGTAATGAATTATCAAGCCAAGTTATTAAATAAATAAAATATTTCTGTTTTTTTTTTTTAAACCTGATTTTTTAATATATAATCTGAAGTTTTTTTTTTTTTTTTTTTTTTTTTTTTTCACTTATTGCACACAGAAAAAAATTAGAACAGTTTTAAAGTTTTTAAAATTCTTTATAGTCTATGTTTCTTGTTTGTGAAAGCTTTTAAGAACGCATCTATATCTCAAACGTATAATGGGACTTTTTCAATATATAAATATACAAACGAGACAAAAAGGCATATATGCAGTTTCTTTTTATCCATATATGAGTGAATATGTTGCGGTAAAAAAAACTTACATATTTTTTTATGATAAACTCAGAAGGCATTTCTTTCAAAGCATGATACTAAGAGGATTATATACAAGGCTTTTAAAATATAAATATTCACAGTTTTAAAAAAAAGTACATAAATGTATGAAGTACATTTTGAAAATAGTTCAAAGTATATACTTTTAGGGATACAAGATGTTTAATCCCATCTAACAAGCTGAGTGTGGTGAAATACATTTTTACTTCAAAAATAAACAGCTTTCATCTTAATCTTTTCAATTTTTAAGTTGTTTTGTAAACATACTATTGCAACTTCAATACATTTTTGCTTGTTAATAAAACAAAGCCCTAATATTTTATATACTTTAATGATTTTTAAAGCTACTAAACTTAAGCATTTTTAGATCCCCATCATACTATAGGTATGGGGAACTTAGGTAATCGTGAAAAATTTCGACCTCGGTTTTTTAACACTTTCCAACAAGGTTGAAAAGTGTTTATGACTTCGGTTTGTCTGTCTGTCTATCTTTCTGTCCATCTGTCCGTCTGTCTGTCCGCGCTCTAACGCCCGTAAATATTTATGGAATTTCTTGAAACTGATATATGTTATTCAAGTTCACTATCGAACGTTCCCTATTGAAAATGGAGTTTATTCCTCTACTGGTTTGTGTACAGGGACACCCGAAAGTATTTCAAAGCATTGTGTTCTATGAGAGGTATTTCTATAAACCATATTTTCTTACCTTTACTGTAGACCTATATTAATGAAATTGAAATATGTTATTCAAGTTCACTATCGGACATTCCCTATTGAAAATGGAGTTAATACCTCTACTGGTTTGTGTACAGGGATATTCGAAAGTATTTCAAAGCATTGTGTTCTATGAGAGGTATTTCTATAAACCATATTTTCATACCTTTACTGTAGACATATTTGAATGAAATTCAAATATGTTATTCAAGTTCACTATTGGATGTTTCCTGTATAAAATGGAGAAAATACCACCACCGATTTATGTACAGGGACATTTAAAAGTATTCCAAAGCATTGCGTTCTATGAGATATATTTCTATAAATCAAATTTTAATAACTTTACTTTCCAAAAGTTTCAGGAAATTGAAATATGTTATTTATATGCGCAAAAAAAAAATGTTTTGCATAGAATATAGCATGATTAGCATTAGATTTACAGGGTGACAGAAAAATATCCATTTATATTAACCCATTGAACGCCGCTATATGAATTCCACTGAAAAATTATGAATTTGCGTATATTTTGGGTTTCAATGTGCATTTCTAATCACATGTAGTTAAAATAATTAAAAAATATAGTTTTCGTTAGAAGATATAATATGTTTCCTAAATAGAAGATTTTACACCTAATTCGGGTAGAACCGATGTTGAAAAACTGCAAAACTCCTTTAAAATGGTTTTCTTGATCCCTGTTTGCTGTAATTTATGAAAAGAATTGTTTTATTTCATATCCACTGTTTTAAACCCCTGCAATCGAATGAGTTATTTTTGCTGATTTTTTTTCTTTGTTGATGTTTTGCAGAAAAACAATAATCCTTGTTTGAATAATTGAAAAAAGAAATAGAAGTTACATTAGAAATTTTTTGAAAAAATTACTAACGATGCTAGGCGTTTCAATATTTAATGTAAAAAAGAAAAAATATATTTATCTTAATTACTTGCAGAGAAAACAAATTCTTAAAAAATTGTTCCCGCAACGGGAGATTTGGCGCCTAATGGGTTAAGAGCTATTAATAAAAAATTGCTAGAATTGTACTTTCGTTTACATTAAGCGTTTTTAACACTTTCTAACATTTTTAAGTGTGAATATGATTTCAGTTTGTGACTCTGTCAATCTTTCTGTCTGTCTGTCTGCCTGCCCGCGCTCTAACTCCTGTAAATATTTATGGAATTTATTGAAACTGATATATTTTATTGAAGTTCACTATCGGATGTTCCATGTTGAAAATGGAGTGAATATATCTTCTGGTTTGTGTACAGGGACATCCAAAAGCATTCGAAAGCATTGTGTTCTATTAGTGTTTTTTTTTTCTTTTTTTTTTTTTTTTTAATAAATGTCTTTCCTATAGAATGTTCCCCATTTAAAATGAGATTAATTGCTCCTGTATAACTCTAGTTTGTTTACAGGGAGAACAACAACGAAAAAAAAAGCCAATGCATTACGTTTTAGGACAGAATTTTTAGAAAGTTATATTTAAAAATCTTACTGCTGTAAAAATCAGAAAAATATTGAAATGTATTGTTAATATTCTAAAATAATGTTTTGTATAGAATATGATACGATTAACTTTCTGATTTACAGGGCTACACTAAAATATTCAGAGAGATCAAAAGCTGTAATTATAATCTAATAGCTGCATTTTCTTTTTCGTTAAGCCTTTTTAACACTTTCCAAAATGCCTAAGAGTAATTTTAAAATCAATTAGTCTATCTGTATATTTTTCTGTCCTTCTGTCTGTTGTGTGATAACGTAGGCAAAGAATATTAAAAGTTATTCGATACAACATTTACGTACAGCTGGAAAGTGTTACTAATCAATGCGTTTTGCATGATTTTTCTTTCTTGTTTACTTTTTTATACGTTTTCGGGTGTGAGGAATTCGAAAATGACAAAATTTGTATGGTGTCTGTCTGTAGGGTGTCTGTTAGTGTGTCAGTCCGTTAGTGTGTTAGTCCGTTAGTCCGTTAGTTTGTTAGTCTGTTTACACGATATCTCGCAAACAAATGATCGCAGAGAGGTCAGATCAGTTTTAAAATATTACTTTCGATACTGGCAAGAACCCTATTCATTTGCAACATTCGAATTAAAAAACTTCGTAAGTTATTAGAAATTTACGATTTTCTTAACATGGGAGAATAGGACAAAAATTCACATAAACGTGCATTAAATGGAAACTTTTTACTGTAAAAATGTAGGACCAGTTTTAAAATATCAGTTTTGATGCCGGAATGAACATCATTTACTATAAATATGTTACTTTGAAAATTTCGCAAGTTATTAGAAATTTACGAATTTCTTAACATGGCAGTATAGGGCAAAACTTCACATAAACGTCAATTTTGAGGGTTATTTTCATCGTAAAGATGTCAAACCACTTCTTAAATATTATTTTGGATACTGGCAGGAATATCATACTATGATTTTTCCAATTTAAAAAGTTCGTAGGTTATTTGAAATTTACGATTTTCTTCACATGTCAGAATAAGGCAAAATTGAGCATAAACTTCCATTTTGAGGATCATAAATACATTAGACAACTTCAAAATTACATTCATGATATTTGTTTGAACATGATTCAATAAAAATATTCTAATAGGAAAATTTCGTAAATTATTCTTAATTTACGATTTTATCAACATAGCGAAATTGTAAATTTTTCATATAAATATGAATTTTGGGGATTATTTCAATGGAAATAGTAGCATGAAAACTTAACAACAGAATTGACCCTGATAAAATAAATTAATAGATTAGAATAAGTTAAATATATCGAAGTGAACGGTGGATAGCCTATTAGGCGGGAATTTCATTCTGTCACTGTATCAAGCTTTGGTCAAATTCATTTCTTTTAGCATGATTATAATATGTCTCGCACTAGAAATTTATGATAACATAAATATGATGGGGAAGTGAGCAGAGTCCACCTATGCCAACTAGATTTTTCTTTATGTTAAAATCTATGTTCAGCGGGGCTACCACATTCGATTTTTTAATATTATTTTTGTACCACTATTTCCATAACATAAAATTTATGCTAAATTTATGCAGGCAGTATAAGTTCATCTGCAAAAATTTATTATAAATTTTATTTTTTGGAAATAGCGGTGCGAAAAAAATATAGAAATTTGCCTGTTGTTCTGTTAACTTGATTTTTAAATATATAATCTGAAGTTTTTTTTTATTTCACTTATCGAAAATACATATATATATATATATATTAGAACAGTTTTATAGTTTTTAAAATTCTTTGTAGTCTATGTTTCTTGTTTCTGAAAGCTTTTAAGACTGCATCTATATCTAAAACTTATAATGGGACTTTTTCAGTACATAAATATACAAACGAGACAAAAAGGAATGTATGCAGTTTCTTTTTATCCATATATGAGTGAATATGTTGCGGTAAAAAACCCTTACGTATACTTTTATGATAAACTCAGAAGGCATTTCTTTAAAGCATGATACTAAGAAGCTTATATACAAGGCTCTTAAAATATAAATATTCACAGTTTAAAAAAAAAAATAATAAATAAATAAATAAAAGTACGAAGTACATTTTAAAAATAGTTAAAAGTATATGCTTTTAAGGATGCAAGAAGTTTAATCCCATTTAACAAGCTGAGTGTGGTGAAAGACATTTTTACTTCAAAAATAAACAGCTTTCATTTTATTCAATTATTAAGTTGTTTTGTAAACATACTATTGCAACTTCAATGTATATTTGCTTATTAATAAAACAAGGCCTTAATATTTCATATACTTTAATGCATTTTTAAATCTACTAAACTTAAGTATTTTTTTTTTTTATTGTATCTCATATCGACACACCAAAAGCCTTCGAATGAAATCACAAAGATTTATCAAGTAATTATTAAAAATTATGTTAAAATCTATGTTCAGCGGGGCTGCCACATTCGATTTTTTATTATTATTATCGTACCACTATTTCCATAACATAAAATTTATACTAAATTTATTAAAGCAATCCGAGTTCACCTGTAAAAATTTATTATAAATTTTACTTTTTGGAAATAGCGATGCGAAAGAAATATAAAGAATTCGCCTGTTGTTCTGTTAACTTGAAGTTTATATTGTGGTGAAAGACATTTTTACTTCAAAAATAAACAGCTTTCATCTTATACTTTTCAAATTTTAAGTTGTTTTGTAAACATCCTATTGTAACTTCAATACATTTTTGCTTGTTAATAAAGCAAAGCCTTAATATTTCATATACTCTAATGTATTTTTAAAGCTACTAAACTTAAGTTTTTTTTTTTTTTTTTTCTTTTTATATATGTCATATCGACTTACCAAAAGCCTTCGAATGACATCACAGTGATTTATCAAATGTTTATTAAAAATTATGTTTAAAATCTATGTTCAGCAGGGCTAACACATTTGATTTTTCATTATTATTTTTTGTACCAGTATTTCCATAACATAAAATTTATACTAAATTTACGCAGGCAATGCAAGTTCACCTGCAAAAATTTATTATAAATTTTATTTTTTGAAAATAGCGGTGCGAAAAAAATATAAAAAAATCGCCTGTTGTTCTGTTAATTTGATTTTTAAATATATAAACAGAAGGTTTTTTTTTTTTTTTTCACTTATCGAAAAAAGAAAAATATGAGAACAGTTTTATAGTTTTTAAAATTCTTTATAGTCTATGTTTTTCTTTGTAAAAGCTTTTAAGACTGCATCTATATATCAAACTTATAATGGGACTTTTTCAATATATAAATATACAAACGAGACAAAAAGGCATATATGCAGTTTCTTTTTATCCATATATGGGTGAATATGTTGCGGTAAAAAACCCTTACGTATGTTTTTATGACAAACTCAGAAGGCATTTCTTTCAAAGCATGATACTAAGAAGCTTATATACAAGGCTCTTAAAATATAAATATTCACAGTTTTTAAAAATGTACATAAAAGTATGAAGTACATTTTGAAAATAGTTAAAAGTTTATGCTTTTAGGGATACAAGAAGTTTAATCCCATCTAACAAGCTGTGTGTTGTGAATGACATTTTTACTTCAAAAACAAACAGCTTTCATCTTATACTTTTCAATTTTTAAGTTGCTTTGTAAACAAACTATTGCAACTTCAACATATGGTTGGTTATTAATAAAACAAAGCCTTAATATTTCATTAACTTTAATGCATTTTTAAAAGCTACGAAAAAAGTTTTTTTTTTTTTTTTTTTTTTTTTTTTGTCATATAGACACACCAAAAGCCTTCGAATGAAATCACAGTTATGTATGAAGAAATTATTAAAAATTATGTTAAAATCTATGTTCAGCGGGGCTGCCACATTCGATTTTTTATTATTATTATCGTACCACTATTTCCATAACATAAAATTTATACTAAATTTATGAAAGAAATCCAAGTTCACCTGCAAATATTTATTATAAATTTTATTTTTTGGAAATAGTGGTACGAAGTAAAAATATAAAAATGTCATATGTGGCAGACCCTGATGTTCAGGCAAGGATTCATGTGTTTCTGTCTCAAATCGGAACTCTTGCACCAGTATTTTCTATCAATAATTTCTATCATATTTGTGCGTCGATTTATTGCTATTGAATACCTTTGAAATTATTGATAAAACGTGCTGGTCTCAGTGTTCCATTTTGAAGCAAAAACTCTTGCACCCCTGTATTCAGAGATAAAAGAGCTTGCCTTTTTGGCTACTACATTTCCACACAGAAATATTTGTCATATTTATACAGTAATGTTATGTGATTGACTATGAAAAATTCTCAGTAGCGCTGTAATATCAGCCAATACCATAATATATCAGACCTGCGAATTTTGTATGGAGAAATTTTCTTACCGTTACCGACCGATATTTGTGTACGTCGGACCAGCCGAATCAGAGTATATACTGATTTATACTGAGTATTACAGTATTTACATTGTTGCTATTTTTATTTTTATTTATTTATTTATTTTTATTTATTTATTTATTTCATTTATTTATTTATTTATTTTTATTTATTTATTTATTTATTCCATTTATTTATTTATTTATTTATTTTTATTTACTTATTTTTATTTATTTATTTATTTTGTCCTCTGTTATTCGATCCTTTAGTTGGTTGGGTATAACGTTACACTAGTGCTGCGCAATGCGTAGTTCGCGTCGGTTTGTCCCGACACACCCCTAAGGGGTTTACGGAAATTTCACCCCCAGCATCTCGCCCCCGGCATTTCGCCCCAGTATTTCGCTCCCAAGAAATCTCGCACCCCGGAAATTTCGCCCCCGGAAATTTCACCCCCGGAAATTTTGCCCCCGAACATTGGATTTCGGAAATTTCGCCCCCAGCGTCTCACACCTTAGTTGTGGAAAATATATATGTAATGACAAATAAAAATATAAATATACATGTAATAATTCTCGATGTATTTCTATTTAATTCATACTACTTTCCCTTTTAATTTCAATATAAAACATATGAATTAAAATAAGGTTTTCGAATGAAAAATTGTTCGATTAATTTTTTATCGCTGTTAATTAAATGAAAGTTTAAGTGTACAGTAATATTATTTATTTATTAAATTTTTAGTGCACACATAATAATTTTATTAATATATCAAATATTATTTTACTTTGTTTTATTTATTAATCAATTTGATCACTATTGATAAATAAGGAAATAAGATTACAGAAGCGAGAAATTTTCATTACCCTACTACTGTAGGGTAATGAACTTATAGTAGGCGAGTCGTATTAATCCCCGACGATATATTGAACGCCCCAGCCCGCTCGTTACCACTCTTCGATGTCTTTCCTAGTCAATTTTGTCCTTTTGTCCTTTCCGGTGTTAGCTTTTTTTTTTTTTTTTTTTTTTCACACTTGACATTTTGAGTTTTTTTTTTTTTTTTTTTTTCATCCCATGCTTTTTTCTATGGAGTTTTGACTCTTTTTTTCTCCCTGTTTCTGTGAATTTTCAGCCTTTTCCCCTCGTTTTCTACATTCTAAGGTACGGTCCGAAAATTTGATATCGAGTTCTCACCTGATTTATACATTTTAAGGCCTCCTGAGTCCAGAAAAGTATTTTCTGACAGTTGGTCAGAGTGTGTGTATATGTATGTATATGTATGTATGTGCGGAATCTTCTGGGTATCATATCTCCAAAGCTAACAGAAATAGAACTACGAAACTTCATAACTGAGACAGGTCTGGTATACATATAAATTTTACAAATTTTGGGGGAAATTCTAAAACCGGAAATGGGACAGCGGAAAATGGAAGTGGGACCATAAGTCCGTATCTCTAAAACGGCTCTGTCAATTTTCTTCTAAGTTGCTATATAAACACTCTATTAGGTGACCTTTCAAATAATATAGTTGGTTAGTTCAGGAAAATTGATAAGCGTCCTGTAAAAATAGCTCAATTCTAGGCTTCGCAAGTGCGTTCCTTTAAAAACGACTGCACGGAATTTTTTAAAACTCGTTAAATTAACTCCTTTTTAAATATCTTTTTGTATGTATTTATTGTTTTCCGATCAATAATTGAGTATGCCAAGTTTTGGTAAAAGTTGGTATCTCAAAAACGGCTCTAACAATTTTCTTATAAACTGTTACGTAAATCCATTTTAGATATCCTTTCTCATGTATTACGTGGTTATTAGAGGAAAATTAGCAGTCATCCTGCTTAAGTAGGTCAGTTTTAGATCTCGGAAATTGGTGCTTAAAAAAATGAGTCTACCATTTTTACTTCCTTATACAATATATAAGAAAATAAAGTAATCCCGATGTGCGAAATTGGTTTTGTATTCTGCATATCTTAAAAAAATGAATGATCGTAGAATTTTGCAAATTTATATGTGTAACTGTTATAATGTCTAGTTGTACACTTGCATCTTTTTTTTTAAATGAATATTTAGCCCGTAGATAGAGCCTGTAATGTATGTCGCATATCTCAATAACGATTCGACGTAGAACGTTGCAAATTGGTATAAGGGTTTCTTATAACATCTAGTTGTGCACCTCTCTTTTTGGACTTTGTATAAATTTCCGTTTTGTAGATATTTAGGAGAATTACACTCACGTCCATAAATTAAGGATAAATAAAGGTTCAGAAGCCAAACAAACATGATTTATTCATAAAGTCCATTTATTAAACAAAAGATCAAGAACAAAAAAAAGGTGGTTTATGTAGGATACCATTTATATAAACTACGATTTTTGCTCCCTGAAGCAATTACAAAAAATATCTCCCTTACAAAAACTTAACATTACATGGTTGGTACGATGGTTAATACATTGTATGTCTCTCAGATGATGAAATACAGTACTTACAACGCCTTAGAATGTTGGGTATTAAATTATTGATCTGATCTTGGGGAAGATTACTCTATTCAATAAGCAATGTTCTCCGAAGTTCCGGTACACATGTAGGAGGGGGTTGACGGACTAAAACTCGTCGTAAAAGCATGTCCTACACATGCTCTATCGGATTCTAGTCAGGTGAGAATGCTGGCCATTCCATGCGGGTGATAGCTTCAGATTGTAGGCATCCATTTATAACGTGTGCACGGTGAGGACACGCATTGTCATCCATAAACACAAATTCTGGGCTCATGGCACCCTAAACAAATGTACATGTTGCTCCCGAATGACGTCCCGATAAATCTGGCCTATCATTCGTCCGATTTGAACATGCAGATCTGTTCTGGTGCCCAATATGACACCCCCCCTCAAACGAGCACTCCTGCCCCACAGTAACGCGTTCAATGATGCTCTTTTGGTGGTAACGGCTACCTGACGTTCTACATATGGAAATCTGACGTGAATAACACTGCAAGCTAAACCTGGACTCGTCGGAAAACATCACATAAGCTCACTGTGCCGCTGTCCACATTACATGTACTCTATTCCAAGTTAACCGCTGGCACAGTGTATTGCCGTGAGTGGAACACATTGAACAGGCCTGCGAGGATATAGACCAATATCTCCCAAACGTCTATACACGATTTGTCTTGAAACTGTGGCAATCGTGGCTACAGTCAGCTGATGAGACAGGTCTGATGCTGTGCTTTATCTGCTTATTTTGGCAGTTACTTCCAAATACCGGTGGTCATTCGGCATTGTAACTCGGGGCCGACCAGTACAGTAACGTCGACCAGCATTTCCATCATTTTGGAATCGTTGCCAAAGCCTAGAGATGACACTTTGGGCGATTCTAAGTTCCCCCGATACTTCTATCTGAGTACGGCCACATTCTAGTCGGCCGATAATTCTACCACGTAAAAAATTATCTGCATGCGTCCTCTGTGTCATAACCATTCGGTTGTGGCACTGAGCGGCACACAGAACGCTTGTGAACAATTTTCCTTCTTTGCTCCCACTTCTTATCTACCCCCTTCTTACACTTTCGTCATTGTAACATCATATCGGCGTCATCTGATGGCTTCCTATAATTTGCATATAATTCTTGATGATATGTGTGATATTTCTACAAGTGAAATTTTTGCATTAAAGTTCGATTTCATTGTGAATCTGAATTATCCTTAATTTACGGACATGAGTGTATATTCATAATGACCAAGAATACAAAGGTTTTGGCCATTAAATATGACCTACCATCATAGAGATTTCAAAAGAAGCTAACGACAGAGATAGTAGTGATATTATTATGAAAGTTGAAGGCATTTTTTCGTGTATAAAGTAGCATGTAAAATAATATGTATATGCAGGTTCTTGTCGATAAATGCACTTTATTTAATGAATATTCAGCCCATAGACAGAGCCCGTAATTAAATTTACTGTTGAATCATATAAACGCGACCGAAGGCAGCGGGGACCCGAAATATTTGGCTAAAAGTAACGAAAAAATGCATTGTCATCGTATTCTGAGCCATTCTGAAACTTTCAAATGTCTAGCTAGTCAGGAAGTAACATGGTTGTGGAATCATATAAAAGCTACCGAAGGTAGCGGGAGCTCGAAAAAAATTGGTTAAAAGTGTTAAAAAGCTCATAGTCATCGTGTTATGAGCTTTTATTAATGTTTCAAATTTCGAGCTGGTCGGAAAATTATACGATTGTTGATTCATATACATGCTACCGAAGGCAGCGGGGACCCAAAACAATTGGCAAAAAGTATTAAAAAAATGCATTGTCATCGTCTTTTGAGCTATTATAAAAGTTTCAAATAGCTAGCTAGTCGAGAAGTTAGTAAAATAAATTTTCTGTTGAATTATATAAACGCTACCAAAGGCAGCAGGGACCTGAAACAGTTGGATAAAGTATTTAAAAAAGGCATTGCCACCATGTTCTGAACTATTCTGAAAGTTTCAAATGTCTAGCTAGGCGGTAAGTTAATTAAATAAATTTTCTGTTGAATCATATAAACGCTGCTGAAGGCAGCAGGGACCCAAAACAGTTGGCTAAAAATATTTAAAAAATGCATTGTCACTGTGTTCTGAGCTTTTCTGAAAGTTTCAAATGTCTAGTTAGTCGGGAAATTAGTTAAAAGTCGATTGCAAGGTTTGCACTGGTAACGATACCGATGGCAGCAGGGGCACGGTACAGTTGGCTAAAAGTATTAAAAAAATACATTGTTACTGTGTTCTGAACTATTCTGAATGTTTCAAATATCTAGCGAGTCGGGAAGTTAGTTAAATAAATTTTCTGTTGAATCACATAAACGCTGCTGAAGGTAGCAGGGACCCGAAACAGTTAGCTAAAAGTTAAACAAAAATGCATTGTCACCGTGTTCTGAACTATTCTGAAAGTTTCAAATGTCTAGCTAAACGGGAAATTAGTTAAATATTTTTTTTGTTGAATCATAAACACTGCCAAAGGCAGCAGGGACTCGAAACAGTTAGCTAAAAGTATTTTAAAAATGCATTGTCACCGTGTTCTGAACTATTCGGAAAGTTTCAAATGTCTAGCTAGTCGAGAAGTTAGTGAAAAATCGATTACAAGCTTTGTACTGGTAACGCTGCCGAAGGCAGCAGGAACCCGGAGTAGTTGGTTAAAAATATTTAAAAAATGCATTTTCACCTATTCTGAAAGTTTCCAATGTCTAGCTAGTCGGGAAGTTAGTTAAATAAATTTTCTGTTGAATCATATAAACGCTGCCGAAGGCAGTGGGGACCTGAAACAGTTGACTAAAAGTATTAAAAAAATGTATTGTCACCGTGTTTTGAGCTATCCTGAAAGTTTCAAATGTCTAGCTAGTCGGAAAGTTAGGAAAAAATCGATTGCAATCTTTGCACTGATAACGCTGCCGAAGGCAGCGGGAACCCGAAACAGTTGGCTAAAGGTATTAAAAATATGCATTTTAACCTTATTCTGAACTATTCTGAAAGTTTCAAATGTCTAGCTAGTCGGGAAGTTACTTAAATAAATTTCTTGGTGAATCATAAACGCTGCCGAAGGTAGCAGGAACCCGAAACAGTTAGTTAAAGTATTAAAAAAATACATTGTCCCCGTGTTCTTAGCTTTTCTGAAAGTTTCAAATGTCTAACTAGTCGGGAAGTTAGTTAAAAATCGATTGCAAGATTTGTACGGGACACACAAACAAACAAAGAAGAATCGAAGTTAATAAAAACATGGTAATATTTTGTGAAATACCGCATGTATGTTTATATCTTTATTTGTAATTACATTTATATTTTACATCACTCGGAGGCGAAATTTCCGGGGGCGAAATGTCCCGGGGACGAAATTTCCGGGGTGCGAAATTTCCCGGGGTCGAAATGCCGGGGTCGATATGCTGGGGGCGAAAACTCCGGATCCCCTTTACAGCTGGTCGATTCATCTAAAAATTCAGTGGTAATGGGCCAAAATTTCTGTACTAATAGGGAAATTATTTATAATGTTGCGTACTTGGGGGTTCGTGAGTTGTCTGAGAATGAAAGGCCAAACGTACAAAAATTCAGTAATTTATTCACAGAAAATTCCAGAAAAATACAGGTCTATAAACCAAGTATCAGCTTCAATTCAAACAGTAAACACAGCTTAAACAATAGCTGTCAATAGCAAATCCACAGTACAAACTGTATAGCAAAAACACTTGAAGCAGATCTCTCTCAAAGAGGCTCAAGAGCAAGCACTAGCGAAGCTGGCTGAAGACTGAACTGAACTAACTGCCTTGGCGAGGAAGCGCTCCTTATATGCTGTTCCATGGAGCCCAGATTTTTCGAGGAAACTCTAGAAAGTGGTCAACCAATCAACTTACAGCTTCCATATTTGGTATATCCCATATAAGGATTTTCTCGCCAATGTCGCCAAAAAAATCGCCAAGGTGGGAAAAAGTCGCCAAATTTGGCGCCAAATCCATTACGTGCATTACTGGGGCTTTTTAATGCGTTTTTAAGGGAAAATAAGGCTATTTCAACGCTAAAACGACTAGAAATGCACAAAATTAGCACTTTATCAACTTACTAAGCCTCTTTGAAAGAATTTATACAAAAATAAACACAATTATTTACAATTTCGTAACACTGCCCCCCTCCCAAGGACTGCACGTCCCGGGCAGTGCAACCCTTGGTCAAGAGGCGAAACTAAACAAATTTACACAATCTAGAACACAAAAACTAAGTTGCACATAAAGATAACATAGAAATATAAATTAAATGGGAAATATTTACAAAATTCACAAATATGTACAAATATTTACAGTGCGCATGCGCAAATTTTACCAGTATTTACATTTTAAATTTTAATTTTACCGTTACTAGTGGTACTTGGCTAGCCTATTATAGTGCACCACCTTCGGTTTTGATGAAGGTGTTTTAGTGATCCGCACCACTACATCATTCAGCCTTTTTAAGACTGTGTATGGTCCGTCCCAGTTGCACTGTAACTTGGGAGAGAGTCCTTTGCGTCGAACAGGATTCCACAACCACACCTTCTCTCCTTCCTGGAACTCATGTTGTGTAGCCTTTAGATCGTACCTTGTCTTCATTTTCTCCGTTGCCATGTTAATCCGCTCCCGAGCAAAGTTGTGTACGTCCTCAAATCGTGCCTGGAGATCTTGGATGTACTCCTCGGGCGATAAAGGCGCATCGGGTGGACAACCAAACAGGAGATCACAGGGGAGACGAAGTTCACGTCCAAACAGCATCTGGGCTGGAGTATAGCCGGTGGTTTCATGGACAGCACTTCGATAAGCCAGCAGGAACAATGGCAACTTCAAGTCCCAATCTTGCTGGTTCCTTGATACTAGCAGAGAGAGGTTATTTAGGATGGTACGATTGAACCTCTCGACCATGCCGTCCGACTGGGGATGTAAGGGTGTTGTCCGGGTTTTGTCTATGCCGAGAAGTTGACACAGTCCTTTGAAAACATCAGAGGTAAAGTTCCTACCTTGGTCGGTATGAAGTTGTAGGGGCGTGCCGTACCTTGACACCCATTGCTGCACTAGGACCTCTGCGACTGTGCATGCCTCTTGATTGGGAATGGGATATGCCTCAGGCCACTTGGTGAAATAGTCCATCACGACGAGGATGTATTTATTTCCACTGGAGGTCCGTGGCAAAGGACCCAAGATGTCGATTGCAATCCGTTCAAATGGTGCTCCCACGTTATACCGTTGCAGTCTTCCTCGACTTCGTTTCTGCGGGCCTTTACGTGCCGCACAAGCATCACAGGATTTACACCATTTCTCCACATCCTCCTTTGCCTTGCACCAGTAGAAGCGTTCCCGAACTTTCTGCAGAGTCTTCATTACCCCAAAATGGCCTCCGGTAGAGCTACTATGCAGTTGTTCTAAAACAGCTGGAATTTTTGATCTTGGTAATAAAATCTGCCATCTGAAGCTTTTCCCATCATCAGATTCCCACTTTCTGTATAATACGCCGTTTCTGATATGAAGAGAGTCCCAAAGTGCCCAATAACTTTTCGTAATGGGACTAAATCTGGAAATGTCCTGCCAGATAGGTCTGTTGCTGGTCGTTTCCTTCAGCTGTAATATTGGCTTTATGTCAGGATCTTCCAACTGGGCTTTTCTAAGTTCTTCGTCACTCCATGGATCGGGATCTTGATCTGATGGTGTTGAGACAGTAACTTGGCAGGCAACCGGATTTATCGGCAGGTATTTCTGTTCGGCTCTAGAGCAGTACTTGCAGCTTTCCGAGCAGGGCTTCCGTGACAAGGCATCTGCATTACCATGTAGAGTCCCTTTACGATGACGTATCTCGAAGTCATATTCCTGCAAGCGTTGTATCCACCTGGCAATCTGTCCTTCCGGGTTCCTGAACTGGAGCAACCACGTTAAAGATGCATGGTCAGTCCGGAGCAGGAATCTTCTGCCATACAGATAATGATGGAAATGTTCTATGGCTTTTACGATGGCGAGTAGCTCTTTCCTGGTGGTACAGTAATTTCGCTCCGGTTTAGACAGGCATTTACTCCAATAGGCAATGACATGTTCTTGACCGTCAATTTCCTGCGACAGAACAGCACCGACACTCTCATGGCTGGCATCTGTATCAAGTATGAACTGTCTGTCGGACTGTGGATATGTCAAGATAGGCGATGATGTTAAGGCCTCTTTAAGTCGCTTGAACGCGTTTTCACATTCATCTGTCCACAGGAACTTCTGTTTGGCTTCCGTCAGCTTGTGGAGTGGTCTGGCAATATTTGAGAAACCCTTGACAAACTTCCTGTAGTAAGTGCATAACCCCAAGAAACTTTGTAGTTGGTGTACATTTTCAGGGCGACTCCAGTTCTCGACTGCAGAGATCTTCTCAGGATCAGTTCTCACGCCTTCGGCAGAGATGATATGGCCGAGGTAGCTCACTTCACGACGGAACAAGTTACACTTGCCTGGATTCAATTTGAGGTTAGCCATTCTGAGTTTCTCTAGCACCTTTCGGATGTTTCGTAGATGGTCTTCAAAGGTGCGCCCCACAATGATAATATCGTCCAAATACACCAGACAGGCCTCATAGGAAAGTCCTTTTAGCACTGTCTCCATCAGGCGTTCGAAGGTGGCAGGAGCATTACATAATCCGAATGGCATAACTTTAAATTGCCACAGTCCCTGTCCCGTGGTGAATGCAGTCTTCTCACGATCATCAGGATGTAATTGTACTTGCCAGTAACCGCTCTTCAGATCCAAAGTCGAGAACCATTTATTGCCAGCAAGTGTGTCTAATGTGTCGTCAATTCTGGGAAGAGGGTAACTGTCTTTCTTCGTGATGTCATTCAAACGACGATAATCCACGCAAAATCTTGTTGAACCATCCTTTTTCTGCACCAGTACTATGGGAGAGGCCCAAGGACTCGTTGATGGCTCGATGACATCATTGTGCTGCATTTCACTTAGAAGTTCAGTGACCTCTTCCTGTTTAGCAAAGGGAAGTCTTCTTGGATGTTGCTTGATTGGAGGATGATTTCCTGTATCAATTCTGTGCTGGGTGATGTTCGTTCTCCCGACGTCTTCAGGTGTTCGAGAAAAAAGGTCTTTAAATTCTTGGAGTAGCTTCTCTGCAGCACATCTCTGTTCCTTTCCTAACTCCGCATTCTTGAGTAATTCCTTTATTAACTGTTCAGAAGACTTGGATTCAGTTGATTGCGTGGGGCGGTTGATGCATGTTACAGGAGTGCAGGCTGCTAACACCTCATCCTTCTTCACTGTTCGGACCTTATCGCTCATGTTTGCGACTCTCACAGGAATAGTATTCTTTGAGAGATCAACCAGAGATGAAGCTACCAGAACTCCTCTTGGGCTATTGTCTGTATTCGGGTATTCAATCAGTCCATAGCGGAAGTATTGCTTTGTAGGTGGTGTTCCTGAAACTATTATCTCTGTGTGTGGAGGGATGGAAATTTCAGACTTGGCTGTTATCTGGCAAATTGTCTGAATGTCTTGATTTTCAGTGTTGAACACAGCGATGTCTTCCGAACTCGAATGCAGTTCATTATTCTTGAAGTCCAATTGAAAGTTAAATTTTCTCAGGAAATCAATTCCAATGATTAACGGATCTCTTATATCAGCCACATATGCCATATGATGGTAACTGGCATTCCCAAAAGTGATGGTCAAGTTCATTTTTCCATATATTTTGATTTCGTCTCCGGTCACAGTTTGGAGTTTAACACAGGGCGGCGTCCAGATGATCTTCTCTTTTAGTTCTTGAGCCAAATCCGTTCTAATGATGGTCACGTTGGCTCCCGTGTCCAGAATCATCCGGCAGGTGGCGTTGTTGATTTGGCCATAGACGTGAAGTCCATTATCGCCGCCACTCATCGATGAAACATGAAATACTGTAAATTGGGGCTCTTTAATTTTAGGCAACCTCCGCCCCGCGAGATGGCCTCCTCTTAGTTTCCCTGCAGTGATGGTGAAGCCGGGTGATTTCCTACAGTTGGTCGTACAGGGCAGTTCCTCTTCACGTGACCATCCCCTCCACAGCCCCAGCACTTTATCTTTCGGTCCTTTATTTCCTTTTTATTCTCCAGGCTGCGCAATCTCTTTAAGATCTCTTCGATACTTCTCTTCATTTCATTTTCACCAGCAGGCGTATCGTTTAATGAGACTGCTCTTATGGTATGGCGGTCTTTACGGGAGGCTTGTTGGGCTGCCTCTATCCTAAGTGCATAGCCTAAAGCTGATTCTACGTCTCTGATGTTGGAGAGTCTCAGCGCTTTTTGAATTTCTGGATCACGAACAGCATCGATAAAGTACTGAAGAGCTAAGTCGTTTCGAGTGTCAGCATGACAGTCTGAGAATGCTAGGTGTGACAGTCTCTGAATGTCCGCTGCCAGCTCTTGCAAACTTTCGCCCGTTTTCTGGTAACGGGACTTTAGCTGGAGGCGACTATAGTCCTTAGAACACTTCTCTCCGAACCGTAGCTCCAGTGCTCTAGTCAAGGCCTCGAAGTCGTTCCTTTCTTCTTTAGAAACATTTCTCAGGATTTCGGCTGCATCTCCCCGTAATGCTGCTGCTAAGTGGACTGACTTGGCGGTAGAGTCCCAGCCGTTAGCTTCAGCAACGATGGAAAACTGCGTCTTATATACATGCCAGGAGGAACTGCCGTCGTAGGTGGATAGCTTAATAAATTCCTGATTCTGGATTCTTTTATCTCTCTTTTCAGTTTCCTGAGGCATGAATTCTAACTTTTCTTCGAGATTCCGAATCTTACTCCGCAGTTCATTCCCTATTACTTCTCTGTTCCACTCTTCTTTCATTTTTCTTTCAAGATCTTCCTCCATTCTCTTAAACTTGCTTTCTATCTCTGAAAACCTTCCTTTCAGCTCTTGATCAAAGTTTTCTTTAAATTTCTCCTCTACACTCCGTTCTATCCTCGTAACACTCTCTTCAACCTTCGTAACATTTTCTTCTATCTTCATAGCTTTCTCTTCAACCTTCATAACATTTCCTTCTATCTTCATAGCTTTCTCTTCAAAACTTTCTTCTATTTTCAAAACTTTCTCTTCAAAATTTTCTTCTATCTTTATAACTTTCTCTTCTATTCCATCCATTCTATTTTCCATCATCGTTAATTTACCCTCTATTGATTCTTTCGCCGTTGAAAGCTCTCTCTTCATCTCATCTTGATTAGATTTAATTTCTTCGGTCAAACTGGCTTCCATCTTTTCCTGAACTGCTTTCATTTCCTTCATTTCTTCAGTCAAACCGTCTTTCAATTCCTTCTGTCCGGCTTTCATTTCATTCATCTCTTGACTCAGACTTTCTTTCATCTCTCTTTGCCCTTCCTTCATTTCATTCATCTGGGTAGCTAAGCTTTCTAGAAGTTTCTTCATCTGTTCCTCCATAGCTCTAGTTATAACCATTCACAGACAAAACCCCACTCCTGACACCAAAAAATGTTGCGTACTTGGGGGTTCGTGAGTTGTCTGAGAATGAAAGGCCAAACGTACAAAAATTCAGTAATTTATTCACAGAAAATTCCAGAAAAATACAGGTCTATAAACCAAGTATCAGCTTCAATTCAAACAGTAAACACAGCTTAAACAACAGCTGTCAATAGCAAATCCACAGTACAAACTGTATAGCAAAAACACTTGAAGCAGATCTCTCTCAAAGAGGCTCAAGAGCAAGCACTAGCGAAGCTGGCTGAAGACTGAACTGAACTAACTGCCTTGGCGAGGAAGCGCTCCTTATATGCTGTTCCATGGAGCCCAGATTTTTCGAGGAAACTCTAGAAAGTGGTCAACCAATCAACTTACAGCTTCCATATTTGGTATATCCCATATAAGGATTTTCTCGCCAATGTCGCCAAAAAAATCGCCAAGGTGGGAAAAAGTCGCCAAATTTGGCGCCAAATCCATTACGTGCATTACTGGGGCTTTTTAATGCGTTTTTAAGGGAAAATAAGGCTATTTCAACGCTAAAACGACTAGAAATGCACAAAATTAGCACTTTATCAACTTACTAAGCCTCTTTGAAAGAATTTATACAAAAATAAACACAATTATTTACAATTTCGTAACAATAAAAAGTTGTGGTGTAAGAATTCTGCCTTCAGCCGGAAACACTTTCACCCTTGTCTATGTTAACAATTACATTAGTGATTTTTAATATCTGTTCTGTGTTATATATAATATCATATATATATTTAGTGACTTATATATATATCATACTGTAGAAAAACAGAAAATTTGTTTCATATTAATGAGAAACGCAAACCATATCCTCTGAAAAAACGTTAAACATGTCTTTCAGTCTTGAAAAAACTTTACGAAAAAACTTTCAAATGTAATATTTAAAACATTCTTAAACCATTTCGTATATTTCAAATTAATGGCATTTATTTTCTTTTTAATAGTTTCTCGAGAATATAGCTCAGAGACCATTAGGAGAGCAAAAGAACTTTCTATTTGAAAACATAAAATAAAATTGAATTCAGCCAAATAGTTTTCAATATTTATTCCAACATATATATTGAATTAAATTAAGACTCAAATTATTAAAAAAACTTTTCATTTGTTGCTTTTTAAAGGAATTAAATTTCGCAATGTATTTAATCATTTAAATTTCATTTAATTTTCTTTTCTTAATTGAAACATTTTACAAAACACTAAATTATATTTAAAACAACAATTTACATTACAACATATTCTTGAAATTATTTTTACAATACTGTTTAACTACTTATGAATTATAAATTAAATAACTGGTGTATGATAAATATTTAAAGTTTAAAACATCTTCGCAAACCATGAAATAAATACAAACACAACCGGTTTCGAAAGCCTTTAGAAAATAGTTGCGAATTTAACTATTGATTTAATTTTCATCAAACCAAAATTATCTTTAACGGTTAACGAGTTTCTGAATTAGGTTCCCTGATAAAAGTAGTTATCTATCTTAATCAAGATAAGATTGCTCATGAAAAATCTAGTTTCCCTTTTGCTTAGGAAACCATGTTTAGTTCCATTAAATATTTTTCATTCTTTTTTGTATGAAATGAGTCCAGTAATTAAACATTTGTATTATAATATATTTTCATAGCATGATGACTTTAAGAAATATATGTAATATACGTGTAAGTAGTTAACATATATCTCATTAAATCAATTAATTTTTAAAGTGACATATATCAATTAAATTTTAATTCATTTTATATATCGTATTTTTTTTTTTTTTTTTTAGTTCAATGAGACATCAAAGACCAATATTTCTGGCTTTCCTTTATATTAGTAAACAACTCTGATTCTAAAATATGCTTTTAATATGTCTTTATAAGTCCTAAAATCTTCGACATAAAATTGATTACTGTACCGTACGGAAAAGGAACACTGGCATATAAAACATAAAACTTGTTTTAGTACATACATTACGAATAGAGTAAAATTTTATGAGTTATGTGCAGTATGCGAATTTGCTTGTTATAAATAAGACTTCATATCTAAAACCTGTCAAAATCCTCTCAGATTTACTATAAAACTCACTAACTATTATTTATTTATAGTGCTTTAGCGCCTTTTTTTATTTTACAAGACAGAGCTATGATATTATATTTGACTCAAACAAACTTTAAATTTTATTTTAAAATGTATGAACTTCGGTTTTTATTTAAGCCCAAAAGGAGTATGTAATAAGAAATACCATTAAAATAATATTTTGTTTTATTGTATTCCACCTGTTTGGAGAAATTATGGCAACAAATGTAACGTCAGTGTAAAGCAACAAATGTGCTTTGCTTCTATAGGGTACCGTATTAATTAAGTGATTTTATAATTCTTAATGCATTGTTAAAATTGATTATTTTACAAGTCTAGTTACCTGAAGAAAAAGTCAAATATTTTCCACAAGGTTCGGGGAAACGGTATTTGACGGAGAACAAAATTGCAATGCAACTGATTGTGATCAATTTTCTTTAATATGTTGTACTCCTTGTGAGAAAAGCTTTTGCTTTCATTAATTTTCTTCTTCTAATCATTGTCGTAATAATTTATAAACTCAATTTGTAAATTTCAATATGATTTTCTTCTTTATAATTAAATAAAAATATTTTTTTTTAATTCCCTGTTTAATACTATATTAATTGGTACACTCAATAAAAAATACCTTAATATAAAAAATATTTTCTTTTAAACTAATAATTCAATTTAATTTAAAAAAAAATAAAAAAAATCACACTAAAAAATATGTCCTTTTTGCTGACAAAAATTCTCTGTAATTTGAGAAAATACGCGTAATTTACGAAAATATTACGTTGTCACAAAGTATTTTCTGAAATTATAGAGAATTAATGGCAGAAAATAGGACATATACAGTGCATTTACATTGCACTTGAAATAAAAATTTTAAAAGGACATAGCCGGAACTTGAACACAAATCTTCCTTCTTCAAGCCAAACACGCTACCACTGAGCTACGCTGTTTTGCAATGTGCTATTGCTTCACTGGTTTTAACAGAAACAGCTATACAACGTCCAGGATAACATCTTGCCTCATAGGATGTCGTAGACCAAAATTTACATCCTACACTGTACACTGTAAAAAATATGTCCTATTTGCTGCCAGAAATTCTCTGTAATTTGAGAAAATACGTTCTGACAACGTAGTTTTTTTCGTAAATTAAGCGTATTTTCTCAAATTACAGAGAATTTCTGGAAATAAATAGAACAGTGCATTTTTACAGTATTTTTTACGGTGCATTTGAAATAAAAATTAATTAAATAATTTACAGTGCACACTGTACAAAATATGTCCTATTTGTTGCCAGAAATTCTCTGTAATTTCAGAGAATACGCGTAATTTACGAAAAAATTACGTTGTCAGAACGTATTTTCTCAAATTACAGAGAATTTCTGGGAGCAACAAGGACGTATTTTTTACAGTGTACCCTACGTTTTCAACCATGCTCTTTAATTTAAGCTTGGTTTGGTTTCAAGAAATGAAACATTTCCTTTTAATAATCACTGAGAGAATATTAATAATCGCAAATTTGTAAGAATAGTAAATAGTCTAAGGGCCTTTAGATAAAGATTAAATATATTTTTAGGTTATTCTTGTAAAATCACGAATGAAAAACTAAAAAAAACTAAATTAATTGAATAATTTGAAAATCAGAATTTAAATATAGCATTTAGTTTACTAGAATTTGCACTATAATAAGCTATATTTAAAAAGTGTTTTAAAGCAGCAATTGCTTCGAATCTATATCAGGGTTCGTGCGGGTCTTATTTTTTTCCTGAGTCTTATACCAGTATTTTTTTTTTTTTTTAATTTCGTTATAAAATAAGTCTTTGTAAATAAGATGAATTTTACTGTTTCAGAATATTGGTATGAGACTCAGGGGAAAAATAAGGCCCGTACGAACCCTGTATATGAATAAAGAGATGTGTCTGTATCTGTATGTGTATTTGTGTGCTTTCTGGATATCAGATCTCTGACCATCGAGCTGCAAAATGTAGCAGAGGGGTAGGTCTGGACCATGCACTGTTAAAAATTTCAACAGAAAACTCTGTGTAATATATTATCTTAAGTCTTACGTAAAATTACAGAGAAAAATAAACGGAGATGTTAAAAAACTTATTTTATACATTAATTTTAATAACCGATATTAATTTAATTAATTATTGGTGAGAATATATTTCGGACTTGGAATGCTTTTTATAAAGTAGAAACAGTCATTTTTAATTTTAATTAAAAAATTAATTAATAAAATTACGTAAAAATACAGAATTAAGATTGAAAATCTCGATTATTCACTTTTAACTAAGAATTACTGTAAATTTACAGAGACTCTGGATAAATATTTACATTAAATTTACAGAAATTTTTAACAGTGTGCAGAAGTGCATCTCATTGAGATTTTTTCTTTTTTTTTCAATTTTTACTTTAAGCGATTTTTCAATTTGAGGTTGGTCTGCTTTTCAGTTGAGATATGTTAAATACTCAGATATTATTACTTTTCATACTTTCGTAGTCAGTAACAGGATTAAATAAAGTATATACCGGGTGATCCAAAAGTCAGGACAACCTTTAAAAATGAATAATTCGAAAACGAATCAAGATACAAAGATACGGTTTGCACCAAACGGACGAAAAAGAAACCGGGTTTTGTGTGGCAAAGGAAAAAAGTTAATTCTGTCGGGGACCAGCAGATGGCGCTATAGTGTTTTATTTCACCAAAAGATGATTAACAAATGAAAAAAAATGTTGACAACTTACAAGTCAGCTTAATTACAGTTAATTAGCACTACTACAGTAACTGTTCAATGTCCATCATTCAGAAGTACAGCTGTGAGATGATTCACCACATCGTTCACAGCATTTAGTAGCATTTCTTGCGTTATGGCAGACACATTTTGGCGGATGGCATCTTTCAGTGCTGCTAGTGATGCCGGTTGGTCGCGGTACACTTTTGACTTCCAAGAATCCCCACAGCTAAAAGTCGCAGGGTGTCAGATCGGGAGATCTTGGAGGCCATGCGTGATTAAAGTAGCGACTGAGAATGCGATATTTCGATGCATATAAGCTTCGACTACCATTCCCTGCTGTAGTTGTTCCTTTTTATGTCGTTTGTTGTTTTGCATAATCCTACATCAGAAATACGACAGCGCCATCTGTTGGTTGCCAACATAACTATTTTTTTTTCTTTGTCACACAAAACCCGGCTTCTTTTCCATCCGTTTGATGCAAACCGTATCTTTGTATCTTGATTCGTTTTCGAATTATTCATTTTTAAAGTTTGTCCTGACTTTTGGATCACCCGGTATATACATATATAATAGCAAATTTTATATACTGTTTCGATTTTTTTTTTTTTTTTAAGGTAGTAGGTTCAATTCAGAATTATTTTCTCAATTAGGTGATATTTATTCCTGAGCAATTTGATTGTTAGATTTTTTACAAATAAATAAAATGTGATATTTCATTTCTATTGCTTCCATTTCAAACCAACTACCTATATGGAGAGCAAAAAAATCTTTGAAAAGGGAAAATATTTTATCTTATTTAAATATTGTTTCTAACGGAATCAAATGTTAATACAGTAGAAAGGGTTAAAATTGTTAAATTTAAAATTAAATTAAAATTTATAACAAATCTATTTATATTTCTATAATATAAAATTTAAAAGCATGGGATAAATAAGCTGTGTTTCTAGATCTTATGGGGTAAGAAATCGATTACACACTCTTTCAAAAATGCAAAATTATTGGGGATGTGATAGGAAACAGATTTTTAATTTGTTTTTAAATAGTGGTAGGAGGTTAAAAAAAAGGTGTTTCATGGGTTTTTAGTGGTGAGAAATCGATTACGCGCACATTGAAAACTAGTAGAGGGGCATGTATTTCAAAAATTTAAAAAGATTTAAGGTCCAGAAACCCTTGTTATGGGCATTTAAGGATTACGAATTAATTCTACTTACTTTTGAATCTGTAAAATTTATAACGTGAGATAATGAAAAGGCGGGCTTTACTAAGGACTTGCCGCATGCAAAAAGTAACTAGGCACGACATAGGGCAGGTGGAGAAGACGCTACCGAAGGCAGCAATTGCCAGAAAAGATATTTTGAGAGATTTCAATAGATTTTTTGTTTGTTCAGTGATATAAAAACGTAAGAAATCATTGAAGAAAAAAAAAACATTTAAATGTAATGGCCATGTAAGTGGGAAATACTTTCTAGTTATAAATATTCTTAATAGAAAAAAATCAATTATCAACCCAATGTATTAAACAGGTAAAAAGTACCATACAAGAAAAAAAAAAAGAAAGAAAGAAATGCAACTGAATTTAAAAAATACAATCTCAACTTTTTGTTTTTACTCATCGCAAATCAAAATATTTTAGAAGAGCTTTAAAGTCCCTGGAATTCTCAGAAATATTATGTCTCTCGTTCGTGAAAGCTTTTGAGGTTGCATGAATATCTAAAACTTAAAATGGGACTTTTTTTTTTAATAAACAAGTATACAAACGAGGCAGAAATGCACATATGCGGTTTCACAGCATTCATGAGTGAATACGTGTTCGTTGAAAAAAAACTCTTATGCGTATTTTCATAATAAAACGCAGAAGGCATTTTATTCAGAGCATGATACTAAGAAGCTTATATACAAGTATTTTAAAATATAAATATTCACAGTCAAAAAAAAAAAAAAAAAACGTGAAAGTATTATGTACATTTTTAAAATAGTTAAAAGGCTGTGCTTTTAGTGATACAAGTTTAATCCAAATCTAACAAGCTGAGTATGGTGAAAGACATTTTTACTTCAAAAGTAAACAGCTTTCATTTTATTCTTTTCAAATTTAAGTTGTTTCCTAAACTTACTATATCAATTTCAGTACACTTTTACTTATTATTAAACAAAGCCTTAATATTTCATATGCTTTAATGTATTTTTAGAGGTACTAAACTTAAGCAACTGTGTTTTTATTTTTTCATATGTCTGATGTCGACACACAGAAAGCCATCGAATGAAATTATAGTGATTTGTCATGTAGTTATTAAACATTATGTTAAAATCTAAGTTAAAGGACGAAAATTTTTTTCCTCTTTTGCTACCCCTATTCCCATAGAAAAGTATGTCTTCAGTAATTTTTGTGACTAAATATGAAAAATCCTCCGTAGTTTATCGGACCTGGCAATAACGTATGGATAACTTTTTTACTGTTATCGACCGATGTTTGAGTGCGTCAGACCGGCTGAATCAAAACGTATACTGCTTTACAGTATTTATATTGATAATTGTTTTTTGTTATCTGTCATTCGAAAAAAAAAAAATAATTTGAAACCAGTCAGTGAACTTTCCGAAAAATTCAAGATGCATCATAGCTCAATTTCGGCAGGATTGATAAAATGTCAATCATTTTCACTTGTCGATATCGGAAGATATCTGTGGTATCGGACCAATATTTCTGTACTACTAGGAAAATTATTTGTAAAAAATGCTGGTTTTTACAGTTCCTTCTTGAGATGGAAACTTTTTCAAGTTTGCTATACAGACAATTACGTTAGTGATTTTTAATGCCTCTTCTGTAGTACATATAATTAATATTTGCTTTAATTTAGTAATATATCATATTTTAGATAAAACAGAAAATTTCTTTTATGTGAATAAGAAATACAAATCATGTTTGTTGAAAAAAAGTTAAATATATCTTTCAGCCTGCGAAACATTTTACGTAAAGCATTTAAATGTAATATTTAAAAAGTCTTATAACATTTCGTATATTTCAATTTAATGACATTTCTTTCATTTCTAATAGTTTCTCGAGAATATTGCTCGGGGATCATTAGGAGAGTAAAAGAACTTTCGATTTTAAAACACAAGTAAAATTTAATTCAAACAAATAATTTCCAATGTTTTCTCTAACATGCATGTTGAGCTAAATTAAAACTCTAGTTATTGAAACATTTTTCGTTTAATGCTTTTTAAATGAATATAAAATCTGACAATATACGCTCTATAACAAAAAAAAAAAAAAAAAAAAAAAAAAAAAAAAAAAAAAACGACGCACCAAGAAGTAGTGGGAACAAAAATTGGTAGATGGGGTGGAATGGGAGGTCCGAATGGGACAAAAATTTGTAGATGTGATGTACATGTGGAGAATAACAATTGATTACAGTTTCAGAAAATTTGAATGATTTAATCAAGAGAAAGGGCCTCACAAAGTAAACAAGTCAATAACGCGTTGGTCCACTTCTGGCCCTTAAGTACGCCGCTATTCGGCTTGGTATTAATTGATAGATTTGGCAGTTGTGCTCCTGTGAAGTATCGTGCCAAATTCTGTCCAATTGTTGCATTAGATTGGTAAAATCCCGAGCTGGATGTAGGACCCTTTTTAGGATGGTCCAAACGTCCTCAGTGGAAGAGAGATCCAGGGACTTAGCTTAAGTCCATTTCACTGAGCCGCCTGTTAAGGTTATTTGTAGTCGCTGAAGTACCAGTTGCACGTAGGATCGACGATGAGGATGAATTGGTGCTTGAACCCATCAAAACCTGTATGTATGTCAATTTGTGTTCAGTTTGCATTACTCCTTGGTGCGTCACTTTTTTTGTTATAGAGTATATTTCATTGGGTAAATTCTGTTTAATTTTGTTTTGTTAATTTAATCAATTTAACTACATGAAACATTAAATTACATTTTAAATAGCAGTTCTAATAATAATAATTATTACAACAGTGCTTACAATTATTTTTACTGTACTGCTTAACAACCATCGCCAACAGCACAGTTAGGGTTAACTTATCCACAGTACATCTTACGGATGTTTCTGGGATGTCTTTTCATCCTGAAGACATCTTGAAGGTATGGAGACGATGTGTTGTTAGGGGCAGTGTTACCAGATCTGGCGGATTTTTTATTCGATAAGCACCAATAATTTTTAATTGTAACATTTGCCTAATCACTTCGAAGATTGATAGTCTATCGTGTATATCAAATATCACTTCACAAAATTATTGGTGATTATTGAATGAAAAACAAGCCAGATCTGGCAACACTGTTAACAGCTTAAGAATTATAAACTAAAGAACTCTTGTACAATCATAGCCTCCTAAAGTAGATGCTTGTCGCGTGGCTCGGAAACTTGGCAGCAAATCAAACGGTACACAGCGCCACCTGGTACAGATTCCGTGACTTTTTTATTCAACTGTCAACAATAACGTGAAGAAGTGATACATGATATATATAATCGACGTTTCTTCGATTCTGTTCGCCTTTTACATATACCAAATCCCACTTTTAAAATTTTTTGGTGGCTGTTGAATAAAAAAGTCGCGCAATCTGTACCAGGTGGCGCTGTCTACCGTTTGAACTGCTCCCAAGTTTCTGAGCCACGCGACAGGCATCTAGTTTAGGAGGCTGTGGTACAATAAATAGTTAAATTTTAAAACTTCTTCATATACCATAAAATAAATACAAGCACTACGAGTTTTGAAAGGACTTGACCTACGGGAAATAGTTAGAAAGCTAACCACTAAATTTTAGTTTTCGGCAAGCCAAAATTATCTTTAATGGCAAACGCGTTTCCAAGTTAGATTTCCTGGAAAATTTAGCAGTCTATTTTAATCGTGATAAAACTGTTAGCGAAAAATCTGATTTTATTATTATTATTATTATAAAATGAATTCAGAAATTAATATTTGTTTTACACTATTTTCATAGCATGATAATTTTAAGTAATATATGTAATATACGTGTAAATAATTAAGATACATAAATAAGAAAATAAAGTAATTTTCAAAGCAACATATATAAATTAAACTTTGATGCATTTTATAAATATTTTTTAAGTTCAATGAAACATGAGAAGGCGAATATTTCTATTTTTCGTTATACTGATGAACAACTTCGCTTCTAAAATATACTTTTATAAATTCTAAAATCTTTTACATAAAATTGTTTATTTTAGCGTAAAGAACATTGTTTTATAAAATATGTTACTAAAACTTGTTTCAGTACATACATTACGAATAGAGTGAAATTTTACGAATTGTATGCAGTATGAGAATATCCTTGTAATAAACGAGATTTCATATCGACGAAAACCTGTCAAAATTCTTTCAGATTTAGTATAATGCTCACTAACTATTATTTTTTTATGGTGTTTTATCGCTATTTTTTTCTTTTTCAAGACCCACCTGTGACATTAAAGTTGACTTAAACAAAACTTTAAATTTTATTTTAAAATGTATGAACTTCCGTTTCTATTTAAGCCAAAAATTAATATATAATAAAGAGTATTATTATTATTATTATTATTTATTGCATACATTTTATTAAAGGAAATTATAACAACAAATATAACGTAAGAGTAAAGCAAAAAATGTGCTTATACAGGGTACTGTATAATTATGTGATTTTATAATTCTTAACCCTTTGCGGCGCAGGGTAATTCTGTTCATTTAAATTACACTCCCACCGGAATTTACGAGCGAAATTAAAATAAAAGAAATTTTAAATTTTCATGTTAATAAAAGGGGGCCTTTTCTGCTATGTTATAAATGTAAATTTTTGCTAAAAAATATCCGGGATGAGTTTTTGCACTTTAGAATTAAAATTAGGTGTTCCATCCGCGGGAACACTGCGACTGAAAGGGTTAATGCAGTGTTAGAAGTGATTGTTTTACAAATCTAGTTATCTCAACAAAAAGTCAAATATTTTACAAAAGGTTCTTGAAAGCAGTATTTGACGAAGAATAAAAAAATTAATGCAATTGATTGTGATCAAATTTCTTTAATGTGTTGTGCTCTTTGAGAAAAATGCTTTTGTTTTATTAATTTTCTACTTTTATATAATCATTATCACAATTTAGAAACTATATTTCCAAATTTATACAAAATTTTCTTTTTCGTAATTAAATAAATATATGTTTTGAAGTTCATGTTTAATATCTTATTAACTGGTATACTCATTTAAAAAATATCTTTATATAATAACTATATTTTTTCACTCATAATTCAATTTAATTAAAAACGTAATTTTTCATTTGAAAATTTCACTTGAAAAAAAAATAATAATAAATAAATAAATAAATAAAAGGACATTGCAGGTACTCTAACGCAAAATCTTCCTTCTTTAAGGCAAACACGCTACCACTGCGCCATGCTATTTACAATATGCTTCTGTTTCGCTGGTTTTAACAAAAACGGCTGTGAAACGTCTCGAATTTAGAACCTTGCCGCATAGGATGTTGTTGAACAAAATTTGCATGATACCCTATTTTTTCGACCATTCTTTTTAATTTAAGCTTGGTTTGTTTTCACAGATTGAAATATTTCCTTCTAACAAGGAAACATTCAAAAGGTGTCATCTTCAAAAAGTATTGAAAAAAAATATATTTGATTCTACTCTTCATAAAACACCAGAAAATGAAAATATTATCGGCTGAAATTAATTACAGCAACCACAAAAAATTATCAAATTTAAGCACATTTGACGATTTCACACTGCTAGGCGATTGATTTTTAGTACTTGGCGGAAAAGCAAAATACAGTTCTATTCGCACACGACAATCTTGGTGATAGTAAACGTACCGCCTAACAGCGATAAATCGCCAAATATGCTTAATTTTGATCATTTTTCGTGGTCGCTGTAATTCATTTCAGCCGATATTTTTTTTCCATTTCCTGGTGTTTTATGATGAGTAGAATTTTTTTTTTTTTTTTCAATACTATTTGAAGATGACACCTTTTGAATGTTTCCTTGTAAGTAATCTCTTGGAGAATATTAAATAATAGTAATTGTAAATTTGTGAGAATAGTAAATAGTCTAAGAGCGTTTAGATGAGGATTATAAATATTCTTACATTATTCTTGTAGTATCACGAATGAAAAAAATAAACTAAATAAATAATTTGAAATTTAGAACTTGAATAAAGCCATACTTGCCAACATACTAATTAATATTACGTAGTATTGCTAGCCCCGCCTTCTTTTTCACACCAATAATTTTTTAGAGTATTTTTCTTCTTATTTAATCGTAATTGCATTTGGAGAATATTATTCTAAAAAAATGACTATAATATAATGTAAAATATATTTTTTTTTTTTTACATTATTCTTATAGAATCACGAGTGAAAAAATAAACAAATAAATAAATAATTTGAAATTTAGAACATTTTTCTTCTTATTTAATCGTAACTGCATTTTGGAGAATATTATTCGAAAAATTTACTGGTGTGAAAAAGGGGGTGGGACAAACAACACTACGGAATATTAATTAGGATGTTGGCAAGTATAATATACAGAACTGCCAACTTAATCCGGCATATTGTTAGTACCGCCCCTTTTTCTACACCATTTGATTTTTAGAGTTTTTTTTTTTTTTTTTTTTTTGCTTAATTCACCGTAAATATATTTGAAGAGAATCACTCAAAAGATTAAATGGTGTAGAAAAAGGGGTGGTACTAACAAATTGCAGAATTATGTTGGCAGCTCTGGATATAGCATTTAGTTTATATATTAGAATATACATTGTCATAAGCTACAATTATAATGCATTATAAAGCTGCAATTTCCTTCAATCTATATAAATAAAGAAATATGTCTGCATCTGTATGTGCATTTGTGTGCAGTCTGGAGCTCAGGCCACTGGCCGCAGAGCTACAAAACTTGGCAAAATGTAGCTTGGATCATGCAAAAGGGTATCTCATAGAGGTTATTTTTTTTTTTAATTCATATATTTATTTATTCTTTTATTACCATGTTTTTATTAACTTCGATTCTTGTTTGTTTGTTTGTCTGGCACAAATCTTGCAATCTATTTTTAACTAACTTCCCGACTAGCTAGACATTTGAAACTTTCAGAGTAGCTCAGAACCCGGTGACAACACAATACTTCGAAGTCAGATTTTCGATTTTTCGAATAGTTTTCTTTTAATTAATTAAAATATGAAAAGAATAAGCTCTTAATAGCGATAAAATAGCCATTAAAATAGCCATTAAAATATTAGCTATAATTTAATTGTTGCCAAAAAAAAAAATTACAAGTTCATTTTCTTTCGACATAAAAATAAATACATTTAATTCAACGTGAACGTTAAAAAATCATAAAATGTTAAGTTATGCATCTCACAAAAATTGACGTCATTATCACTTTAAACATTTTATATACATTGATAAGTGCTAATGTAGTTCACTATGCTAATATACATTGTTCTAAAAGGAGTAATATTTTATTTTTAAAACCAACATTTTTTTTCGCTATTATTATTTCACTGAACTGGGTCCGCGTGCTTAAATATTGCTTAAATACTATTCTTTATCCTCGCGTATTTTATTAATGATTCATCAGAAAATTTAAAAAAATGCTATATAAAAAGTTTTTTTTTATTTTATAATTTATTTTTCAATTAAATTCAGAGATTTTTTTTCCAATTCAAGAGTTTTTTTTTTTTTTTTTTTTTTTTTTATATATATTTCTATTATTATTATTAAGTTGAGATGTTTAAAGTTGTCAGATATAATTACTTTTCATACTTTCGTATTCAGTAGCAGCAATAGACGTAGATTTAAAAACAACTGTTTACGCGGAGAGCTTAAAATTCTTTTGAAAGGATAGTGTTTTATGCTATATAATTATTGTTTCTGTCGCAATCAAACGGTAATATAGTAGAAAAGATTAAACTTGTTAAATTTTAAATTTAGTTAAAATTTATATCAATCAATTTATATTTTTGTAATATATAATACAGATCTGAACACTAAAATAGCAGTGCGTCTAGGTTTTATGAAGAGAGAAATCGATTACGCGCAATTTCAAAGTTGCAAAGTTAATAGAAACGTGATGAAATAGTTTTTTTTTTTTTTTTTTTTTTTTAAATAGTGCTAGGAAGTTAAAAGTAACTAGTGTGATGTGGCCACCACGTGACTTTCTTCTATATAATTTTACACAAAATTTATCCAATACAAATGTTTATTAAATTATCAAATTATTTTCCATTATAAATGCAAACGATTTTTATATGACAGAATTGCTAAATGCCGAAAGATGTCAATTTTTGTGCAAATCAGAAGAAAAATTTTTTCCCCAAGTTTTTTTTCGTTAAAAGAATAAAAAATCGATAACTTCATTTTAAATTATCACAGATTCATAGTTCAACCATTCGTTTTAAAGGTATTCATGAGATCTTTCAAATGATACCCATATTGTCAGTTTACTCTCCCCCCCCCGGGGGGGTGGGAAAGATGCTCCCGCATGCACAATTTTTTTCCCTAATTAACTACTGCTATTATGAATAATTTATATTAATTTTGCAATCACACGATTAAAATAACTCTCATTATGTACATTTATACTAAATTTTGTCCTATACTGCCATGTTAAAAATTTAGAAAAAGTGCGATCACAGCGCCACCTGTTGAGCAGTTGTTCCACAAATCTAACCAACACCAATTCATGTTAGGGTCCAACTATATACCAAGTTTGTTTAAATTTCTTTCATTGGTTCGTGAGATACAGCGTCAACAAAATTTGTGATACACACACGCAGACAGACAGACATTTTCTAAAAAAGTCAAATCGTGTTCAGGAGATCCCAAAACGTGTAAATCAATCGAAAACTGGAGTTCGAAAATTTTCACGAATCCATTACTTTCTCTGTATATACATATAGAAAAAAGTAAAAAAAAAAAATAATAATAATCATAATAAATAAATAAATAAATAAATAGGGAGAAGAATTGATTGCAGGGGTAAAAATTTGGCGCAGAACTCATACAGGTATTTTTGAAGCAAATTATTTTTCTTCTTAAAGTAACATTTTTACAAGTAAGGAAAAGTTTCAAATACCGCCATGAGTTCTGTGCCAAATTTCTACCCCTGCGATTGACGCACATTCCGTACTATGTAAGTGGAGTGGCATGTATTTCAAATATTTAAAATGGAGTTAGGGGCTAGAAAAATCATGGTGTGTCCAGAAAATAAAAAACGATTTTCCTTACTTTTGAAACTGTAAAATTAAAAAGGGGAGTTAAAAAAAAAAAAGGCGTGCGCATATAATGCGATGAGGCTGGCAGTGTCCGCCCACGCCCAACATAGTGCTGGTGGAGAAGCTTCTACCGAAGGCAACAATCATTCGAAAAGACATTTTGACAGACTTCAATTTATATACTTTTTTTTTTGAGTGATATAGAAAGGAAGGACTCATTAGATGTAAAAAAAATGAAATATATCGACCGGCAAAATCTTTCTAGTTATAAATATTCTTATTAAAAAAAAAAAATCAATTACCAAATCAAGGTATTAAACAGATAAAATGCAATTTTTTTACTTTCTTTTATATGTGTACATAGAGAAAGTATCAGATTCGTGAAAATTTTCGAACTCCAGTTTTCGATGAACTTACGCATTTTGGGATATCCTGAACACGAATTGACTGTTTTTAGAAAATATCTGTCTGTCCGTCAGTCTGCCTGTGTGTCTGTGTGTGTGTATCCCAAATTTTATGAATGCTGTAACTCACGAACCAATGAACGAAATTGAACCAAACTTGGTATTTAGTTGAACCCTGACATAAACTGGCGCTGATTATATTTGTGGATGAATTCCTGAACAGGTGGCGCTGTGATCGCATTTTTTTCTGAATTTTTAACATGGCAGTAAAGGGCAAAATTTCGTAAAAATAAATGTACATAATGAGAGTTATTTTAAACGTGTGATTGTAAAATTAATATAAGTTATTTATAATAGTAGTAGTTAACAAGGGAAAAAAATTGTGTATGTGGGAGCATAGACCCCCCCCCCCCCCCCGAGGGGGAAAGTACATTTTCAATATGGGTGTCTTTCAAAAGATCTCGTTAATACCTTTAAAATGAATGGTTGAACTATAGATCTGAGATAACTTAAAAAGAAGTTATTTTTTTTTTTATCTTTTAACGAAAAAAAAAAAAAAAAACAGAAAAGTATTTCTTTTGATATTGGCAAAAAAATTGACTTTCTTTCGGCATTTAGCGATATAATTCTGTTAGATAAAAATCGTCTGCATTTATAATGGAAAATAATTTAATGATTAATTTATTTTCAATGAATTTTGTGTAAAATTATATAGAAGAAAGTTATGTGGTGGCCACATCATACTAGTTTTTTTTTTTTAAGCAACAAATCCGACATTAAAAAACAGAGTTTCAATATTTTGTTCTTACTTATCTCAATAAAATCATTTTAGAAGAGGTTTAAAGTTCTTGAAATTCTCAAAAATCTGTGCCTCTATTTCGTGAAAGTTTTTAAGAATTCATATATACCAAAAATACATAATGGGACATTTTTGAATAAATAAGTATAGAAACGATAGAGATACACACATATGCGGTTTCTCTGCATACATCAGTTCATACATGTTCGGTGAAAAAAAAACTCTTACGCGTATTTTTAAGATGAAACTCAGAAGGCATTTCATCCAAAGCATGATACTAAGAAGCTTTAATATACAAAGCCTTTAAAACATAAATATTCACAGCAGGGATGGAACACGGGCGCAGAATTCATACCGGAATCCGTTTAAGAAATTTCTCTATGTATAATATAGTTGATTTAAGTAGAAAATTTTCTTACATTGATAGTGGTATGAATTCTGCGCCCGTGTTCTATCCCTGTCACAGTAAAAAAAAAATTACATGAAAGTATGAAGTACATTTTGAAAATAGCTAAAATTGTGTAATTTTAGGGATACAAGAAGTTTAATCCTATCTAACAAGCTGAGTACGGTGAAAGTTATTTTTACATTAAAAATAAACAGCTTTCGTCTTATTATATTTAATATTTAATTTTTGTTAAACATACTATTGCAACTTCAGTATATTTTTACAGATATTCATATTTTATCAGATTAATACCTAAGATTATCTAGATTAATATTTCAGATTATTATAGATTGTTATATTTTATGAGATAATTTCATATTTTTACTTATTAATGAAACAAAACCTTAATATTTCATATGTTTTAATGTATTTTTAAACCTACTTAATTTAAATTACTGTGTTTTTATTTTTTATGTATCTGATATCGATACTTAGAAAACCTTCGAATGAAATCACAGTAATTTAAGATATAGTTATACAGCTGCAACTTATATGTTTTATTTGTTTGTTTTTTTGTTTGTTTTCCTATGGAAAATTTTTCATAGAAATTTTTCTTAAGTTTTTTAGCAGTTTTCTGCGTTTAAATTTGTTGAAACTTTCTGAAAATAAATTGCTGAGTTAAGAAATTGTACAAGTTAGCACCTATGTAGTTATTAAAAATCATGTTATTATATATATCCAGTGATGAAAGTGTTTACATTTTTGGCTTCCATTATTTCCATAGAGAAATATTTGTTATTCTTCTAAAGCCATTTTTTGTGACTGAATAGGGAAAAAAAAAAAAAAAAAAAAAAACCTCAGTAGTAGAATAATATTGTCCAATACCACAGTCCGTCGTATCCAAGGACCGATTTACTCACTTGAAGGCCCAGGGCACACATGTTCAATGTGCCCCTTTTTCTCGTACACAGCAAACAAAACAAACCGCTTATTTCCGATTCAGATGTTTAAAAATTACTTCACTTCACTTTTCATTTTAATAGTAAGAGTAAGGCTAAACAAGATCCGTTGCTTGTCTATCGGATATTTCAGTGTGTGCCTCAGATTTAGTTAGCCTTAGTAAAAGTTTGGAATGCAAGTATCGGTAGCTACAAGCCTAACGCAGGTGTATTTGCGTTTACCGATGAGTTGAGAGTTTCCTTGAAAGATCATCACGCCTATTTATAAAACAGCCCAGTAATTCCTCCATCCATTGACGAAAAACAAAAAAACAACGATCATTATAGTAAAACTTGGAAATTTTTTATTTTAACTATTTTTTAAAATGCATGACGGAATTTCTTGGGAGCCCCTTCACTGTGAGGGCCCAGGGCACATGCCCCGAATGCCCTGCCTTAAATCAAGCGCTGGTCGTGTCGGCTAATATTGTGCAAAGAATTTTCTTACCATTATCGGCCGACATTGGAGTACGTCAGACCGGCCTAATGAGAATATATATTGATTTGCAATGTTTATACTGTGTCTAAAAATGTTTTCTCTCTTCTATTTCTTGAAAAATAAAGTAAAATTTAAAACCAACAATCAAATTTTTGGAAAATTAAAGCTCCATCAGTGGCCAATTTAGGTTGAAAGGTTTAATGCCGATCGACTATTCTAGTGTCTCAGGCCTATAGGTGGAATGCCCTTCATAGGATATTTTTTTAAGTTGCAAGTTTCGTACGTAAGTACTTGCGCAAAAGTCCATATTTACACAAGTTTCGGAGAAAAACAGGGAAAACTCCAATTGGCTAAGTCGATGAGCGCCTTTCCTTTCTACCAGCTTTCAGCCAGAACCGCTCGGCCACTGGTGGGCCATGAATAGTTTAGGACAGAATTGATTGAAAAGTCGATTTTCACTGCTCGTCGATTTTGGGCCATACTGGGTTAGATTGGGTTATATTGGGCCAATATTAATGTACTACAAGGGAAAATATTTATAGAAAATAGTAATATATGTGTTCTAACTTGAGATGAAAATTCTTTCATCGTCGTCTATGTTAAGAATTATATTAGTGATTTTTAATGTCTATCCTGTAGTGCTTATAATCGTTAATTTCTTCAATTTAATAATATATCTTTTTTATTTTTATTTTTATTTATTTATTTATTTATTTTTTTTTTGGGGGGGGGGGGGATAGAAAATACATTTTAAATTTGAAAAAAAAAAAAAAAAATGCAAACGCTATTTGTTGAAACAACATTAAATAAATCTTTCAATTTCAGAAAAACTTTACGAAAAACTTTCCAATGTGATTTAAAGAAAAAAATAAAAAAATAAATAAATCTTTAGTCATTTGGAATATTTCAAGTTAATGGCATTTGTTTTTATTTTAATAGTTTCTCGAAAATATTGCTCAGAAATCATTAGGAGAGTAAAAAAACTTCCAGTTTGAAAACAGAAAGTAAAATTTAATACAAGAAAATACTTTTTAATATTTTTTCTGACATACCTGTTGAACTGAATTAAAACTCCGATTATTACAGTATTTTTCGTTTAATGCTTTTTAAATAAATTAAATTTCACAATGAATGTAATTATTTAATTTCTATAAAATTTTCTTTCTCTCTCTCTCTCTTTTTCTTTTTCCAATGGCACGATACTTGCGACTAACAAGGAAGCATTCAAAAGGTGTTGTCTTCAAAAAATATTGAAAAAAATATATGTGATTCTACTCTTCATAAAACACCAGAAAGCGAAAAAATTATTGGCTGAAATGAATTACAGCCACCACAAAAAATTATCAAAATTAAGCATATTTGGCGAGTTCACACTGTTAGGCGATTGGTTTTGAGTACTTGGCGGAGAAGAAAACACGGTTCAGTTCGTACACGGCAATCTCGGTGCTAGCAAACTGACGACAGGACGATGTATGACGACATCGCCTAACAGCGCTAAATCACCAAAAATTTTTAATTTTGATAATTTTTTGTGGTCGCTGTAATTCATTTCAGCCGATAATTTTTTCACCTTCTGGTGTTTTATAAAGAGTAGAATCACATGTTTTTTTTTTTTTTTTTCAATATTTTTTGAAGACGACATCTTTTGAATGTTTTCTTGTAAGTAAATTTAAGCATTTTAACCATACAAAACACAAGATTATATTTTACACAGTTAGTTCCAGCAGTACTAATGATTATTACAACCATGCTTTTAATTATTTTTATAGTACTGATGGAACATCTATGAATTATAAATCAAAAAATTGGTGTGAAATTGATATTTAAACTTTAAACTTCCTCACAAACCATAAAATAAATACAAACACTACTGGTTTCCCAAAAAAAAGTCGCGTTTGTGTAAAAATCTAACCACACCGTAAAATACCTCCTCAACCTTCGAGGATAATCGTGATGATTTAGGAGGAAGCTAATAAACAGTAAAAATTGACAAAAATACCGGAATTGACATGTATTTTCCTTCTAAAATTAAGTGATATAAACCTGTATAAGTAAAACTCCTGATTAACTAACATTTTACCATAGCCTCCTAAACTAGATGTCTGCCACGTGGCTCGAAAACTTGGCAACAGTTCAAGCGGTAGACAGCGCCACCTGGTACAGATTGCGGATTTTTTTATTAAACTGTCACCTATAATTTTAAGTAGTGAAATATGACATATACAATCGACGTTTCTGCGATTCTATTCGCCTTTTATGTATATTAAGTCCCACTTTTAAAAATTATTGGCGGCTGTTGAATAAAAAAATCTCGCAATCTGTACCAGGTGGCGCTGTCTAATGCTTGAGTTGTTGCCAAGTTTTAGAGCCACGCGGAAGGCGTCAAGTTTAGGAAACCATGATTCTACTTGCCAGAAAAATTCTGAAAACATTTTTTTTTTCCTCCTCTCTCTATAAACTCTTTTAAAGTATTCACTATTATTTTAGGGAGATTACGGCTTGCATTTTAAAATAACCACGTTGTCTGATTTACTATAAGACAAATAAATGTTTACAAAGGCGAATCTTTTTAAAGAAATAAATAACGTAAAAACCTGTCAGTTATTCGGATGTAGTCTGCCACGAACCGTAAGGGGATGTTTATTCGGTATTTTAAGAACAAAAGAAATTTATGTGTCAAACGGGCGTGTTGGAGGGGGAGGGGGGGGGGACTATCGAAATGGATTGTTTTTTTTTTTTTTTTTGTGATATTTTACAGCAGTTTTAATTTTCAGCAAGCTAAAATTATCTTAAATGCCATTTCGATTTAGATTTCCTGGAAAATTTGGCTAATCGTGACGAAATTGTTGGTGAAAAATCTAATTCCACAATCCTGTCTACCGCTTGGAAAAACATGTTTAATTCCATTAAATAATTTCCTTACTTTTGGTAAAAAAAAAAAAAAAAAAAAAAAAAAAAAAAAAAAAGTATCTGAAAGGAACACGATAATATTTGTAATTTAGATAAAATATAGCATAATCCTTCCATGTTACATTTCACCATTGGATTATATTACCTTTTGTGGGTGCTTTGAGTATGTACATACACTTTTTTTTTTTTTTTGCTTGAGATAAGGAATAAAGACGATGAATTATTATTTAAAAAAAAAAAAAAAAAAAAAAAAACAGAGATGTGTCGACAGGGATAATATAAAAATTTGTAAAATTATTAAGGCAATTTAATGCAAAATCTGTATTTCTGAAATGAAAATAATAATGCATACCTGCCAACTGCTACGACTTTTACACCAGATCTTTCTATAGAAAATTTTTAGAAGATTTTGTACCAACTTTCCATGAATAAGTAAGGGGAAAATTCTTTTTAATAAATACCGGTTTCAAAAATCGTAACGATTGGCAGTTATGAAATATGCTAACATACTATAAAATTTCTTGTTGTATTGCAGTTTGCTAAACTTTTGTCAAAATTTAATTTTTTTTCGTATATGTAATGTCTTTCAAATAATTAACAAAATTAAACTATAGTAATTACACACATTTTATTATGGTTACTACACTAGAGGATACATTATTTAAAGTTTTTTGTAAAATTTCAGCTATAAGTTAGTGTTATATATTTCAGGCCCAATAAAGTTTCAAAAAGTTTGGTTTTATTAATAATTCAAGCTGAAATTTAGCTTAAGAATTTTATTTTTTCTCTTTTGTCTCAGATAAGATTTTTTTTTTTTTTTTTTTTCTGTGAATAAAAGAAACTGAAATCATTTTAAGAAATTTAAACTTTAGCAGAATATTCCATAAGGTATCGTAATTTGAATTTGAAATGTAAAAGATATAAAAATGGTATATTACACTAAAATAATTCAGCATGAAAGCTATTTTAAAGTTTTTTATTTTGAAAATGTATGAATAAAGCAATGATTAGAAAACTTTGAGATAAATCTTTTTAAAAAAAGCATAAGATTATTTTACATAGAATTTTAATAAGAGGGGTATAATTTTTCTTTCTTTCTCATTTCTTTCCTTTTTTTTTTTTTTTTTTTTTTTTTCTGAAAATGGGAGGGGATTTTTCGGTATGTCGGTAGCTTTAGAAATGAAAGAAATAGTGAATGACCAAGTGATGAAGATCACGCGTGCAGCAGTAAACTTTTGTCAGCTCGCTATTTTTTTTTTTTTTTTTTTTTTAATCAGAGTTGTCGAATTTTATATTTATTCCAGAGAATTTTTACACCCGCTTTTATTTCACACCCTACTTTATTTAAAGAATAATATTCTTCACTATATAACTACAATGAATTTCAATTTTATTCCTGTCTTGTTACTTCGAGTTCAGAACTCCCTGTTATTTTCAATGCCCTGTTATTTCCCTGTTATTTTTGGCCCACCCTTTATCCCTTTTTTTTTTTTTTTTTTTTTTTTTTTTTAATCAGAGTTGTCAAATTTTATATTTATTCCGGAGAATTTTTACACCCGCTTTTATTTCTCACCCCACTTTATTTAAAGAATGATATTCTTCAATATATAACTACAATGAATTTCGATTTTATTCCTGTCTCGTTATTTCGAGCTTACATCCCTGTTACTTTCAATGCCTATTGTCTTGGCCCACCCTTTATCCCATTTTTTTTTTTTTTTTTTTCATGAACCACTACGATAATCTAAAATCCATCCCTGCACTAATAATTTTCTGCTAAATTGTGTGGTCCTACGGGTACTTGATACGCATCCACCTCTCGAATAAGAAAAATCACTATTTTTGTTATTTCCCTGCTGGTAGACAATTCTATTCCTGATTTCCTCACCCCGTTATTTACTCCTTTTATTATGCAAGGAAAAATGCAAGACCCTGACTCCGGGTGTTTTCAAACTCCAATTTGTTTGAAGTCAAATAAGGAAACGATTACACGTAAAAATATGTGATATAAAAAAAAAAAGCGGATTTAACCATGTTCTGGTGGTGTTGGTGTTAAGATTAAGGCGAACTGGCTGTACTTGGATCTTGAGCCTGTGATAAATGTGCCCTCCATGGGATCTTTTTATGGGATCCTGGCCTGTATTTACACAAGTTTCCGAGAAAACCAGGGAAAACTCCGTATGTTTAGGCCGATGAACACAACCGAGGAAAGAACACGGCACTTCACGTCTTCCAACTTCGAGAATTAAACCTCTCGGCTGCTGGTGGGCTTCGAAACAGTACTGCGAAATTTTGGGATTTTTTTATTCAAAAACTACCACTAAATTTCAATAATAATGATTATCTAATCACTTCGAATATTAGTCGTCTATTGATGTATATCAAATATCACTCCTCAAAATTACTAATGATTATTGAATAAAAAAGTCCGTAAATTCGGGAACACTGCTCCGAAATGAGTTAGCAATTTTCAACTACCACCAATAATTTTGAGCAGTGACATTTGTAATACATAATGGATGGTTTATTTACGAAGCGGTCAGTTACGAAACATTACAGTTAAAATTAGTGGTGGATATTGCATACTAAATTTGGTAACACTGATCAGAGGAGTGAGATTAAACAGTACCAGCAAAGGGTTAAAACAAAGTAACCTAACAAAAAATTACTGCTGGAGAAAAGATTCCGACGTTCCAAACAACGTCCGAAGTAAATTATAAACTTGTCAACTCTGTTTTGTACAGTAATGTCTCGTACAACGCGGGTGCAAGTTTGCCTCCTGAATATTACAATTTTATTTTTAAACACAACTAATTTTATATCAAAGCAACCGATTTATGCAAAAACTATGAAATGCTTTTGGCTTCTGTACCACAACTATGTTTATACACAAATATTTCCTGTGTTTTTATATAACAGAGCCGTAATTATTTAATCCCGAATTGTAATCACGATTTAACCACTAATTAAAATATTACATAAAAATAGTGGTAGAAAAAAAAAAAAAAAAAAAAAACAGAAATTTCTCATTAATGACAGTATCCTGAAAAAAAGGGTGGAGTATTCGAGCTCTGCTAAACCGACTCTGTGGCAAAAGAATGGGTATAATGCTTAATTTGCAAAATGTGAGCACACATTAAAGGCATGAGAGGGAACAAAATATCATTTGCTTGAATTAATTTCAACTCTGACTAAGATTGACTTCTATGTTGATTTTATCTTTTATTTTATCTTTATTTTACTATAATCCACTTGATATTTTTCATTGTTACTATACCAAGAATGTTATAATTTAATATTAGTTATTAATTGCCCTTTTAATAAATTAATAAATGACGTTTTGAAATATTGTCGTTTTTATTGTTAGGGTTCACTTTATATCCGTTACAATTTGCCACACGTGTGTTACAATTTGCCCCAAATCCGGGGCAAATTGTAACAGACAAATAATTTTGAAAAAAATTTTGTTGTGCTAAAATTAGCAAAATTAACGAAGGTTCTTTTATGAATATGATAGATGAATATGTAGGCTATAGAAAACAACAATTACAAACAGGAAACGTAAATACATTTCAATATATACTTAATTTTCCAAAAACTGTTACAACCTGTCCCACGCTCCACTACCTGCCTTTTTACTTTTTATTTCCCCACACCAGTCTTTTTTTAGAACATTTTTCTTCTTATTTATTCGCAATTACATTTTAAGATAATTTCTCTAAAAATAAAGTGGTGTGGAAAGATCGGCAGTTACTAACAATTTTACGGAATATTAATTAGAATGGTAGCAGGTGTGATTTTGTACGCCATATAATTCCGTCTTCCAACTAAGATTTCTGATTAAAACATTTATTTCACCCGCGAATTATACGCTAGATATCACGGTACTTACCAGGAAACCATACCTTATTGTAATAAATACCTATTAAAAATAACTAAACAAGCATCAATCGAAAGAGCATATTATTAACATGTTTTTTGACGCATAGAGCAGATTCCCTCGTCAGCTCGTTTCCAAGTTATAAATTCAGAAATTTTGCTAATGATCGGTGCAACTACACCTGAATCGATAAATACACGCCTTACTGAAATAATGAATGAAATTCAAACACGCAGAAATTGAAAGAACATGGCATAGTTGTTGTTTCAGGTATAAATCAGTTGCCTATTTAAGCTTTCAGATACATTTTATTGAGATATAATGTCTAAAGATTCACTGATGAAAATCTAAAAATTGATACAAATCATGGTTCTGAAAGGCTTTATCGGGATTCCTCCAACTCATTTCTCGTTACTACATTTTTATTCAAACATAAATATAGATTTCTCGAGAACAGGCTCACCTCACGACACGAGAGCAAACCAATGAAAATCACTTTCGATTATGCCCTCTCGAATCAATGACATAGTTGCCAATATTTTAATTTATTCCGGAGCATTTTTAGCCCCGCCTTTAATCCGCACCCCTTTATTTACATAATATTATTCTCCAATATATAACTGCGATAAAACAAGAAAAAAATTCTCTTAAGAAAAAAGTGATATGAAATAAAGGCGGGGCTAAAATTACTCCGGAATAAATTAAAATGTTTAGTCCAGTCAAAATAGGAAAAATAGAAAACAAAAATCGTGTAGTTTTGAAATTTTGCATACTCATAGCCGAGAGGGTCCTGAACAACATACTAAAAGTCCCCGCCCGTGGTAGGTGAGCGGGGAGCAGGGGGGGGGGCATTTAAGGGGGGGCACTTTTCAGTTTTTATTAAATATCTTAAAAACTATCGCATTTAGAGACAAAATGTCAATTACAAAATTAATCTACGTAAAATTTTCTACAACAATGTATATTACATTTGTTTGTATGATCAATAGTTTAGAAGGTATAGTGGGGTGAAATAATACATTTTCTTCAAAAATTCTTTTTTGCAATAGTAAAATCAAATAAAGTGTGCAATTAAAAGGGTTCTTGTCAAATATTTTCTAATGTACAAAGTAAATATATACATAGGGAATATGCAAGGATAATACAGCATGTTTTGTAAGTTTTAAATAATTTTAAAGCTAGCAGGCGCAAGTGGCGGTTTGAGTAAAAATACAGATAACGAAGATCCAAAACCAATCAACATTAAAAAAAAAAAAAATGTATAGTTTTGAAATTTTGCATACTCATAGCCAAGAGGGTCCCGAACAACATACTAAAAGTCCCCGACCGTGGTGGGCGAGCGGTGGGCAGGGGAGCATTTAAGGGGGGCATTTTTCAGTTTTTATTAAATATCTTAAAAACTATCGCATTTAGAGAAGACTAATTAAAATACAAAATGACTAATTCACAGAACTCTTTGAGTTAGTTTGTGAATTAAAAGATTTTTATTGGTTTCTATTGATTAAACATCAGATAGTTAACTTCATACGAAGAAAATTAAATAGCTTGAATAGATATTAAACTATATATCAAAAGAAAAAAAAGGTAAATGGTTTTAAATTTGATTGAAAATTCAAAAGTATTTTAACTCAAGCTGCCGTATAATTGTCTGAAACGGTGGCACTCAACCTGGTTCCCACGGCCGTTTCACAGTGACAATGGGAGTTTGTTCAGATACTGCAGTACTTTCATTTTCTTTAATTTAATTGACTTTTTAAAAATATTAAAACAGATTTTTTTTTTTTTTTAATTATTATTATTATTTTTTTTTTTTTTTTAATTATTATTATTTTTTTTTTTTTTTTTTTTTTTTTTTTTTCATGACATTATTAAAAACTTTTACATAAATCTCCACGATATTCTTTTGCTTTTATATTTTGTAATGTGTAACAAATTAATATGCAAAATAATAAATCCTACTACTTAATGGGATGTTTAAAAATTCTACTCTTAACACAGATACCGAAGTGGACGGTGGGTGTAGAAAGGCTGACTACCCTTAATCTAAATCTTCAGTTGAAAAGGTCAAAATGTTACAGTACTCTATTCAAAAAAAAAAAGAGAGAGAGAGAGAGAGAGAGAGAGAGAGAGAGAGAGAGAGAGAGAGAGAGAGATGTCATAATGAATATGATCTGTGCGCATCGATTATGGGAAAAATATCAAATATTTAAGTTTCCTAAATTCTATGATTTTACAAAATATGCATAAAATTTGCCTAACATATATATATATATATATATATATATATATTTTTTTTTTTTTTTTTTTTTTTTTTTTTTTTTTCTCTCTTAATACAATTTACAAGTTAAGTCTTTATTTTATAAACTTTTTATAAAAAGAATACAGAATGTAATGTTAATTTATGTATTCAAAATTTAAATAGTTAGAAATTAAATAAAAGTTAATTTTTTTGCGTCAGATTAACCACATGTTTAAATATTAATATTTTGTGATTTACACATACATGAAGCTTTTCGAATGCAGAATTTTATAATTTCATTATCGAGGATTTTGAAAATGTGCCTTGACTTAATTAATATTAAGAGCAATGTTCGATATTCTCGCAGATATATATTTATTTATTTATTTCTCAATATATTGAGAACAAAAAACTATATTTTATAAATTAGCAATGTGAAAATGATAAGATTTCCTCGTAAACACAAGAAAACAATTAATCGCATGAACACAAATAAAATAAATACATAATAATAGAACTTTATTACGAATCATACTTTTAAAATGTTCTCTCCTCTCTGTTCCTGTTAAAATTCTTTGTATAATTATCAGTCTAAGTTAACAAAATTGTGTCAGATTGCAGTTTTTTTTTTTTTTTTTTTAAAGAAAAAGGAAGAAGATAAGGAGGAGGAGGAAAGATCAAAACGAATAGAAAGCATATTTAACATTAATACCCTTTAAACACTGGAAAAGGGCGGGGTTTCGTATTGTGTGTCATATGGCAGTTGTAGAGTGCCAGAAAATTACTTTATGTAATGAAACTTTTCATTTAAAGGGTATTTAAAGCAGCATTATATTTTATACATAGACTATTCAGAAAAAAAGTACCATTCATCCGGTTCATGAAAAATAAAGAACATTTTCTGGCATTGCTCTATGTATATACATTCTTGTCAACCTAACCCGGAGGATTACTGGTCCCGCCCCTTTCCGTGCATTTTTTTCACATCAGTCTTTGAAGAATATTATTTCTTTATTTGACAGGTTAAGCGCGCCATGTCAGCCATCGGTGGCTGACACTGATCTTTCCATTTAGGCCAAGTCAGCCGACAGTGTAAAATATGATATAAAACTACAGACTTTACATAGTTTTAAGTAATTACTGACAATTTATTTAAAATTTATTTCCCTTTTTTTTTTATTTTTTATTATAGGATTTTTATAGGATTATATCGTTAAGGCTTAATGGGGTTTATTGAAACTCGATAAACATAACACGCTTCTAATCAGTGCGTGCGGCCTGAATGGATTTCCATAAGAATTTGCGTGGCGCTCAATGAGTTAATCATAAATGTATTTCAAGTTAATTACTCTAAAAATTAAATTGTGTACACAAAGGGGCGGGAACTAAAAATGTTACGGGTTAGGTTGGCAAGTATGCATATATATTTCGCTTGATTTATAAAAAAGTATAACACATTTTCTTCTTTTTTTTTTTTTTTTTTTTTTTTAGTATTTTGTGTTTACATGTCCTATTAAAAATAAATACAATATTCATATATAAACATTTCATACGGTAATGTATATAAACATATTGATTAAAGAAGTTTTGTTGATATTATATAATTATTTTTCTATCTGTATAGTATTATGTGTACCGGAAAGTTCTGTCGGTTTGAATTAAAATACTGACATCGGAAATTTATCCTGGATAAAATTTAAGATATTCTTAGATAACTTATAAGATGGTTATTTGTAAAGTACCATGTAAACACTCTTAAACAGAAATTTCTGGTTTCATTTTATTAATTCAAAACGACATAACTTTCCGGTACACCTAATATAAATATTAACACAAATATATTTTATAAATTTTGCAGCATCGAAAAACAGCAACATAGCTTCCATATCAAAGCTTAATGTAAGTAGGACGTAAGCGTACTGTAGCTAGTTGTGAAATAAAAAAATATATATAATAATAATAATAATAATAACATTTAATTTTCTGAGATACATGAGAAAGAAATATTTTAAAATACAAACCCCCTGTTACTTCATTATAGTGAAATTATGAAATTGTTCATTGCAAAATTATCTCATAAAGTATTATTTATTTTAAATATTAATTAAATATATGGATAATGAAGATTATAGATTTTATTTTTATTTGACACATGATTTAAAATTATATTTCCGTCAATTGTAGTGGTCATTTCCTGCGAATGGAGCTTTATACTTTCTTTAACATCTTGGTTTCTAATTGAAGTTGACTAACAAAATTAAGTCTGTTTTACAAAATACGCAAAAATTTTAATTTTTTTTTTCTTTTTTAATTGACAGTTTTATAAAGCTGTCAAAAAAAAAAAAAAAAAAAAAAAAGGGAATAACAGTGGGAAAAATAAATTAAAATGATGTTTATTCTGGTTTTAGTCAGGTGATATCACTTGTGCTAAATAGCTGGATCCGCCCTCTTTTAAGATCAGGTTCAGCTCATCATTAAAATATTGTTTTTAATATCTGCCGCACCAAAATTTTCAAAACACAAATGCCAATTTTCATATATTTTGAAATCTTCCCGTTTTAACTTTAAAAGCATTTAGATTAATTTTGACCCATTCTTGCCGTCAGGAGGCGGGCTGTTCTTCCACTGGGAGATCGTCTGCCTATTTTTATGTTTTATTGATTGGCAACATGGTTTTTTCTGATGAAAAAAAGTTTTGTTTTTCTGTTGTAAAAAAGAAGGAATGTGAATCCGTAAGGATATGAAAGAGCGTTCTGACGCTCGACAGCTAATATTAAATATTGTGATAGCTGCAGATATTAATGAAACAATTATGTATTATAAATGTAAATAGTGCGTCTAATTAAACGTTTGTGTCGTGAAACTTGAGCTGTGTTATTTTCGACTACTTTGTGATTACTTAGAATAAGCCGGCGAAAAAGAACAAGACCTGTCAGGTAAGAAATATTTTATCCTCTTTCTTATGAAATTTATAAAACCTGACGGGACATTTAATGGCGCCCGTTCACAGGGACGCCGGTAGAAAAATTTGTTCTAAGTAATAAATTCTAATTTGTTCTAATGAATAAAGTATAGAAATAGAATATAATTTATTCTAATTGAAATATGATCTCATTTTTATGAGGAGATAACATTAAAAATTTGAAATACTTTTTGTAAGTATTATTGAGAATAATTTTGAAAACATAAAATGTATGCTTATTTTTGAACTGCTCATTTGATATTTGGAACAATATGAAGAATTTGTTTATGTTGAAGAAAATGTTAATACATATTCTATGAATGCATATTTTGATTTTACATTGATTTTGCATATTTTGATTTAATAAAGAAGATTATTATTTTATATGAAAATTGTTATTTTGAATCAAAGTGTTTCGAAAATTGAATGTTTTTGTTCTCAAAACATTATTTAGAATTCTAAAATTTCTTCCCAGAATTACTTTCGATTTCGGAATATTTTTTGTTCTCGTTTTATGAAGCTTCGATTTGAAGTGTTTGTTTATTATTTTATCAGTCTTTGTTTGAATTATGGAAGCCGCAACTAAATTACGCGGTTCTTATCGAGGTACCTTTACAAAATTTACTGAAAAGGTAAAAAACCTTTTAGAAACTGAAACTTGTGACATCGATTCTTGTGCTGGGTTCTTAGCACAGTTACAAGAAAAATATTCCAGAGTTGAAACGCTTGATAAAGAAATTCTTCAAATTTTACAAGGTGATGAAAAATGTACTCAGACCATGTTGGATAGCGAAATCGAAAGTGCTGATAATTATAGTAGTACTTATATTGATTTAAAAACAAAACTTGAACGTAGAATAAATTTACCTTCGGATTTAAATTCAAGTGTACTTGAAAACGAAAGTAATTCTAAAAGAAGTTTTAAGTTACCAAAAATTGAATTACAAAAGTTTGATGGTAATTTAAAGGACTGGTTATCATTTTGGGGATTATTTAAGAAAATTCATGAAGATCCAAATATTTCGGAGGTAGATAAATTTCAGTATCTACTTCAATCTACTCAAAAGGGGTCTAGAGCCAGAGAAGTCGTAGAATCTTTTCCCGTAACAGCTGAGAACTATTCACAAGCGGTTGATTGTTTACATACAAGATTTGGCAGGGAAGATGTACTAAATGAAGTTTATGTTAGGGAATTATTAAGCCTTGTGCTAAGTAATACTGTAAATCAGGAACATAAATTACCAATTGTGAAGCTTTATGATAAATTAGAAACACAGTTACGATATTTAAAAATGCTTGGTGTAACAAGCGATAAATATGCCTCAATGTTATACCCGTTAGTTGAATCTTGTTTACCAATAGATCTTTTGCGTATTTGGGAAAGACACTTGAATTCTGTTTCTCTTAGTTCGGAAGATAAATCTTTTAATAAATTAGAAACTTTAATGCAGTTTTTACGTAATGAAATTCAAGGTGAAGAAGAAATTAATTTAGCGACAAGTGGATTTGGTTTTGAAAACAAACCCAAGAAATTTAACACAATGAAATCTAAAAATTTTCTAACACACAATAAAGTTATTCCAACAGGTATGGAACTTTTAACCTCGTCCCAAAGTAAACAAAACCGAGAGCAAGAGTGCGTGTTCTGCGATAAGCCACATCTAAGTGCGGAATGTAGAAAAGTAGCAAACTTGACTTATGATCAAAGAAAACAAAATGTTATGAAACGGGGAGGCTGCTTTCAATGTTTAAAATTGAACCACATTTCTAGTTCGTGTAGAAGTAGATGTAACTGTGCGATTTGTGGGAAACCCCACCATACTCTTCTCTGTAAGAATGATCCGAAATCAGCTGCGCACGCGCAAAGGGTTAAAAATGACAAGAATACTTCCGATCAAGATACAACATTATCAAATGTTTCATCAACTCCCAGTGTTTTGCTACAGACACTCGTGATTAATTTAAGAGGTGAAAACAGAATTTTAAAATTTCGGGCGATTATTGATTCCGCTTCCCAAAGGTCTTACATCTTAGAAAACACTGCAAAAAAGATTGGATACAAGCCAATAAGAAAAGAAAAACTGAAGCATTCCTTATTTGGTGGTTCGAACACGAATACTTTGACACACAATGTTTACAAAGCTTACCTTTCTGATGTCAGCGAAACTTATCGTTGCAATTTTGAAGTTTTGAGTCAGCCTACAATTTGTTTTACTATGCCACCGGTCACTCAAGAACTGTGTGAAGATGATTTATCAGGTACGGGGATATATTTAGAAGATTGCCTTAACCCCATAGAGCTCCTTATAGGTGCAGATGTAGCTGACAAATTAATGACAGGAAAGCTGGAGAATCTGAAATCCGGCCTGACCGCTATTGAAACAAGGCTAGGTTGGACTGTTATGGGACGCACTAAGAAGTTTACTGAAGATACTGAAAACCTTGTAGTCACTTCGATGTTAGCTAGAGAAGTAAAAATTTCTGATCTGTGGGAACTAGATGTCCTAGGAATTAAGGATCCTGCAGAGAAACAGTCAAAGGAAGAACTAGAAGAAGCATCCAAAAATCATTTTGAAAAAACTCTAAGTAGAGATGATGACGGACGCTATGTTGTAAAATTACCATGGATAGAAGGACACCAAGAACTCCCAGATAACAAAACAATTGCTGAACGAAGGCTAAAATCAACTGTGAGGACTCTGAAGAATAAGGGTCTTATTGAAGATTATGAAGAAGTTTTTTGTCAGTGGCTTGGTGAAGAAATAATTGAAGAAGTAAATACTGATGAATTCGAGAAGATAGATTGCCATCATCTGCCTCATAGAGCAGTTATAAAAGAGCATTCAACGACAACAATTCGTCCTGTTTTCGATGCTTCTGCAAAAGAAAAGAACAGTTACTCTTTGAACGATTGCCTAGCTAAAGGTCCAAACTACATGGAGTTGATTCCTAACATTTTGAATAAATTTCGTTTGAACAAGTATGGGGTAGTATCAGACATTCGCAAAGCATTTCTACAAATAAGAATAAATGAAGAAGATTGTGATTTTCTAAGATTTCTGTGGTGGGATGGCGGTGATCCTAATAAAGTGAAGATTTACAGACATCGTCGAGTAGTATTTGGGGTAAACTGCAGCCCATTTCTTTTAGGAGCTACTCTAAATTTCCACCTAAGTAATGTTCCAGATTATTTGCAAGAGACTGCTTCTAAACTTAAAAACTCTATGTATGTCGACAACTGTGTTACAAGTTGCAGTTCCGAAGAAGAAGTAGTTAATTTTATGGCACAATCTAAAGAAATCATGTCAGCGGGATGTTTTGATCTTAGAGGATGGATAGGTAATGGTCTACCACCAAGTGTGTACGGAATTCCTGAAGAAGATTTTCCAGAGACTGTCTCAGTTTTGGGCTTAAATTGGAATATTTTGGAAGATACTCTATACTGTAGTTTAAAGTTTGATGAGTGCGAAAATGCAAATCTAAGTAAGCGATTTATCCTGTCCTTAGCAAGTAAGATTTTTGACCCCATTGGGTTTCTCTGTCCTGTCACTTTAATTGCAAAGATCATAATGCAAGAATGTTGGCGTAGGAAACTGCCCTGGGATGCCAAGCTACCAGATGACATCGAGAAAAAATTTCTGAAATGGGAAAATGCATTAAAATGCTTGGAAGGCATTAGAATCCCTAGAAGGATATTAGAAAATCATGCTCTAAATACAAATGTGTCATTCCATGTGTTTTGTGATGCATCAAGCCACGCTTATGCAACTTGTATATATATCAGAGAAGAAAATAATTTTCATGTGAGATGTCAATTGGTTCAAGCTCGTGCTCGAGTAGCACCCTTGAAATCAGTCTCCATACCGAGACTAGAATTATTAGCATGTTGTTTAGGTGTTAGATTAATGAATTCTATAAAAGGAGACTTCTGTGACAGCCAAGTTCAAACTTTCTATTGGTCTGACTCCATGAACGCATTGTTCTGGATAAAAAATCAAGAACCATGGGGAGTATTTGTGCTGAATCGTACCAGAGAAATAAGATCTTTGAGTCATCCCAACGACTGGAGATACGTCCCGGGTAACTTAAATCCAGCTGACCTTCCATCAAGAGGTTGCAATGCTGATGCTTTACTCAAATCCCTTTGGTGGGAGGGTCCGGAATTTTTGAAGACACCAACGAGTCAATGGCCGAGACAAGAAATCTCACCCGAAATACAGATTGTCAATTCAGAAAAAAAAAGTTCGATCATTTCTGCTCTAAGTACTGAAACTACTGAGAAGTTTTATGAGAGATACTCGTCTTACGTGAAATTATTAAGAGTTACGGCATGGATATACAGATTCATCTCGAATCTTCGAAATCATTCTAAACGAAATTCTGGGGATCTTACAAATAAAGAACTTAAACATGCTGAATTAATCCTGTTAAAGATGGTTCAAAGGGAAGACTTTCCTAAAGGAATAGATGATCGTTTACGAAAACTTCATCCCACCGTTGACAAAGATGGCCTTCTAAGGGTAAAGTCTCTTATACTTAGAAGTAAAGATAATACAGACTTTCGTTTGCCTATCATTTTACCAGGAAATCATTACATCGTGCAGAAATTGATAGAATGGAAACATAACGAATTAAACCACGCAGGAGTACAAATATTGATGAACCATCTCCGAGAAAAATATTGGATTCTCAGGTGCAGAAAGTCCATACGGCAAGTTACCTTACGTTGTATAAGATGCAAACGCTTCACCGTAAATTCTGTTCAGCCTGAAATCACCGCCTTGCCGGAAGACAGGATCAGAGATGCTGCTATCTTTGAAATTACCGGGGTTGATTTAGCCGGACCTTTGTACTTGAAAAATGGTAAAAAATGTTGGATTGTGCTGTACACCTGCGCTGTTTACAGAGCGGTACATCTTGAATTATTAACATCATTATCCTCTGAAGCATTTTTGCAAACCCTGCGAAGATTTGTAGCGAGAAGGGGTCGACCTTCTGTAATATACAGCGATCGAGGCACAAATTTTTCAGGAGCTTCGAAGCTATTTACTGATCCTATACTTGCAAAAATACGGAAGGAAGCCCTAGTACAGAACATAATATGGAAGTTTATCCCCCCAGCTTCACCATGGTGGGGTGGCTGGTGGGAACGCTTAATAGGCTGTACAAAGCAAATTTTGAGAAGAGTATTAGGACGAGCAGCTCTAGATTTTGAAGAACTTTACACAATTATATGTGATATCGAATGTTTGATGAATTCCAGACCATTAACTACTATTTCTGAGGATCCCGATGATTTAATTCCATTGACTCCGAGCATGTTTTTGCAAGGAATTAAAGAAACTGGTCTTTCTGACCTAGATAACTTCGAAAATGTGAATTTAAAAAGAAGACTTCGATATTTGCTAAAATTGAAGAAAGATTTACGGAAAAGATTCAGAATTGAATATCTAGGACAATTAAAAAATTCAAAGGGTATCGCTAAGACTGACAAAAAAATTGCTGTAGGAGACATAGTTCTCGTCGGTCATGATAATCAAAAAAGAATCAACTGGCCATTAGCCAGAGTTGTGGAAACTTATCCTGGTAAAGACGGAATAGTTCGAGTGGCAAAAATCAAGACAGAAAATGGGTTTTTGATACGCAAAGTTCAAAGACTTTATCCGTTAGAGATCTCTTCTGATGAATCTAGTGATTTTCGTGCAAAGTATGCTGCAAATGGAACTTTGATACCTACTCGTTCTACACCGAAAAGATGCCCTGATCCCTCTGAACTGTCTAGAACTGTTTCAAAGAATGTCAAGAAATCTGTTGAGATACCTGACGAAAAACAACGATTTACCAGGAGGTGTAGATCCATTAGAGCTCCAGATAGACTGAATTTATAATTGACTGATAGAACTTTTATTTACCTTTTTTTTTTTTTTTTTTCTTTTCTCTCTGTTCCTTTTCATTTTGCTTGATGTAATGTTTATTAATATGTCTTTTTTCTCTTTTTACTTTCCGAACACTATAGTGAGGAAAGTATTGTAATCATGTCAAAAATCCGAATTCGAGATTTTGATGTTTCTATACGTTTCGAGGTCCAACGAGTCCGTTTTCACTATTTTTACGATGATGTATGTATGTGTGTGTGTATGTATGTGTGTATGTATGTGTGTATGTATGTGTGTATGTCTGTGAGTGAACACGCTAGCGTCTAAACGCTTTGTTCGAATAAGCTGAAAGTTGGTACGTATATTGTAAGTCACCATAGTACGAACCCTAAAGATTTTGGTGAATCTAGCACTTATAGTTTTTTTACAGGGACACAAAGAAAAATTCTTTATCATTATGGCCAAGGGACCAAAATCTTAAAAGTGCGATAGCATCTAAACGCCTTATTCAATTGAGCAAAAACTTTATACACATATTATAGGTCACAGATACTCAATCTGTATAGATTTTGGAGAATCTAGCACTTATAGTTTTTTTACAGGGACACAAAGAAAAATTCCTTGCCAAATTTTTAAAAGTGCGATAGCATCTAAACGCCTTATTCAATTGAGCAAAAACTTTATACACATATTATAGGTCACAGATACTCAATCTGTATAGATTTTGGTGAATCTAGCACTTACAGTTTTTTTACAGGGAGACAAAGAAAAATTCTTTATCTTTATGGCCTATGCGACCAGCGATAGCATCTAAACGCCTTATTCAATTGAGCTGAAAATTTGTATGAATATTATAAATCACTGTTGCACTAACTATAAGCATTTTGGTGAATCTAGCATTTATAGATTTTTACAGGGACACAACGAAAAATTCTTTATCCTTATGATCTAAGGGCTCAAAGTTCAGTAGCGTTAAATAAAACCTCGTGTGATATATGGAGAAAAATACTCAAACACTCTGTTATGGTTTTCTCTTTTTTGTTTGTTTAGCAACTCCTCTTTCTTTATTTTATCTACAAAACTGTTAGTTACTCAATGTTCGGAAAGTCGAGTGGAGTCACTCCAGATTTTTTAGTTTGATTTTGTACAAGATTGCCGGAATCAAAGGTGGGAGAATGACCCATTCTTGCCGTCAGGAGGCGGGCTGTTCTTCCACTGGAGATCGTCTGCCTATTTTTATGTTTTATTGATTAGCAACATGGTTTTTCCTGATGAAAAAAAGTTTTGTTTTTCTGTTGTAAAAAAGAAGGAATGTGAATCCGTAAGGATATGAAAGAGCGTTCTGACGCTCGACAGCTAATATTAAATATTGTGATAGCTGCAGATATTAATGAAACAATTATGTATTATAAATGTAAATAGTGCGTATAATTAAACGTTTGTGTCGTGAAACTTGAGCTGTGTTATTTTCGACTACTTTGTGATTACTTAGAATAAGCCGGCGAAAAAGAACAAGACCTGTCAGGTAAGAAATATTTTATCCTCTTTCTTATGAAATTTATAAAACCTGACGGGACAAATTTATTTTATTTTGAATTTTTAAATTTAGACGTTTAAAGTCTTTTAAATGAAATTTCAGGATTCTGTAAGATCAGTATCTATATATTTGAAAGTAATAAGACTATTCCTTTGTTTTTAAATTTTTATTCCATAATAACTGTGACTTTGATTTCGTGATTAGGAAATTAAAAATAAATACTATTGAGATATGTTCCAATAATAGATCTTATAAACTTAAAAAAAAAAAAAAAAAAAAAAAAAAAAAAAAAAAAAGCAATTGTTCACTATTTGATCCTGTATTAAAAAACTTTTAATAGAAATTTGATATTTTATTATGTTACATTATGGGATAAATTTTAAATAACACAAAGCTTACAAACGGTACAGTAACCAAATGCTAATATGTCACAACAAAATTTAAACAGAAAATTCATGGAAAAAAATCTTTTATAAATTATTAAATATTCATAATAATAATAATAAAACGATTGTCGAATGCATAATTGTTGTTTCATGCAATCAGTTTCACTGTACCGTGTTTTCTAAAACATGATATTTAACTAGAGTTGTGCGTACTCTTGAATATTGAAATGCGAAAAAGAGTGTAACAGGGTTAAAATAGAATTATAGCTGTGAAAAACTAGAAAAAGATATTTAATACTTATGAAGAAAGACTTAACATATTAAGATCGGATATATTCCTCTCTTGTACCGTAAGCCACGCCTTTTCACAAATTTTCTAAAACTTTATAACATAACACAAAACAATTTTGAATATTTGTAATTAAATCATTTAAGTTTTGTCTTCAATAATCTATGTAGTAAATACCATTGTGATTCATGCATACCAGCGTCACATATAGAGTCAAATAGGAATATGCAAATTAGTCTTTTTTTTTTTAAATAGTGTTTCAGCGAATCAGGGGCGAGGCTTCTTTTCTTTTGAAATTCTTTCACAATCCCTCGCCTACATTGTGATAACTTTACAAAAACATGCCAATTTGTATAATAAACATCGAAATATTGCTTAGGAAACAATAAAAATAACATAAAGGTAAATTAAAATAGTTTTCCGTCAAATTATATACAAACATTTACTTATAGAGAATACAGATTATAACAAGTGACGGCCACCTAACAGGAATAAAAAGTGAAATATCACTGTAACTCAAAAAATAATGTTAGGAACAACGAGCTGTAAATTTGGAAACCCATGTTTTTGATGATGCCCGTTCTATTCGTGCAAAAATTAACATAGGTCATAATTCATAATTTTTTCAAAGATGAATTTATTAATCAAAATAATTCAAAAAATGTTTTTTTAGCAAAAATTTGCATGGAATATGTTTGGGTCACTTCATTATAACGAATAAAAAAAACGGAATTTAAATATCATAATTATTTCGGAAGATGATTTAATGTTTGTCACATTCATTTAACATTAGCATCCCCAAACTTTGACAGCTTATAACTCTATGAAAAATTGAGCGAAATATATATAAACTATACCGTTTTCCGCGATGATTTGATCCAAAGAATTCAAATAAATTATAAAAAAAGGGGGGTTACCATTGAAAAAACTGAAGTTGATGCCAGTTGTAATATGTAGACAACCCCTTAAGCAAAATCTAACTATACCATTTTTAAACTATACCCAATATTCAAATTTGTACAATCAATATACTATAAATAGAGATATTTCGATTCCAAAGAGTATAATTGTAATTATAACGTATATCCGTTTGATTTATAAACGTGAATACAGAAAATTTTGTTTTGAAATATTGTAACTCGGGAGAATAACGCCCCCTTACTGTCAAAAAGACAAAAACATGCGGGAGAGCAAACAGTTTTCCAAAACTAACTAAATTACGAAATTTAGGTGGCAACACTTTGTTTTAATTCATTTCAGTTATTTAAAAAAGTACATGGCCCAGTTTTACGGTTAAAGAAATGAGATTAAAAAAATTAAAATTAAAATTAAAAATTAAAATTACAAAAGAAAACTAAAAATTTTACAGATTGAAGTTAATAGTCTTCCGTACTAAACTAAATTTTGTCTTTAACAGATTTTATATATATATATATATATATATATATTTTCTTAGTTATCTACAAAGTAAAATACTTATTTCTATATGTAAAAGGGAGAAATTGGCATTAAATATGTTGGTATAAAAACGGGTTTAGTAGAAAAAGATGAAAATTTCTCTTTCCTGAAATGTTCTGAAAGAAAAAAAAAAGGGGGGGAGGGGGGAGGGGGCGCAGAATTTTGCTCTACTATAAATATAGCATGCCTGCCAACATCCTAATTAATATTTCCTAGTATTATTAGTTTTTTTTTTTTTTTCACAACAGACTTTTTTAAGAGTATCTTTATTCTTATTCAAGTGCAATTATATTTGGAGAGAATTGCTTTAAAAATAGAGTCGTGTGGAATAAAGAACAGGTGCTAATGCTTCGGAATATTAATTGGAACATTCGCAATTATGAATATTGTTGTGTAAAAATCATGAAAAGAGGTTTGCAGAGTTGAAAATATTTTAACACTTTTGCGACCACTGACGTATATTCACGTCATTTGAAAATCTGTAAATCCTTCCGTGGGCGTTTCCTTCGCAATTTGCATGTTATTTTTTTTCCCCAAGAATATACCCAATATTCAAATGTGTACAATCAATATATTATGAATGCAGATACTGCTATTCGAAAGATTATAATTATAATGTATATCCATATGTATTATAATTGTGAATACACAAATTTTTGTTCTGAAATATTGTAACTCGAGAAAATAACGCACAGGCGGACCTTACTGTCAAAAACCCAAAAACACGTGGTTGCGAAAGTGTTAATTCATTCCGGAGCATTTTTAGCTCCGCTTTTATTCAATACCACTTTTTTTTTTTTTTTTTTTTTTTTTTTTTTTTTAAGAATTATTTTTTTCTTGATTTACCGTAGTGATATAATGCTGAAAACTTGTTCTGGAAATAAAATGGTGTGAAATAGGAGTGAATTTAAAAAATGCTCCAGAATAAATTAAAATTTTGGCAATTATAGAGACTTTTCAGACATCAGGGTTTACATGAAATTTAATCTGATCAAGTAGGTAGGTAAAAGTGTTAAGAAAAAACTAATAATGCATGTAGCTAATATTATTCATTCTGAGCTCTTTTATGTAAAATACAGATCATGTATTGTCAGAAATGCTAACTTATGTTAACAGAGCTGCCAACCAAATCTGGCAAATTGTTAGCACCGTCCGTTTTCCTACACCACTTAATTTTTCTAGTAATTATCTCCAAATGTATTTACAGTGAATGAAGAAAACAAATACTCTAAAATTTAAGTCGTGTAGAAAAAGGGGCGGTACTAACAATTTGCCGGATTAGGTTGACAGCTCTGTATTAATTATTCTGGAGCATTGTTAGTACCGCCTTCTTTACCATGCCTTTTTTTTTTTTTAACCCAAATATATATTTTTCTTATTTTAACGTACTTACTTTTTGGAGAAAATTACTTCACACATTAAGAGTTGTGGAATAAAGGTGGGTCTACAGTTTTTCTAATTAAATTTTAAAAGTTGGCAACTATGTAATGTATTCAAATATGATCTTATTTCCGTTGATAAATCCGCTTAAATAAAATAATCTAATATTTAAGCTTTGCGAGTTCTTTAAATTAATATACTTTTCATGAAGTTTGCTTTGCAAACATTAGTGAAAGGCGTAAATAAATTGCCTTTTTTCATCTATCTTTAATAAAAGCAATAAAATTAAAATAAATAAACAAATAAGCACAATAAAAAAGAAAATGAAAACTAGAAATAGGAAAATAACTGATTTTATCAACTTATACTACATTAAACAATCAACTTTGTTCTATTTATTTATTTATTTTTATTTGCTTTGTTTTTTTTTTTGGTAAAATATGATTATAATTAAATTAATGACAAACACTGAAATTCTCAAGATATTTCTTAAAGAAAAATAATTTTATTTATGAGTGTATTGAAATGCATATAAATACCTTTTTGTTCTTTTTCAATGGTACGTGTTATTTCTTTTTATAGTGCAACATGCTGGATAATGTTTCAAAGGACTACTTCAATCTGCCATGCATCGCATGTTAAAACAATTTAAAAAATATTTTATTTACACCTTTATTTCTATAAAGAAATATTGTCTTAAATAAATAAAGTTGGTAGACTGTTACGAGGATTCCCTAGAAAGATCGTCTTTTACAGAAGTCGCTTGTGTCTTTCACGGCAACAAGTGATGAGTGTTGAGCAGACGACTTGTGCTGCTGCAAAACACGTTAAATTCAGCAGCAGCAATTTGAGCGCGTCCAATCACGTGACTTGATAGAATAACCATACGCCAAAAGCAACTTTGCAGAAAACACTGAGCTGAAAACGTTCAGTCGAATGGCGTACGGTCGCAGTGTTTTCTTTTCACTATCTTTCTTGCATTGAACCACGGAGTAAGAAATAAAGGGCCAATTAATAGCGAACGCCTAAACATCTTTTCATTATATTATTTTTTATAATGTACTTCAACAGAACAAATATAGTGGATGTGGAAAATTATTTTTATTATTTAAAAACTAACGACTTTTGGGGAAAGTGTATTTCTCACGGTTCTCGTTCTATAGTGAATTTCTTGTAATTTTTTAAATGAAAATTAAAACTAATAGATAAATAAATGATATTATTACAGCCAATGTTATTTATTTTTAAGATAATAATCAGTGCAATAGACATATTAATGCTTCCGTTGACCGCATGCTTTTATCTTTTTGACAGTAATTTCCGCCTGTAGGTGTTATTCTCTCACGATACAATATTTCAGAAAAAAAAATTCTGTATTCACATTTATATTACATATGAATATACATTATAATTATATTCGTTCTAATCAAAGCATTTGTATCCTTAGCATATTGATTGTACAGATGTGAATAATGGGTATATTCTTATAAAAAATAACAATAGTAACAATAATAATAATAACATTCAATTTGTAAAGGAAACGCCCACTGGCGAAGTTACAGATTTTCAAATGACGTGATTCACGTCAGCGGTCGTGGAAGTGTTATTATTGGTAAAACTGCACTGTAACATACTTGTCATCCGTCTCTTATGAACCGTACAACTTTTTGTACCCGCCTTTTTTTCACACCAATAATTTTTTAGAGTAATTTTAGTCTTATTTAATCGTAACAACAATTGAAGAGAATAACACTAAAAATACAGTGGTGTGAGAAAAAGGGAATTTTTGAGGGGCGTTAACAATTGTACGGTTATTAATGAGATGGTTGGCAAGTATGACTGTAAGTAATTTTACTAGGTAGTATACTAAAGATATTACCCTTATTCAGAAATATATTAAATATTAAGCTCATTTTTCAAAGAGTAATTTAAAGAGAAACAATCTAGTTAGAAAACTTTTCTTTACACTCAAGACAAAAATTCCTACCTAATACTTTTTTTTTTCTTCTCTCTCTCTCGCAGGTATGGAACACTGGCGAAGAATTCATACTGGTAATTGTTTATGAAATTTCTCTGCTTATAATATCATTGATTTAAAAAGTACGAAATTTTGTTACATTCATGGTGGTATGAGTTCTGCGCCCGTATTCCATCTCTGCTCTTGTTATCTGTTTCATTTGTTCCGCAGAAACTGAACCCTTATAAAATAAATATTTTACGACATTTGCGTCAAGTCGTAAGTAGAAATATATGCCGAAATATATTTTATCTTGTTATTTTTTTAAATGGTTTAGTATATTAAAACAAAAAAATTCATTTCATTATTATTGTTATTAACATCAGAGAGAATGTTTTATAAATAATAGTTTTGAATTAAAAGAGAGAAAGAGAGAGAAAAAAAAATCTAGCAAAACTAGAGAATGCATTGGTCGATATAAGTAATTCTGGATGTGAATCACCGTTACAGTTTAAACACCATTTACCAGATTTGAACACTGCAAAGAATCTTTCCCAAATTTCTCGTATGTGCCTCCCCGTCTCGAAATTCTCGAATTTACATTAAATCTGATTAAGTTCGCCAGAAAAAAATACTTAGAAAATAAGAATCGTGCTGGTAGTTAATACTGTTTGTACTTTGATTTCTTTAGTATAAAATTTAGATAAAAATATGTATTATAATTTTATTATTCAAATTCAGTAATCTTTTTCTTCTTTAATAAATCCCTCAAATACAGTAATATTTAATTAGCTGAACCTGATTTTAATATATCCTTCATGAAATTTGCTCGTTCGTAATAATAATAATAATAATAACACGTAAATTGCATTGTTTTCCAAATCTATTGATTTAATCGAAGAAAATTGCATAAGGTCGTAATTAGAAACATTTCTTTCTGAGGGAGTTCTAATTTTAATGCGTAATGCTTTAAAAATTAAGTACAGCCAGGGCCTGATTAAGGGGGAAGCTCGCTCATACCGGAATTTTTTTACAATTATTTTTTACTTCATGTCATAAAAATTCCACGCTTTGACGAGGAAATATTTTTTATAAAAAATGAACGGTGTAAAACAATCCAATTTACGCACCGTTATTAGACACCAGAATTCTTTTAAAATAATTTTTAATGAAAATTTTCTGTTTATTATAGGAGGAAAGTATCTGTTAAAAAATAACGGTGTAAGTATAAATAATGTCTGAAGAGCGAGCTTCCCCCTTAATCAGGCCCTGAGTACAGCTGAAAACTGTTTGACAAATCTCCAAAATTTCGGTGTTGTAGAGAGTGACTGGGTTCCTTAAAATTCCATTTTGCTGCGGATTTGAAATTAACCTAAACAATGAATGTTATACAATAATTCATTTTTATTTGTTCTGGTCTTTGGTAAATAATAAGTATAGTGAATATAATGACAAAAACTGTAATATAAGAGAGATTTTTGAAAGGGGAAAAAAATGTAAGTGCATGAAATTTCATATACATATCTTTTTACTCGTTCTTATTACTATTTTATTTTGCTTTGTACCTGCTTGTAAAAAACAAATTACTGGGTGAAATCGAAAGCATGTATTACATTAAATGTATAATATTTTCCTCACACCGTGAAATATTTTAAGCTATAAAGTTAAGTATTTAATTAAGCACGGAAACTGAGCAGTAATTAGTGGAGACTGATATCAAAGCTTCACAGGCGTCCTTCGAGGCAGCAGGTGATGATTTTATAATACACCGTTCATAAGGAAACTTAACTCCTGAAATTATTTTACCAGGGATATGCAATTTCGTAAATGCGCGAATTTTTAGCTATCCGCGTTTGTAATGGTCGATAGATGGCGTTTTCCCAACTGCAGTTGTTAGTAAATATTGCCACGTGTATTTATTATTGTGCTTTCTTGTTGTTCTATCATTGTTTCAGCGTGAAAGCTATCAGTGGTAGGATAATTTCACCTTAGCCCACCAGAGGGCGAGCATTTCATTACAATCGAGGATTTGAGATTCCTCGCGTGCTACGTCATGAGGAGTACAGATCAAATCTTGTTTACATCTTAAATAACTGTGCTTAAATTGTGATTTAATTTTTTTCTTTTTTTTTTTAATCGAATTTGTTTAAATGTACCGTATGATACTCTTAATTAACGTCTTTTGTTGATTCTTTGACATGCTCCGTATTAGAGCACATAATTTTTTTAAAGAATAGATTATTGAAAGTGATAGAACATTGATGAAAAACTGTGATGTATACAAGCAATAGCAATAGATAGATTGCTCATAAAATCAAATCATGTAAGTAATATATCATCGTGTATATTATATTTTCAAAATCAGAAGTAATAAATCAAAAGGATATTAAATTAGCAATAATCATGTAATAAGTTTGTTAAATATTTATGCTACTTCCCTTCGATTTTCAAGTATACTCTTTTGAAAGCAGACAGTAGCCAATGCATGTTGTCTGCTTTCAAAAGAAACATTTCTTTTGATTCAAATAGGGACATAATTAAGATTTTGTTAAAATTTATTATCTTTATGAAACAAACTATTTGTGGTATCTTATAATAAACAAAATGTTTAAGTTATGTAGTGGATAAAAAAGAGTACACGCAAAAATATTTCTGCTGTTCAAAATTAAATTTGCAGTAAATACAATTAAAATGAAATAAACTTGTGAGTAAAAAAAAAAAAAAAAAAAAAATCTTAGGTACATTTTTTATTTTATTTTATTATTATTATTATTATTATTAATCCTCTATAATTGAACATTTTATGAAATTGTTTTTATGTAGTAACATTTCAAAGTAACTTTTGTAATAACATGTTAAAAGTGTCAGTGGTAGCACATGTTTTCCAATGAAAACAGTTTTAAAAATGCCAACATGAGCAAAATGTTTTGAAACTATTTCTGGCATACCATATTTAAACAATGGATATAATTTTTCTTTGGTAAAAAATTTTTGATCATTGCTTAAACATTTTGGAGTATTATATATATATATAAACCACCACAGAACTGAGGTTTAAAAGTAATAAGTACAAAACTTTGAAGTATTTAAAAGGTAAACAAACATATCATAATATTACAGATAACTTCATACATAGTGTATTTCTTTTTAAATTGAAAAATATAAGTGTTTTATTTTGAACAAAATATTTAAAAAAAAATGTATTTATATTTCATTTTTACTCATAAAATTAAAATTCATTATTTTAGTGAAATATCTGAAATATAAACAAACAAATTACGCTCATACAGCAAAATTTATATATTTTAGATTTGTTTAAACAAATATGTGTGCTTTATTTTGAACAAAACATTTAAACAACTGCATTTTTATTTCATTTCATTTTAATTATAATTGAAATTCGCCGTCTTATTGAAGTAATTCATGACAATTAATAGCAGGAGACTTGGCGTTGGAATATTAAAACAGGAATAAACTACTACGTCAGAAACGCCAAAGAAAAATTATTGAGGTGCATACAGCTGTTTCGGTAGCCTAAAGCGTACCGTCATCAGTGCAAAAAAATAATTCTGAATCTGGAGAAGTACTCGTATATATAGGAGAGGGACCAGATTTAGTTCAACCAATAGGATTACGGAAGAGGTGGGGAGTGTGGCCAATAGGAATTAAGGAATGTGTAGCTGTGTAAACAGTAGAAAAATTAAGGAAATGTGGACTGAATGTAAAATTTCCAACAATCAGACAAATAGGGAACAGCGAAATCACAATTTACAAGGTTTTTAAAATTTTTATAAATATGAAAAGCTTCAAAGAAATCGAGTTCATGAATGGATTTAGGTCTGCAAATTATTTTAGCTGAATTAAATTTAAAATTATGATTTTCCTCCCAGCAATGTTTAGAAATAGCCGATTTATTGGTTACTTGTTTGCGGACGTAATTCATATGTTCTTTTAGACGAAATTTAAGACTGCGTTTAGTTTGGCCAATATATGATAAACCACACTGACAGGATATACTATAAATGCCCCAAGAATTATGCATATCAATAGGATCTTTTAACTGAGAAAAGGTGAGTTTATTGGAAGGCGAAAATATTATTTTAAAATCATATTGTTTGAGAATTTTAGCTATGGTTTGACTGGTTTTAGAAAAATAGGGTAAAACAATACTGATATTAGAAGTGACTGATTTAGTAGACGAAATACGAGGGAGTTGTAATTTTTGGATAGCTTTGTCTATAATGGAAGGGTCATAACCTCTGTCAATTGCGATGGCTTTCAGGTATTTAATTTCAGATTTCAATAAAATAGGATTTGAACAAATATTAAGGGCACGGTTTACAAAAGTATAGAAAGCAGCCATTTTTTGGTTAGGTGGGTGACATGAACGCGCATGGGGAGGAAGGGAGACTGCAAAATTTTTACGATAGACAGTGGTTGAAAATCCATTTACAGTGCGAGAGACGAGGGTGTCAAGAAATGGAAGGGAGCCATTATTTTCTATTTCATATGTAAACTGGATATTACTGTCAATTGAATTTAAGGTTTCTAAGACATGGTCAATATTGTGAAGAGATGTGTCAATAAGCGTGAAGGTGTCGTCAACATAACGGGTCCAAAAAGGAAAAGATATTTTCTTAAAAAGCTTGCTTTCGAAATAGTGCATGTAAATGTCTGCGAGAATTGGGGAGATTTACATGCACTATTTCGAAAGCAAGCTTTTTAAGAAAATATCTTTTCCTTTTTGGACCCGTTATGTTGACGACACCTTCACGCTTATTGACACATCTCTTCACAATATTGACCATGTCTTAGAAACCTTAAATTCAATTGACAGTAATATCCAGTTTACATATGAAATAGAAAATAATGGCTCCCTTCCATTTCTTGACACCCTCGTCTCTCGCACTGTAAATGGATTTTCAACCACTGTCTATCGTAAAAATTTTGCAGTCTCCCTTCCTCCCCATGCGCGTTCATGTCACCCACCTAACCAAAAAATGGCTGCTTTCTATACTTTTGTAAACCGTGCCCTTAATATTTGTTCAAATCCTATTTTATTGAAATCTGAAATTAAATACCTGAAAGCCATCGCAATTGACAGAGGTTATGACCCTTCCATTATAGACAAAGCTATCCAAAAATTACAACTCCCTCGTATTTCGTCTACTAAATCAGTCACTTCTAATATCAGTATTGTTTTACCCTATTTTTCTAAAACCAGTCAAACCATAGCTAAAATTCTCAAACAATATGATTTTAAAATAATATTTTCGCCTTCCAATAAACTCACCTTTTCTCAGTTAAAAGATCCTATTGATATGCATAATTCTTGGGGCATTTATAGTATATCCTGTCAGTGTGGTTTATCATATATTGGCCAAACTAAACGCAGTCTTAAATTTCGTCTAAAAGAACATATGAATTACGTCCGCAAACAAGTAACCAATAAATCGGCTATTTCTAAACATTGCTGGGAGGAAAATCATAATTTTAAATTTAATTCAGCTAAAATAATTTGCAGACCTAAATCCATTCATGAACTCGATTTCTTTGAAGCTTTTCATATTTATAAAAATTTTAAAAACCTTGTAAATTGTGATTTCGCTGTTCCCTATTTGTCTGATTGTTGGAAATTTTACATTCAGTCCACATTTCCTTAATTTTTCTACTGTTTACACAGCTACACATTCCTTAATTCCTATTGGCCACACTCCCCACCTCTTCCGTAATCCTATTGGTTGAACTAAATCTGGTCCCTCTCCTATATATACGAGTACTTCTCCAGATTCAGAATTATTTTTTTGCACTGATGACGGTACGCTTTAGGCTACCGAAACAGCTGTATGCACCTCAATAATTTTTCTTTGGCGTTTCTGACGTAGTAGTTTATTCCTGTTTTAATTCATGACAATATTGAAGTATTTAAAAGGTAAACAAACATATTATAATATTACAGATAACTTCATACGAGGGTTGTAAATTGAATAGTGGCAACTTAACCTTGAAACTCGTAGAAGGGCGGGCAAGCGCAAATAGGATATGGGAGTGGTGAGGTGGCGCTGTTGTCGATATGTAGAGTGCAAAAAACAGTCGATCTGCTAAGAAGGGTAGTTGTTGTGTGGCGTTAAAGTGAGGAGTTTCGCTTCCATCGCTCTAAAGCATGTTTTCAAAAGGTGATCAGCGGTCGAGGCTTAAATCGAAGTTGCCCGTGGCAAAAATGCAACAGAATTCTATCGAGGATTAGTGGAAGCCTGTGGCACAAATGCTTTACCGTATAGGACAGTAGAACGATGGGTTCAAGCATTTCGTTCGGGTCGGAATGAGACTGCGGATTTGCAATAACAAACATGCTTTAGAGCGATGGAAACGAAACTCCACACTTTAACGCCACACAACAACTACACTTCTTAGCAGATCGACTGTTTTTTGCACTCTACACATCGACAACAGCGCCACCTCACCGCTCCCATATCCTATTTGCGCATGCCCGCCCTTCTGCGAGTTTCAAAATTAACTTGCCACTTTTTAATTTACAACCCTCGTATATTGTGCATTTCTTTTTAAATTGAAAAATATAAGTATTTTATTTTGAACAAAATATTAAAAAAAAATGTATTTATATTTCATTTTTACTCATAAAATTAAAATTCATAATTTTACTGAAATATCTGAAATGTAAACAAACATATTGCGATCGTACAGTTGAATGTATATATTTTACATTCTTTAAAAAAATATATGTGCTTTCTTTTGAGTAAAACATTTAAATAACTGCATTTTTATTTCATTTCATTTTAATATAATTGAAATTAAATTTTTATTGAAGTATTATAAATGTAAACAAATGTACAGCAATGTTGCCGAAAACGCGAAAGCTTTATAATTTTTTATGAACTTATATGTACTTAAATATATTAACGAATGTACAGTCACCCAAAAAAAAACGCCACCCCCCCTACCTAATTTCGCCGTAAATTATCGTAGAAACATGCGACTGGTACCGATCAGTTTGTAATAACGTCTAGTTTATAATGTTATAGTTAGATTTTACTTAGGGGGTCGTCTACATATTAAAACTGACATCAACTTCAATGGTAACCCCCATTTTTTATAATATTTTTGAATTATTTGGATCAAATCATCACGGAAAATGGTATAGTTTATATATTTCGCTCAATTTTTCATAGAGTTATAAGCTGTCAAAATTTGGGGATGCTAATGTTAAATGAATGTGACAAACATTAAATCATATCTTCCGAAATAATTATGATATTTAAATTCTGTTTTTTTTATTCGTTAGAATGAAGTGACCCAAACATATTCCATGCAAATTTTTGCTAAAAAACATTTTTTGAATTATGAAAATTTTTAATAAATTCATATTTGAAAAAATTATGAATTATGACCTATGTTAATTTTTACACGAATAGAACGGGCATCATCAAAAACATGGGTTTCCAAATTTACAGCTCGTTCTTAACATTATTTTTTGAGTTACAGTGATATTTCATTCTTTACTGCTGTTAGGGGGGCGTCACTTGTTATAATTTGTATCATCTGTGAGTCAATATTTCTATACATTTTGACGAAAAACTATTTTAATTTACCTTTATGTTATTATAATTGTTTTCTAAGGAGCATTTCGATGTTTATTATACAAATTGGCTTATTTTTTATAAAATTATAGCAATGCAGGCAAGAGATTGGGAAAGAATTCCAAAAGAAATGTAGCCCCGCCTCTATATTGCGGAAACAGTATTAAAAAACGTAGTTTGCATACTCGTATATGACATTATATGTGACGCTGGTATGCATAAATGTAAATGGCATTTACTACATTGAATGCTGAAGACAAAATTTAAATGATTTAATTGGAAGTATGTAAAATAATTTTGTTTTATAATGTAAAGTTTTAGAAAAATTCTGTAAAGGCGTGGCTTTCGTTGCAGAAGGGAGTTTACTCGATTCTGAAATGTTAAGTCTTTGTTCTTAAATATTACATAACTTTTTCTAGCTTCTCACTGCTAAAATTTTATTTTATCCCTTTTGTCTTGAATATTCTAGGATTCGTGCACCTCAATTAAGTATCATGACAGTAAAAAAACGCGGTAAGACGAGGAATATTATTTGAAAGAGCAATACGCAGTGAACAATACTTTTGTTTTTTCCTTTTTTAAAATTAATATAATTGATTTTTATTAACTTTTATCAGAATTTTTAAAACAAATTTTCTGTTTTAATCTTGTGAAATTTTCGCATTTGCTTACTCTACCGTTTATGCTATTTAAATTTTATCGCATGACGTAACATAATAAAATATAAAACTTCTATTAAATGTTTTTTTAATACTGAATAATAAAGTGGTATTTTTTTTTCTTTAAGTTTTAAAATCTATTATTGAAACAAAGTGCAATTTTATTTATATTCTATTATTCTAATCACGGCGTAAAACTGTCGTCACATTTATTACGGAAAAAGAATTTAAAACAAAGTAATATGTCTTATTACTTTTAAAGAGATAGATTTTACACATTTATAATTAAGAATTCAAGTACAGTAGACGATTGCAGAACGGGGAATGTTCGTTCTAGGCAATAGGAAACCGTTTTTTCCATATCCATGTTTATTTTCATATGAATATACACAATAATATGAATATACACTCTTTCTAGTGAAAAAATTTGTTTCATACTATTTTGTTTATATAAATATGAATATAAGGAATATTCTTAAGAAATATCGTAACACACAAATTGTGAAAGAAACGCCCACTGGAGGAGTTACAGATTTCCAAATGACGTGAAACTACATCAGCAGTCGCGAAAATATTAAATATCCTTTCTCTGATTTTAGTTTAAATCTTGTCATGTATATTTTTGTATATTATCTATTGTTGGTTTGTACGCCTAAAATTAAATGTAAAACTTTATAGTAACACTTTCATGCGAGGCTTACTGTATAAAATAAAAATATACCCAACAAGAAGTAGATAATAATTGTTAGTTAGTAGATTTTAATTGTTTTTATATATATATATTTTTTTTTTGTTTTTTAAATGTATTTTAACTTAAATTTTTGTCTCTTAAATAAAACAATTTTTGCTTTTAAGAAGTAGATAATTCTTTTTCTTAAATATTAAACACCTTTTTTTTTAACTGCTATTAATATTATAATCATTATTACTACTGTTCTTTTACCTTGTATTTAGATTTTTGTAATTCAATATTGTAGGGTTCATATCATTGAAGCTATTATTTTTCTTCGTACGAAGTGATGTATTTAACTTTCAATAATAATGTTTAATAAATTGAAACCAATAAAAATCATTTAATTCATAAGCTAATAATGAAAGTTCTGCGAATTTCAATTGTTTTTTGTTTTATAATAAACATTCCCAAACGTTTTTTCCGGTGTGAAATTTTATAAATAATGAATATTGGGTAGTTGATCACGATTTATTTTTTCTAAATGTATAAACGGTCCCCTAACACATTTTCACGTGTAACTCTGTTTAAAATTGATTTAAAGTCTATAAATAGGTAAGTTTTCCGAACTGCCTTGATCTCAGAAATCTGAATATGAGGTCAAAAATAGGGGTCGTCATTGAAAAAAATGAAGTTTATACGTGTTTTAATATGTAGATGACCCCTTAAGCAAAATATAACTACACCATTAAAAACTAGACGTTATTACAGATCGATAGGTACCAGCCGCATGTTTCTACGATAATTTACGGCGAAATTGGGTGGGGGGGGTGGCGTTTTTTTTTGGGGTGACTGTACTTTTTTTTCATGTAATAACGTACAGTGCTGCCAGATTTGTGGGAAATTTTCATTCAATAGCCACAGTTAAATTTTACTTATAACGGTTACCTAATTACATCGAAAATTTATTGAAAAGATGTTTTGAAACAATTAACAAACCGCTTCAATTAAAATTTAGTGGTGTCTGTTAAATAAAAATTTCCCTCAATCTGGCAGCACTGACAGTCACCCCCCCCCCCCCCCCCCCACAAAAAAAAAAAAAAAAAAAACGCCAATACCCACCTAATTTCGCCATAAGTTGTCGTAGAAACATGTGTTTGGTGCCAATCGATTTGTAATAACGTCTAGTTTATAATGGTATAGTTAGATTTTGCTTAAGGGGTCGTCTACGTATTAAAACGGGCATCAACTTCATTTTTTTCAATGGTAACCCCCATTTTTTATAATTTATTTGAATTCTTTGGATCAAATCATCATGGAAAATGGTATAGTTAATATATTTTGCTTAATTTTTCATAGAGTTATAAGCTGTCAAAGTATGAGGATGCTAATATTAAATGAATGTGACAAACATTAATTCATACCTTCCAAAATAATTATGATATTCAAATTCTGTTTTTTTTATACGATAAAATGAAGTGACCCAAACATATTACATGCATATTTTTGAAAAAAAAAAAACATTTTTTGAATTATTTTGATTAATAAATTCATCTTTGAAAAAATTATGAATTATGACCTATGTTAATTTTTGCACGAATAGAACGGGCATCATCAAAAACATGGGTTTCCAAATTTACAGCTCATTCCTAACATTGTTTTATGAGTTACAGTGATATTTAATTTTTTACTGTTGTTAGGGGGCCGACACCTGTTACAATTTGTTTCCTCTGTGAGTAAATATGTGTATATCTTTTGAAGAAAAACAATTTTAATTTATATTTTTGTTATTCTAATTGCTTTCTAAGCAACATTTCTACGTTTATCATACAAATTGGCTTATTTTTATAAAATTATCGCAATATAGACGAGAGATTGTGAAAGAATTCCATAAAAAAAATGAAGCCCCGCCTCCATATTGCAGAAACACTATTAAAAAAATAGTTCGCATATTCGTATTTGACTCTATGTGTAACACTGGTACGCATAAATGTCAATGGCATTTAATACATAGAATGCTGAAGACAAAATTTAAATGACTTAATAGCAAATATGTAAAAAAAAAAATTGTTTTATAATGTAAAGTTTTAGAAAATTATGTAAAGGCGTAGCTTCCGTTGCAAAAAGGAATATGCACAGCTGCCAATATTTTAATTTATTCCGGAGTAATTTTAGCCCCGCCTCTACTTCGTGCCACTTATTTTTTGAAATTATTTTGTCTTATTTTATCGAAGTTATGTATTGAAGAAACTTTTTCTATAAAGAAAGTAGTGCGGAATAAAGGCGGGGCTAAAAGTACTCCGGAATAAATTAAAATATTGGCAGCTATGAATACACCCAATCCTGAAATGTCAAGTCTTTCTTCTTAAATGTTACATAACTTTTCCTAGTTTCTCACTGCTAAAATTCTATTTTAACTCAGTTGTCCCTCTTATTTTTACTTGAATATTGTAGGGTTCGTACACCTCAAATTAAATATCATAATTTAAGAAACGCGGAAAGGCGAGGATTATCGTTTGAAAGAGGATTACGCAATTTTTTTTTCTTTTTTATAAATTATTATAATTAACATTTAATAATTTTTATAAGAGTTTTTCAAAAGAATTTTCTGTTTTAATTTTGTTATGACATTTTCACATTTGTTTACTGTACGTTTGCAAGCTTTGTGTTATTAAAATTTCATCGCATGACGTGACATAATATTAAATTTTTATTTAACGTTTTTTTAATACAAAATCAAACAGTGGAAGATATATATATATTTTTTCATTAAATATATTATTGAAACAAAGCGCAATATTTTTTAATTTTCGATTATTCTAATCACGGCGTAAAATTCACATTTATTATCGGAAAACAATTTCAAACAATGTAATATGGCTTATTACTTTTAAAGATATAGATTTTACACATTTAAAATTGAGAATTCAAGTACAGTAGACGACTGCAGAACGGGGAATATTCGTTCTAGGAAATAGGAAACTGTTTTTTCTATATCCATATTTATTTTTATATAAATATACATAATAATTATACTCTTTCTAGTGAAAGTATTTGTATTCATATTATTTTGTTTATATTTTATCTTGATTCTCCCACAAGAATATTTATGCCGTAATTGTTTACTTAATTAATATACTAATCCGAGAATTCCTTCTGTGGAAAATTGAAAACCTAAAACAAAACGTTCAAGTAGCAAAGAATTTTTGTTGTGAGTAGAATACACCACTATTTTGTCACAGGCTATTTGAGTACTGAAATTTCAAAATCGAATAAAGAGAATCACAGCAAAAATAAAAAGAAGAAATTTAAATTACAGCAGCACACAAATAATAAATAATAATAATAATTGAAAGAAAGAATCACCACTACGGTATTTCTCCAAAAGAACCAAGTAAATGAAATCTACTAAATTATACACTGAAGATTTTTCGCTAGAGAAATCTATTGTGGATATGGGGCCATTGCTTTCTAATTTATGAAAATCTAGATTTTAATATATCTGTAAGTTCCAAAAAACTGAACTTCGAATTCGCAGGTTATTATTACATTGAGGATTTTACAAAATTCCTAATTTCATCTAAAGTATTTTAAGAAAATGTAAAAAAGGGGGAGGAACTAAAAGGTTTTCTGGGGCGTGGTCTTTTAATATGAGTTCTTGGTATGTGAGCTAAACCTTACTGGTGATGCTTTAATTTACAAAATTTTCTCTCCTATATTTTGATAATGAAGAGCCGTCAAAACTATCAAGATGAATCTTCCTCCCCTGAACTGCACGATTCCAAAAATTAATTTTCTCAGTTTCGATTACCTCCCAATCCTCTTACCGATAGGACAGAGTGTAGATTCGTGTTTACCTGGGCATTTAAATACATCTCGTAATACATTGACTTAATGAATAACATTTAATACATACATTCTAAAATAAAAGACAGAATGATGAAAATTATTGACATATGAAACACTGCAGAGAGAAATTGGGATTTTGAAAATTTTCCTTTTGATAACAAAATAAAGTAGTATATTTAATTGAAAAATGGATTTAGATTTTTCGTTACGGTTCAGTTGAATTTCGAATTGGGGCATGAGCATTTAAGATTCGTCACTGAGCAGTTAAGCGGTTTTAGAAATATCACAATTAACTTGAAAAAGAACATCCCTAGTATCCAGCAAATATGTATCAAAAGGAAGCCAACTGTTGACAACCTTCATAAAAAAAGGGGCGGTAGCAATTGAGTTTGAGAATACTACTAATAATAAAAAGAAAATTCTTGTTACCTTATTACAAAAATAATAATAGTTTGGTTTTCAATAAGTGTATTTAACAGCAATGCCATCAATGTTTCACGGCAAAGGCATGGCTCCCTTCTCGCCTCCTTATTTACACCAGGCAAAATTTTTGTAGTAATCCATAGGTTTAAAAAGATTATTTCAGAAAAAAAGGGCCAATAAAGATCCAGTGAACTCCTAAATAAATATCTTTTCATTATCTTATTTTTTTATCATGTACTTCAACAGAACAAAAATAGTGGCTGTGGTAAATTATTTTTATTATTTAAAAACTAATGAATTTTGATAGAAAGTGTATTTCTCACGGTTCTGAAAATTAAATGAAAATTAAAACTAATGGATAAATAAATGAGATTATTACAGCCAATGTTATTTATTTTTAAGATAATAATCAATGCAATAGATATATTAATGCTTTCGTTGACCGCATGCTTTTATCTTTTTGACAGTAAGGTCCGCCTGCAGGCGTTATTCTCTTACGATACAATATTTCATAACAAATTTTTCTGTATTCACATTTATATTACAAATGGATATGCATCATAATTATATTAGTTTTAATCAAAGTATTTGTATCCTTAGCATATTGATTGTACATATCTGAATATTGGGTATATTCTTATGAAAAATAGTAGTAATAACAACAACAACAACAATAAATAATAATAATAATAACATTCAAATTGTGAAGGAAACGCCCAATGGCGGAGTTACAGATTTTCAAATGACGTGATTTACGTCAGCGGTCGTGAAAGTGTTAATATTGGTACAACTACACTGTAAGTAATTTTACTAGGTAGTACACTAAAGATATTACCAGAAATATATTAAATATTAAGCTCTTTTTCAAAGAGCAATTTTAAGAGAAACAGTCTAATTAGAAAAATTTTCTTTACACCCAAAAGAAAAATTCCTACCTAAAACTTTTTTTTTTTTTTTTTTTTTTCTCTCTCTCTCGCAGGTATGGAACACTGGCGAAGAATTCATACTGGTAATTGTTTATGGCACTTCTCTGCTTATAATATCATTTATTTAAAAAGAACGAAATTTTGTTACATTCATTGTGGTATGATCTCTGCGCCCGTGTTCCATCTCTGCTCTTGTTGTCTGTTTAATTTTTCCAGCAGAAACTGAACCCTGATAAAATAAGTATTTTACGACATTTGCTCGTTCGTAATAATAATAATAATAATAATAACACATAAATTGCATTGTTTTCCAAATCTATTGATTTAATCGTATGAAATTGTAATTTTGAAATTAACCTAAACAACGAATGTTATACAATAATTCATTTTTATTTGTTCTGGCCTTAGTTAAATAATAAGTATAGTGAATATAATGACAAAAATTGTAATATAAGAGACATTTTTGAAAGGGGGGGGGGGAATATGTAAGTACACGAAATTTCGTATGCATACCCTTTTGCTCGTTCTTATTACTGTACAGTATTTTATTTTGATTTGTATCTTGCTTGTAAAAACAAATTACTGGATGAAATCGAAATTATGTATTAAATGAACGATATAATATTTTACTTACACCGTGCAATGTTTGGAGCTATAAAATTTAGCATTTAATTCAGCACATATATGCCAAAATAAAACAATAAACATTCCTAGCTAAGCTTCGCAGGCGTCGTTCGCGGCAGCTAGCGATGATTTTTAGTTAACTGTTAATTCAGAAACTAAACACTTGCATTGCAAGTATTTTACATTTGCGTTAGGTCGTTAGTTTTGCGTAGAGCCCTAGATAAAATAATAGGCCGGCGCATCACCGTCATTTTTTTGCCTCCTAGGAGGACAGCATTCCCGCTTGGCGTCCTTATCGCTTCCCTAATGATTTTAAGAAATCTTGATCTGAAGCTGATCCGGTCGAGATAAGAGCAATAAGCAACAATAATATTCCTAAAAACACATTTTTTTTTCACAGTACATTCTCAGGATGTCATTTTATTCTGAGAATATCCAATGGATGTACTGGGGTAAGATGTGTTGTTAGGGCGGTTCCTGTTTCTTTTACAAAATGTCGCCAAAACTCAAATACACAGTAATAGAAGGTCTGTGAACACTTTATATTCACTTCTTGAATGATTATAGCAGTTTATCGCTAAACAAACTTCCAGATCATAGTTTACTTAGCTAAAATTATGAAATATAATAAAATAAGTAATTCTAAAGTAACGTAAGACGATAAAAAAAAAAAATGTTTGTCGTTTGTTTATCAGAGAAACGCGCTGGGTACATGTGGCAACCATAAGGCAACAAAATGCCTGATGCGGCAGCTCGTATATATAGGAGCCTTAGTTTTGCGCACTGCTAAAATGTATTTTATCTTGTTATTTTTATTAAATGGTCTTGTATATTAAAACAGAAAATTAATATTATTTGCGCCTGAAAAGAAATTTTTTTAAATATATATATATATATATTTTAAAGAGGGAATAAGAGAGAGAAAGAAAGAAAAAAAAAAGCTAGTAAAACTAGATAATTTATTAGTCAGTATAAGTAACTTTGGAGGTGAATCATCGTTACTGTTTAAGCACCGTTTACGAGATTTGAATACTACAAAGTATCTTTCGCAAATTTCTCTTATCTGACGCTCCGTCTTGCATTTACAATAAATCTGACTATGATCGCCAGCAAAAATTCTTAGAAAATAAGAATCGAGCTGGTGGTTAATACTGTTTGTAGTTCGAATTCTTTAGTATAAAATTTAGATAAAGATATGTATTTAAATTTTATAATTCGCATTCAGTAATCCTTTTTCTTTCTTTAATAAACCACTGAAATAGAGTAATATTTAATTAGCTAAACCTGATTTTAATATATCCTTTCTGACATTTGCTCGTTCGTAATAATAATAATAATAATAATAATAATAATAATAACGCATAAATTGCCTTGTTCCAAATAACTCGTTTTAATCGAATGCAATTCTACAAGGTCGTAATTAGAAATATTTCTTTCTGAGTGAGTTTAAATATTAGTGCATAATGCTTTAAAAACTAAGTATACCTAGCTGAAAAATGTTTGACAAATCTGTAAAATTTCAGTAATATAAGAGAGATTTTTGAAAGAAAAAAAAAATGTAAATGCATGAAATTTCATTTGCATATCCTTTTACTCGTTCTCATTACTGTGTACTACTTTATTATGTTTTGTATCTTGCTTGTAAAAAACAAATTACTGTATGAAATCGAAATTACAGGGATGGAACACGGGCGCAGTATTCATACCGGAATCTGTTTAAGAAATTTTACTACCTATAATATCGTTGATTTAAGATGTAGGAAATTTTCTTACATTGATAGTGGTATGAATACTGCGCCCGTGTTCCATCCCTGAAATTATGTATTAAATAAATTGCATGATATTTTATCTACACCGTGAAATATTTTAAGCTCTAGAATTAAATATTTAATTAAGCACTGAATTGAAGGGATAAACGGTAAAGAGTGCCTGCAAAGCGTCGCAGGCGTCCTTTGAAGCAGCAGACGATGATTATTAGATCACTGTTAAATATTTCTTGAAATTATGGCATCTTCTGCATAAACGCTGACTCAAAGAGTCTAGTGTTGTTAAAATAGGGGAGACATGCCTCTGATTCATAATCAATAAGCGCTAAGAGAATGTTGAATTACTGGATGTTTTCAAAATCTGAAACTGTTGGTCAATTTGGCACCCCTCCATGCTAGTAGACTAGTCCTCACAGTTGGTTTTAGGAAACGAGGTTACACTATATCCCTATGTATTGTCCGAAAAAAAAAACGCTCGATGTAACTTCGTTGCTAATCGATGCAGAAAAGTGCAATAGGTATCACTCGAGTGGGAATTGTCAGTACTTTTACAAAATGAAAAGAAATTTTGAATTGGGGATCGTTTACATATAAAACTGCGCACAAACTTTCATTTTTTTTTCAATAGTAATACCACATATTTATATTATATTTGAATTCCTGAGGTTGCGACGATGTGAAAAAGTATATTCGTTGTATATTTTACTTTTTTTTTTTTTTTTTTTTTTTTTTATAGTTATAAGCGTTCAAAGTTTGAAGGTGCTAATGTTAAATTCATATTTCAAACTTTTATTAATATTTTCACAAAAAATAATTTGATCAACATAATCTTTTATTTATTTATTTTATTTTATTTTATTTTATTTATTTATTTATTTATTTATTTATTTTTGTTACGAGTTACAGTGAAGAAATCCAAACATAATCCATTATCACTTTTGATTCTGAAATTATTTTTAATTAGAAAGATATTAATAAATTCATATAAAAAAATTATGAATTATGACCTACATTACTTTTTACATAAAATGAGTCCTAATGCTCAAAAATAAAGGTGCGCAAATTTGCAGCTCATTGCAGTTATTAGTTTTCCAGGTAGAATTAAATCTTTTTTTTTTTTTTTTTTTTTTTTTGGAGAGGCTTAGGGGACCGTCTCTTAAAGTTTTGCATGAGATAACGATGAAAATCTTAAAAAATAACAGAGAAAATTAAACAAATTTTTTAAAAATTTTTGTTTACGTGTCAAACTGTATAACTACAAAGTCGAACGCGAAGAAATGCAAGAAAAAAGTTAAATTTTAGACATTAATTTTAGCAAACGAATTCTATTCTTCTAAAGCAAAATCATTCAAAACAAACAAAAACCTTTCATTATTCTTATAAAACAAAAGAATATAGAAAAGAAAAAGAAAAAGTATCTATGGGTATTCGTATTAAACCTCTTATTTTACGTTAGAAAAAAACATACACAAGTGGTATTTGCCTAATCTAATACTAGTGATAAATTTTGAATTTTTTAAACAAACACCAGGAGAAAAAAAAATGACTAAATAGGGTTTACTGTTTTAAATAGATAAATAAATTAAACATGAAAATTGTCATAAAAAAAAAAAAAAAAAAAAAAAAAAAAAGAATGGTACTGAAAAGCTATGCCGGCTTGTTAAATCGCTTCTTCACTATCGGCATAGTCAAAACGTTAATTATCATCCTATTGAATGATGTCTATGAGATTTTTCTGTGTCAATTAATAACGAAATTACAGCGAGTGTTGTGTCCCCCCCCCCCTCCCCCGACTGTACATTGTTGTTGAGCCTCTGCTTAAGCCTTTTCTCCTCACATAAATAATATATATATATATATATATTAATCAATATTAATCAATTTAAGATATTAATTAATCATTTTAACGAGTCAAATAGCAGAAAGCCGAAAAATTTTTTGGTGATTAAATAAACGATGAAATATTAAGGTTTAATGCAATCTGTTTTTTAATATCCTGATATAAACGTCCACTATGTTTAATACGAAGAATACAAAGAAAGAGAAGCCCTACAAATAATTAAAATGCTTATAATTATTTAAAATAATAATAATCACTTTTAAGGATGCCTATGTGCATTGTTGTTGAGCGTCTGTTTAAACCTTTTCTCCCCACGTAAAAAAAAAAAAAAAAGTTCTGAGAGATCTTGCACTTGAATATTGTCTTTAAAAAGAAATCGCACGTTTGATATTTTCAAGGCAACTTTAATTATGCTAAGTAATGAGCTATGAAAAGTGTATTTATACAATTCCCGTTTTCTCTCTGCTTGACTAAATGTTAATTTGGAAGAAAGTTTTCCACAGAACCGCTAGCAATTTAAGAATATTGTTCAATCTTTTTCAAAAAGTCAAATAGCAGAAAGTCCAAAAAGTTTATTGTGATTAACTACCGTTATTTCTGGTAGATAACCCACAGGTAAGATGCGTCATTTCTCCACCAGAAATTTTATTTAATAGATAAATCTATACGTTTTCGAAGGAAATAAATTTATATAAATTTATAAATTTATTTATCAATTGAAATTTTTGGTGCAAAACTGGATTATATAACATGCGGGGTATCTACCAGAAATTACGGTAAATGATGAAATACTATTAAGGTTTAATGTAAACGTTTGTTAATTTCCTGTTTTAAACGGCCAGCATATTTATTATGAAGAAAACAAAGAAAGGGAATGCCTTACAAATAATTAAAATGTTTATAGTTATTTAAAATAACAGATTAAATATATTTTTATTATTCATAATTTAGAATCATAAGTTCAAGGACCGCATGCGGTCCATCAGCTTTTGCTACCTGTGGTAAAATTCACAAAATTAACATCTTTACTCAATACTGCAAAATTTAAGAAATGATATGGTAAATATGTTATTATATTGTTTTATTTAATATTATGTTATAATTATTCATGTATGCTTATAAATATATAACTCATTTATTGTTATTTATAAATAATTATGAAACTTTCCATAATAATATTTTCTGTTTTAATTGTTCACTTTAAATATTCAGATAGAAATACACTGCTGCCCACAATAAAATTCATCTTGAAAGTGACCCTTAATGTCTTTTGGGTTCGCCAGCACTAAATTAAATCATAAATAATTGTTATAGTTATAATAAAATGCAATAACCATTAAGACTGTTGAAACAGGAAAGTATGTATTTTCCCTTGTCCCTTCTTTAAGAACAATTGTACAATTGCCAGCATTTGAATTTATTCTGAGGAGTATTTGAGTTCCGTTGCAGTTAAAAGATTCTTGAACAGAGATAGAAAGTCGATATAACATGATTAAAAAAAAAAAAAAACACGAATTTGGATGTAACGCAGCAAATCCAAATATGCACTTGTAAAAGAAAAAAAAAAAAAAAAATGTGTTATATTTTTATACTTGCCAATATATTACTTAATATTCCGTAGTATTGTTAGATCCCGCCTTCTTTTTCACATTAGTACCTTTTCAGAGTATTTTTTTCGTACTTAATCGTAACTGCACTTGGACAATGTTACTCTGAAAAATTACTGTTGCAAAAAAGAAAAAGGGCAGGACTAGTGACACTACGGAATATTGCATAGCTGCCAATATTTTAAATTATTTCGGAGTGATTTTAGTCCCACCTCTGTTTCGTACCACTTATTTTTTAAAAGAATTTTTTTTCTAATTTAATCGAAGTTATATATTGAAGAAATTTTTTCTGTAAATAAAGTGGTGCAAAATAAAGGCGGGGCTAAAAGTACTCCGGAATAAATAAAAATATTGGCAGCTATGATAGTGATTAGGATGTTGGCAAGTATGTTTTTAATATATTTTCTAAGCTATATATATATATATATTATTATTATTATTATTTTAATAATAATAATAATAATAATATTTTGTTAATTTGTAAATCAATGTTAAATTAAAAAAAAAAAAAAAAGTTTAAACTATAATCTGAATAACTTGTCGTAAATAACATTTTTTCACAATAAGAAGGCCAAATTTAGCAACACTGTTGAGAGTACTTTAGAATGTTCGAAAAAGGGTTAATATTTGGCCACCTTAAGCTATTCAGTGTTTTTCAATTTTTATGTCTGTACTGATAAAAAGCTTTAAAAAAAAAAAAAAAAAAGAAAGAAAAAAAAGAAAGAAAGAAAGAAAGAAAGAGAAAAAGAAATCCCTCTTGATAAAATAAAATGACTGATAAAATAAAATAAACGCAGTCGAACCTCGTTAACGTGAAGACTTTTAACATGAACTGTTTTCACAATCCCCGTCAAAAGGAAAATTAGTTTAGCATATTTGCCAACCATCCCATTAATAACCGTAAAATTGTTAACGCCCCTTTTTTTGATACTGCTTTATTTTTAGAATAATTCTCTCCAAATGTCGTTACGATTAAATAAGAATAAAATTATTCAAAAAAGTAACTGAAAAAAAAGGCGGGTACTAAAAATTGTACGGCTCATAGGGAGGTGGTTAGCAAGTATGGTTTAGTTATATGAAGATTAGTTACTGATAGCATGAACTACTGATAATATGAAAAAAAAAAATAATAATCCCCTTGAGATTCATGTTAACGAGGTTCGACTGTATTTCTATTCATTTTTTTCCGGTAGCCAAAAGGGGATATGTTGGCAACTATAGTCACACTATCAACGTAATTTGGAGGCGGAACTTCCGATGGAAAAAAAAGGAGAGTAGGAGTACTGAAATTATTCAAATCTTCAAAACGATTTTTCATGACTATGGATAAATCAAATAAAAAATTCCATGTTTTCTTTTATAAATTCTCTGTCTATGCAAGTTGTTAAATTCTTTATGATATAAATTTTTCAAAAATTAATATTTCTACTGATAATAATTATGATAACATTAAAGAAAAGAAAATGCATTTCTTTATTTTCGTATATAAACTCATAGTAAAACACAAAAACATAGAATACATTTTAATATTTTACCATACGAACGACTTTTTATGAGTATAGAATATTTTATACTTTATGCTTTAAGTCGAACAATTAAATCAGAGATCCATAAAAAGTGTTATATGTATAAATTTTGACCATTTTGCATGCAATTTTCCTGTGATTTGACGAAATCACTTTTTGAAAAAGGAGCTAATATTTAATTAAATTTACAATAAAAATGAAATTGAGACAAATGCATGCATTTTATTTTCTTTAATATTATTATAATTATTATCAGTAGAAATATTAATTTTTGAAAAATGTATATCATAAAGAATTTAACAACTTGCATAGACAGAGAATTTATAAAAGAAAACATGGAATATTTTATTTGATTTATCCATAGTCATGAAAAATCGTTTTGAAGATTTGAATAATATCAGTACTCCTACTCTCCTGTTTTTTTCATCGGAAGTTCCGCCTCCAAATTACGTTGATAGTGTGACTATAGTTGCCAACATATCCCCTTTGGCTACCGGAAAAAATGAATAGAAATACATTCGAACCTCGTTAACATGAATCTCAAGAGGATTAAAATATTTGTTCATATTATCAGTAGTTCATGCTATCAGTAACTAATCTTCATATAACTAAACCATAGTTGCTAACCACCTCATTATAAGCCGTACAATTTTTAGTAACCGTTTTTTTTTTTTTTTTTCAGTTACTTTTTTGAATAATTTTATTCTTATTTAATCGTAACAACATTTCGAGAGAATTATTCTAAAAATAAAGTAGAATGAAAAAAAGGGGCGTTTTTTCAAGGGGCGTTAACAATTTTACGGTTATTATTGGGATGGTTGGCAAATATGCTAAACTAATTTTCCTTTTGACGGGGATTGTGAAAACAGTTCATGTTAAAAGTAATTCACGTTAAAAGTCTGCACGTTAACGAGGTTCGACTGCATTTATTTTATTTTATCAGTGAACTGTAACGGTTTTCTCTGGTAAAGTAAAAAAAAAAAAGTTACTAAAATATTCTGGTAGCCAAAAGGTGCTAAGTTGGCAACTAATGGTTCGTGCCGCAACGCCTTTTTTAAAGGACTCTTCGACAGTATTTTTCTACCATTTATTTCCTTTCAAGTTTTAAGGGGGGGGGGGGGGTTATATCAAACATTGCTATATAATATTTTTGGTACAAAAAATCAAGAAATTTCAAGGACTGTACAAACTATGCAACAATAAGTGCGACTCATCCATCCTCATATCGCTCTAAAAATGGATATAATAATGTAAGTAAAATAACCTCCTATAATAAACCTTCTGTAGAGTGTTTCCATGCCTAAAACACATTGTTAACCGGTCATGAGTTAACTGCTTTCATAATTTAGAAAAGCTTTATACCACTAACAATACATTATTTAGAAAAGTAATTTGTGCATTCGTGTTTAATTCATTGAGTGTTATCAGTGTATATATTCTCTTGTGGCAGATACCGAGCATAGGGATGGAACACTGGCGCAGAACTCATACCACTATCAATGAAACACATTTTTTTTTACTTCTCAAATCAATGACATTATAGTTACAGATATTTTTTAAACAAATACCGGTATGTGTCCTACGCCAGTTTTCCATCTCTTTGTGTATTTAAAATATTTAAAAATCATTACGTCTCGTAGTTAAATTAAATTTTTAATCACATTAAAAGCTGAGACAGACAATATGCACTAAAAATATACAATTTAAAACAATAAAAACACAAATTTAAACGTTTCGAGCCTTTTACAGGTTCCTCATCAGTAAAAAACATCAAATGTAAATGCAGAGAAGAACAACAGACTTCCATTAAGTGAGTACAACGTATTCATCGGGAACCGCGCATGACTCATTAAGGGGTGAAAAATGTTGATTTGTGTACCAGCCCTCCAGGAAAATTCTAGAATGATAATTTAAACAGTTAGATATGATTATTTTAGTACTGTTGAAACTTGTTTAACACGTTGAACGCTACGGGAATTCTTAACGAAATCCCCGTCAGGCCACTCGCGTTGCTTAGAAGTGAGTTATGTTTACCGTGTTTCAATAAAATCCATTAAAATTCCTTAATGATATAATCCCGTATTAAATGAAATGTAAGTAAATTTTAAATAAATTTTCAGTAATTACTTAAAACAATGTAATTTTTTTAGTTTTATATCATATTTTACACTGACAGCCACCGATGTTTGGCGCGGCTTTATAATATATTTGACATTGTCAGTCACTTGTGGTTGACGCGGCCTAAACGGAAAGTTCAGTGTCAGCCGCCGATGACTGACATCGCACTAAACATGTTAGTACAATAAATAATGTAAAGTTTTAATAAAGCTCAATGAGAAGTGGCTTACAAATAAAAATAGGAATATATACAGGCATCATGCAGGAATTGTAGTTTCCAGTTTTCTTTTTTGGAACACTTTCAGGAATGAGAATTTTTCACCTTTTTTCCTACCATTATTTTTACTTAGAAAAAAAAGAAAAGAAAAAAAAATTTTAAATCTTACAATGTGCAAAAAGAAAAAGAAAAATTTTAAGTCTTACAATGTGTTTTGGAACAAAAAAAAAAAAAAAAAAAAAAAAAGGAGAAGAAAAGAAGGGGAAATACCACCCTTGGCAGCAATGTGTTAATTAGGGGAAATAATACTCTATCATAGCTCGAAATCTCCGCTCTTCTTACAGGGCACTTTCAGGAAAGAAATATTTCTGCTTTTTTCCCTACTATTATTTTTATACAGTAATTTCAATCCTATTTAATCACACCTTTTTTTCTTTATTTCTCTTTTGCTTTCTTTCTCTTTTTCTTTTTCTTTTTCTTTTCTTTTTTTCTTTTTTCTTTTTCTTTCTTTCTTTCTTTCTTTTTTTTTTTTTTAATTTTAGAACTAGCAGGACTATTAGTTTCAATCTGGATAAAAACTTCGTCGCTAGTTTTTGTAGACCAGTTTTCTGTAACACCAAAATAACTTAGAAATATCGGTTCTATAGTTACTAATTTAGAATCAAATGAAAGAGGCGAATTTTTTGAATCCAAGTTAGCAAACAGTATTTCGACACGACAATTAGATATTTCAAAATTAACTAAAGTATAAGAGTTAGTTTACAACACTTTATTTTAATTCATTTCAGTCATTTTAAAAAGTACGTGGCCCAGACTTACGGTCAAAAAATGAGATAAAAAATAATTAAAATTAAAAATTAAAAACTGAAAATTGAAAATCAAAATTTTACAGATTGAAGTTAATAGTCTTACTTACTAAACTAAATTCTGCCTTTAACGCAATTTTTACTTTTTCTTTCTTTCTTTTTTTTATGTATACATATATATATATATATATATATATATATATATATATACATATATCAGGGATGGAACACGGGCGCAGAATTCATACCGGAATCTGTTTAAGAAATTTCCATACCTATAATATCGTTGATTTAAGAGGTAGAAAATTTTCTTACTTTCATAGTGGTATGAAATCTGCGCCCGTGTTCCATCCCTGATATATATATATATATATTTTTTTTTCCCGTTAGTTGTCTATAAAATAAAATACTTATTTCTGTATGAAAATTGGGAAAATTGTTAAATATGATGGCGTAAAAATGAGTTTAGTAGCAAAAAGGTGAAAATTTCTCTTTTCTGAATCTGTTCTGAAAAAAATTAAATAAATAAATAAATGGAGGAGACTTTCAGCTCTGCTATAAATATAGCATACCTGCTAACATCCTAGTTAATATTTCCTAGAATTGTTAGTACTCGATTTTTTTTTTTTTTTAATTATTATTATTATTATTATTATTATTATTTCCACAAAAGACTTTTTTTCAGATTTTTTTATTCTTATTTAACTGTAATTACATTTGGCGAGAATTATTTTAAAAGCAGAGTGGTGCAGAATAAAAGGCAGGTGCTAATGCTGCGGAATATTAATTAGAACGTTCGCAATTGTGAATATTGTTGTATAAAAATCATGAAAAGAGGTTTGCAGAGTAGAAACATTTTAATTTTTTCCAGAGCATTTTTAGTTCCGCCTTTATTCAATGCCACATTTTTCTAAAGAGTAGATTTTTCTTATTTTATCGTAGTTATATATTGGAGAAAAATTGTTCTAGAAATAAAATGGTGAGAAATACGGGAGGAGCTAAAAGTGCTCCGGAATAAATTAAAATTTTAGAAACTATGGAGATTTGTCAGACCCCAGGATTTACATTAAATGTAATCTGATCAAGTAGCTAGGAAAAAGTATTAAGGAAAAACGAATAATGCATGTAGCGAATATTATTTTCATATTAAGCTCGTTTGTGTAAAATATTGTAAAAATTGGTAACTTTTATAATTTATTCTGAAGTTTCGTTAGTACCACCTTCCTTACATATATATATAATCTTATTTTAACGTACAGTCGGGGAAAAAAAAAACGCAGCATTCAACGTAACTTCGTTGCTAATCGATGTAGAAAAATGTAATAGGTATCATTCGACGGGGAATTGTAAGTAGTTTCAGAAAATGAATTGAAATTTTGAATTGGGGTCGTCTACATATTAAAACGTGCACTAACTCTGATTTTTTCAATGGTAATGCCACATTTTTATTTTATATTTGAATTCCTGGGATCGCGACAACGCGAAAAAATATATTGCTTGTATATTTTACTTATTTTTCCCAGAGTTATAAGCTTTCAAAGTTTGAAGGTTCTAATGTTAAATTCATATTTCAAACTTTTATTAATATCTTCACAAAAAATAACTTGATCGATGTAATTTTTTTTTTTTTTTTTTTTTTTTTTTCGAGATACAGTGAAGAAACCCAAACATAATCCCTCATTACTTTTGATTCTGAAAAATAGTTTTAATTCTGAAAAATATTAATAAATTCATATTTATAAAAATTATGAATTATGACCTATATTAATTTTTACATAAAATGAATCCTAACGCTGAAAAATATGGGTGTGCAAATTTGCAGCTCATTCCAGTCATTAGTTTTCGAGATATAAATAAATCTTTCTTTTGGAGGGGTTTGGGGGGGGGGCCGTCTCTTATAAAGTTTTGCATGAGATAACGAATCAAATCTTTAAAAAATAACAAAGAAAATTAAACAAAATATTTTTATTTTTTATTTAGGGGTCAAATTACATAACAACAACGTCAAACGCAAAGGAATGAAACAAAAATGATGATTTTTAGACTTAGCATCAAGAATTCCTGTTTTCTAAAGAAGACAAGCCCCGCCTTCATCGTTCTTCAAAACAAAACAATATAGAAAAGAAAAGTAAATGTGACATTGAGTACTCCTGTTAAACCCCTTATTGTATGTTGACAAAAATATGCACAAGTGGTATTTACTTCATCGATTAATTGGAGATAAATTTTGAATCTTTCAACGAACACTAGAAGAAAAAAAAAAAATAACTAATTAGGCGGAGTTTACTGTTTTAAATAGAAAAATAGGTTAAATGTGAAATTGTCAAATATAAAAAACGAATGGAATTGGAATGCAAGACAGACTTGTAAAATCGTTTCTTAACTACCGTCAAAGTTTAAAAAAGCTTAATCATTTGCTTCATATATTGCTTTATTTTATTTTATTTATTTACTTATTTATTTATTTTGTAGGGGGGAGGGTTATTATTTTAAGAATACTTTAGTCTTCAAAATTTTATTAATATATTTTAACTTTATACATTTTTAAAAACATATTTTAACTGTAAATATATTTTAACACCTTTTGCGACTGCAGGATTTTGTCTTTTTGACAGTAAGATCCGCCTTCGGGTGTTATAATCTCAAAATAAAATATTTCAGAACAAATTTTCTGTATTCACAATTATATTACAAATGGATATACATTATAATTATATTCTTTCTAATCAATATATTTCTATCCATAGTATATTTTATTGCAAAAATATGAACACTGGGTACACATTTAAGAAATACGTAACACACAAATTACGAAAGAAACGCCCACTGACAGAGTTACAGATTTTCAAATGACGTGAATCTACGTCAGCAGTCGCGAAACGGTTAATTAAGAAATTATATTTTCATAGAAATTATAAAACGAATCGTACAGTTCCAAAGAGTTCAACTGACCCAAAACTGGTAAGTGCGATTAAAATTGTTTAATATTTACTTCATGAACCCTTACAATAATTTATCCGGAAAGATTTAGTTTATGCGTTATTGTATATATATATATATATATTATTTCATTTCGTATATTATGTTACTTACCTACGAAAGAAAATTTAAGCTTTATTGGTGATCAGTGCAGCCATAATAGACACTTTTACTTGAAAAATATTGCACTTTTTTCAAATGGTACTGTATGGACGAATCGCAAGTGTAATGTATTTAAATAGACCTAAAATTATCTAAAAAAGTACTGAAGTATATACAAATCTAAAAATTGAATTCAAGTTAATTAAAAAACTGGAAAAGAAGCTACATTTTATTTATTCTTATATTTATTTCTTTCCTGAAAGATTTCAGGTGTGAAACATTAAAATTTTGTCTATTTCTTACAGGATCTTAATTTTACTTTTCTACATTTACAGATAACCCCCTAACACATTTTTGTTTATAACTCTATAAATGCTAAAGATAAAAGATATAAACAGTATACTTTTCCGCACTGCCAGGCTCTCAGAAATTCAAAAATGAAGTCAAAATTGGGTTTTGCTATAGAAAAAATCAAAGTTGGCGCTCATTTCAATATGTAGATGACACCTAATTCAAAATTTGACAACGTATTCAGAAAGTGCTTTTAATTTCCTATTGAATTATGTCTATTATATGTTCCTGCGTCAATTCATAACGAAATTACAGCGGGTGTTGCGTTTTTTTTTTTCCCCGACTGTACTTACTTTTTGGAGAAAATTACTCCACAAATTAAGAGATGTAGTAGAATAAAGGCGGGCTATAATTCTCCGAATTAAATTATAAAAGGTGGCAATTATGTAATGTATTCAAATATTATATTTAGAATTTAATAGATCTTATTTCCGTTGATAAATGTGCTCATATAAAATAATCTAATATTTAAGCAGTGCGAGTTCTTTAAATTAACTCTTTTGCGACCGCTGACGTAGATTCACGTCATTTGAAAATCTGTAACTCCGCCAGTAGGCGTTTATTTCGCAATTTGTATGCTATTTATTTTCCAAGAATATACCCAATATTCAAATTTGTATAATCAATATACTATGAATACAGATGTACTTCGATTAGAAAGAGTATAATTATAATATATATCCATTTGTATTATAAATGTGAATACAAAAAAATTTGTTCTGGAATACTGTTACTCGAGAGAATAACGTCCAAGGGCGGACCTTACTGTCAAAAAGACAAAAACATGCAGTCGCAAAAGTATTAATATACTTTTCATGCAATTTCCTTCGCGAATATTAGTGAAAGTCGTAAATAAATTGCCTTTTTTTATTTATCTATAAAAGCAATACAATTAAAATAAATAAATAAATAAGCACAATAAAAAAGAAAATGAAAACAAGAAATAGGAAAATGACTGATTTGTTCAACGTACATTGCATTAAACAATCAACTTTGTTTTATTTATTTGGTTTAGGTTTTGGTAAAATATGATTATTATGAAATTAATGACAAACACGGCAATTTTTGAGATATTTCTTAAAGAAAAATAATTTTATTTATGAGTGTATTGAAATGCATATAAATATCTTTTTATTCTCTTTCAATAGCATGTATTATTTCTGTTTGTAGTGCAACATGCTGGTTAATGCTTCAATGAATCACTTTAATCTGAAAGGCATCACTTGTTAAATGTGAAAAAAATATTTTACTCACACCTTTCTCTGCATAAAGAAATAATGTTTTAAGTAAAATAAAGTTGTACAGGGATATTAGAGTCTTCAGGCCCCACTCTCGACCAACTTAAATCAAATCGCCTGCACCTATCAAGGTAGCAAGCGATGAAAGAGTATTGGTTCCTACGCCGTTGTTTACTTAGAACACTCCCCCACGTAATTTCGCTATAAGTTATCGCAGACACATGTGGTTGGAACCAAACGATTTGTAATAACGTCTAGTTTATAATGATATAGTTAGATTTTGCTTTAGGGGTCTTCTACATATTAAAACTAGCATCAAATTCATTTTTTTCAATGGTAACCCGCATTTTTTATAATTTATTTGACTTCTTTGGGCAAAATCATCGCGGAAAATGGTATAGTTTATATATTTTGCTCAATTCTTCACAGAGTTATAAACTGTCAAACTATGAGGCGCTAATGTTAAATGAATGTGACAAATAGGGCTGGATTATTTATCAATATATCCCCAAGTATCGATATTTTTTTAATATCGCGATAACAGTATTTAAGTTCTTGTTCTATCGATATATCCCTCTAACGATATTTCCTAACGTGCACAGCTAATTTCTCTAACACGCGCACAACTAATTTCTCTAACGCGCACAGCGCGATCAAGTCATATGCGATAAACAGCGTCCAACGCCATATCTTCAAATTCTGCTTCCCCGCCTCACCGTACGCCGTACCACCCCGTAAACACCCAACAAACAGACCGCCGAATATCTTATACAAATACACCTTCTCTTCCTTTCCTCCTATTCACTGACTAAACTCGAAAAAATAACCCCAACCGGCTTCATTTGTGCGAACTGCGCACTCTCAAATCGAAACCACTACTTAAAAAGTATGACCTTGAACGATAACATATAAAATGTTTCATTCCTCATTCATCAAGTTATCGCAGTAGCATATTATTTCCCATTCGATAATATCTCCAAACCAATAATATCGAAGTTGCTCATCGCTCGCAGGTGAAAACTGAAAACACTGCAAACAGTATATCGCGTTTAGTTCATGGCAGTAGTATATTGTTTTCCATTCGATAATATTCCCACACCAATAATATCGAAGCTGCTCTTCGCTCGCAGGTGAAACGTGAAAACACTGGAAACAGTATATTGCGTTTAGTTATTGTTATCGGTTCGTTGACATATTGTTCGGAATTGCATGGATTGTTCGAAATATCGTCAAGTGGGTTTTTTTTTTCTTTTTTAAGCAAAGAATTAACTGAAATTGATTACTTATTTTTTTAAAATTGGATTTATTATTCTATCTTCTGCACATATAAGAAGAAAATATAAGATTTGGATAAACGTTTTTCCGGTTTTCGATTAATTTACACGTTTTGAGATTTCCTTGCATTTTAATTAACTGAAATTGTCTATTCATTTTTAAAAAGTGGATTTATTACTAGTTTCTGCATACATAAGAAGAAAGAAGATACGAAATAAATTTCGATTTCCGTTTTTTGATATATTTACACGTTTTGGGATTTCCTTGCATTTCATTTAAGTGAAACTGATTACTTATTTTTTTAAAAGTTGATTTATTATTATATCTTCTGCATATACAAGAAGAAAGTGTAAGATTTGGATAAATTTTGATTTCCAGTTTTCGATGAATTTACACGTTTTGAGATTTCCTTGCTTTTCAATTAACTGAAACTGACTACTTATTATTTAAAATGTGGATTCATTACTGGCTTCTACATGCATAAGAAGAAAGTAGAAGACACGGGGAAAATTTCAATTTCTGGTTTTCGATGAATTTACACGTTTTGAGATTTCCTTGCATTTCAATTAACTGAAATTGACTACTTATTCTTAAAAAAGTGGAGAAAGTATAAGATTCAGAAAAAATTTAGATTTCCAGTTTTCGATGATGTTACAAGTTTTGAGATTCCTTGAACTCTAATTGACCATTTTTAAGATTTCCTTTCTTTCTTTCTTTTCTTTTTTTCTTTTTCTTTTTTTTTTTTTTTTAGTTCGAACGCTCTATTTCATGGACGACTCGTGCCTATCGGCCAACAGGGGTCGCTGCTGTGCTGCAATTTAATTCCGTTTATTAGAAGGCAGTTGCTTTGCTTTGCAAAAAGTGATTGATCTTCAACAACTGGGCGGTACTAGTATATAAATATAATACAATTTCCAAATGTTATAAAAACATTACAAAATATGAATTCAATATATATATCTTAAAAAAAAAAAAAAAAAAAACATGATATGGTAAGTAGATAAAAAATAAAATAAAAATGCCAAGAAATTGACCTTTAGAATACCGATGAGTTATAGGGTCTCAAATTAATATTACTCTACAACCGAGAAAGTTTATTCGGTGGCAATTCTAAAGAAAGTTTATAAACAGTATTTCTACTGTGCATTTCTTATTCACTGAAATTAATTTAATTACAACCATATCGCTATCAATGACTGACAGGAATATTAGTAAATGAACTTTCTTTATACTCAGGAATGGGAATTAGGCGCAAAACTCATACTAATATTTATTTTTAAAATTTCCGTATATAAATGAATCATTGATATATATATATAGAGAGAGAGATAGATATATAGTTAAGTTACGACTTCTGCGCAAAATTTTATTAATAATCTACATTCTAAGTATAACTTCATTTTTCTTAAGCTTATATTTTTATTATAATTATGTATCTTGATGATATACTTTGTGTAAATAAAACACATATCACCCATTAGCTCTCTTAAAATGTGATTTTGAAATAATTAAATCTTAAAATAGAAAGAATGGAGGACAAACTATTCAGAAATATACTTAAAAGTAATGGTATAAATTAAAAGAAACACAAAACATTGTGTTGCTATTTATGCATTTTCTTTCTTTTTTCTTCTTTTTAATAAAAAAGATTTGGAAGTAATATACCAGAAAATATAAATATACATATAGAAAACACTCCACACTTGTATACATTAAAATTGGTGTTCATTTGTCTTTAAAAAGTAGCAAATATCTATTTTCCTTCTCTTGAAATAAATATCGCAATATATCACCAATATCGATATTAACTTGATGATATATCGCGATATTTAATTTCTGATATCGTCCAGCTCTAGTGACAAACATTAATTCATATCTTCCAAAATAATAATGATATTCAAATTCTGTTTTTTTTTTTTATATGATAGAATGAAGTGACCGAAACATATTCCATCCATATTTTCGATTATTATTATTATTATTTTTTTTTAAATATGAAAATTATTAATCAGTTCATATTTGAAAAAAATTATGAATTATAACCTATGTTAATCTTTGCATGAATAGAACGGGCATCATCAAAAACATGGGTTTCCAAATTTACTGCTCGTTCCTAACATTATTTTTTGAGTTACAGCGATATTTCCTTTTTTACTTGTGTTAGGGGGCCGTCACTTACAATAATTTGTATTCTCTGTGAGTAAATATCTGTATATATTTTGACGAAAAAGTATTTTAATTTACCTAATGTTATTCTAATTGTTTTCTAAGCAACATTTCGATGTTTATGATACAAATTGGATCATTTTTATAAAATTATCACAAAGCAAGCAAGAGATTGTGAAAAAATTCCAAAAGAAATGAAGCCCCGCCTCTATATTGCGGAAACAATATAAAAAAAACTAGTTTCTGTATTCGTATATGATTCTCTATGTGACGCTGGTATGCATAAATGTGAATGGCATTTACTACATCGAATGCTGAAGACAAAATTTAAATGATTTAATTCGAAAGATGTAAAATAATTTTGTTTTATAATGTAAAGTTTTATAAAAACTGTGTAAAGGCGTGGCTTCCGTTGCAAAGAGGTTTATAGTCGATTCTGAAATGTTAAGTCTTTGTTCTTAAATATTACATAACGTTTCCTAGTTTCTCGCTGCTAAAATTCTATTTTGTCCCTTTTGTCTTTTGTTTTTAACTTGAATATTCTAGAATTCGTGCACCTCAAGTTAAGTATCATGACGGTAAAAAAAACGCGGTAAGACGAGGACAGCAATACGCAGTGAACAATACTTTTGTTTTTTCCTTTTTTTAAATTAATATAATTGAATTTTATTAATTTTTATCAGATTTTTTGAAACAAATTTTCTGTTTTAATCTTTTTGTGACATTTTCGCATTTGCTTACTCTACCGTTTATGCTATTTAAATTTTATCGCATGACGTATGTTTGAACGTAGCTTTTGGTTTCGTTTCGCCAGCCCCCCGACTCGTAGTTGGCTCTTTGCCAAATGAGAGGTGATTTTTTCTCTCTTTGAGAATGTTACTTTTTTTTCTAGTTTAGTTTCTCGGCCTGTCAAAAACAGGAAGCATCCTTTTCTCTTGAACATGAAAGTTATGATTTAAATATCTTGATCTTGGCTCCGTTATGGAGAAACAATATTACCACCCGAATAATTAATCAATAATTATAAATTGTGAATCAGTCTAATATTCTGCAAATAATTTCTCTTTTGTGTTTAATCGCTAAATAAAGTTAATAAGCTCTCCCAACTGGTGTAAATTTTATGACTGAAATTGAACACGTGAATTACAGAACTATAGATTAAGAAGTTGTTTATGATTATATATTTCTGCATATTTTCATGGTACGAATTTTTTCATGGCGCAGTATATATAATATTTTTTTTTCATGGTGAACGAAACTCGGGATAAGTGAAATCCCTTGAAAGTGAAATTACCTTTAGATATTAATTTATCTGGATTTGGATTTGAAAGCTTGGATAATTTATTGTGAAAACGAAACTGAAAAATAATAATGACTGGAATTCCGGATTCGTTATTGGATAGCTTCCTGGATATGGAACCAGGTAAGCAAAATTTAACTACTATTTATAACATTGATTAAATGAAATTAGAAATTTGAATTATTTGAATTATTTTGTTTGATTATTTGCTCGCTATGAATATTGAAAAGTTAAAAGCTAAGCGTTCTACGGAACGCTCAAATGTAACTAAATTAATAAATAAATTAGAGAATTTATTATTGGATGATCTAGAAAATACAAAATCAGACGAAATCATCGAAATCCAGGAAATGATAGGTGAAAGAGAAATTGCATTAAAAAATTTAAATAATGAAATTGAAAATTTAATAGTAGATATTAAAGAGTATGAAAAAGATATCGCGACCAGCGATAAATACGGCGAGCAAATAATTTCTGCCAAATGCAAAATCAAACTAAGATTAAAAAGATTATGTAATAATAAAGATGAAAGTAGTTCAAACTGTTCTGTCAGTGAAACCCAAACAAAAACTGGTTCGGCAGTGAGATTGCCGAAAATGTCCTTACCAAAATTTGGTGGACAAATAGAAAAATGGAACGAATTTTTCGATTGTTTCGAAAATTCAATCCATTTAAATGAAAATCTTACAAAGATTGAAAAATTCACTTACTTGAAAACGCTTTTAACTGACAAAGCGTACAATGTTATTGAAGGGTTTTCACTTACGGAACAAAATTATGATAATTGCATAGAAATGTTGAAGTCACGTTTTGGGCAAAAGGATATTATCATTAATGCTCACATGAATAAATTGATAAACTTAGAAGGCGTAAAAAGTTCATCAAATATAACTGCTTTGCGAAAGTTTTATGACGCTTGTGAAGTAAATATTCGCAGTTTATCTAATTTAGGGGTGACAAAAGGCCAATATGGTCATTTACTGAATCCAATTTTATTAAAATTATTGCCAAACGATCTAGTAGTTGAATATTACAGGCAAAGTGATAAAAGGAAGGATGAGTCTGATGTGACAGACTTAATTAATTTTCTTAAAGTAGAACTTGAATCGCGTGAAAAATCACTTAGTATGATTAATTATAAAAATGCTTCGGTAATTGTAAATAAAAATAAAGCCGAAGTTAATAACAGAAAATTTTCAAATAAAATGAATTCATTGAATGTAGGTGTAAAAAATATATGCATATTTTGCAAGAATTATGATCATCATTCTCTTGAATGTACTAATTTAACTGATGTTGAGAAAAGGTTAAAATTAAAGAAGGATGGCAGGTGTTATAAATGTTTTCTAAAATCTCATCTGTCATCACAGTGCAGAGTGAAATCGCAGCCTTGCGAAAAATGTAAAGCAACAGATCATAACAAATTATTTTGTTTTTCAAAAAACTTGAAACCAGAAGTAGTAGAGAACACTATAGTATCGAATTCACATTTGAAAAACAGTAATCAGGCAGCGTTACTGCAAACATGTTGCGTCATAGCGCAATCTAATTCTAGATCAAAAACTGTCAGACTCTTATTGGATTCCGGAAGTGAAAAAAGTTTTATTACTAAAGAATTGGCCCACGAATTAAAATTAACCCGTGTAAGAACAGAAAAGCTAACTGTTTTTGCCTTTGGTATAAATAAAGGTAAAGAAGAGGAATTCGAGGTTTTTAATATTGAACTGCGTAGCAAAATAAATCCTCGTCGGCTCATCCATGTTGAAGTATTAGCTACAGACTTAATAACCGCGACTCCCTTGAAAAGCCCAAGGGGCGAACCAGAAATTGAAAGTTATATTAAAAATAAAAACTGGAAATTGGCAGACAATTCATTAAGTGATTCCAAAATTAATATTTTGCTAGGAGCTGATTATTTTTGGAAAATACAGAGAGGTATCATTGAAGAAATCGGTGATAATTTATATGTTGCTAATACTATTTTCGGATATACTGTAGTGGGGAAATTGAATAATAATAGTACAGAAGTAATTAATTCGCATTTTGTATCTGTAAATAAATTTGACAGTTTTGATTTGCAGCGTTTTTGGGATTTAGAATCACTTGGAATATGTGACAGTAAGAATGATTCTATGTCACAGAGAGATATAGAAATTATTAATTCTTTTAATGAAAATTTAAAATTTGTTAAGGGAAGATATGAAATTCAATTTTTGTGGAAGGAAAATAAAAATGAATTAAAATCGAATATAGAAATAGCCAAAAATAGACTTTGGGGTTTGAGAACAAAACTGTCTAAAAATGAATGGCTTAAAAATGAATATGAAAAAATTCTTGAGGAACAAAAGAAAATGGGTATAATAGAGGAGTGTAAAATAAACAAAAATGAAACTGGTGTATATTATATGCCCCACAGACCGGTGATAAGAACAGATAAGTCCACTACAAAGGTCAGAATAGTGTTTGATGCTTCTTCCAAAGAAAAGGAAGCAAAATCTTTAAATGAATGTTTATTTGCAGGCCCCAATTTAAATCCTAATATTTTGGATATTATTTTAAAATTCCGCCTTCATAAAATTGCCTTTGTTTGTGACATTGAAAAGGCTTTTCTGCAAATACAGGTTGCAGAAAATGATAGAAACTTTTTGAGATTTCTATGGTTTGAGGATATAAATAGTAAAAATCCTCTATTAAAGGTTTTCCGCATGACTCGTGTAACTTTTGGTGTTACAACATCACCCTTTTTGCTCTCAGCTACCATTAAACATCACATAAAGGGCTATAAGAACTTGTTTGAGAAAGTAGTTAATATGCTTGATACTTCCTTATATGTTGATGATCTCTTTCATGGCGCTAATTCTGTAAATGAAGCATTTATTTTATCGTCTGGTGCTGTGAAAATACTTAAAGATGCCAATATGACATTAAGAAAATGTAAAAGTAATTCTTACGAATTAAGCAAATTGTGGGAAAAACATGGAATAAACGTTGATGAAGAAATAAATGAGGGAAATATCTCTAAAGTATTGGGAATAATGTGGTCAACTAATAATGACACGTTAAGAATAGACATTCAATCTCTGTTAGAAGGGTTTGATAATGAAATTATCACTAAGAGAATTGTTTTACAAACTGTAGCAAAGGTGTATGACCCTGTAGGGTTTATTTCCCCTTTTATAATAAGAGTTAAATTTCTAATGCAAGAACTATGGGAGCAGGGTGTTGATTGGGATTCTGCTTTACCTGATGCTTTAACACAAAAATTTAAGAAATGGCATCGTGAAATACAGGATTTAGAAAATTTTGAAGTGCCTAGAAAATATTTTACGAATTTTGAAAAATTAACTCCTGAAACTATTCAAATTTGTGTTTTCTGCGATGCCAGTTTGAAGGGATATGGTACAGTAGCTTATTTTCGTGATCCTTGTTCCCGTGAAACTTCATTTATTATGTCAAAGACAAGAGTAGCTCCTCTCAAAAAACTTACTTTGCCTCGACTTGAATTGATGGGAGCCTTAACAGCTGCTCGATTAGCTCATTATCTTGGGCAGCTATTCTCAATTCCCGTCAAAAACATACTATGCTTCTGTGATTCCCAAATTACCCTTTATTGGGTTAAAGGAAGTGCTAGTATCTGGAAGCCCTTTGTAGAGAACAGAGTGCGTGAAATTCAACGATTAGTAGCCCCAGCTCAGTGGAGATTTTGTCCAGGGGTTAAAAATCCCGCTGATGTGCTATCTCGTGGTTGCACAGCAACTGAATTGTTGAAGAATGAAGAATGGTTAAAGGGACCAATCTGGTTGAAAGAAGAGCACTTACCGACACCACTACCGGAAAATGAAGTCAAAATACCTGAAGAAGAGATTTTGAGAGAACAACGGAAAACTACTGTTTGCTCTTTAACTCATGGCAATAATGAATTTGAATTATTATATAAGTTTTCATCTTGGTCTAAATTAAGACGTGTTACAGCCTGGTGTCTTAGATTTATAAAAAATACTAAATGTCGATCTGAGCGAAATACTGGCTTTTTAACTATACAAGAACTTGATGAGGCAACTAAAATTATTGTGAAGTTGGTTCAAAGACATGAATTTGGAGGGGAAATAAAGACTTTAAAATCTGGAAAAAACCTGAATGCTAGTAACAAACTCCTTTCTTTAAATCCTTTTCTAGACAAAAATGAAATTCTTCGTGTTGGTGGAAGATTAAGACACGCAAACCTACCTGAGAGTCAAAAACACCAAATGATACTTCCTAAAACGCACCACATTACAGACTTAATTATAAAGTACTTTCATGAAAAACATCTTCACAGTGGAACTCAGTTAACAATTTCAGTCCTGCGACAACAATATTGGATAATTAATGCAAGAGACGCCGTGAAAAGGAATCTGCGGAACTGTATGAAGTGTTTTAGAACCACACCGAACTTAGCCTCTCAACTGATGGGTGATCTTCCAGCTGCTCGTGTAGTGCCATCGCGAGTGTTTTCGAAAGTCGGGGTTGATCTTGCAGGCCCCTTTCTCATCAAACCTCGTAAGGGCCGAGGTGTTAGATCTTATAAAAGTTATATTTGTTTATATATCTGTTTTTCCACAAAAGCAATTCATTTGGAAATACTCAGTGATCTCACCTCTGAAACATTCCTCGCATCCTTGAAGAGGTTTGTTGCTCGACGAGGAAAACCTGAAGAATTGTTTTCAGACAGAGGAACGAACTTTGTAGGTGCCGACAACGAAATGAAAAAAATGATGTCCTTGATCTCTTCTGACGAAAAGATCCACAGATATTTGTCCGAAGAAACAATCAAATGGAATTTCAATCCCCCATCGGCCCCCCATTTTGGAGGACTTTGGGAGGCTGGAATAAAACAGATGAAGGGTCATTTAAAAAGAATTATTGGCGAACAAATATTAACTTATGAACAGTTCCTTACTTTAATTACTCAAATTGAATCGTGCTTGAACTCCAGACCTCTTGTTGCGCTCTCGAATGATCCAAGTGACTTAAATGCTCTAACTCCAGGACATTTTATCATAGGCACTGCCTTGACTTCAATACCAGAACCTGACTATTCTTCAGTTAACCTAACCCCGCTAGAAAGATGGAAACTTCTACAAAAAATTTTTCAAAGTTTCTGGAACAGATGGTCTTCAGATTACCTATCAGACTTGCAAAGGCGATCAAAATGGTTAATAAATAAACCAAATTTCAAGAAAGACGATTTGGTTTTAATAAAAGATGATAATCAGCCCCCTTTGAAGTGGAAACTGGGACGCATAATCAAATTATTTCCTGGAGCAGATGGCAAGATTCGTGTAGTTCTACTGAAAACTATTTATGGAGAGTTGAAGCGTCCGATCGCCAAACTATCACCTCTGCCATTTTGAACTTTTTATTTTATTTTTATTTTATTTTATTTTATTTATTATTATTATTATTTTTTTTTTTTTTTTATGTTCCTGTTTTAAATCCATTTATGTTAATCATCTAGTTACAATGTTTCATATGTATATTAATCTCTTTTTTTTTTCTTATCTATTTGCAGTTGAAGACCAAGAAAATGAAAACCTGTAACAACACTAATGTTGTCATTGTACTTGTAGAATATTTTTATGAACCTTCGTTCATGGGGGCGGAGCATGTTTGAACGTAGCTTTTGGTTTCGTTTCGCCAGCCCCCCGACTCGTAGTTGGCTCTTTGCCAAATGAGAGGTGATTTTTTCTCTCTTTGAGAATGTTACTTTTTTTTCTAGTTTAGTTTCTCGGCCTGTCAAAAACAGGAAGCACCCTTTTCTCTTGAACATGAAAGTTATGATTTAAATATCTTGATCTTGGCTCCGTTATGGAGAAACAATATTACCACCCGAATAATTAATGAATAATTATAAATTGTGAATCAGTCTAATATTCTGCAAATAATTTCTCTTTTGTGTTTAATCGCTAAATAAAGTTAATAAGCTCTCCCAACTGGTGTAAATTTTATGACTGAAATTGAACACGTGAATTACAGAACTATAGATTAAGAAGTTGTTTATGATTATATATTTCTGCATATTTTCATGGTACGAATTTTTTCATGGCGCAGTATATATAATATTTTTTTTTCAACGTAACATAATAAAATATAAATTTTTTATTAAATGTTTTTTTAATACTGAATAATAAAGTGGTATATATATATATATTTAAGTTTTAAAAATCTATTATTGAAACAAAAGCGCAATATTATTTTTTTTCTTTTATTCTAATTGTTAAGTATTTCTCCCTCCCACAATTACTAAATATTCTGTGGCATCATGTAAGCCCTTTTTGATACGCCCTCTAGTGAGGCAATGTAAAAGTTCAGCAGTAGAGAAAAATACGTTGGCCGGTAAGCGTCAACTTTCTCCAACTCAAGAAATAAAAATAAATAATTCTATTCATATATATGGTCCGTCGTTTACTTACCATAAGTGGTCCTGGTCGAGCCCAGGAGTCGAACACGCGATAATGGATGCTACCGAAAAAAATAAATTTAAACAGTTAAATAGAACGCGAGGTCGAATCAAAGCAAAACTAACGAAGATTAATAGTTTTGTAACGGATTTCAAGGAATCTCATGATTCTAAAATAGACAGCCTTAATATTGAAGAAAGATTAAAGGTCATCATTGAACTAAAAGATGAAATCGATGCTCTATTTAAGGAATACATTCTAATAAATCCTGAAGAAGAAGAAACTTCATCGACTATTGATACAGCGATTTATGACTTAGAGGATCAAAGATCGGCTTTAGGGGTAAGTTTAAAATGCTTACTTTCTAAAATAAATGTAATAAATATGAATGACTCTTTAATTCATGAAAATAAGAATTCTAAATCATCCAATTCTAAATCATGTGATTCACACTGTAAACTACCACAAATTCCATTGCCGACATTTAGCGGAAAAATAGAAGAATATTCAACTTTCATAGTACAATTTAAAAATGTGATTGAAAAAAATGATAACTTAAATGATGAAGAAAAGTTATTTTATTTAAAGGCTTCGTTAAGCGGAGAAGCGAAATCTATTGAATCAACCAATGACACATTTCAGTCATTGTTGTTAGCGTTAGAAAAACGTTATGAGAATAAAAGAGTTGTGGTAGACACTTATATTCAATCAATATTAAAGCTAGAAAAACTACAATACGAATCCGCGAGAGGATTAAAACAAATTACTGACATTGTCAATAAATCGTTAAGAGCATTAAAACTGCTTAATTTAGAATCTAATAATTTGTCAAATGCGATGATTGTGAATATAATACTTGATAAGTTGGACAAAGATACGCGAAAGTCATATGAACTATCAGTATCTTCTAAAGAAATTCCATCATTAAATGATTTAATAGAGTTTTTACAGTCAAGATCTGTTGTTTTGGATCAATTAGGTAAATTAGAAAAAGAGAAAAATCAAAATAGATATCAACATTCTGTAATTCGAAACCAACATTCAGGAAATAAACAAAATACATTTTTTATAAATTCCGATAAGGATGCAAATAAAAAATCCTTTCCAAAACAGTGCATATTATGTAACGATTTTCACGCTCTATATAAATGTGATAAATTTAAGAGCTTAAATGTCGAAGAAAGGATTAATATAGTCGAATCACACAAATTATGTAAAAATTGTTTAAAATTCCATTATCATCCCTGTAATTCTACATACACATGTAAAATATGTTCTGAAAAACATAATACTTTGCTTCATTTGAGTGAACAGGAAATGATTGGCGCCTGCGATCTTTCATCACAAACCGAAAGTGAGGAAAGAAATCGAATAATGTCTTCTTCATTAACGACCAATGAAAGAGATTCTAGTAGTCTTTTATGTACTTTTTATGCGTATATTGAAAATGCCTTTGGAAAAAAAATAAAGGTAAAAGGAATCGCCGATTCCGGCAGTAATTTGAATTTTATAACATCTGAAGTTGCTAACAAATTAGGATTGAAATTAGAACAAACAAATACATCGATTATCGGCATAAATGGAGGAGAAACTATTGTTAAGAATAAACTGTCAGCTAAAATAGCAAATGAAAAAAATGATTTTTCAAGGACTATTAACTTTGCTATTTTACATAAAATAGTGGACAAAACTCCAGCTAATAAAATTAACATTTCATCCTTAAACATACCATCAGAAATTACTCTTGCAGATGATAATTTTAACATTCCTAGCTCCATTCAAATTCTTATAGGAAACACTCTATTTTTTGAATTATTAAAAGAAGGTAAATTTAAATCACATGATGAGTGTTTCTTTTTTCAAAACAGTGTCTTTGGTTATTTAGTCACTGCAACTGATAAATTTCAAGATTTTAATGCATCAAATTCGGAGCAATTCGCCGGACTAGTTTTAAAGCAAGAGAACTTCGTTTCGAGCAAAAATTACGGCGATAATTTTAAAGATTTGCAAAATAACTTCATTCCGAAAAACGTAGCGGAAACCAATACGAAACTCGATGTCAAGTTTATATCATCAATAGGAGATAAAATCCAAAAAAGTGTGTCAATCAAAAAGAAACGATACAAGAATCTGCCACCTCATAATCAAATCTCTATTGTGAATGAGAATATTTCATTAAATGATCAGAAAGACGAGAGCATAAGGCACCCCTCCAGTGAAGTGTCTCAAAATAACAATTCAAATTCAAACTGTCCCTTTTCTAAACCTATGTTTTTACGTTCGTGCAGACAATCGAACTATATATATATGTTTTTATTCAACGTATTTAGATTACTGATGATCTTATCATCGATAAAAACTCTTTCAAATAAACTCATAATTAAATTTCCATTCTGGACAAATACTTTCCTTTTCGCATCTGACATTTCGGTGTTAAAATACATTTTTTGCAACTCGGAAACTCAAATTGAAAGGATTTTGAACAGTAATAATATCACTGATCTTTTTTTAATCTTAGTTTTACTTCCAGATTGCGAAATGCAGACAGGCGCCAAGCGCTTGGTAAGGAAAATATTAATTGATGATGCAACCATAAGGGTAACTTTGATTATTTGTGTTTTCTCATTTTTTGTTTATTTACTCACTCATTCTTTTGCGTGATTTATTTTTGCTTATTTATTTATTTACTCAATTATTTAATACGTGCAATTCTAATTGCATGTAATCTTAAAAAAGAATTCTATTAAAAAAAAAAAAATGTATTCTTGTGGTTTATATTATTATTCTTAAAATGATATATATTTTGAAAAATAAGGTTTAACTGTACATGTGTATATAATGTGTTGGTAAAATAGATTTGTTTGCATTATAGTTTATGTCTTGGTAAGTTAATCTTCTTTAATATTATGTGTTGTGTATATAATGTACATAAAATGTTCCGGAACATATCTTTAATTGTGATTTATATATTATTTTGGTTGCAACCTATATTATTTTATATCACTATTGTATAATGTAATTTTCATATCAAATTCATATTATTCATATGATATATTATTCTTGAAATTCAAAAATTTCAAGGGGGGGAGTATGTTAAGTATTTCTCCCTCCCACAATTACTAAATATTCTGTGGCATCATGTAAGCCCTTTTTGATACGCCCTCTAGTGAGGCAATGTAAAAGTTCAGCAGTAGAGAAAAATACGTTGGCCGGTAAGCGTCAACTTTCTCCAACTCAAGAAATAAAAATAAATAATTCTATTCATATATATGGTCCGTCGTTTACTTACCACTAATCACGGCGTAAAACTGGCGTCACATTTATCAAGGAAAAAGAATTTAAAAGAAAGTAATATGTCTTATTACTTTTAAAGATATAGATTTTACACATTTAAAATTAAGAATTCAAGTACAGTAGACGACTGCAGAACGGGGAATATTCGTTCGAGGTAATAGGAAACAGGTCTTTCTATATCTATATTTCTTTTCATATGGATATACATAATAATTATACTCTTTCTAGTGAAAGTATTTGTATTCATACTATTTTGTTTGTATAAATATGAATATAAGGAATATTCTTAAGAAATATCGTAACACACAAATAATGAAAGAAACGCCCACTGAAGCAATTACAGATTTCAAAATGACGTGAAACTACGTCAGTGGTCGCGAAAATGTTAAATATCCTTTCTCAGATTTTAGTTTAAATCTTGTTATCTATATTTTTGTACATAATCTATTGTTGGTTTGTACGCCTAAAATTAAATGTAAAACTTTATAGTAACACTTTCATGCGAGGCTTACTGTATAAAATAAAAATATACCCAACAAGAAGTAGATAATAATTGTTAGTTAGTAGATTTTAATTGCTTATATATATATATATATATATATATATATATATATATATATTTTTTAATGTAGTTTAACTTAAATTTTTTTTCTCTTAAATAAAACAAGAAGTACATAATTCTTTTTCTTAAATACTTAACACTTTTTTTTTTTTTTCTTTTCTTTTAACCGCTATTAATATTATTATCCTTATTACTGTTGTTCTTTTATCTCGGTATCTAGATTTTTGTAATTCAACATTGTAGGGTTCATATGATTCTAGCTATTTAATTTTCGTCCTATGAAGTGATGTATTTAACTATTGAATGTTTAATCAATAGAAACTAATAAAAATCTTTTAATTCATAATCAGAAGTGAAGGAAGAAAGTTCTGCGAATATGAATCGTATTTTTATTATAATTGACATTTCCAAACTTTTTTTTTTCCGGTGTGAAATTTAATAAATAATATATATTGGGTGATAGATCAGGATTTATTTTTATCTAAATGTATAGACGGTCCCCCAACACATTTTCACGTGTAACTCTCTTTAGAATTGATTTAAAGTATATAAATAGGTAGATTTTCCGAACTGCCTTGATCTCAGAAATCCGAATATGAGGTCAAAAATAGGGGTCGTCTTTGAAAAAAAAATGAAGTTTATACGTGTTTTAATATGTAGATGGCCCCTTAAGCAAAATCTAACTGCACCATTAAAAACTAGACGTTATTACTGATCGATAGGTACCAGCCGCATGTTTCTACGATAATTTACGGCGAAATCAGGTGGGGGTGGGGTGGCGTTTTTTAGGAGGGGTGGGGGTGACTTTGCCTGAACTTTCTCTTGCAAAAGGGTTCTTACAGTACGTATGAATATACGAATGATAAGATAATGCTTTTTCCACATTAGATTCTCGAAATGTAGTTATAACACGTAAATATTGTCTTCATTTACAGGAATTTGAAATTTATTTTTGAAAGAATCGTCATGTTTTCGATATGTTGTGGGGCCATTCTGTTTCAAAGTTATTTTTGAAAAAATCATCCTGATTCTGGTGTGTTGAAGATACTTCTTAATTCGAAATTAATTATAAAAGAATCGAGATACATTTATCACGAAATATATATACTTAGAAATATTTTTTTATTTTTGGACTTCAGCGTTGACGATAAAAAACAATCAAGCAATTAAGAGGTTTGATTTAACAAATTAAAAAACGAGTTCAGATGGATTTCAAAGAATTTTATTTGGATGGGTGTAGGCAACAATATCATTTCATCTTCTCAGATAATCAAGAAACTCAATGATTTCGAAACTGCAACAAGACCAATCAGAATGCCATTTAATTCTGAGTTATATCAAATGAAACTTGGAAAACGCCTTTTTCATAATTCACCAGAGAAGATTTACAGATAATAATAATAATAATAGTAACCATTAGAGATATTTGAATAAATATTTGGAAACCAACCAATTGAGAAATTTCAGATATGCGGATTATTGCAGCGTTACAAATGTGGCAAGAATGTGCACAACAAAAATAATTTAAATTTCTGGTGATAGCTACGGAAAATTCTTGCCCAATAATGAAAATGAGCTCCGACTCTTGTCATTCTTCTAAAAACAACACAATTAAAATGGGGGAAGGGTCTTATTCCCTGCACTTTTTTTCAGGATACTTTCAAGGATAAGAAAGTTTCTCCTTTGTTACCATTAATTTCATGCTGATGTCTTTATTGTATTTTAATAAAGATGTGTAGTGATTAAAAACGATAAGGAATTATCCCATAAAAATCATAGCTGCAAATATTTTAATTTATTCCGGAGCATTTTTAGCTCTACCTTAATTTTTGCACAACTTTATTTTTAGACTACTTTTCTCCAATATGTAACTACATAGCTGCCAATCTAATTCGGCAAATTGTTAGTACTGCCCCAGTTTCTACACCACTTAATTTTTAGAGTAATTCTCTTCAAATGTATTTACGATAAGTTAAGAAAAATGTTCTAAAAAAGACTGGTGTGTAAAAAGGGGCGGTACTAACAATTTCCCGAATTAGGTGACATCTCTGTAACTATGATGCAAGAAGAAACATTTACTCATAAAAAAAAAAAAGTGGTATGGAATAAAGGCGAAGCTAAATGTGCTCCAGAATAAATTAAAATATTGGCAGTTATGAAAAATATTGGTAGCAATAAACAGGAAAATTTTTATCTCTAATCATGTCCTGAAAAAAAGTCGCACACCTGACATATAATTTAGTAATTAAGGGTGGAGCTTAAGAGCGAACAATACAAGGCTTGTACCCCCCGCCCTTTTTTCTAGGTGACTTTTAGAGATTAGATATTGTAGACTAGAACCACTAATTTTTTTTTCAGAATTCTTTAAATTATGTTTTTTTTTTTTTTTTTTTTTAAATACTCTGCTGTGTCGTAATTAATTTGTTCCCTCAAAACGCATTTTTTTCAAAAACCCATTTTAACAGAATTGCTTTAAATTCAGTATGTAGTCATCATTCATATTAAAGTCTCAAACAAGATTATTAATGAACTCGATCGGACATATTGATTCAAAATAGCGGCCACTTAAACATTTCAAACTTATATAAAAAACGGTTTTATGAACGGATTTGCATGAATCTCGGTGTATACAAAACCCATATGAAGATCTCAACTGAATTTTTTTTTTTTAAATCAAGTAGATCCAATAACTTGTTTCAAAATGGCAGTTACATCAACATTTCATACTGACAAAAAAACATTCAAAAGGTGTCGTCTTCAAAAAATAGTGAAAAAAATATTTGTTATTCTACTCTTCATAAAACACCAGAAAGTGAAAAAATTATCGGCTGAAATGAATTACAGCGACCACAAAAAATTATCAAGATTAAGCATATTTGGCGATTTCACACTGTTAGTTGATTGATTTTGATTACTTGATGGAGAAGCGAAATACGGTTCTTTTCGTACACGGCAATCACGGTGCTAGCAAACGTATCGCCTAACAACGCTAAATCGACAAAAATGCTTAATTTATATATTTTTTTGTGGTTGCTGTAGTTCATTTCAGCCGATATTTTTTTCACTTTCTGGTGTTTTATGAAGAGTAGAATCACATATATTTTTCTAAATATTTTTTGAAGACGACACCTTTTGAATGCTTCCTTGTGAGTTAAACAACTTATTTATGAACCAATTTGCCTCATTAAATAAATGGATTGATCCACCTCTTTTTTTTTCTTTTTTTCTTTTTTAAATGGCGGCCCTTTCAAAAGAACAAAAAAAAAAAAAAAAAAAAAAAAAAAAAACGGACTGAACTTTTAGGCCATATGAACTGTTTAATTTTGCTGGGCTACTGTCAAAAATAGGTAGTATAAAATTAGTAGCATTAGCAGATATATTTCTACTACTGGATATTAGTGTGGCAACGCACGCGTTGACGCTTTGCCTGCAGCACTCGTGCCTACTTTGTTCGACTGACGAAGGGTCGAGTTTTTTTTTTCTACCGAAATCATTATTGTGAGTTTTTTACATTTTTGTGGGTTTTTTTCAAAGTATTTTTACTTATTAATCATTGGAACTTACCAATTTTGATCAAACTGTTTAAGTGGTAACCTCACATTGACTTCTAGATACAAATTTGAATTTTATGCAATTACTTGTTCTTAAGTTATGCTGTTAACACACATATATACAAACTAATCGCTAAAAAATCGAATTTCATATTTAAGGGACGGCCAAATGTGACATCATACAAATAAATAAATAAATAAATAAATAAATCATAGCTGAACTTTGCATATAAAAAAATACTTTGTCTACTGTCTGAAGATGATCAATTAATTTTCAACCCTGAACAATTTGTATCGGTATGGAAAAATGTAATAAAGCATTTATATCAATTACAACAAAATAAATGCTTTTGCTTAATTTTGGATAGCCCTTTATATTATAAACAAGTTATATACATACCACAGTTTATAATTTAGTCCTACATGAAAAAACCATAACTTGAAATTCATTTCCAATTATAGTCCCAGTATATCCAAAATGCCTTTAAGTACCTCTGTATCGATAATCAATGATATTCATAATATTCTGCACAAAACATGATTTTATTTGAATAAAGAATGTACACTCAATTTTGTTTAGTGCAGCCTGTAGATGTTAAAGTGTAATTACTAGAAATTTCACCCATACACTTAATATATTTAAAATTTGAATTACCTTGAATTGTACAAGAACTATTTGTTTGACCACAATGAAAAGTTTAGTGTAGCACTGGTATATAATACAGATAGAAAAAAAAACAAATAAATAAATAAATAAAATAAATAAAAATAAATAAATAAATAAAAATAGGACTTCTTGCTACCACTCTTTCTTGAGATAAGCTGATAACAGAAACACAGACCGACTGTTAAAAATTTGATTCTCGGTTTCAGAATCCCTCAAAACTTGTAAATATAGAAAAGAACTCATTTTCGAAAATTCGACCACAAAACAGTATTTTTTCTACCACATATGATTAAGAGGTAGTTACAAAATTGGCCATTAGTGGTGTTAAACATAAATTTAATTTATCATTTTATATAGTAAATTTTCAATTTACTTTAGTTTTCCCCCTTCTTTTCTAATATTATAAGAAATTGAAATTAACATATAACAATGTATTTATTTTTATACTGTAATAAAACAAAATATATTATTTCGAAATATTATATATAACCTTGAAAAATGTATGCTATATGTACCGTATTTTCTGGCGTATAACGCTAAGATTTGTTAAATGAGTTATACACCAGAAATTTAAACTTACAGTAAAACAAGTTTACTGCTTTTAACAAGCTTTTGTTTCTTACAAATATAGTTTTATTTGTAAATTACGTTTTCTGGTCATTTCACGACCTGCGCGTTTTACGCCGGAAGATGTAGTATGTCCCCTAAAGTACATAATGTTTCAGTTATGTAGCAAAAAGCTTACAACCGTTCAAAAGCGTAACACATTTAAGTATGCTCTCTGATACCTTTCTGAAACATTCGCCCTTTTTGATTTTCTATCTGTTAAGTGATTGTAACGTTTCTATTACGTATCTGATTTTTTGTTACGATCGCGGACGTTTCTACGTTTTTGAAACTAAACATTTCTGAAATGTTTATAATGTTTCAATGTTATATGGTTGTTACGTTTCTGGAACATTTTGTGCTGTTATGGGGTATAATGGCAAAATCATGAATACTTTTTTTTTTCCCTTAACAGCTCAACATTTTTTTTTTATTTTATTAAATTACCTTTATGAACATATTATCTTTAGTATCTTTATTATCTTAATATTAATAAATCGAAACAACACGTATTTAGAAAAACAGCGATCTACAAACAGAGCATAATGTGTGAAAAGCAAGCATACAAAAAAAAAAAAAAAAAAAAAAAAAAAAAACCCTCTGAATTGCAGCCGAACAGCTTCCAGGGATTCACTCGCGTACGCGCATAAGAGATATGATGTCATATCGCGAGAAAATTATTGCTCGAATAGCTCTTTCCAGTTACTTTTAGGTAATTGAGTTAATTGAATGATTATAATTAATCGAGTATTTCACTCGGATGACGGCAAATTTCTAAATTAGACTTTATCGTATAAAAATATTGGTAGCAATAAAAGTGCAAACTTCACATCTCAGAAGGTGATTTGAAAAAACAAAAGAGCGGAGAGTACAAACCTTGTAATACCTTCGGACAAATACAACCCATTTTATTCAATGGGGAATTTTTTTTTTTTACAATTACTCATTACCAAGCGTATTTTTTTCTTTTCTTTATTTAATTCTGTTTTTATATTTAGAAAATTCAGAGTGTATGGGATTGAAGAGAAAGTTATGAAGATAGAAGAGAGCTTTCAAGTGAAAGGTATTCAGATAGAAGACAGCTTTGAGGAGAAAGCTATGAAGATAGAAGAAAATGGTACGAAGGTAAAAGAGACTGTTCCGAGGATAGAACGGAGTGTCGAAGAGAAAGTTAAAGAAAATTTTGATCAAGAGCTGAAAGGAAAGTTTTCAGACATAGAAAGTAAATTAAAGAGAATAGAGGAAAATCTTAAGAGAAAAGGAGAAGAAAAGTTAACCTCCATGCCCCAGGAACATGAAAGGAGAGATAAAAAAAAAAAAAAAATGCAGAATCAAGAATCAATTAAGTTATCCACCTACGATGGCAGTTCTTTCTGGCAGGTATATTACTGGTTAATAAAATCAGCCGCTTCATCTGATCAAATGGCCAGGACCGAAATCAAATCAACGCAAACTACATTTTAAACCGCCGCTTAATAAATTCAGCATCGCCGATTAATAAACTCCAGAAAAAAAAATCTTCTTAGCTGCTTTATGCACACCAATTTCTTTATTTCTTTTTTTTCAAATTTCGAAAAATAAATTAAAGCACAACAATCCATCCGCTATCTCTCATTGCCACAAATTTTACACTTGCAAGATAGTTACAAATTAAAAACGCCCCATAACGTATCTCCGTAAATATTTCAAGGAACGTATTTTTCAAAGAACAAGTTACAAGTTTGATTTAATTTGCAAATGATATTATTATTATTATTATTTTTAATTATTAAAAGAGAATTTCTAATTCTTATTTTGAAATAACTATAAATCAAGAGATTTAAACGAAATATTTTAAAACTATAAGAAAAGCGAGAACTTTTAAAGTAATGATGATTTTCTCAAAGGAAAGCGCATAGTTTGCGCACATGTTCGAACAAAAGAAATTTGATACGTTACTGTGTATAAGGCCTTGTGCCCTATGGTCTGTAGAGTTTAGGTGGTATGAAGGCTATAAAAATCCTGCCGCTGTAACTTTTCCTCTAAACTCTTTTTTCTTTTCTCCAGTGCACTGAATTTTCATTCAGTGCACTGAATGCATTAATTTTAGCATGCACAAAAACCTCTTTTCTATGGAATATGGCTGGATTACCATCAAAATTTTATTTCACATGAAAGATTCGTGTACATTACGGTACATAAGAGTAAATGGTTGAACAGGCATTTTTAGTAGTAATAACCATTTTAAATACCGTCCTGTAATGTTTGATGAGAGCTAATATTTTCGATTTGACTTCCTGTCTGCCTTTGTGTCTTCTATACGCAAACTTGCCAACCATCTCATTATGAACCCTTCAATTTTTAGCACCCGCCTTTAATTTCACACCAATAATTTTTTATAGTAATTTCAGTCTTATTTAATCGGAACATCATTTGGAGAGAATAACTCTAAAAATATAGTGGTGTGAGAAAAGGGGCGTTTTTTCAGGGGGGCGTTAACAATTGTACGGTTATTAATGAGATGGTTGGCAAGTATGTCATACTTGCCAACCTAATCCGGAAGATTGTTAGTTCCGCCCTTTTCCGCCCATTTTTTCACACCAGTATTTTTTTTTAGAGTACTTTTCTTCTTATTTAATCGTAAATATATTTGAAGAGAACTACTCTAAAAATTTTGTGGTGTTCAAAAAGGGGCGGAACTAGCAATCTTCCGAGTTAGGTTGGCAAGTATGGTATGTGTACGTCTGTAATAATGAACTTTAGTTTACATATAATTATCTTGTAAAAGTTCAGCAGTTTTGTTAAAGAAGATTCTATTGCTTCGCTATATAAACCTCTGCAAAACACATACTAAAAATATTTTTCATAGAAAGTCATGCGTTTTTTTTTTTCATATTTTTGAATCAGGTCGGGCCAGATTTTATTGTTTTTTGTCCGGACCGTGCCTTAAACTGGCAAAAAATAAACGGGCCGGGGTCGGGCCCGGGCTGGATTTTTCAATTTCATACCGGGTAAGCAAAGCTTTCGTACGGGTCGGGCCTCAAAATTCCGGCCCGTGCAGACCTCTACATTGCAGGCGGGAAATTTTGATGGCATTCCAGAAAAATAAAAAACACCATCCTCTGACCTTTTTTAAAACAATACTTTATTTAAAAAAAAAGGTTCTTGTTGCCTTAATTTTATTTTGTTTGTCTCTTTATAGAACTCTAGCATATATAAACGAAGGAAACTTACTGTATGGAATGTTGATGACAAAATTTCAGTTATTTAATCATGAATTTGTTAAATAATTTGATATTTTAGAGAAACGAATAAAGGCGTGACTTATTACTCAAAATATGTATGTTTTTAAAGAGTATCTCCGTTTTATTGAAAATTAAATATCCTTTCTTAGATTTTTGTTTAAATCTTATCTATGTTTTTTTATATTATATATTTTAGATTTGTACGCCTTAAATTAAATGTAATACTGCATAGAAATACTTTCATGCGGGGCTTACTGTATAAAATAAAAATACACCCAACAGAAGTAAATAGATTATTTTTTCTTAAATATTAATTATTTTTTTTAACCGCTATTATTATTGTTCTCATTATTACTATTTTTATTTTATTTTACTGTCTGCATTTTTGTAACTAAATATTGTAGGGTTCATATGACTCAAGCTATTTAAACTTTTACTTGCGAAGTGATGTAAAAACTAATTCATTTTTATTAAAAATAAACAATTTAAAATTCTTTTATTCATAAACTATATTTAAGAACTTACGAAGAAAAAATATAAGTCCTTAACGCCTTAGAGGAAACAAAAATTTGATTAACTGCGTAAAAATGTAAAATTTGTCTTATGCATTAAAACATTAAAAACCCATTAAAATCACCTTCTACAAGCGCTTTCAGCTGCAGCGCACGCAGCCTTCATCAGGTAGGTACGCTCTTGTGAACTTCGCCGTCGGGTGGTTTTGTCAATTTTCTTCCTCCACTCCGTTCTAGGGACCCTATATAGAGAGAGACTGGACATTGACCGAAAATCGGCCATCTTAGTGCCAATTCGGAGCGATCCCCGTAGAACGTAATGATTTTTTCTTCGCGATTGATGCTTTACTATACAACATAAATGAAAGAAAACTGTACTAAATTTGTGCAGAAAGTAATGCAGAATATAAATATGCAATTTTTATCGTCTTATAAGAAAAAGAATTTTAAGAAAAACGAATTTTGTTTTAACCTTCGACATGATTACTTTTTCAACTCCGATCGGAAAACAGAGGAATTTTTGTTGTATATTTCTATATTAAGCAAAATACGTTGATTGTGAAAGAAATTTTACCTTATTTTTTCTGAGGACATACATTCTATATATAAAAAGTTAGAAATTTTTTTAACAAATATATGGTAATCTTAGTTTTTGTCAAGTAATTCATGAGTAAATGTAAAACTAGAAACTAGAACAGAAATCATTTTTTATTATTTTATAAAAATATTTACGTAATATTTTTACAAGCTAAAAATACATATTTTATTTCTTTCAATTACGCATTATTAATAATAATGACTTAATTAAATATTAAAAATAAAAATTTAATTAATAATAATTTGTAAAAATATTAACTAATATCTTTAGAAATTAAAAAATGTTTTTAATTATTTTATTTACATTTGCTTATTTCATCGATTGTTTAATTTTTAATTTTTTTAGTTTTTTAAAAATATTATGTAAATAAAAATAATAACTTATTTAAATATTATTTATAAAATTTATTATGGCAATTATTATTTAAAAGAAATTTATATTTCATATGCTAGCAAATAATATAAACGTTATTTTCTGTTTTTTAAACAATTTATTTAAGAAATCTGATACATTTTGCGTACTAGCAAATAATCAAAAAATTGCAAGCTAAAAATACATATTTTATTTCTTTCAATTACGCATTATTAATAATAATGACTTAATTAATTATTAAAAATAAAAATTTAATTAATAATAATTTGTAAAAATATTAACTAATGTCGTTAGAAATTAAAAAAAAAATGTTTTTATTTATTTTATTTACATTTGCTTATTTCATTGATTTTTATTTTTATTTTTTTTTTTAGTTTTTAAAAATATTATGTAAATAAAAATAATAACTTATTTAAATATTATTTATAAAATTTATTATGGCAATTATTATTTAAAAGAAATTTATATTTCATATGCTAACAAATAATATACACCTTATTTTCTTTATTTTTATCAATTTATTTTAAGAAATCTGATACATTTTGTGTGCTAGCAAATAATTAAAAAATATCTTTTTATATAGTTCTTTTAAATATGTATTTTAAAATATGTCAGAAAAAAACATTGAGATCTAACATATTAAATGTATTGCAAAACAGTACTTAAAAACTAATAGCTAGAAAATAAATAATGTAATTAATCTCATATTTAGGAAATAAATACGTAAAGCAGCATACAATAAGAGAATTCAAAGTATTTAAAGCATGATATAAAATAAATAATTATGTATTTATATCTATTAAAAGTATTCTAAAATTAAAGCAATTTATCTTCCAACAAAGTAAAAATGTAATAAATAAGTTCTTTTTCTATTATGACGTAAAATAATCGAAATTTATTCTCAGCGTAATGATAAGCAATGGAGCAACTGGCACTAAAATGGAGAATTTCGTCAAAAAGCCGGCGCGCCAATGTCCAGTCTCTCTCTATATAGGGTCCCTACTCCGTTCCAGCATATCGCGCCACCTTGCGTTGATTTCCATCTGGTCAGTGTTGCGTGAGTTACCGTTCGCAAAAATTTCGACAGCCTCGCGTTTCGCGGCATAAAAATAATTATTATAATTAGCTAATTTACTATAATTTTTAAAGTCTGTTTTAATGTTTTCTTCTTGATTTGTTTTGGCTAAAGCTGTTTTTATATAACCATACTTTATGTCGTTTTCGTGCTCTTTCACCCGCGTTTTTATTTTTCACTTTGTCATTCCGACATAACATCCAGTTTTATAGTCTTATTTAATAAAATCTATTTTGTAAATACATACTTGCCAACCATCTCATTAATATCCGTAAAATTGTTAACGCCCCCTGAAAAAACGCCCCTTTTCTCACACCAGTATATTTTTAGAGTGATTCTTTCCAAATATTGTTAGGATTAAATAAGACTAGAATTACTTAAAAAAATTATTGGTGTGAAAAAGAAGGCGGGTACTAAAAATTTTACGGATCATAATGAGATAGTTGGCAAGTATGTAAATACCTGCAGTTTCGGAAAAATGTATTTTATCTTTATCGTTTCTGATTCTTTGGAAAATATTTTTGTTAGGTTTTATTGGTACATTTATATTTAGTTTAGCGGCTTCGGTTTTAATTTTGTTAGTTGTACCTTTATTATATGGAATTGGGGGGGATATATTTTTGTTTTGGTTTTTGGGCATTATTTATATTATCAAGTTTCTTTGATCTATTTTTATATAGTTTGTTTACTAGATTCTTTTTATAACCTGCGTTTTGAGATATTTCCCTAATATTTTTGGAGTTCTTGTTTTAGTAAATTTTCGTTGAAACATACGTTTATTGCACGGTTTATATAGTATTGTATTGCAGCTATTTTGTATCTATAGGGAGTTTCACATTTGACATTTATGATAAATTCTATAAACAAAATAGAGGGGTCCCGATAAGATCACCAATTTCAGGCATAATAGCAGAAATAAAATTAAGATTAATGGAAAACGAAAACATATTAATGAATTTTAAAGAAATAAAATATTGGTTCAGATATGTCGACGATATTTTCGCAATAATAAACAATAACTCTTCCCCCCCCCCCCCCAGAAAGTACACTTGAAAAATTAAATAAAATTGACCCAAACATTAAATTCACACTCGAAATAGAAAACAAAAACCTTTTAAACTTTTTAGACGTTACTATAATTAAAACACCAAACTTAAATTTCGAAACTACGGTATATCGGAAACAAAATAATAGCAACGAAATCATAAATGTCAAATGTAAAACTCCCTATAGATACAAAATAGCTGCAATACAATACTATATGAACCGTGCAATAAGCGTATGTTCCAACGAAAATTTACTAAAACAAGAACTCCAAAAAATCAGGGAAATATCTCAAAACGCAGGTTATAAAAAGAATCTAGTAAACAAACTATATAAAAATAGATTAAAGAAACTTGATAATATAAATAATGCCCAAAAACCAAAACAAAAATATATCCCCCCAATTCCATATAATAAAGGTACAACTAACAAAATTAAAACCGAAGCCGCTAAACTAAATATAAATGTACCAATAAAACCTAACAAAAATATTTTCCAAAGAATCAGAAACGATAAAGATAAAATACATTTTTCCGAAACTGCAGGTATTTACAAAATAGATTTTATTAACTAAAACCATAAAACCGTATGTTATGTCGGAATGACAAAGCGAAAAATAAAACCGCGGGTAAAAGAGCACGAAAACGACATAAAGTATGATTATATAAAAACAGCTTTAGCCAAAACAAATCAAGAAGAAAACATTAAAATAGACTTTAAAAATTATAGTAAATTAGCTAATTATAATAATTATTTTTATGCCGCGAAACGCGAGGCTATCGAAATTTTTGCGAACGGTAACTCATGCAACACTGACCAGATGGAAATCAACGCAAGGTGGCGCGATATGCTGGAGCGGAGTGGAGGAAGAAAATTGACAAAACCACCGGACGGCAAAGTTTACAAGAGCGTACCTACCTGATGAAAGCTGCGTGGGCTGCAGTTGAAAGCGCTTGTAGAAGGTGATTTTAATGTTTTAAATGTTTTTACCTTTTTCAAATTGAATTTTAAATTTGTCTTATGCATTATACGGAACTATCGCGCTGCATGAGTACTAGTTCGTTACACGAATATGAGTCTACTGCAGTTATATTTATGATAAGTTTAGGAAAAACACAATATATCTTCTAAATAATTTGGTTTTATTTTATAATTAATATTTTTGTAATTTTTTTCCGGTATGAATCTTAATGAATAATGTCTATTCTATGGTAGATCATAATTTATTTTTTCTAAATGAATAGACTAACCCTTAATACATTTTTGCTTGTATTTCTGTCAAGAATTGATTTAAAGTATATAAATAGGACTTTTCCGAACCGCCTTGATCTCAGGAATTTGAATATGAGGTCAAAAATAGGGGGTTGCTATTGGAAAAATTAAGTTGATGCAGCGTTCCCAATTTTCATAATTTATTCACGAGCATTTTTAGCTCCTCCTCTTTTTCCATACCAGAAATTTAAAAAAATGATTTTCTTCTTACTTAATAGTTATCACATATTAAAGAGAAATAATCTACAAAATGTCTGGTGCGAAAAGAAGGCGGGACTAAAAATGCTCGTGAATAAATTATAAAAGTTGGGAACTTTGAGTTGATGCTTGTTTTCATATGTAGATAACCCCTTAAGCAAAATCTAACTATGCCATTTTAAATTAGACGTTATTTTAAATCAATTGGTACCAGCTGTATGTTTCTACAATAATTTACGGCAAATTTAGATGGCTTATTCTGTTGCTGACAGTATTATTATACATCAATGGTCATGATCGGAGATCAATTGTTTATCTTATATATTAGCCTTCACTTGTCAAAATTATTGATGTTTTGAATAAAAATATTCCTAAATTTGGCGAAACTGTGTCAAGCTAACAAACTGACTAAAAAAAAAATAAATAAACAAACATAACTGAGAAAAACTGACATAAAACCGCAAATTAAACAAATACACAATGCATAAAATATTTTAATGTATTAGTTTAATAAAAAGATTTTTTTTAAGACAGAAATTGTATGTTTTATAAGCTTATTACACACGTATTATTGAATGTGTAAATTCAAATAACAATATTACTCTTGTTTTAAATTGTATTTTCTATTAAAGGTGGTTGCTATTTCTTGAAGAAATGATGGTACAAGGAAAATGAACAGAACTGAGTGAGTAAAGAATTTTAATGATTTAATTTTATGATAAATTTAATTTTATTGTGGAATATTCCAGTCTCTCATTGATATTTTAAAGCAAGATAAATATCAAGTGATTTATTAATATTTCATTGTTTAGTAAAAAATGAAATAGTACCATTTTTATCAGATACGAATATAAATTATATTACATTATCCAGAGCAACCACTTTATTTTGACCACATGACAGTTTTATGCAATAAATTATTGAGTAATGATATTTATGCTGCCGACGCTAGAAGAAAAAAAATAAAACAGTGTTTCTTTAACACTAGTCTTTGAGAATTATTCGGGACTATTTGGGAAGAAAACATGATTTAACCAACTTTGAATGTGAGTTTAATAGAATGAATGGCGAGATTATTAGCGAAAATGACTCATTTGTAAAATGTTTTAGACATTTGTAGTAAAAATGTATCAAGGTCAGTTCTGCCTGATTGAGGGGATTTTTAATTCAATATATAACAATAAATTTTAATTGTAATGGTTGCTTTATCGTTTTTAAGACAACTTACAAAGAATTCTTCGAAGTGATTTGATTAGCCAACTGTAAAAATTAAAATTTAGTGATGAAAATCGAATAAAAATTTCCCCCAATTTGGTAGCCTTGATTAAAATTTGTATGTCAAGGAAAAAACTAGGGCTTAACGGGTAAATTGTGGTCGTCAGTTAGTGGTGAATGATCCCGCAGAACGAAAAATCGATTGAATTGTAACAGAAAATTGAACAATAACAGAGCATCAAATTGCAACAGATTTTAACCATCAACCGACTCAAATTATCTCTGAGTACTTGTGTGTAAATTATTCTGCTTCGCTAGGGCGGTGGAAGCCGAAGACTTGTGCGAACAGCGAAGAAATCATAATAAGGTGGCCGTTCAGTTTAAATTATCAAACTTCAAAAATCCTGTTGTAAGTATGTTAGGCTACCTACTCAGGATCCTCTGAACGTGGAAAGAGTGAAATGTAAGATTATAGTTCAAAACTAGCTTAAAATATGTGGTGAAATGTGCTACTAAAAATGCCTTAGTTGCCCAAAAATAGAAAAATACAACCTGAGGCAGTGGGATAAGTTAAAGAAATTTTAAAGCTTAAAATTTTATGCATAGCTGACAGCATCTTAATTAATATTCCGTAGTATTGTTAATGCTCGCGTCTTTTTCTGCACCACTTTATTTTTAGAGTTCAAATATAATTGCAATTAAGTAAGAAAAAAAAATTCTGGTGTGAAAAAATGGCGGATACAAACATAACCACGGAATAATAATTAGGATGTTGGCAGCTATGCATGTGTAACAGAGTTCGAAGTCTCCGCACTTTTTTCAGTATACTTTTCGAGATAATAAAATTCCACTTTTTTATTACCGCAATTTTTATACAATAATCTCTACCATGTTTAATCACGACATTTTAGTGTAAAACTATAGTAAAGGTTTCTTTATGAAAATAGTGGTAGAGAAAAAGGCGGAAGTTTCTTATCTCTGAAGGTGTCTTGAAAAATGAGCAGAGATTTCGAACACTGATGTGAGTGATTTCAATGGAACTTCTTTCAAAGGATTTATTTAAAAAATTATATAAAAAAATAACATTTCAAGTATTATTTTGAAAATTTATTTAAATATTATAATTAGCAAAGAGGGCAAAGATTGGCAGTTTTGATTAAATATTAAAAAAGGATAAAAAAAAAAAAAAAAAGCCTAATATGTTAAATATATTGTTCAATTACCCCTCTACTTTCCTCTATATACCTATTATTTTCAAATTACCTTTATTTTCAAACTTTTAGAAACATGAATAATGATGTTTCTAACTAAATACACAATTTTAACTAAACATTGAAGAAGGATTTAAATTTATATATATCTGTAAAAAAGTAATATCATAAGTAGCCACATTATGGATATTTAGAAATATCAATAAGAATATCATAAGAATAGAATATGTTGGGAGACATCGTATCATTTCAACTGATTAAAAAGACACATTGAAGGAGACCAACAGTTTCATTTAGTCCAGGATTAGTTTACTAATACCTCTGGAATAGCGCCGTTATTAAGGTATAGTATGAGTTTCATAAAAGCAATATTGATGTTTATATTAAGAATTTTGAGATTCACTTAAACATGCAAATTTATATTTTTACGTGAAGTTAGAAACATTGTTTGGAAGAATAACTTGCAATAAAGAAATAAGAATGTGTAGCGAAAATAAAATTTAGTTTCTCATGATTTCTGTGTTTTAACAAACAGTAATTGTTTAAAACATTTATTACTATGTTAAATCCCCCCCCCCCCTCGAATATGTGGAGAAAGAAAAATGAAATTTTTAACATTTTAAAAGCTTTAACCCCTTCCCAGACCTATTTATAAAAATTTCCCTCAACCTGGTAGCACTTCTGGTCAGTGCTGCTAAATATAAGGATTTTTTATTCACTATCCACCATTATATTTTAACTATAACGATCACCGAAAGACTTTGAACATTTTCGTTAATTTTATATGAAAAATATCTCTCCTCAAAATTATTAGTAAAAATTGTATAAAATAGATGCTAGTTATGATATGTAGACGACCCCTTAAGCAAAATCTAACTGTACCATCATAAACTAGACGTTATTACAAATCGAATGGTACCAGCCGCTTGTTTCTACGATAATTTACGGCGATATTAGATTGGAGGATGGTGACTATTTTTTTTTTTTTTTTTCCGACTGTACAAGGAGTGGATAGTGCACTCGTTTTAACACTTTACTGAGCAATACAGATATTCTTTTGAAAATTGGTAGGTATTTCAAAAATGATTTTTAGACACAACGTAGAAAAAAAAAATATATATTATTTTCGAGAAATATTAGGTTTGAAACTTCAATATATTAACCCGACTAATTTAAATAATAAATAATTTACTAAATAAATTATATTGATAGTAAACATTATAAATTAAAAAAAACTCCCAACAGCTGATTTAAATCAAATTAATAGCACGGCATTCACGCCTCCTAAAAATATTAAAGGGACTTCCTCTAAAATATCATTTGTCAATATTCCGAGTAGTGCTGTAATCAACCTAATCTACCAAACAGCGAATGATCAAAAGTTTAAAAATCGATTAAAAGGTAGAGAGATGAGCTCGTAATCGAAAAACTGCGGATTCGATTCTTGAGCCTGCCAAAGGCCGACGTGTGCATTAAGCTGTGGAGTACGTCGTGTACAGTAGCTGGTGCAAGTAAAATTCGTTGTAGCTGAAATATATTTCATGTTTCGTAAGAATAACAACTGTGAAATTATTGAAGCATGAAGCCATGTCGGAGGATGAAAATTATGAGGATATGTTTCCGGGTTATCCTTATAAATGAAACTTCAACCTTCACCATCTGTCCATTGGGTAGTTCTAGAAGCACGTTAGACTTCATTCAACTCAACTCATCACCTTACTATATATTGTTGTCTATAAAATGAATCATTTTTATATGACAAATTCAAATTCCAATTCACGGTCAGTTGAATACAAAAATACGCATAGCAAATTACTTAACAGAAATATTCAACTAAATATTATGCTCTTGTGCTGAATTTTAAAACTACTTTTTAATGTTATGGAAGTTAAAGCTTTCAGTTTAATAAGTTTAGCAATTATGTTTCTTTTCCATTTCTGTAAATGTTATAAAAATGGCGTTTTAATAAATTTATTACCGTTTCTGATGACTATAGTAAACGATATTTTTTTTCTTTTTATTGTCAACAACAATAAATTTATCATATTTTATACTTTATAAATACTTTATATATTCCAGAAAGAATATTCTTACAATTTAAACATTATTCAACAAATTACTCGATATTTTCTTATATATGCTTTCCGTCTTTATCTTTTTGCTGAAGAAAAGTTTTTTTGAAATAAAAAAATAAAGTTAGTGTATTTTGGAAAAAAAGAAAAACTGAACTATATTGTGAACATTCTTTTCTAAATTTCTATATTTTCCTATATATTTTTTTTACATATATTTTTTCTTATCTTTTATCATGCATCATAATAAAATATGACAGAGACTTTAAGAAAGAGAAATCCATGGTTGAAAAAACTAATTTACAATGTATTGTGTCCCCCCCCCCCCCTCCCAATAACAAAAATGGAAAAGTTTTTATAACTCTTCGTACAATGATATGTTTTTAAAATAAAATTTCTCAACATTAATTGTGTGCATTTCTGTATTTTATACGTTGAAATCTCTCAAATCTAAAGAAATAAATATCATATACATTTTGCTCTGAAAAATGTTTGTAAAATTTACTATAAGATTTCACGTTTTAATTTTTTATTATATTATATTATGCTAGACAAGTTATGGATAAATATTCAAAGGGTTATAATCTAAAATTAACAATTATCTTGATATTTAGCGTAGTATTTAAAACCTATTTTTAATGAAATTGCCGTATTTTCCGGCATATAACGCGCAAGTCACATATATATGACTTACACACCAGAAAATTTAATTTAAAAATAAAACTATATTTGTAAGAAACAAAACATTCTTAAAAAATAGCTTTTACTGTAAATTTGAATTTCCAGTGTGTAACAGATTTAACCATAGCCTCCTAAATTTCTGGACGCCTTCCTCGTGTCTCGGAAACTTGGCGGTAGACAGCGCCACCTGGTACAGATTGCGCTACTTTTTTTATTCAACAGCCACCAAAAATTTTTTAAAAGTGGGATTTGAAATATTTACATAAAAGGCGAATAGAATCGAAGAAACGTCGATTATATATATCATATATCACTTCTCTAAATTATTGGTGCGAGTCGAATAAAAAAGTCGCGCAATCTGTACCAGGTTGCGCTGTCTACCGCTTGAACTTTTGCTAAGTTTCTGAGCCACGCGGAAGGCATCTAGTTTAGGAGGCTATGATTTAACAAACCTGTGCGTTATGCGTAGGAAATTACGGTATTAGTTCGTAGATTATAAAACAAACATCTTTTATTAAAAAAAAAAAAAAATTAAAGTAATTTTTACTAAACTTATTTTACTATTTTACAATATTTTTTCTGAAAATATTGCAGATAGTTGTAGATATATTAACAGATAGTTTTAAATAGTATCACTAAAAAACTATTGTGATTCACAAAAGAATGACAGTTCACAGTTATTTTGAAAATATTTTATAAAAGACAATGTATGTTTTTTTTAAAATATGGGACTTTTTTTTTATGATTTATTCAATATCGATTTGCCAAAAAAAGATGATATTTCAACATATATTTTCACTTGTGATCAGAAACTTTATTCTTGCTTTCTGGATTCAAAGCGATATTTCAGTTAAAAGAAAAACGGACATCATTTTCATTTTATTTTTGTAAGATAAAAATAGGGTTTCAAGGGCAATACTGCATTCTTAGTTTATTTCTATTTTTAGAAACCATAATATATTGGGTAGGAATTTTACAGTATTTAACCAGGCGGTAAAAGTTTCCAATTATGATTATTTATCGATAGAATTTGAAATATTAAATATTAATTAAATATTTAAATTTACAATCACGAACAATGTTAATGTTGTACAAGTCTATATAAACAAATTTACAGTTAAAATATAAAATAAATGTATAATGAATCTACAATGCTGAAAATTAGCATGCGTTATTCAAATTAAAGAAATGCATGCCAGTGCAATGCGCAAATTAACAACGAGAAGAAGAAAATACGTAAACCGATCATACATTAAAGACTTTAACCCTTTCAAGGGCGGTGGGTTGCATTACATTATGACTCACTTAATTTAAATTCCCAACTACTAAAAATTCGAAAAATTTCACAAAATTTTACTTTAATATTGTACAGGATATATATATATATATATATATATATATATACTCTTTTTTCTTTTCTTTTAGACTTGTCCGTAAATTCTGGTGGTAGTTTATTTTAAATGATTGAAATTTCTTTCCCTCGTGAGAGGGTTGTGTCAGGAGGTGAAAAACGATGATAAAGTGTAACACATACATTAACATCAACATGATAAAACAGTTTCACCTGATTTATGGAAAATTTTCCTTCAATTTGAAATCGTGTTATGAACATAACTATAGACTTAATAGTAATAAGCTATTTAGATAATCAGAGCTGCCAACCTAATCCGGCAAATTGTTAGTAACGCCCCTTTTTCTAAACCAGTCATTTCTTAGAGTTTTTTTCTTCTTAATTCATCGCAAATATATTTGAAGAAAATTACTTTAAAAATTAAGTGGTGTAGAAAAAGGGGCGGTACTAACAATTTGCCAGATTAGGTTGGCAGCTCTGGATAGTACATATCTGGATGTCTACTGTCAAGGTATATTCACACGATTTTTATAGATATTTTTTATAAATTCATCCAGCATTCTAAATGAATTCCATGTCACAAAATTGTTTTTTACGGAAATTCTTTAACTTGAAATATCATTATTAGTTTAAGTAATCAAAAAAATTTTTTGAATAACATTTTTCAAAATATTCGTGTTTCTAATATCGTAAATGAGAAGTTTATCAATTTTGGATATTAGTACTTCTTTAAAGATTATTTTAAAATCATTTGTAACACTTTTCTATTATTAAATAAGGTGTTGATTTAAGTTGAGGGGATATAACGTCGCACTATAGGTACGCAGGGAACTATTGACAGCGGTCTAGGATTCAGCCCTAGGTGGAAATTACTATAAAAAATACCGGCATCGAAAAATTGGAAAACATAGAAGCTGCGTAATTCTAATAGACGTAGGCAGGGGTTGTACTCTCCGCCATTTCTTCAGGACACTGTTAATGTGTCATGGTTGAATAGGATAGAGATTATTATGTAAAAATTGTGGTAGCAGTAAAGACAGAAATATCTAATCCCTGACAGAATCCTGAAAAGAGGGCGAAGAGTAAGACCCCTGAGTGAAAGCTATAAAAAGTAATTTTGTTTTTGTCTAGTAAAGTATACAAAATAAATAAATAAGTAAATAAAATTAAATAGTATATATATATATATATTTAAGAATTGTAATGAAATGGCATAAATGAGTTCCTTTAATACAAACCAAATTACAAATCTAAAATATATATTAAAAATGACTAAATGATTAAATAAATAATGATCATAATACTTAATTATTATCACTTTCTTCGTAGAGAACGATTGTTTTTGGGTCAAATTTTCGAAATTTAGTTTTTGTTATATTTACACATTTTGAGGTCCCCTGAATCCGAAAAACAAGTTTTTAGCGGTTGGTCTCTCTGTCTGTGCGTGTGAGAGTGTGTGTCTTTTATCAGCTTATCTTACGAACAAATAGCAACACAAAGTCCAAACTCGATATTTTATGTATGTATCATGTAAGGGTGCTACACTAAACTTTTTATTGAAATCAAGCAAATGGTTCGTGTACAGGTCTACCCAGGATAATTTAAATACATTATGGGGCAAGTTGCAGGTAAGTACACTTTAAGATCTATAGGTTGCCTTAAACAAAACAGAATGAACAAGTTTTTTTTTTTTTTTTAATGCATAAAAGCATTATTTGTGTACATTGTGATATGGAAGTTATTCATCACTCATTTACAGGGCTACTCAAAGTATTTGGATATATTGCAGCTGTACTTTGAAATCACTGGAATTGTGTTTCCTTTTGTGTTAGATGTTTTTCAAGTAAGACTGAATTTAAGTTTACAATATTGTTCATAGTGCATACTGATTATAGACAATATACAGGGCTACCTAAAATTAAAGCTAAGCGTTCCATTCTATTGACTGTAATTGATGGAAGTGCTTTGATACATTTTACTATGTCGACGACTACGCTTCAGGAAGCAAAATTAATTTTTTTTTATGTATACTGTAAACAAACTATTTTTTGGAGTTTTAACTCTGATCTTTTGTAAAATATCCCATTTTAAAGTGTCTTGATCACAAAAGTCAAATTATTATCGGTCAATCTGTATGTATATCTGTTATCAACTTAACTTAAATACAAATAGCTACAGGAAATTCATACTTGATATTTTTAAGTCCGTATTAGTTTACCACTTAAAAATTCATCAAGATAGGTAAGAATGAAGGCAAATTAACAGCAGCTTTGATTTTCTTTTTTTTTTTTTCAAATAATTGTAAGCACTATATTAAACGGGGGGGGGGGCGTTGAGGGGGGTAGCTCCCTCCTTACACACACACGTAATTACATGTCAAACAAAACTGTTCTTAACCTATTTCAGTTGTGAAAATTAATGAAAGATAATTAGTCTTTAATATATTATCTTGTGAAATTTTCTTTTTTATGTATTTTTATGTGTAGATTTATAACTCGACTATCTTACAGTAAAAGCTTGAAAACTTCTTACACTAATACTTTCAGTCAAAGTGAAATTTTATGAGAGCGAGATTTTGTAAAAATTTCTAATAAATGTAAATTTGGCTTTAATGCCCAGTTATGTAGCTTTAGAGAACTCTCTGCCTATCGTCTCCGAAAGCCGAAGCCAATGTTATTCTATCGGAAATTTTGCAGCGTTATAATTCATTAACTAATACATATTTTGAATTTCGTTTTTTCGAAAATTAACAACTGCTAAATAGGTGTGCGCTTTCTAAAAATAGATTTTTTAAATTTTTAAGATTTGATTTTTAAGCTCAAAAATAAAAAAATTCACGTTGTGGAAATTCGTATTTTACAACCTTAAAATAAAACATTAAAAATGAAGAAAAATAATTTTTGGAAAGTGTTAAATTTTTTAATAGTTGTGAAGTTTCTCAATGTAAAAACGGAATTTAAAAGTATATATTTGTTAATAAGTTATAATGGGTCGAAATTCTCCATAGAATAACATTGGCTTTGGCTTCTGGGGACGATAAGTAGAGAGGCCTCTTAAAAGTCCTCCAAAATATCCATTATGTTTTAATGATTAAAAGTATTTATCTACTCTACAAGTAACTGTACATCAAAAATACAATATTTATTTTTCTTTAAATTTCAATGCTAAACAAATTAATTACAAAGGTAATATAATTCCCAGAGTTGTCTTTATTTTAATTTATTTTGGAGCATTTTTAGCCCCACCGTTATTTAATACTACTCTTATTTTAAGAGTAATAATTTCTTATTTTGAGGTAGTTATATACCAGACAGCGTTCCCAAGTTTTATAATTTATTCACGAGCATTTTTAGCCCCGCCTTCTTTTCACACCAGAAATTTTGTAAATTATTTCTCTTTAGTATGTGACAACGATTAAATAAAAAGGAAATCATTTTTCAAAATTTCCGGTATGAAAAAGAGGCGGGGCTAAAAATGCTCGTGAATAAATTATAAAAATTGAGAACTCTGATACCAGACAAAATAATTCTATAAATGAGGTGCTACGAAATAGTCAAAATGTACAGTTTTTCAACAGCAATTTTTCTAAATAAAAATTTTTATCTTATTTAACACTTTCGCGACCGCTGACGTAGACTCACTTCATTTGAAGATCTGTAACTCCGCCAGTGGGCGTTTCTTTCGCAATTTGTACGTTATTTATTTCTTAAGAATATACCCAATATTCATATTCGTACAATCAAATATAACATGGATACATATGCTTTGAGTTGAAAGAATATAATGATAATGTATATCCATTTGTAATATCTATGTAAATACAGAAGAGTTTGTTCTGAAATATTGTAACGTAGGAGAATAAAGTCCACAGGCGTATCTTACTGACAAAAAGACAAAGGCATGCGGTCGCGAAAGTGTTAATTACAGAAAGCTTCTAAAAAGTGCGTTAATGGTAGAAAAGTAATTTCCGGTAGAAAAGGGAAACACACAAGTTGGCAGCTACGTAATTGGGTTTCTTTGAAACAGAAATATAATAAAGTACTTTTTAGATAAAATTATGCTTTTCGGTAGAATTGCTGAAAACAGGACCAAAATATTTAAGGAAATAAAATGACATTTTTCAATTTTCTATTCTGAAACTCTAATTGTTATTTTCTCCTTTAAAATAAGATATGCAAGGCTCTTTGTTCACTTTCTATCTATATTAAATGCTGTATTTAAGATTAATGTACGAAATAATCGAGGAAAACTGAAATGAAAACCCCTGCATTTTAGAATGGAAATAGGAAATTCTATTTAATTAAACTATTCAAATTAGCTAAAACAGTATACGAAATTTGCATATGAAATTCTGTAATTTGAAGTTTTTTATGTTTCTCTATATATCTAAATATATAAGAAAATTGATTTTTTTTTTATTGATTAAATGAAGGAAAAAAAAAAGTATTAGTTATGTTGCAAAAAGCTTATAACCTTCCATAATTGTAACACATTTCAGCAGGTTTTCTGATATCTTTTGGAAACTTTCAACCTTTTCAATGTTCTATCTTTTAAATAACTGAAACTTTTCTGCTATGTACAGAGTTGTCAACATTTTAATTTATCCCGGAGTATTTTTTACCCCACCTTTATTCCATACCACTTTTTTTAAAGAGTAAATTGTTCTTATTTTATCGTAATTATATATTCCAGAAAAAATACTCTAAAAATAAAGTGGTGCGAAATAGAGTTTGTGCAAAAAATGCTCCGGAATAAATTAAAATGTTGACAACTATGCTATAAACAGAGCTGCCAACCTAATCCAGAGAATTGTTAGCACCGCCCCTTTTTCTACAACTTTTCTTTTTTCTATTTTTTTTTTTTTTTTTTAAGAGTATTTTTTTCTTCCTTAATTCATCGTAAATACATTTGAAGAGAATTACTCTAAAAATTAAGTGGTGTGGAAAAAGGGGTGGTACTAATAATATTCCGGATTAAGTTGGCATCTCTGTATGTAAATGACATTTTGTTAAAATTGCGGACGTTTTTACGTTTTTGAAATTTATGTGAAAGCAAATTGAACATTTTGAAATGTTTCTAGAATATTTAAGATGGTTCCATATTATATGATTGTTACGTTTTTGGAACATTTTGTGCTGTTAAGATAAGGATGTCTGACTTTTTTTTTTGCTCTTCTTAGGCTTAGTACTGATGCTGACGTCTTTAGGTGGCTTTTAATTTTTTTTCTATGAGCTTTTACTTGTTGCCGTGCAATGAATAAACCGTTTGAGTTTTCAAGATTATTCTTGGCTTTTTAGTTTATTTCGCAGCAGGGAAAGGGTGGGCAAAATGGGGTGGTAGGGAAAACGGGGTTTTTGATAGCGCCACTTACACAGTGCTGCCATCTGTATATCATTGCTAAAGGTTGTGCGCGCCGTATCTGATATTCATTTCCACGTGAGATACTGCTTGCAGAGTCACAGATAGATACGCTCCTAAGATTTTTTTAATTTTTTTATTACCCTGATTTAAGGTAAGTGTGATGTTTGGATATTTTAATTGTTAGGTTAGCTTGCAGATACGAACGTGACAGTTTGTATTGGCTAAAAGGAATGTTTTTTAAGTGAATTGCATGAAAGAGTAGAACTACAATGAGTGTGATTTATTATGTAGGCCTAGTTGTTTTGCATGGCTGCTTGTAGGGCAAATCGGGGTATCTCGAGGTGGGGTCAAAAAGTAATGGTCAAAAGGTCAAATGGCAAAAAAAGTCGGGTGTCGGACAGTTCACAAGCCAAGGGAAGTAGCGTTCCTACCCTACCAACAGACGATATATCGTCAGACAGTGATCCAGACGATGTAGGTGTTACATGTTTGTACTGTCACGAAATATATGAAAGATCAGCACAAGGAGAAGGATGAATCAAGTGCAGTGAATGTAACAAATGGGCTCTTGACTTGTAAGCTGGTGTTGATGAGGACGCTGACAGGTTTGTATGTGAACAGAGTCAGTAAAGTTTGTTGAGAGGTACCCCATTTTGCCCTATCCCGTACGGTAAAATGGGGAAGTTTGCAGCTTTGAATATATTCATATGCAGATCATAAAATATGCGGTGTATTTCAAATTCTAATACTGCAGAATAATCGCTAAAATTGTAAAATTGAAATAAATATTACTTATTACATTTCTTTCTATTTGTCACAGAGTTATTGGCCAGAATAACCTTAAGTACCCTATTTTGCCCAACCTTCCCCTACCTCATGTTAGATTTTGTAGGAATTTAAAATGGACAATATTTGAACATATTATTTGAAAAGAAATCGTTTGAAAGGACCTTCTAGTGTTATTATATAGTAATATTTCTTCTTATTTCTTTTTCGATATCAGAGAGCATTAGTCCTCTACGCCTTTTCAGAATGTTTTATGAATTGAACGAATCATAAACTCTTTTAAATGCTTTTTTGTATGATATATATGCAAAAGTCACCGGCATCAAGCTTCTGAAATAGCTGTGAAATATTTATGACGTTTTTAACCCCAGTTTTCTTGAAAAACATCGGTGTTATAGAACCCTCATGTATTAGAAAAAAACAGACTTATTTGCGTATTAGAACTAAAATTTAATAATTTAAAGAATTTAGATTGTAAGTTGTAAATAAATGTACATAAATAGTATTCTAACTAATGCATCCCGAAGTAACTAAAGTAATACTTCATTATTAGAAGTAATTTAATAATTAAAAATATATATACTTGAAAAGTATATTTTTAAATTAATTAAGCAAATACCTTGTTCTTTAATAAACATGACTAATATACATAAAACACTTTGATTAAAAAGTTTTAAATAGTTGATTCAAAACAAGGAATATATAAGCAAGGAAGTTAACTGTGTGAATTTTAATTAAAAGAAGAGAAAATTGGTAGAACTGTAGTCTGAAAACAGTCTATTGATTAGAAAAGAACAAATTTGTATTTTGTTGAATATACTGAAATTTATTTTCATGAATAACGTAGCAATCCGTTGAAATCGCTAATGAATTTCAACTTGGAGAATTAAAATTTTCTATGAATTATTTGTTTCGTACTGTAAACAACGGTCTGTGAAAGAGATATGTACTATTACAAAATATCAATGCATGATGTTTAACATACATCGATTTGTTTGAAAATTCATTTTTATAACGATGAATTTACAGGGTTCGGACAGTCTTTATTTTTTGGCACCAGTAAAGTTTTATTGCAATTTTTTTTCATAAAATAAGCTTATGATTTTAAGCAATATTTTATTATACAAATATTGAGGTGTAAGAATCCTTATAAAAGTGGAAGTTCGTACGATATTGGCAGGAATGGGTGAACCAAGGCAGAAAACAGTGTCAAGAAGAAAGTGGTCGGCCTAGAGAGACGATAGAACGTGAGGAACGATCAATTGTCAGACCGGCACTTAGAGACCTAGATTCATTATTATCATCCATTCTATGTACAACTGGTACTTCAGTGACCACAAAGACCATTAATAGGCGGCTAAGAGAAAAGGGATGAGTTATAGGAGCCGCTTGCTCTGACACCATTGGCATTAAATTTTGTATAATTAAATTTTGCTTAGGGGCTGGTCTACTTATTAAAACTTGCAGGAACTTTAATTTTTTTTTAATGGCAAAACTTTTCTTGAAATTTCTGAGATCAATGCAGTTAGGAAAAAGGTACTATTAATATACTTTTAATTAATTCTTGATAGAGTTAAGAGCGAAAGTGTGTTAGGAGTCCGTCCACATATTTCGAAAAAATCAATTATGATTTCGCATAGAATGTAAATTATTCATTAAAATTCTAACCCGAAAATTGTTTTTTGAAAATTTTAAATATGAAACAAAGGAAATTTCTACAGATATTTTGTTTAAGGAATAGGAATCATTTTAAAATATTGTTTGCAACGTATTTATCTACATTGTAATAAATAAATAAATAAAAACGAATCATATTATAAACGTAAACGTCCTACTATAAACCATAACGCATCGTTAAAAAATCGCCAACATTTTGTGAAGTAAATTTGAAACATGTCGTAAATTGTCAAAAATATACACATTAAATAAATTAGCCACATGCGACCAACTATGGGAATCAGTCCGCGTAGGAGGCGAGAATGCTCAGATAGACCACCAATCGATGTGTTACAGTGTTACTTAATAATTCTGTTAATAAAATAATTTTAATTAATCTAATTTAAAATTGCTTCTATATTACTAAATGGCTACGTATATAGATAGTCTGCTAGTAATAATTTCATCTCCCTTGCAGATGGCTCAGATTTGATTACTGGTTGGTCCAGTGTGAATATTTTATTTAATGCTTATGTTTATTTATAATAATAATAATTATTATTATTTTAACAATTTTACACCATTTTATGCAATAAAATCGCAGAATTTTTTTTTTCTTCGATTTCCTTAAAAATTCAACCAAACATTTATTTACTGCACGTTTGAAATTTGCGTACAACGAGTTGGCGATCTTTTTGCATACACGTTATGTTGCATACATGCCAAGTTTTTAACTCATTACATAAAGTTGTTTGCAAATGACATTTTTCACACCACTTTTTTCGTAGAGAAATTTTCTCCAATATGTAAATGCGACTAAATTGGAAGATAATATCTGTTATAAAAATGTGGTGTGAGAAAAAGCGAAACTAACAATTTTACGGAACAAATTAAGAAGTTTGCAAATATAATGTTGTATGCTAGTTTCTTTTTTTTTTTACTGTATAGCGGCTGCTGATTTTAATTTTTAGTACAATATTATTTATAGCATTTTAAAACATACGATGTGTTAAGTTTTAATAAATATAGTAAGCATAGAAGTTACCAACAAGTTTTAAAGAATTACTCATTAACTAAATGAGTATATACATTTAACTTTATATTATATATATATATACTTTAAAGCAGGGCCCGAAATTTCAACTTAGATTACACTCGCTGAAAAAAAGTTACTAGCCACAAAATATGATTAACTTACTCTATTTTACCATGTTTTTATTAACTTCGATTCTTGTTTGTTTGTTTGTCCAGTACAAATCTTGCAATCGATTTTCAACTAACTTCCCGACTAGCTAGATAATTGAAGCTTTGACAGCTCAGAACACGGTGACAATACATTTTTTTAATACTTTTAGTCAACTGGTTCAGTTACCGCTGCCTTCGGCAGCGTTTATATGATTCCACGGAAAATTTATAAACTAACTTCCCGACTAGCTAGACATTTGAAACTTTCAGAATAGTTCAGAACATGGTGAAAAGGCATTTTTTTAATACCTTTAGCCAACTGTCTCGGTATCCTGCTGCCTTCGGCAGCGTTATCAGTACAAAGCTTGCAATCGATTTTTCACTAACTTCCCGACTAGCTAGACATTTGAAATTTTCAGGATAGCTCAGAACACGGTGACACTACATTTTTTTAATACTTTTAGTCAACTGTTTCAGGTCCCGCTGCCTTCAGCAGCGTTTATATGATTCAACAGAAAATTTATTTAACTAACTTCCCGACTAACTAGACATTTGAAACTTTCAGAATAGTTCAGAACACGGCGGAAATGCATTTTTTAAATATTTTTAACCAACTGCTTCAGGCTCCTGCTGCCTTCGGCAGCGTTACTAGTACATAGCTTGCAATCGATTTTTCACTTACTTCCCGACTAGCTAGACATTTGAAACTTTCAGGATAGCTTAGAACACGGTGACAATACAATTTTTTAATACTTTTATTCAACTGTTTCAGATCCCTACTACCTTCGGCGGCGTTTATATGATTTAACAGAAAATTTATTTAACTAACTTCCCGATTAGCTAGACATTTGAAACTTTCAGAATAATTCAGAATACGGTGAAAATGCATTTTAAAAATATTTTTAACCAATTGCATCGGGACCCTGCTGCCTTCGGCAGCGTTACTAGTACAAAGCTTGCAATAAATTCTTAACTATCTTCCCGGCTAGATAGCCATTTGAAACTTTTATAATAAGCTCAAAACACGATAGCAATGAATTTTTTTAATACCTTTATCAAATTGCACCGGGTTCCGCTGCTTTCGGTAGCGTTTATATGATTCAACAGAAAATTTAAAAACATGGTACATAAAAAGTTTTTTTGTCTTGTAATTATTTTACGTATAAGGTGACCAGAAATTACACAATATCTTTTATTTTATAAGAAAATAGAAGACATTCAGTTTTGAAAAAGAGGTCATTTTAGAGGATACAAAATTGAATGAAAATAATTATAAAAACCGATTCAAAAGCTACTTTACACAAGTGGTGGAAACATTTTTATTTCAAATAATGAATTTGGATCAGTACACCTTAATTTAAATTAATAATAGACGGATACGAGAGGAAAAATCCCTAATTTTTGTAGGTGTCACTGGACAATATATATATATATGTATTAAATATTAATTTTTGCTATAGAAAAAAACTAGTTTTTTTTTTTTTTTTTTTAGTATTTTTATGCACGAATCCAACGCCTTACGTATACCAGCTTCGAAGACAGAATCTCTCGGTCACTGGTGGGCCTATTTTTATGAGGATTATTATTCATGCAACAGTGTCAACCCACCGCGTACCAACCTGGACATCACCTTCTTAATGGTTTCATGACAATTTCAATAGTGATTCCGTGTTCTGGATCAAAGAACCGAACAAATATAGGGAATACTTTTTTCTTTTTTTTTTTTTTTTTTGCGATTCGAAAAATCTGAATAAACATAAATCATACTATACTTTGGCAAGTTTATTAGAAAGTTGTTCTTTTGCGTACCTAACGCAAAAAAAAAAAAAGTTAGTGTTCACCGTTCGATACAGCCAACAGCCGATTGAGCTTCCCAATTTTGCGAAATTTTTGAAATTAAGGACTAAATTCTTTTCATTTGAAAAAGAGGACAGAGGACGAAAAACATAAAAAAGAGGATTTTTTTGTCCTATAATGTTTTTTTGTTTAAGAGGGCAGAGCGTTGTAAAAGAAGACTGTCCTCTTAAAAACAGGATGCTTGGTCACCTTACCTAAGATTAGCATGATTTTACGTTTCAAAGTCGATGGTTTTTTTTTTTTTTTTTTTTTTTGTAGCACCGTGTACTATAAGAATTCGAAATTTTCCTCGCCACAGTAAAACTTCTACTCGCGAATGGCGAGCTGGAGAACGGTAATTTCGCTCCCTGCTTTAAAGGTTTTTATTACTTTTTCTTAGTATTTTTTGAAAATGCCACCAATTCTTTTAAAAAATCACAAAATATGTCTGAATACGTAAAAAAGTTTATTATATTTATTAAAATAATTTTTAAGTTTGAATTTTTAATTATATTCTCACTAAAGATAATGAAATAAATTAACAAATGAATAAGAATAATAAAACATCCACACAAACTATATGTCTGTAAAATACAAAACCGTAATTAATGCCATTAAGATGCGGTTAACTGAAAGGGTTGTAAACTCAGAACATACAACCGTCAAAAAATTCGAATTTGTTAGCATACAAATTCCATTTTTTATAATATATACTAAATAATTCTTGTTTTGTAATTCATGCTAAATCCTTCTTCTTCTTCTCTCTCTTCCTTTTTGCCCCCCCCCCCCCTAATGAATGCTAAATAATTCATTTTATAACTTATGGTCTTATTTTATTGATTTAAGCCATTTAAATAACTTATGCTAACATAGTTTTTACAGAATAACCTACAATTAAAAAAAAACTCTTGTTGGTGAGAAAATAGAAAAAAAGTAATTAATTATTGATTAAACATTTGTTTCTCAAATTATATTAAAATCAAAACAAATTACTTGCCTCAGGCATTTTTAACTTATATCGAATTAAAAAAAATAAAAGTCCAAGTCTGTAAGAACGAAAATAACTAATTTATATTAAAAAAAAAAAAAAAAAAAAACTAATTTTGAATAAAATAAAATAAATAATTGAACATAAGTGATATGCATTTACAATAATTCTGTTTGCATTACAGAATGCACATTTAAAAAAATAAATATCAGATATAATGGAATATATGTTTAGTTAAAATATTACAAAGTGATTAATTAAATACCCATTATTATGTCTAGACAAATGAAATAGATTTCTTTTCTTATTTCATAACTGTTAACTTAATGGAGTTTTGATGGAGAACTGTAAGTTAACACAGTGTGATTTATCCATCTTTGAAGTGAATGAAAAGGATATCCTTTCATGTTGAAAATTGAGCCATTTATCATCCAGCAATGAAGTGCTTTTCCCTTCATTAAAAAAACAAAAAAAAAAAAAAAAAAAAAAGAATATTTGTAGGAAATAAATTTGCTGTAAAACGGACAGACTATGTTAATTAGTTCTAATAGACTAATTATGTTATATGGTTTTCAACAAAAATATTGCGCTTTCAAAATATCCGTATAAACTTAAAAAAATAAAAATAAAATAATAATAATAAAACAAAAAAAGGGTTATATTGACATAACAAATATTATTTTTTACAAAGTAATCAGCAGACGAGTATTGGACTCATGAGTATCTGTGGGAATTGTAGGTTTTATAATATTAAATGCGAATTTTCTATGACTACAGAAAACTTGTTTGAGTACATAAATCGTTAATCTGTGTACATTTTTCTGTTAGTTTAGTTTCAACTACCAACCTCAACCTTAATAGATTTTTCAGTAGCTTCGATAAGTAAGGGGACACACTATTTAAAATGAGAAAATGAAGAAATTTTTGATCAACTTTCAGATTTTTTTTTTCTTTTAAGGATTAAGTGTGTGTGTTAACTAGTATAGCATTGTTCTATTGATTAAAAATATTATTTTGGTGTACTTTAAAATTGAAGATTTTTAAAATATTACTTTATTTCAGATTATTTTCAAGGATGCTTTCTCACTGCGCGCAAGATATCTCAATTATAATTTCCTTTATTCTTATAATTTTTATACTAAATGAAACAAACTATTCAAATTTAGAATCTCAACCAAAAGGTTTTAATTATTTTAATAATGTAGAGTTTAATTAACAATCAAATTTGACATATGGAATTATCATTAATTTTTTAATATTTCCACTATCATATTTTTTTGTTTTCTATTGATCAGAACTTGTTATTTTCAGTTTATTTTATTCATTATGTCAAAATGTATGATTGATAAAAATTTTAAGTTCATATCTCAAATACTTCTTGAAATATCATGCGCGCAGTGAGAAAGCACCTTTTAATTTTTTTAAAAATAATCTGCAATAAAGTAATTTTCGAATTTAAAATAAACCAAAATAATATTTTTAATCAGTAGAGTGATGTCATACTACTTAACCCCCCCCCCCCCCCCCCCACACACACACACACTCAAAGAAAAAAAAAAGTTTGTCGGGGAAAAAAAAAAAAAAAAACGCAGCCCTCGATGTAACTTTGTTGTTAATCGATGTTCAAACATGCAATAGGTATCATTTGACTGAAAATTGTTAGTACTTTCAGAAAATGCAATGAAATTTTGAATTGGGGGTCGCCTACATATTAAAATGCGCACCAAATTTCATTTTTTTTCAATGATAATACCCTATTTTCATTTTATATTTAAACTCATGGAGTTGCGACGATGCAAAAAATTCATTATCACTTTTGATTCTTAAAAATATTTTTAATTATGAAAAATATTAATAAATTCATATTCAAAAGAAATTATGAATTATGACCTATACTAATTTTTACATAAAATGAATCCTAATGCTGAAAACGGTTTGTTACGATTCGGCGCCGGCCGATTTCGCGCCAGGTGTCTACATTCCGAATTTTTCGAGTGTAAGAAATATTTTTTTTTTTCGGTAAAAATAATAAATAGTCAGATATATTCATCAATTTCATAACCGTTTATTATTATATGGATTAAAACAAACCTGCGAGTTAATCATTATTGACTTTGTTTAATTGAAGACAGTTTAAGAATTGGTTAAGAATGCAGGCGTTTTCTTTATCTTGTTTCTTGCTAAAGTTAACTTTCATTTTATCTCAGCTAGCTTTATTATATAAGAAATTTTAATATGCAAACTGTAAATAAAAATAAAGAGAAATCTTAAATAATTAAACTTAGTTTAACAAAAAAAAAAAAAAAAAAAAAAAAGGAGAAGAATGGCAGTGATAGCTTTAAGATAATGAAAACTTTATAGAAACATATTTATTATTATTATTATTTTCCTTTATAACTGGTGGATATTTAAAAGTACAGGAAATGTTTATCTGGCATTGCTAAAAGTAAATTGCTTATTTTTCTTTTTTGTGCAATTGATTTTTACTGATTTAGTGATTAATGAATCTAAGTATACATTTTAACTGTGGGAACTTGCAATAAATAAAGTAAATAGTAAGATGGGGGAAAAGAAAAAAATGTTATAAATAAACAAGTTGTATGGAATTATTCTATATGTAATAGTTTCAGAGATTTAGAGAAGCAATGAGAGTTTTAAGTAAGTTATAAATATATATATGTATATATATATAAAGCAGGGTGGGCATGGTATTTACCGTGTGATTGTTTTTGTCGCTTTTAACATCTTGGCCAAAACATGTTTTTCCCATGGTTTTTAGCACCTTCAGAGAAAATAAATTTCTTATTTATTTTATTCATTTATTTTTAATTTGTCACAAAAACTTTCGGAACATATTTTAAAATTTTATTTCTCATTTACCCAATATTATTTACTATGAAATTTCCATTCTATCAGCCATTTCTAAGAACAATATTTTGAAAAAAAAAAAAATAATGAAAAATAATAATAATAATAATAATAACAAAGTAATCAAAGCGGTAACGCACCATGCATTGATTGCAGCACTTATGCCTCCTTTGTTCGCCTGACGCAGGGTTGTGTCTTCTTTTGACCCGAAACAATTGTTACCAGTTCTAGCACTGTATGGTGTTTATACAAAGTTTTGTACTTATTACATTGCATAATACACATGTAGACATTCTTTTTATTACAAGCATTACATATTTCAAGACTATATTTTAAAAACATGTGTATGTAACGAATGATCAAGTACCTACCACTCTCCCGGTACATATCGGTTAATAGCATTTAACAGAATTTTACCATTTTTTCCATGATTTTTACCGGTAAAAACCCTGTTTTTACCATGTCCTGGTAAAAACTACTTTTTACAGATAAAACCCCAACCCTAATTTAAATAAGTAAATAAATTAAGAAGTGAAATTTAAATGTTAGGCAAGGAAATATCATAATAAAACTGAAAAAAATTATACTGTACATATGTAGAGTAAAAGATTCAAAAACAAATTATAAACACGGAGACATTAGTAGGATTTTTAAAATTTTTGATTTCTTAAATTATGAATTACATTTTTAATTTAAATATTCATCTGATAAATGTTAGCAATGCTCCTGAGATACTCTAATACCTTTAGTAAATAATTTAAAATTATTTTTTGTTTACGCATGAAAAATATATAAATAAGTAAATAATAATAATAATTAAAAAATCAAAAATTACATTGTTTATTTTATTTGTCAAAGAACCGCGCGACAATAAATTTTATAAATTTTAACTATAAAAATAGAATTATTTTCTCAGATTATCACTGGCTTCTTTAAATGACGAAAAATTCTATTCATCATTAATAAACAATTAAAAATATTTTTCGGTTCAAGCATAAAAAAAAAGAAAAGAAAAAATGAGAAATTACATTGTTTATTTTATTTCCCAAAGAACCTCCATCATCCAACAGGTTAGGATCTTTAGAATTGCTGCATGTGTTGCCATCAGATGACTAAGTTTAATAAGTTTTAATTGCAAAAAACTGGTTTCTCATCTTATCCTTGGCTCCTTTAAATTACGCAAAATTCTATTCATCATTAATATCTTTAGTAAATAATTTAAAATAGTTTTTTATTCATGCATAATAAATGAATAAATAAATAAATAAATAAGAAATCATAAATTACATTATTTAACGAAGGTTTGACGAACATTTAATGACATGAAGAATATCTGTCATTAAATAAATTTTAACTGAAAAGGCTGCGCCGAAAGCCGTGGCCATTTTGTGAAGAAAACGCTGTGAGAAAACGGCCTCTCAGAAATGGACTTCGCGCCAAAACGGCCGCGCCGAAATGGGTTTCGCGCAGGAACGGCTGCGCCGAATCGTCCCATCCCGTGCTGAAAAATATGGGTGTGCAAATTTGCAGCTCATTGCAGTTATTAGTTTTCGAGATATAAATAAATCTTTTATTTTGAAGAGGCTTAGGGGGCCGTCTCTTATGAAGTCTTGCATGAGATAACGATGAAAATCTTAAAAAGTAACAGAAAAAAATTAAACAAAATATTTTAAATTTTTATAAACTGGTCAAATTGTATAACAACAACGTCGAACGCTAAGAAATGAAACAAAAAAAATATGAATTTTAGGCATCAATGATTGCAAACGAATTCTTGCTTTCCAAAGAAAATAAGCCCGTTCTTAATAAGCCCGTATAAGCTTTCATCGTTCTTCTAAAACCAAAGAATATAGAAAGAAAAAGAAAAAGTGACTATGTGTATTGGTATTAAACCTCTAATTTTACTTTGGAAAAAACATACAAGTGGCATTTGCCGAATGGATTACTAGTGATAAAGTTTGAATCCTTTAAACGAACACAAGGAGGGAAAAATCAACTAAATAGGCGGGGTTTACTATTTAAAATAAAGAAATAGGTGGAACGTAAAGATTAACAAAAAAAAAAAAAAAAGAAAAAGAAAGAAAGAAAGAAAGAAAGAAAGAATGGTATTGGAATGCTATGCAGACTTGTTAAATCGCTCCTTAACTATCGTCATAATCAAAACGCTAATCATTTAGTTGAGGGCGCGAAATTTCCGCTCGCCAGCTCACCATTGGCGAGTGGAATTTTTGTTGTGGCGAGTAAAAATTTGGTTTAGATATAGATAGAATCCTTACATGATACGGTGACAGAAAACATTCTTTTTATAGATTTAAATATGGCAAAATCGTGCCATCTTATAACCTCATATTTAACCTCTTCTTTTTAGATTCTCGGAGAGTCGAGGCTGTGTGTGCGTTGCCCGAGATCGCCCCAGCCTGGAAAAGGCAAAAATGCTTAGTATATGCAGAAAAGTTTTGATCTCTTTGGCAGTTTCGTTTCTCCCACTGTTATTTCTCCAAGCAGAGTGAGAATAGACGAGCAGAGAGCGTCTTTGCCTATCCATCGCCCACTGTCCGACAGAAGAGATATGTGAAAGTTTGCCTATGCGATATCGAAACATGAAAATGAGCCCTAGACCTTTTAAATATACTGCTTAAGTTTATTTTGTTGAGTAATGATTTAAAAAAAAAAAAAAAAAAAATCATAGGGTTGTTTTTTACTGTAACGTAAATGTTTGCGCTTGTAATGATTTGTAAGCGACGATTTTATCGAAAAATTTATTCCGAAATGGCTATTTCAAATGACAGCAATGAACAAGTTATACACATCGACATACCGTCTGATTGCAAAAGTAAAATGGACGAAAAAGACATTTCTGATATAAAAAGTTAAGTAAATAAATAGATAAATAAGGAAGCTTAATTTTTCATAATAAAAAGATTTTCGAAGGATATTGTTTGAAAAAGGATTTTTTTTTCCCTTTAATGACTTTTTGCATTTATGTTATTAGATATTTTAATCTTTTTCAAATCTCAAATACAATACATTATAATAATTTTTAATTACAGGGATGGAACACGGGCGCAGAATTCATACCGGGATCCGTTTAAGAAATTTCTCTACTTATAATATCTTTGATTTAAGAAGTAGAAAATTTTCTTACATCGATAGTGGTATGAATTCTGCGCCCGTGTTCCATCCCTGTAATTATAAATGATTATGAAACATGAAAATATACGAAACTTTTCTAATGTATATAATTTTAGACATATTTGTAAAAGCCTTTCAAATAATTAGGAAAAGTAAAAAACCCAAAATGCGTAAAAAAGAAAAAAATGACAACCCTATTTTGTGGCGAGTGATTTTCTTTTTTCGGCGAGTGAAATCTGAGTTGAAATTTCGGGCTCTGATTTAGTTCATATATTGCTTTATTTATTTTTATTTATTTTGTGTGTGTGTGTGTTTGGGGGATTATTATTTTCAGAATACTTTAGTCTTTAAAAATTATTTTTATAAATATAAATTAATTAAGAAACTATATTTTCATAGAAATAATAAAACATAAAACATAGCGTCCAGTTTCAGAGAGTTAAACTGACCAAAACTGGTTAGCACGATTAAAATTACTTAATGTTCATCATACCTTACAATAATTAATTGGAAAAGATTTATTTTATGCATTGCTATGTGTATATACATGTATATAAATTATTTCAGTTCGTATATTTTGTTACACTACAAAATAAAGTGAAGGAAAATTAAAGTTTTATTGGTGATCAGTATAATCACGATGACACCTTTGAATAGAAAAATACCGCATTTTTTTTTTCAAAACACGCTGTCTTACCAAACTAAGATGTATTTTCTATTGAAGTATATGCACTCATGTCCATAAATTAAGGATAATTCAGAATCACACGGAAATTGAAATTTAATGCAAAAATTCCACCTGTAGAATTACCATACACATTTTCAAGAATAATATGCAAATTATAGGAAGCCATCAGATGACACCGATATGATATCACAATGACGAAAGTGTAAGAAAGGTGTAGATAAGGAATGAGAGCAAAGAGGGAAAATTGTTCGCAAGCGTTCTGTAACTTGGTCATTGCTACAACCGAATAATTATGACACAGAGGACGCATGTGGATGATTTTTTACGTGGTAGAATTATCGGCCGAATGGAATTTGGGCGTACTCAGATAGAAGTATCGGAGGAACTTGGAATCGCCCAAAGTGCGATCTGTAGGCTTTGGAAACGATTCCAAATGGATGGAAATGCCAGACTACGTTACAGTATTGGTCGGCCCCGAGTTACAGCGCCGAATGACGACCGGTATTTCGCAGTAACTGCCAAAAGCAGCAAACGGAGCACAGTATTAGACCTCTCTCGTCAGCTATCTACAGCTACATGTACCACAGTTTCAAGGCAAACCGTGTACAGACGTTTGGGAGATATTAGTCTATATGCTCGCAGGCCCGTCAGATGTGTTCCGCTCACGGCGACGCACTGTCGCCAGCGGTTAGCTTGGAGTAGAGAACATGCAATGTGGACAGCGGCACAGTGGACTTGTGTGATGTTTTCCGACGAGTCCAGGTTTAGCTTGCAGTCTGATTCACGTTCAACTTTCATATGGAGAACGCCAGGTACCCGTTGCCATCATGTCAACATCATTGAACGACACCGTTACGTTGGTGCAGGAGTGCTCGTTTAGGGGGGGGGAATCATACTGGGCTCCAGAACAGATCTGCATGTTCAAATCGGTACCATGACAAGCCAAATTTATCCGGATATCATTCTGGAACATCATGTACGTTTGTTTAGGGGTGCCATGGGCCCAGAATTTGTGTTTATGGATGGCAATGCCCGTCCTCACCGTGCAAACATTGTAAACGGATATCTACAATCTGAGGATATCAACCGTATGAAATGGCCAGCATTCTCACCTGACTTGAATCCGATAGCGCATGTGTGAGACATGCTTGGCCGACAGTTGCAGCCCGTCAACCACCTCCTACATGTGTACCGGAACTTCGGAGGGCATTGCTTGCTGAGTGGAGTAATATTCCCGAAGATCAGATCGATTATTTAATACTCAGTATGCCTAGGCGTTGTACGGACTGTATTTCATCATATGGGAGACATACAATGTACTACCCATCATACCAACCATGTATTGTTAAGTTTTTATGAGGGAAATATTTTTTGTAATTGCTCCAGGGAGCAAAAATCGTAGTTTTTATGAATGGTATTCTACATAAACCACCATTTTTGTTCTTGATCTTTTGTTTAATAAATAGTTTTTATGAATAAGTTGTGTTTGTTTTGCTTCTGAACCTTTATTTGCCGCAGTTAGCATTACCCTTAATTTATGGACATGAGTGTAAATGTAAACATATTTAGAAAACCGAAATATCGGTTGTTATCATTTTTACAGTCGTTGGTTATTCCGAATAACCAACAACTATAAAAATGATGACGTTTATTATCATTAGTATTTATATTTATTCCTCTGAAAAATTTTCCGGTGTGAAACTGTAAAATTTCGTCTACATTTGCAGGATCTTAATTTTATCTTTCTGAATTTGCAGATAAACTCCTAATACATTTTTTGGTTGTAACTCTATTAATACTAAAGCATACAAACTGTATACTTTTACGCACTGCCAGACTCTCAGGTATTCAATTATGAAGTCAAAATTGGGTGTTGGCATTGAAAAGAAAAAATAATAATCAAAGTTGGCGCTCATTTCAATATGTAGATGACCCATAATACAAAATTTGACATAATTTTCAAAAAGTGCACTTAATTTCCTGTTGAAGGTTGTCTATTAGATTTTTTTTGCGTCAATTAATAACGAAATTACAGCGAGTGTTGCATTTTTTTTTTTTTTTTTCCGACTGTACATTTATTTAATCTTTTTTTAAAAATTCTGGAAGTTGATAGAAAATTTAATCTCATTTTAAAAAGTAGACTATCCCCTTAATAGTCTGAAAAGTTTTAAAAAATATATTATAATCACTCATTTATTTTAATATGAAGTGCATGTTTTATCAATATAGATGACACGTTTAATGCTTTTGGCGAAATGTTTTATATACGAATAATTTTAGTAGTAAAATTCAATATGTTTACTCACATATTTTAAATACAAAAGTTTACTTTTATAAAAAATAGTGATAATGTATATGCATAGCTGCCAAATTTTTTAATTTATGCGGAATGTTCTTATCCCCACCCCTTTTTCACACCGTACAGTCGGTAACAGAAGTGTCCAAACACTAGCAAAAATTCCCATGTAAAAAAGTACACTTCATACGGTTCTGTTAAATAAATCCTTATCGATTCGTGTTCTTAGACTGACTAAGAATAGGATTCGACAAGGATTTATTTAACAAAACTGTAAAAAGTGTACTTTTTTTACATAAGAATTTTTGCTAGTGTTCGGACACTTTTGTTACCGGCTGTAATATTTGCAGAAAAATTTTCTTTAATATATAATTACGATTAAATTTTAAGAAAATTACTTTAAAATTATTACGGTGTGAAAAAGGGGCGGGACTAAAAACATTCCGGAATAAATTAAAAAACTTGGCAGCTGTGTATATGGTTTAAAAAATGCAAATTTTGAAAACTATATATCACGATTTTAAGCGGTCACATAATTTAATACAACTTATATAGATATATGTGTTCTATTATTAAAAATAGCTTTGATATTGTAATAAAAAGCAATAATAATCAAAGACAATAATAATCACATTTACTCTGTGTATACTTATGACTTTCATAGTTTATTTAATTTAGAATTTATTCATCTTATTTATATATTTATTTAATTGTTTAACATAGAAGTGTGTTATATTTAATTTAATTCATATAAATGCATTTTATAAGGATTATTACTTTAAGTTTTATAAAGTCTTATATAAGGCTTAGTTTTATAATTAAGATAAAATTATTACTGATATGGTCGCTTTATTTCATTTTATATTTTTGTTATGCTAATAGCATGGTCTTTTCTTAGTTTTGGCAAGCTAGAGGGAGAGTACATATGATAAAGGTGGCTAAACCTCCCAATGTTGTCTCAAGTTAACATGGTTTGCTGGCTTTTAGAAACTAAGATTTCCTTCATCTTTTTAACATAAATGTAAATTTGTGATTATTCGTATATTTATATATATATAGACCTGCTAACTATGCTAGTTTATCCATAATGATATTAGGCCCTCCTTTTTTTCACAACAGAATAGTTGTAGAGTAATATTCAGCAATATGTTCTCATGATTAAATAAGAAGACTATTGCTCTACAAGTATTCTGGTGTGAAAAAAAGTCGGGGCTTAATATCATTACGGATAAACTAGCGTAGTTAGCAGGTCTAATATATATATATATATATATATATATATATATATATATATATATATATGCAGTCGAACCTCGTTAACGTGAAAACGCTTAACGTGAATTACTTTTAATATCAACTATTTCCAGAGACCCGTCAAAATGAAGCTTAGTTTCTGAGTTACTGATAGTATGAACTACTGATAATATGAAAAAAATTTATTCCCTTGAGATACACGTTACTGCGGTTCGACTGTATATATATATATATATACAGAGCTGCCAACCAAATCCGGCAAACTGTTAGTAACGCCCCTTTTCCTACACCAATAAATTTTTTGAGCAATTCTCTTCAAATATATTTACGATGAATGAAAAAAACAAATTCTCTAAAAATTAAGTGGTGTAGAAAAAGGTGCGGTACTAACAATTTGCCGGATTAGGTTGGCAGCTCTGTATATATATATTAAACAATAACTTTAAAATAATGTAAAAAAAAAAAAAATGTACAGTTTGCAGTGATTGGCTTTAGCTGTGAGTCTAAGACCATTGCCAATTGTCCATAGCCTAGTGCAAGGGAGAATACACTCAGCCAACTCAACCAGTTTCTCTTCCTCAAAAATAAATAAATAAATAAATAAAAAGTGCACCTACACATCCGGTGGGATGTGGAGGATGTGCTGTATTACAAACTGTGGAAACTTGGAATAAGTGGAATTGCTGAACGCTATAAGCAACAGTTGTTGCGGTTGAACAAGGAAATCAGACGAAAACGTTTATCTACTTGAAAAGAGCTGCATATAATTTGCTCCTCATGAATTTGGTCCATGATAACGCTAGGGATCATGTCGCAGAATCAATTAAGGCTAAATTAATAACGCTTGTCTTGTATGTTTTGGAACACCCAGCGTATAGTTAGGTTGAATTATTGATTACAACAAATGTTATTGATTACACCATATATATATTTTTTCTAGTTTGATCGTTAATTTTTAACATCAGCTTACTTTTTTATAAAGAGCATAAGACTAAGAAATTACTCATTGCGCAGCACTAGTGCGATGCGACGTAAACTCAAATAACCAATCAACCGCAAGACTAAGACGACCTTCGAGCGTAGGAGAGCGGGATCGATTCTCGTACTGGCCCTAGGTGTTTATCCAATTGTTCGTGTTGTAATTCTGTCACGTGCTAACTATCTTTATCGGACGAAGATTTACTAGCAGAATTCGAGTCAAGTTTACACATCTGATGTATATGTGTTATCAATAAAGATCATGGCACGACAAACATTTATTTAACAATACAGTATTAGGTGCACTTTTTTTCAGTACGAATTATTGCTAGCGCTTCAGTAATTTTGCTGCTGACTGTACCTTGTCTTCTGTACGTAACTGGACAGTGGATGGAGTATGGAAATGGGTTGGCGACTTCATCATGTCAAAAACGGAATAACATCGAATTGTTCTACATTGCTAGCATCCGTCAATTTTCCGACTGATAATTTGAAAATGATCAATAATGTTTGAAAATATTTTGACGAATAAATATACTATTTCCAGGTTTCAATTACATATTTATTTCACGGAAACACGCTTTACAACTTAATCATACACACAATATTTAAATTTTCAGAGTGTTTAAATAAAAGTTATATTTCTTAAAATAATTTTTTTAATTTGAAATAATTAATTTTGACACAATTTTTCCTTCGTACTTTATATATAATAAAATTAAGTGCAGTATTTATTTATTTATTTAATTTAATTTAGATGAAAGGATAATAACATACTTTATCGATTAAATATTAAATATTAGAGTTTTAGTTTTGAAAATATCGATATTTAAAAATAAATTTGAAAGTCATAATAAAACATGAAGCGATAAATACTGCGCTTAAAAAATATTATTATTTCTGCAAAATGATTAATTCTATGTTAGAATTTATTAAATATTGTTTTAAAAGCTATTCTTATGCATTGATTTTATTTATCAGCTTCCAATAACAAATAATTAAATTCATTATTATTATACGGAAGACAATCTCGTTTAATTAGTTTCCTTGTTCAGAAATAAATTTTCATATTCCAATGTTTATTTTATTTTTATGTAATGCTTTATTTGATATTTTTTTTCGTATTTGCGTTGGATATATATTAATGAACAGCTTAAGATATTAATTTAAATACTATTTGCATTATATTCATGATATCGCATACTGACGAAGCTAATTCATTCATTACTAATGAGAAATTTATGAATTAATGCATCCATCAGAGCCGATAAATCCTCAACAATCTTCCAGTAAGGCAATTAATTTACACAAAGCTGTATATGGACGCGTCATTTAGATAAGCCGTGTTTGGATGATGCAGTTTAAGTAAAGGACTCAATTATGATGCGTTTTAATCACTTAAAATCACTTTTAAACATCCGGCTGGTGAATTATTCAGCAATTTATATTAATAATTAAAACTTCTGATATTATTATAATACATATGTACTTAAATTTAATTATTCGCATTTAACTATTAGATGCGTTTTAATGCGTTATTATTCAAATTTTTCTCATAAAATTGCATATGTGATTATGAAAGTATTTGTGCAGACGTTCAAAATGGGCTTGGACTATTTTTAACAACATTTACTGTTATTGAGCATAATATTATTTTTAAATAATTTAGCTTAATTTAGTTTTTATATTATATTGTAATGCTGCTATATATTACCATATTACATAATTGCAATTAAAAAAGCAAACAATATTGTAAATATCGTGATTTTCGGCATATAATCCATACGTCAGATAAATTGGTTTCTTGCCAAAATTTTTTAATTTACAGATGAAGTTACAGCTGAACAATTTGTTTGTTCGACAAAATATAGATGTTTCTATTAAATAAGATTTCTAGTGGTGAAATGACGCATCATACCTGCGGATTATACACCGAAAATGATGGTAGTATTTTTCGTGAAAGAAGCAAAAGTTAAGAGGACTTTTCTTTGTAACAGGCCATAATTCTGTTATTATTTGTAGAGTGACATAAGATTTGTTTTTATTCTTACAGGGTGTGAGTATTCTTTTTTTGAATCTTATAATCTCAAATCCCATCTATAAAAAGAAATCGCACGTCTAAAGATCCAGTGACCTCGAAGATCACAGTTGGACGGCCCCTGTTTTCTTAAGTTAGATCCTTTTTTCAAAGTTTCAATCGGTCGCATTTTTAGTTGATAAAAAACGTTCACTTCGTAAGTAAAACAATAAGTTTTACTTTTCGGATGCTTTTTCATCTAAAACTAATTATTATAAAGCAGTTCCGGTGAAAATGTACCCGTCGAGTCGCTGAATACAGACTGTTTCTTCTAAATTTTGGTACAGAATTATTATTTAAATGCCGATGTGGTGGGCTTTTGTTTTTCTGAAAGCAGCACTAGTCAAAAAAGCTGTAACTGTGCTAAGGAAGACCACTGTGACAAAAGTTTCATAGAATATTCACGAAACTTCTGTATAAAGCCTTTTACAAGTAATCTCGCTTTGTATTTTATTATTTTATCTAACAAGGAAACATTCAAAAGGCGTCGTCTTCAAAAAATATTGAAAAAATTTATGTGATTCTACTCTTTATGAAACACCAGAAAGTGAAAAAATTATAGGCTGAAATGAATTACAGCGACCACAAAAAAATATCAAAATTATGCATTTTTGGAGATTTAGCACTGTTAGGCGATAATTTCGCTATCACCGAGATTGCCGTGTACGAACAGAAACGTGTTTTGCTTCTCCGCCAAGTACTCAAAAACAATCACCTAACAGTACGAAATCGCCAAATTTGATTAATTTTGATAATTTTTTGTAGTCGTTGTAATTCATTTCAGCCGATATTTTTTTTTCACTTTCTAGTGTTTTATAAAGAGTAGAATCACATGTATATATATATATATATATTTCAATAGTTTTTGAAGATGACAACTTTTGAATGTTTCTTTGTAAGGAATCTTACTTTACTTTGCAAATCTGTTTCGAGGTAATATTTTTTCTTCCGGGTGGTGGTTCAACTAATCTGAAAATGGCATCTGTCCTTCAAGGAATTCATTCCTTTGATTATTACATTTAACCAATTTTGTTTTTCTCACGGGTTTAAAAACTTAAGCACTTCATTGTAGCATTTTGGTTCATTAATTTCAACATTTTTTGTTAAATAAATTAATATATCTGGTGATATGCCTTTATTGTTTATTTATCCATCTTTGTGATGAGCTGCTGTCAATGATCCAGGTATTTTTTGTATAGTTTTATTTTGTTAATTCTACCTGTTTTATTTACGAAGTTAATTCTTTAATTCGTCTTCATGTGTTTTCTATCGTGTATAAGTGTCTACGATGGAGGACTTTATGACTGATAAGAATTAATTGCGATGAGTTCAGATTTTTTTTATTTCTAAATCTTTTGAATTTCTTTGATTCATTCACTTTACGTTTCAGGAGACAAAAAGGTGAATTTCAGGTCCATACATGGGTAGAATAAATGTAAACGTAATATATATATATATATTACAGATTTCTTTTTAAAAGTAATTATAATGGGTGTGATTAAAAAAAAATGAAATGTTGAAATCCATGGTATTGTAAAAACTCCCGGTTCTACTGTTTATGTACCGTAGATTCCTCAAACTCCGTAATGCATTTTAACCGTTACTTATAAAATTTTAAAATGTAATTGAAATAATGGCAAGTAATACATACAAAAATCAATAAATGAAATGATATTGCAACAAAAATATTTAATAGTAGAGTTAAATAAATAATTTTTGATAGAAAAATAAAATTTTAAACATTTCCTAGAAAACATTTCGTAAATATGTTAATTAAATGTACACATTCTAAATAATTTTAAAGCTTAAAAATCCTTTATTTTTTTTCATTTGTTTAAATCTACATAGATAAATTTCATATTAAAAATATTAATAGTTATTTCATTAAATATTTCTTCATAAAAATTAACAGTGTTCATATTTGCATTAAGTTATAATGTCTAATTAGATGAAAATATTTTTCTTTCGAATAAATTTCACTTCTAGGTATAATTTAATATGAAATATAACTAATTTCTAAATCATATTATAAGTTTAAGATATAATTTTCATTTCATTATTATCGTTCATTTAAAATTAATATTGACATTATATGTTTTCATTAATGAATATTATTTAGTAAATATTACGAGCTTAATTAACTTCAAAATAATTGTAGAAATTTATTTAAAATAATATTTGTTGGATATAAAATGTTTATTTCCAATATATATATATATATATATATATATATACATAATATGTAGATTAATTTAATATTACATTAAAAGTTTATCTAAATGTATTTTTTTCCACTTAAAATTCAAGTTATTTTTTTTTTTCAAAAATATTATTAATTTACCTTAAAAGGGTAAATTAAAATAAGTTACCCACCATAAATGTGTATTTAAAATACCGATTTTCATTTTTTAAAATAACGATTTTGGTTTATTACAATGTGAGTTTTTCGAGTTTAAAGCAATTTTACTGGAAAGAAACCGGTTCTTATCAAAAACTCAGATCATTGTTTTAGTATAAATACTATAAGGTTATATAATATTATTAGTGTAAATATTATAATAATAAGACTATATTATATTACTAGTATTATAATAATAAGATTATATTATATTATTAGTATAAATATTATAATTATAAGGTTATTTTTTAGTATTTTATAATAATATACACAGAAAAACGATTTTTAATATATGTTCACTCTAAAATTTCAGAAAGTTTCAAAATTTGGTTTTAAGTATCAGTCTTTTATTTAAATGGTATGTAAAATAACATGTAATTTTCAACATCCCCCCCCCCCCCCACACACACACAATCCGGCTATAAAAATATTATTAGTGATTCTTTGAAAATGCATAACACTAAAAGGCCGTAATGCGTAAAATAAAAAGGCTATTTAAATTCTAAACATAAAATACATACATTATTTTACGAACGAAAGTAATTAAATGAAGTTATACTGAAAATCACATTCAAGCTCTATGATCGATGCATGTAGATATTTTCATTCATTTTTTTTTCTCTCTCTCTTTTTTAATACTACAGGCCAAAAAGTAATAAACCTTAATCTTTTGACGGTCGCAACCAAATATATCCGTTTACAGACTTTTTTTTTTTTTTTTTTTTTTTTTTTTTTTTTTAATTTTTTGCGATACACTTATAATTTAAAATTACTTAATTATATTCCTTTTGCTTGTATTAAAGTGTAAAGTTTATATAAGGCTGTCATGAGGATTACCTTCCTATACGTAGTTATTTTTTTAATATCAAGATGATATAACAGTAGTTTTAATTCAACATAAAGCAGTTGAAGGAAAACAACATTACAGTTTCATACTTGCCAACCATCTCATTATAAACCGTACAATTTTTAATACCCGCCTTTTTTTTCACACCAATAATTTTTTAGAGTAATTTTAGTCTTATTTAATCTTAACAACATTTGGAGATAATACCTCTAAAAATATAGTGGTGTGAGAAAAGGGGCGTTTTTTCAGGGGCGTTAATAATTGTACGGTTATTAATGAGATGGTTGGCAAGTATGCAGTTTTATCCTACTTGAAGTCTGTCAGGAGATTAATTTATTGAATTATAACGGAATACAAAACTAAACAAGCAGCGCATACCTTTGGGTGACAAATGACTGAATATCATACTCAACGATAAAAATAAAATAAAATAAAATAAAAATAAATTTAGACTTTCTTTGTAGATTTTTATAATATTTAGACAATTTCCTAAAAGAATAAAGACATACTTAATTGACAACAAGGTAGTGGTTCTGCAACTGTACAGGGGTTGATTTATTTAAAACATCTGGCATCCTATTACTCATGAATGATCGCGAAAACTCTGTAAATTATCAAATTATACCTGAAAATCGTTTGCTTTCGGTACGATAAATTTTAGGTATTTTTTAAGAAAATTTCTTTTTCAAGAGGACATTGCCTCAACCCATAATTTCAATTTATTTTTTACTTCTAATATTTTATTCAATCTTTAAGGGGGCTTGGAACTTTTAACATAGCACCAGTAAAAGTTTCATATAAAATTTTATATTTCAATTTAATATTTATAAATTGGAATGTATTAGGTTTGTTCAACCTTCACCCCCCCCTCCCCCACTCCTCCTTCGGTATAAAAATATTATTGGAGAATGAAATCTACAATATATTTTTAAAACATTAATTTAATATGCTTATAAGTTTTCTCTGAAAATGCATAAAATTAAACTGTCATGATGTGTAAATTAAAATAATAATAATAATAATAATGAAAAGGTTATTTGAATACTAAACATAAAATACAATACTTACGGACATTAACGCTTTGCGGCGCAAGACAATTCGGATCATTTAAATTATACTGCCACCGGAATTCATGAACTAAATTAAACTAAAAGAAATTTTAAATTTTAAAGTTAAAAAAGCCGGCCTTTCCTGATCTGATATGTTATAAACGTAAATTTTTGCTAAAAAATTTCCGGTATGAATTTTTGCAGCTGGATCTTAAATTTTGCGTCCTCGCAGTGAGGACACCGTGCGTTAAGGGGTTAAAGGAAATTATACTGAAGATTACATTCAAGATCTATGATCAACCCATGTACATTTTTCTTATTTCTTTTTTCATTTTTTCTTTCTTTTTTCTTTCTTTCCTTTCTTCTTATTTTTTTACTATCCGCCGAAACGTAACAAGCCTTAACCTTTTGACTGCCGCGACACATCAGTTTATTGGGTTATTGTTTTTTCAACAGTACACTTGTAATTTAAAATTACCTAATTATATTCCTTTTGCTTGTATTAAAGTGCGAATTTATAAATAGTGGTCATGCGGTTTCCTTTCCTATACATAGTTATTTTTTTAATATGAAGCAGTTGATATAGCCTTTGTTTTAGTGCAACAAAGAACAATACAAAGATAGCATTAGAAGTTCTCTTGCAGATTCAAACCAACTAATGCAGATCTAACGCTATTTTTGATTTCAGATTTGCGTAATTATTAAATACGTATTTTACTATTTGAAATATTTTTAAGTAAAAATCGATTTTTTCAGACACATAAAACTCTTATGTTCATAACAGCATTTAATAAATATCGAAATATTTATTCGTTTAAGTTTTTCTAAGATTGCACAATATTTATAAGATTCAGCCTTTGAAATATTCAGCTTTAAACGACATTTACTCATTGCTTCAGGCAATAGTATCCTTAGTTTTATTTTCTATTTAGCTCTATCCAAAGCCGTCTTTCACATATTTCAAAATCTTTATATTAAATTTATTTGTAACTCCCAATTGCATTCACTTTTAGGCATTCGCTTGAAAAAAAAAATATATATATATTCAATTCCTTATTAAATAGTCCATGTTATATTTTAATTTTATTCATGCAGTGTTGATCGATTTCGATTGCTGGTTTATATGTATTGCATTTTTTAAATACCTTCGTTTTGAAATAGACTGCCTGTTCTTCAGATATAAATGTTTTATGGAAGATTACTTCAAAATTCGCATAAAAATTTTAAGAAATGCATTTATTTATTTATGCATCATTTTAGCCAGATATTTTCTAACTATATAGGAAATTTTTGTTTTGTTTTTATTATACATATGGATTCGCAATCGGAATGATGAAATGCAATTATAAAAAATTGTGACATTAATTTTTATTTTTGAAGCAACTAAAAATCATCATTATAATAATTATTATTACATTAAATGTTTTTTAATTTGCTCAAAAATGTGGTTAATGTTTCAGAATATTTTGATATGTGTTTGTTTAATACAGTCATAATGTATTATCTGTATTTAAGTTTTTTTTTCTCTATATCAATAAAATTATTTGCCAATTTTTGGGTACCAATAAAATTATTTGCCAGTACATCTTATGAGATCATGTTTATTAAGCGACAAATGACTGTCTGCGATGACTTCCTTAAAGATAACAACAAGGAAAAATTGTTTTTAAAAAACTAATTCAAATATTTTGTAATTTTTTATAAATAATGTTTGATAGAAATTCAAAACTTTCGTACGTTTCATATAGAAAATTTACTCTGCAATCAAATTGTAATATGATTATATTAGAATACATCCACACACATGTACAAACGTTCAGATAGTTTGTTTCGGCTTCAATATTTGATTTGGTATTTATTCCGAATTCTGTATCATAAAACATGCTAATTACGATTCTCACAAAAGGATATTTAAATACAACTATTTTTATATGCTAATTTTAAAATTGACTGAGTGTTGATATCCGTTGATATCTATTTAAAAATTACTCTATAGCAATTATGGTATCCAAATGTACCTTAGTAAGTATCCTGATACTTCTATGTATATTTTTTAATTTTTACTAAATTTTTCACACTGTTTTTTAAATATGTGCTAGCATAGCCTCCTAAACTAGATGCCTATCGCGTGGCTCAGAAACTTGGCAACAGTTGAAGCGGCAGACAGAGCGCCACCCAGTACAGATTACGCAACTTTTTTATTCAAGAGCCACCAAAATTTTTTAAAAGTGGGATATGATATATATAAAAGGCGAATAGAATCGAAGAAATGTTGATTATGTGTATCATATATCGCTTCTTAAAATTATTGGTGATAATTGAATAAAAATGTCGTGCAATCTGTATTGGGTGGCGCTGTTTACCACTTCAGCTGCTGATAAGTTTCCGAGCCACGCGACAGGCATCTAGTTTAGGAGGCTATGGTGCTAGTATATCATTACCCACGGTATCCAACGCATTAATTGTAAGCTTTCCAAATGAAAAACGTGCTTTATTTGCTATTTAACACAAACATTTAGATGTAAAATGCCGTATGTTTAATAATTTAATACTTTGGATTTCAACAATATGCAGGCCAAATTTAAAGTATTATGAAGTCTGAAAAATGTTATTTTGTCACATTACTTTGCTATGATTAAATGAAAGGATAAAAATTATTGTAGAAAATTTCTGGTATAGAGTCTCCCGCCAAATTTAGGAGATTTGATAAATATGAATAATTGTTGTTGGATGGATCCTTAAGAACTGCTATTAAAAGGTTCAATATATTTTTCTAAAGTGAATTACATCTTGGCAGCAATGTCCTCCATGTTCCAAAATATTTACATGTTGGTTTACCAAAGCGGGGAGCTATTTTCACAAATAATCAACATTGTGATGACATACATCACCGTAGGACGCATAGTGGTGAATCACAGAGCGTTACCAACTTCCCACTGCGTAGCTATAATGAGACGGTAAATCCACTCAACTTAACTGAACTTTAAAGTTATTTAAGGTCAATACTGGGCAACTTAATTTAAAACATCATATCTCTTTATTTAAGCAGTTCTGTGCAAAAAGCAGGTCGACAAGTAGTACCTGGTTCGATCCCAGGTCAAGTTCGTCAAATTAGCTGTTCGAAGTCTTCCTGTTTTTCTCCGAAACTCTCGTAAATACAGACTAGCACACCTAAGAAAAATCTCCGCAGAGGGCAAACCACCTATAGACCTACGACCTTAATGCAGTACATTGACCTTTATTCCATTACGGAACCTAACCCAGCCTTTTATTTAGGGATGCATATAACACAAAGTATTTAATAATTCTTAGTACACGATTTAAAATTATATATATTTTATCGAATATATGTCATGTAACGATGAAATTTTTATATTTTGTTGAAATAGTTAGGATTTTCAAAATACTACACTTAAAAGAAAAAAAAAAAAATTCTCAGTTCGGCATATTTCCGTGAATTTTTTTAAAAACTTGCTTACAAAGAAATGAATAAAACAGATTTTCAAAGAATTTCATGCTCAAAGAAAATATTATACAAAATATTAAGAGTACTATTTCCTTATTCATCTGTTACGAATTCTGAGAATAAATAACAGATTTGAAAGCATTCACTTATTTTTACTTCCCTGTATTTCTGAAGACAAATTCTAGCAGTATGTTTTAAATATTAGAGAATATTCAAAATGTTCGGCATATTTTCATGAAATAAATCTTTTTTCCGAGAAAGGTTTAAATATAAAACATGTTTTCTTGAAAATAATAATAATAATAATAATAATAATATTTTTGATTAAAAATAGTACGAGGCTTTTTAAACTAGCACATTTTAAATATTAGATTTACCCAGTGTTGCTAGATTTTGCGATATTTTTATTCAATAGCCACCACTAAATAACAGATAGTTTTAAATGTAACAGTTAGCTAATTGTTTCGAAGATTAATCTTCTGTTATGTATTTCAAATATCACTTCTCAAAATTATTGGTAACTATTGAATAAAAAATTACAAAATCTAGCAACACTGGGTCTACTGGAATGTTCTGTTTCTCTCTCTCTCTCTCTTTTTTTTTTTTTTTTTTTTTTTTTTTTTTTAAATTAAAATACTGATGCTGGATATTTATCCTGGATATTATTTGAGATATTCTTGGATAACTTTTTAGATGGTAATTGTGAAGTACCATATAAATACTGTTAAACAAAAGTTTCCGGTGCCATTTTATTATTTCATACCGACAGAATTTTCCGGTTGGCCTAATATTTAGATATCAGGATTTGTATAGATGCGACATATTTAGGGACATTCCACTAGTATTTTAGAACTTTAAATTTAATTTTTAAATTTATAGGCTATTTTCATAGAGAAATTTCTCTACAAATTTAGTGACGGGTAAAGTCAAGTAAATTTAAGGACTGTTGTATCCTTGAATATGATTTTTCTTTTATTTTTTACTTAGCCAGACACGGTTTCTTGTTTTAAGAAAGTAACATTATCTTCTTTCGTTTTCAAGTTTATGAATATAATACACGACATATATATAAATAATTTATTTACGCCACAGCTCTTTCATAAATAAATGAAAAGTCATATTAAATACACAAAAAAATTGTTTAATAAAAAATGCATGAGGAACATAGTAAGTAGTAATAAGTCTTGCTGCTTCATCAGCTAGTCTTACAATCTGATAACATCTGTACACAAAACTACAAGCAGCCGCTCTCAACAGAAGAAATTACAGTTAAGTATAAAAACTAAACTTTGATACTTATACAGTAGAACCTTGATCCATTGTTTTTCATGGGGTGCGTGAGAAAAAACGATGAAAGCGGGAAAACAATGAATGCGGGTTAAAGTCAAAACACTAATAAAACAATGTTTATGAAATAATACAAGCAATATATTAGGGGGACTGGAAAATAATGTCGTTTTGAATTAATAACATGAAACCGGAAATTTTTGTTTAACAGTGTTTACATGGTACTTTACAAATAACCATATTGTAAGTTACCTAAGATTATCTTAAATTTTATCCAGGATAAATTTCCGATGTCAGTATTTTAATTCAAAACGACATTATTTTCCGGTCCCCCTAATATATGGTAGACTTGTAATAAAAACTAACTTGTTACCTCTAAACAGTCAAAGAAATAAATTCAAGTTATAGAATATTAAATGATATTCATTTTTTAAAATCAGTAATTTTATGTTGGATTTTTGTTCATTTTACAAATTAAACGGGAAGTTTCCAGATTTACAACATTTTCTGGTCTTTTTCTGTAATTTCATGTGCATATAAAAAAAATTCGTACATTTACAAATGCCGTAATTACATCAAACACACTTGGTATTGGCGTAGGCTCAGCTTCAGGAATGTGAAAAAATGTAGTAGCTGGCCATACTGGATGCATCCATTCTCCTCTTTACACAAAGTAGAATAATTTATTCTCCAAGCAACAATACACGATCAGTATTCAGTAATTCACTGACACATGTTACAATATCTGCACAATCCCTGTTCTTCACCTAAAATAGCATAAGGTTGAGTAGTTGAGGTTGGTTGGGTTTTACATCGCACTAGTGCTACAATATAGGGAAATGGCGACGGTCTGGAACTTACTTTTGAGAATGGTCCGGAGACATTCCATCACAATTTTGATAATCCATGGAGGAGGAAAAGAGTTATTTTAGGATAAAAGAAGTAATTCCAATTTGAATGCCATATGAAATCGTTTGACTTCCAATTTCATTTCTGTCAGAAGAAAAATTTTACAACTATGATGCGGGAAAATGATTTTCTGAAGAATGACACATGTGGCTTCCGTTAACATTATTTAAGTACAGTTTGTGCAGGGACCATAGAAAGAAAACGATCAATGCGGGAAAACGATGGATACAGGAACGATAGATCAGGGTTTCACTATATTACAATTACAATAAAAAAAAAATGATATTCACGCGCGCGTAAGCAGAGTTTTCAGCATTTTAATTTATTCCAGAACAATGTTAGCCCCACCTTTATTTCATACCACTTTTATTTTCTAAGAATAAAATTTTCCTAATTTATAGTAAATCGTAGTTACAAATTGCAGAGCTGCCAACCTAATCTGGAGGATTGTTAACTCTGCACATTTTTCCACACTAGTCTTTTTTTTTTTTTTTTAGAGTATTTTTCTTTTTCATTCATCGAAAATATATCTGAAGATAATTACTCTAAAAATTAAGTGGTGTTGTAAAAGGGAAGGTATTAACAATCCTCCGTATTAGGTTGGCAGCTCAGAAATTGCAGAAAATTATACTATAAATAAAGTGGTGTAAGGTAAAGGTGGGGCTAAAAAAAATCCGTAATAAATTAAAATGTTGGGAACTATATCTTAAGTTGCAGTTTAATATATGGCATAATAATATCTTATAAAATCCATTACGTATAATAACCATCTGTATGATTACAGGATTAGTTTTTATCCTTTAAATAAATATTTGTTTTTTTATGGGTTAATGACTTTTTGAATAAAATAACATTAACTTTTACAAAATAACATTTTATTTTCTGAATTGTCATAAAAATTATTTCTGTTTAAATAATATTAAACATGCTTGTATATAAAACACCTTAATATGTAAAAATAAGGTTAAAAGCAAAAAATAATATTTAAATTTAAATGAAGATTGCATTAGTTAATGGTTCTTAGCACCAAGTAAGCTTTTAATCTATATACTACTTAATACATGCATGAATCCAAAAACCCGTTATTAATTTGTCCATTATACATAAACATAATTATTTATGTTGCACATGCCTATCTTAAAATATCTCATTATGTATGAATATTCAACATTAAATACATGCAATAACAAAGAATTTGAGATTCAACAAACTTAAATTCGGTACTTTTATCTAAAGAGTAAATATTAATAATAAGTTCATTAAATACGCACAACAAATAATTCACTGCTTAAGAAAGATAAAACAATATGATTGAAATAGACAAAATTTATATTGAAGAATATTTCATAACAGTACAACACTAAAAATGTTTTAATTTCTTTTGAATTTTGCAGACATACTTCATTTATAATTTCTGCATTTGTGAAAAAAGGAAAAACAAACAGACACATTTTTTTATAATTTGACTCGTGGATGTAATTGTTTACTATTTTATTTTCTATTAAAAGTACACTAGCAAACCCGTGCAAAATTTTCACAGTTTCTTTTTTTATTTACCTTTAAAATTTGAAACTTGTAAGTCCTATACCAATTTAATCACCCAATATAAATTTTTATTCACTAGAAACAACATTATTATTAATTTTTGTGGAATGAAACGTTAATGGTTGTTAACACAAAACCATTCAGAGAAAAGTTTCAAAATAAAATTGATGTTTGACGACCCAGTTTTCATACTTCCCCAGTTAGGACAGCTTTATTATAAGACCCTATACTTTAAAATTTTTGCCGCCATGCTGCTGATAACGTTTAATTTTTTTTATTTACTCATTTTGGCATAATTTTTAGTTAAAAAAAAATAGTACCTGTACCTTTTATTATTTGTTCTTTAGTCAAATTATGACAAAAGTTCATATTTTGTTTTATATATTTAAGCATTGCTAAGTTTTAAATGACGCTTGCTAAGACTGTAAAGATAGAACTTTTATAAATAAATTTATCTATAAAATGATCTCATTAGACAAATGTCGTCTTTTCTTTTCTTTTTCTTTTTTCTTTTTCTAATTAGATTACTGATCTGAATCCGTGGTCTTAAATATTGCTTATGCATTATTTTTTATTTTCGCGTATCTCATTGTCACTATCGCATCCTTGGCAACATCCTCATTAATATTCCGTAGTGTTGCTAGTCCCGCCCTTTTTCTCACACCAGTAAATTTGTAGAGTAATATTCTCCAAATGCAACTACGGTCAAATAAGACGAAAAGTACTCTAAAATAATACTGGTGTAGAAAAGAAGGCGTGGCTAATGAAACTACGGAATATTAATTAGGATGTTGGCAAGTATGCTATCGTATCATTTCTACAAGATATAATCGTAACTGAACCACGTTAGAGAAATGTTATATAGATGGGAACCTTATTAACAACATACAATTTCTTACGGTAATTTGTTTAACACAGTGCCCACAGCGGTCCTATATTTTCAAATGTGTTTTATTTTTATAATACCACTTTTTGTTATACATTTTCTGACAAGATTTTAAAGCTTAAGAAATATGTAAAAGTATACTGATTGATTAAAGTGGTGGAAAAATAATAAAATACCCGTAAAAATATAGGACTGCTGCGGGCACTGTTAACATGTTGACTATGGAATCAGTAACATTAAATCAGAACTATTAAAAATTTTAGACGCAGAAAAGTTAAAGGGCTCTAATCAGAAACTTTGTATTCAAAATTCCCTGAAGGAAATCTAACAAATTAGATTGTAACAAATTAGAATCCACAGCTGCCAACTATTGCAAATTTTGCAAACCGGTATTTTCCTTTATAAATGTTTCTTATATGCTTTTGTCTAAGTCTCAATGGTTAAATAAGGGGAAAATTCCTATAAAAACAGTACCGATATAAAAAAATCGGAAAAATTGAATCTAATAATTAACCGTAAATAATCAATAAAAAAAATCCTTGACTTTTATTGCATTATAATGAGATTGTTAAACACTCAAACTAAAATTAAAAAACCTATGACATCACATTAGTTTCTGATCTTAGAAACACATAATCGTTATTTCCATTTGAAATTTTCGAATTTTTTTTTTTTTTCCTTCGAAACTCATAAAAGCGGTTAAAATGAGCGTTTCTAAAAATGACAGTTAATAAATCGATTTCTAAATTTAAATTAAAAAAAAAAAAAAAATCGTACCTATTTATTTTAAAGAAATAATAGAATTATTTTGTTGAAACATCAGAATAAATAAATAAGCACAAATTTATCTACAAATAGATAAATTTCTAAAATAATTTTCTTCATTCCAAATGCGCTGTCGCCTGTAAATTTTACTGAGATAAATCGAACTATTTACAAAACTACAGAAAACTTAACGCTTGTAAATGACATTTTCTAAATGTGAGTATCTGGAAAAAAAAAAAGCTTTAATCAGTCTTTTATTTATTGATTTTACCTAAAACTTTTAACATAAATCCAATATGTCGTTACATATTTATCTGTATGCGTACACTGTCAAAAAAAAAAAAAAAAAAAAAAGTCTTGTTTGCTGCCAGAAAGTTTCTGTAATTCAGAAAAAACGTTCTATCAACGTAATTTTTCCGTTGATAGAATGCATTTTTCTGAATTACAGAAAATTTCTGGCAGCAAACAGGACATTTTTGGACAGTGTATAGTATACCGGTTAACCCTCTCATTATGATGCCTAAAATTTTTAGTACCCGCCTTTTTTCTCACACCAGTCATTTTTTAGAGTAATTTTTTTCTTATTTAATCGTAAGACTATTTCGAGAGAATTACTCTAAAAATAAAGTGGTGTGGAAAAAGAAGCATGTTTTCAAGGGGCTTTAACAATTTTTACACTTATTAATGAGATGGTTGTGCCAACGTCCTAATTATGAATCGGAAGGTTTTAAATAACCAGTAATTATCTCCAATTGCAGTTACGATTAAATTGGTATAATTATTCTTAAAAAAAAAAAAAAAAAAAAAAAAAATGACTGGTGTGAAAAAGAAGGCGGGTACTAAAAATCTTCTGTTTTTTAATGAGATGGTTGACAAGTATGCAGAGCTGCCAGCCTAATCCGGAGAATTCTTAGTAACGCCTTTTTACACACACCACTTAATTTTCAGAGTAATTCTCAGCAAATGTGTTTACGATGGATTAAGAAGAAAATTACTTTTAAAAAAGACTGGTTTGGAAAAAGTGTTGGTGCTAAGAATCCTCCAGATTATGTTGACAGCTCTGAGTATAGCGTAGATATACATTCATATACAATTTATTGATTACTGTAAAGTTTAGTATTCTTATAAATGTGAATATATCTGTTTATCTTCAGAGTTATAAAACAGAAAATTCAAAATAACACAACACAAATTATATAAATTTTATGTTATATAGGGAATACTTGCCAACCCAACCCGGAAGATTGTTATCCCCGCCCTTTTTTGTACACCACTTAATTTTTATAGTAATTCTCTTGAATTATACTTACGATTAAATAAGAAGAAAAGTACTGTTAAAAAAGACTTGTGAGAAGAAATAGGCGGAAAGAGGCGGGACTGACAATCTTCCGGGCAGCGTTCCCAACTTTTATAATTTATTCACGAACATTTTTAGCCCCGCCTTCTTTTCACACCAGAAATTTTGTAGATTATTTCTCTTTAATATGTGACAACGATTAAATAAGAAGAAGATCATTTTTCAACATTTCCGGTTTGAAAAGAGGCGGGGCTAAAAATGCTCGTGAATAAATTATAAGAGTTAAGAATTCTGCTTCCGGGTTAGGTTGGCAAGTAAGTATAGGACAATACCTATTGCAGTAATTTTGGTGTTCATAAACAAATGCTTTAAATATTTTAATAGTACTTCTATTAATAAAATATTTTCGATGAAAGAAAATGTTTCTTACGTCATTAAAAAAGAAACTTTACCATTTTCTTTATTAAATATATATATATATATATATATATATATATATATATACAGTCGGTAACAAAAGTGTCCGAACACTAGCGAAAATTCCTCTATCAAAAAAGTACACTTCATACGGTTTTGTTAAATAAATCCTTATCGAATCATGTTCTTACGCTAAGAACAGGATTCGACAAGGATTTATTTGACAAAACCGAATGAAGTGTATTTTTTTTTACATAGGAATTTTTGCTAGTGTTCGGACACTTTTGTTACCGATTGTATATATATATATATATATATATAGATATATATGAACACTATTTCCTAATTTTTAAAATAAAAAGTGAAAAAGTAATTCAGTTTCTTAGAATATTATTCAATGGCTAAATGAATAAAAACTTGAAAACTAAAAATTAAATGTACTTAGCAAAACACAATTCCTAGGACGATTATATATATTTTTTCTAATTATTTTTATGAAACGACTAAACTGCTTTATTTACACACATGCTATTTGCAACTATACATCTGAACCTGCAGTTAATGAAATTTTGCAACCAATCGAAAGTTTGTAATCATTAAAAAATGTCTTATTATAAGCAAACATGATAATTAAAGAAAATTAACTGTATTTGCACGTTTCCAATTAACAAAAACTAAAGTGGAAAACTTTTTTTTTCTTTTTGTATTTACTCATTTATTTTTGCGTACGTCTTCTTACTGAAAAACTTGATTAATTTACTTAAAAGCTTCATTTATTTATCGAATGTTCCATTTGTTCTCGCTTAAGAAAAAGATAAACGAGGAAGAAAAAAAACAATATTGACTATTCGAGTGAAGATATTTTTATTCTATAGTCTTTGAATATGGTAAAACATGATTTTCTTTTAACATTTTACTTGATTTCTTTTCACTTGATTGTTTTTAAAAGTTTTTTATCCTGCAATTGGATTTCGATTTATAAGAGAAACAAAAAATATTTTTATCACTAAATTTTTAAGCTTGACAAATGTTGTATACTATAACCAGTTTTTCTTCTTTTTTTTTTTTTTTTTTTTTTTTAAGTAAAATTTAATTATGCAGACAAAATTCAATTTTATAGGATAAATATAAAACGTTTTTGAATAAAAAGTTTAAATAAAATTCAAATCTTTATTCACAACATTATTTTAAGTTACAAAGCACATTTGAAAAGTTTTTTTCAAAAAGAATAAGACATAACTATTTTTTAAAAAACGATTTCTTGATTTAGAGTTTTCGAAAAGCGATTTAATGTAATTCGATAAATCTATAATTCTTTTTCTTCATTCTTTCAGCACAGAAAAAATAATAAATAAATAAATAAAAGGTTGAATTGGTTTTATTGGATTTTAAGTTTCTCAAGAGTTAAGACTAAGGCGTTACTTATTATTTAGGTTGTCTTTGAAAGATTTAAAGTAAAGTTTAATGGTATTAATTCGAAAATTCACTTTCGCTTCGTCCTTTCAAGAAATATTTTTCTAACTTCAACTTTTTATTTTGAAAATATAAGAAAACGCAGAAGTACAAAATTTGACATACGGGTGATCAGAAGCCTTCCCGAGGGAATAGTGAACACAGAATTTAAAAATTTTAATTAGTTGCGGAGATATTAATTAAAATGTCGACCCATGTCGATCGAAAAATGACCGAGAAAAAGAAACATTCTATCAGCAGACGATTTTCTAAGCTGTCTCGATCGGACACAAAACTCATGTGAGACAACTGTCTGCGATAAAAAAGGAAATGAATGTAACCAATTAAGATATCACGTGCTTCATAGTGGGGATAAAAATTGCACTTTTCAAACTTTTTCAAATTTTAATTCACGTTACATTTGAATTAGGTAATATTTGGCCTAGACAGCATATTATTAAGCTACTGTTCAATTTTCATGTAAATATATGAATAAATAAAAAAATGACGTATTTATTGGAAAAGATTAAGTTTTCTTTTATACTTTGCAGTATTTTAAATTGAGATATGCTGTTGAAATTTCGTAGTATTTGGTTTTAATGCCCGATAATTCGATTGTGAATATTTTTGAAAGAGTACGATTATTAGGGAAGGCTTGAGGAAGGGGGAAAAGTGGCAAACATTTAAAAAAAAGAGTTACTGCGTTTGAAATTGGTTGGTATATTTAGATTTTAAGGCAAGGTAAATCGATTTCGGATATTTTCGAGTGTAAAATTATTGTTATCGACGGAAAGGAGGGGGGGGGGCGAGAGAGCGAAGAGGCAAAGATGTAGAAAAGGAACGGGAGTTTTGGAGAAAACAACGGAATACCCAGAACACCTTTATTATTTAATATTTTGCAGAGTTTCGAATTTGAATTTCTGCTCACATATCGCACTAAGGATTTTTAACGTTATATAGCCTGGAATTATGCAAGTTTCGGAGAAAACCAGGGATAAGTCGGATTACTGAGAGAAATTTCGGAGAATTATATTAAAAAAAAAAAAAAATTCAATTTACATTTTATTGCAAATAAAATTTTATTCTAATATTCTAATACGTGCATTTCAAATTCTAATTATGATTAAATTATTTTTAATACTTCATTCAAAAGACATTTTGAAATACTTTTATACTATCAAAAGTGGGATTCAAGATTTCACCCAATTTACACGTTTTGAGGTGTCCTGAATCGTTTTCTTTTTTGTATCTCAGCTACTACAGCGATGGAACACGGGTGCAGAATTCATACCGGAATCTGTTTAAGAAATTTCTCCACCTATAATATCGTTGATTCAAGAGGTAGAAAATTTTGTTATATTGATAGTGGTATGAATTCTGCGCCCGTGTTCCATCCCTGCTACTAATTAAAATAATTTCATAAGTAATATATCATTTGAAAGCTTTGTTGATTTCGAATTGAACAGTAGATTACAGAAATTTCTACCGCCAGATGGCGCTGCAATATTTCAAAATTTCAAATTCTAATTATGATTATATTATTTTTATGCATCATTCGGAAGATATTTTAAAGTACATTTATATTATCGAAAGTGGAATTCGAGATTTCACCTGATTTACAAGTTTTGAGGTGTCCTGAATCGGTTTTCTTTTGTATCTCAGCTACTAATTAAAATAATTTCATAAGTAATACATCATTTGAAAGCCTTTTTTATTTGGAATTGAACAGTAGATTACAGAAATTTCTACCGCCAGATGGCGCTGTAATATTTTAAAATTTCAATATTTCAAATTCTAATTATGATTAAATTATTTTTAATGCATCATTCGAAAGATATTTTAAAGTTCTTTTATATTATCGAAAGTGGAATTCATGATTTTACCCGATTTACACGTTTTAAGGTCTGTTTAGGTTTTCTTTTGTACCTCAGCTACTAATTAAAATATTTTCATAAGTAATACATCATTTGAAAGGTTTGTTCATTTAGAATTGAACAGTAGATTACAGAAATTTCTACCGCCAGATGTTGCTGTAATATTTTAAATTTTCAATATTTTAAATTCTAATGAGCGAGGAAGGTGTTGTATGTTCTAAAACGGGGATAAGGCGCCACCGAGCGGGACTTTGCTAAAGTCCGAAATTTGAAAGATCATAACATGGTGAGCGAACAGGCTGTTTCAGATATTGAAAGTGGAAGAGGGCGCTGCAGACTACCGAGCGGGAATTTACTGCGATTAAATTTTTCAATAAAGCTATTTTCACAATATGTCAATAAGCTGTTGTAAGATCTGAAACGGGAAAAAGGCACCGCAGGCGCCACCGAGCGGAAGTTTCATAAATTCGGTTTTTTCAAGGATCATGAACCAGCTGGTCGCCGAAGTCGGCTAGTTATAAATAAATCACAATTCGGTTTTTAAATATAAACGTGCTGACAAATTCGATTAAGATATTACATTTGAATTTTTTGAGCAAAAAATTTAAATTTTATAGAAAGTAAGATATAAAAAGCCCAAACAATAAAAAATATCCAAAGAAAGTATTTACCAGTTCATCTAAGCACTTTAGATTATAAAACAATACTTTTTTTTTCAAATTACGAGAATAAAATACGCTGCTAATTAAAAGGTTATCCTCATTACTATAGTTTATTAACTAAAGTCTGTAAAAATTTCAAAAAATTTATAATTATTCGTTGTATTTTTTTACAGTTAAAATCGCCGTCAAAATAGATTTATATATATTTTTTCTGCATTTATATTCTTTGATAATATTTCAAGACTGACAATAGAAAATGTTAAAATTATACATTAATATACTGATATTTAAATGGTTTCTCAAACATGTGTAAAATTTTGTAAAATTTCGGTATGCCGTATGTTCAAAATAGCTCCGAATTAAATATGCTCAAATTTAAAAATCCTATTACTTATTATTGAGTATATTGGCATGCCAAAAAAAGGCATCGACCCTCGTGAATCCAAATATCCCATACATAGCCTCCTAAACTAGATGCCTGTCATGTGGCTCGGAAACTTGGCAACAGTTCAAACAGTAGACAGCGCCAGCTGGTACAGATTGAGCGACTTTTTTTTTCAACTGTCAGCAATAGTTTTAAGAAATGATATATGAATCGTCGTTTACTCGATTCTATTCGACTTTTATGAATACCAAATCCCACTTTTAAAAATTATTGGTGACAGTTGAATAAAAATACAATTTGTACCAGGTGGCGCTGTCTACCGCCTGAACCTGAGCAACGTGGAAGGCATATAGTTTAGAAGGCTATGGTATTTCTTATTATTTAATCTTAATTAAATTTAGAGAAAATTACTCTAAAAATATACTGGTAGAGAAAAAGAGGCGTGTACTAAATGTCTCCCAGCTCATAATTAGAATGTTGGCATATATGAAATTATCTAGTGAACAGCTATCAATTTGAAAACGAGAGATTTCATAAACAAGGCAGACATGTTTATTGAAAAAAAAAAAAAAAAAAAAGAAAAAAAAGAAAAAACCTATTCGCTTCGAAATGAGTTTCTCTGTCTACTCATTTTTGAGTACTTAATTTTTAATTGTGTAAGATATTATTGAAAACTATTATTGTTATCTGACAATTAATCGTGTACAAAAACATTCATCAGAATTCAAATAATTTTGTTTAGGGGAGAGTGTGGTTAAGGCATAAAGGGTTAAAGAATAAAGGGCTCGTTAGCACTCAGTTTCTATTTCCTGCCACAGTGATGGTAGAGCGCTGTCATTTGACTATTGGTGAGTATATGTATAAATGCATACTCTACCGTAAATTTAGTCTACTTGGAAGCGGGATGAGGGAAAAACCTCTGTTTCATGGTAAAGTTTTTCATTGTACATTTTTTTTCTTTTTTTTTTTCTGGTGTATCTGTTAAACAAATTGAGACGATGCTAATGGCAGTTTTCAAAAAGTGGTTAATTTGTTTTACGACCACAGTAAAATTGTGTAAAAACGGAACCTATCTGTTCAAATAAACGAGCGCATAACTCAACTGTTATATTCGTGGTTCATAACAACCATTAAGATAATTTTATTTGAATAACTATCGGTAAGCTACATTAATGAACAAAAAAAATTTTTCTCAGTTAAATTCATTATATATTTATACGTTTAAGCAAGTTATTTTGACCAAACATTGTTAAAATAGGATGTTTCAAAAAATATAAAATGTTTTCCCCCGAAAATTGCTGTTTTCTGCCTAAATATTTATATCCTTTGTACGTCATGCGAGCTCATTTTTATGGATATGCGAACTAGCCCCACACCCGGGTTTAGATGGCTAACATGCAATCTCTTAGGAAAAGTGTTTTTTGTGTTATTTATGAACCTAATTATTAACTGATGGGTTTCATATGACTTGTAACCAAAGAGATAAGATTTTTCATGCATTCATTAGAATTTATGTATGTGTTTTACAAAAAAATAGGAAAATCAAAAACTACAGCCTATGCCAACTAACCCCGGTCTCCCATACAGACGAAAAAAAATTGTACATTGCAACATGCTAAATGAAATAAATATGAAATTTTTTAAGCGCATAAACATCTTTCATATAGAATAGAGTACGAAAAGTTTTCGACTTTCGTTTACAGGGGTATATAAAACAATTCGAACATTTTATGGTTTTCAACTGAAAGTTTGCAGCTTATAAATATTGTATTAAATAAACGGTAACTACTAATACTAAAATATGCAAATTTATAGCGTACAATTATTGCTAGTGACAATCAAATTAATATTTTAACTTAAAATGATATATATATATATATATATATATATATATATATATATATAGACAAAATAACTAAAGCCAGATGAAAAATTAATCCCAAAACACATGGGAGCCTTCATTAAGGGAGCTCCCTTGATGAAGGCCTTGATTAATTTTTCCCTTGATTAATTTTTCAAGGAAGCCCCCCCTGATGAAGGCCCACATGTGTTTTGGGATTAAATTTTCATCTGGCTTTAGTTATTTTGCTTATTTATTATAGTTTTATATTTCCTTTTGCTGCATTTGCGCATTGGTTTATAAAAACTCAGTTCTATTTCTATATATTTAATAATTGAAATTTTACTCACTCTTATATTTAAATTTTATCATACATATGTATAATTTGAATAATTTATTACCATTGTAACACTCAGCGGACAAAAGGTAGATGAAGTTACCAACATAAAATTTAATTTTAATTGAGATTTATTTCGAATAAAAATTGCCACGGTAATAATTTAATTTGAGTACCAATGATTAGTAAAAACATGTTAAAGTACTTACGCAGAAGAGAAATGACACAAACATTTCACATAAGCCTAACGATGAGATCATTTGCAAAAACTATTAAATAATATGCAAAATCTATTAATTAATAGTCAACATTTTAGAGAAAAGAGAAAAGATAAAATTACCAAAAAGTTCCATTAAAACGAAAAAGAAAAAAAAAAAAAAAAAAAAAAAAAAAAGGGAATTCATGAATTGAAAATTAGAATTTTAAATGCTTAAAAATAGAAATGTTCGCAAATCAGGAAACTTTCATTTCTATGAGCATATGCAAGATTTCGGAAAACTGTATAGCTAATTCAAGCAAATATACAGCTAAAGTCTCTACCTTGCAACAAAACAAAATTAAAAAGGAAATTAAATTAAACAATAACACAAACCAAAGTTGAAACAAGGAATAAGTATTTTAAGCAATCCACATGTTAAACGATACATACGGAGATAGAAACAGGTTGCCAAACGAACATCAATAAAAAGAAAAGATTAAATGTTTAGAAACGCTTAATCGATTTAGGTTCTACTGTATTACATTAATTGATAGTTATTAATCTTTAAAAGCTGAAAACATTATTAAAAAGGTGATATTTAATTTTTTGAATTTTACGTTAATCATTTTTAAATGTCAGTATATTTTTAACTTTCAACGTAGCGTGAGCAAGCGCCATCTGACGTGAAAAAAGTTATTTACTATTAGGTAAATACAAAAAATGTACGGAGTAACTTACATATTTTACTTAGTTGAGTTAAATTTTTAGTCTTTATATATATATATATATATAAACTTGATTAAACATTCGTGTCTCTGAAGCATAAATTAAACTATTTTTCATTATTTTTTTAAAAAATTACTTAATAATTTTATTTAATAATATTATTTTCTGTTTAAGCATTAATATGTTCAGATGAAATTATTGTACTGTACTCAAAAATATCGAGACATATATATTTTACTATTTATTAATAAATAGTGATATAAAATAAGATATATCAGTATAAAATAAGCTAATTTAATAAAATTTATTTATTTTAGTATACATAAATTTAGTATATTTAAAACAAGTTTATTTCAGAAAGTAGTTATACATTTTTCAAACATTGACATTAAAACTTTTGAAGTTATATATACTAATAAAGATCTTGAAACAGTAACAGTTCTAAAAATATCTATTGCAATGCCTTCAGGGGAAGTTTAGTATTGCTGGTGAGTCAACTACCGTAAACAATAACCATAAATCAACCTCATAGTTCAATATAAAGATTGATATTTATAGCTGTCTAGTGAGCAGTATAGTTGATTAAAAGAAAGTGAGAAATAAAAAATGGAACAGATTTTGAAAATGACATCTATTTCAAAAATAATATTTTTCAGCTATAGTATACATACTTACATTCTAGCGTCTCTAATAAAAGATGGTTGTTTTTATAATTTATAAAGGAACCTAAGATCAAATACTTTATGAAATGCTTAGATATAAAAATTAAAATTTTAGAATAAGGATTAAATAATGCGCTTCTTAGTTCTCTCTCTCTCTTTTTTGTGAGATATTATTAATAGATACATGTTTTCTAACTAATATAATTTTCATCATAATATATATATACATAATATATATACAGAGCTGCCAACCTAATCCGGCAAATTGTTTGTACCGCCTCTTTTTCTACACCGATATATATTTTTAGAGTATTTGTTTTCTTAATTCATCGTAAATATATTTGAAGAGAATTACTCTAAAAATTGAGTGGTGTAGAAAAAGGGGCGTTACTAACAATTTGCCGAATTAGATTAGCAGCTCCGTATATATCTATATTAATATTATATACAGCATCTTTACAGAAAAGGAAACATTCAGTTATGAAAACTATTGTTTTAACCCTTATTTGAATTATAAATAAGGTCGAATACGAGTACAAGAAATGAATTTGTTAAACAGAAAAACTGTTTACAAAAAAAAAAAAAAAAAAAAAATGTTTGATTGCTGATTCTAAAAATTCCCAACTATATATTTTATAAGCAAAGCACATTAATTTATAAGTGTAAAAATAAATGACTTTTTATCCATATTAAACAAAAGTCATAGCTGCCAATATTTTAATTTGTTCCGGAGTACTTTAAGCCTCGCCTTTATTTCGCACCACTTTATTTATAGAAAATTTTTCTTCAATACATAACGTCGATAAAATAAGGAGAAAAAAAATTAAAAAAACAAGTGGTATGAAATAGAGGCGGGGCTAAAATTACTCCGGAATAAATTAAAATATTGGCAGCTATGCAAAAGTAACTAAACAAACAGAAATCATGCATATTTCAATGAATATTATCTTAAAAAGTACAATTTTTATAAATTGTTGACTCAAGACGTCATTTAAAAATGTATTATAACAATTCCTTCATGGAAATACACGCAACAATAATTAATTAAATTAACTATGTTAAAGTTATACTGTGTTACCACATACCTAAATTAGTGATTTCATTCTGTCTTTTCTAAGCCCTCATACCTAAAAACTTAATATAAATTTTTTTATCATGTACAAACTAAAGTGAATATAAACTTATATTTTACTTGTATCATCTGCAATCTAATGTGTGTAGATGTTATAAAAATGAAGTTTTATTGTTTTAGTTATAATTTTTTCATTAAATTTGTTGTTAGGTTATCTCTATTAAAATTTTTCTAGAAGTCAGATTGAATTAAATTTCTCGGTAAATTTAAATCGTTCAGCAGAAGTTTTACTTTGAAGGATATTTATAGGTATTGTTATTTGTTTATTTACTTTTTAGTTATATTTATTTGAGTTCTGAATGCTTATGCATTTCTTAAGTCTCACAAAATCAATCCGCTATTATTTAAGGATTTCACCCATTTCTGACGTTAAAGCGGATGTTTACTTTTCACACAATACATGGTAGAAGGATGCTCATGTAAATATATAAAATATGTGTTTATTTAAATTTTATGATGTAAATCAGATTTGACATCTTTTACAATTTATTCCGAAAAGATGGTATTTTCCACTTTCTTTTCATACCACTTTTCTTAAAGATTTTTTTTTTTTTTTTTTTTACAGATTTTATACTAATTACGTACTGAAGAAATATACTCTACAAAATTATTAGTGTGAAAGAAAGCCTAGGGTGAAATAAATGCTTCAGAATAAACTGTAAAAATTAGGAGCATTAAAAATATATATATAATAATAAAGAATAGAAATTATTAAAGATTTTTACATGCCTGAAAATGCTCAAAAATATTTTTTCAAAGGAATGACGAATATTGGATCGAATAAATGTAATAAAAAATACCTGTAAGTATTGAGAAATATGAACATAGCCAATATGTATTTAATTAGCATGCATGCATTACATGTATGCATACACACACAATAACTTATGTTTCCCCTAGGAATTACGACATCAAAATTATGTAAATGTGTAGATTCAGAATATTCTTTTTTGACATATTGCTCTGTATTTGTTTTTTCAAACATAAAAATAAGAAAAGAATATTGCTTCAGCAAAATATAATCCAATTTGAAATTTGACGTTGCTTATTTTTTTTGACAGTTGCATAAATACATTTTATACATAGTTCCGTACATAGTCAAGCATAAACATTTTATACATATATTTAAAGGTTTTCTTGCTGTTATTCACAATATTTCCTAAGAACTTTTGTCGTTAATTTAGTTATACAATATTTATGTTACTAGATAAAGTTTTCAGACAGTATATTAATATTAAGATTGTTTCAAATAACAAACTATATATATATATTAAGAAAAAGTAAGTTTATTTATCTATGATCAATAAGAAAAAAGAAATATAAAATAAAATAATAAAAATAGCTGAGTTTTTGCAAGAAAAGATAGACAGTTTAGACTTTAAAATAACTACAATAATACACTAAATGAAATAAACTTCAAAAATTTACTGACAATTTTTTCAAAAAACTGCTACCCAAGCAGCACCGAAACGTTCTCTGAACGTTCAAAAATTGTTCTGCAAACACGTTCTAAGAACGTTCACTTTGAACGTGTTATAGACGTCTATCTGTCCATCTTGAAGACGTACAATAGTACGGTTCAGAGAACGTTTAGTGAACGTGTAACTATCACCATCGGTGTTATAAAAGCGTTCTGAGAACGTTCTATGTATACGGTCTCAGAACGTTCTAAACGTTTTTAGAACGTTTTCAAAACGTTATACACATTTTCAGAACGTTCCAGAAAACGTACTGTAAACGTTCCAAAATAGTGTAGTTTAAAAAAAAAATATGACGTCATTATAAAAAATCACCTCAGTACGAGCTTTTAGAAGTAAAAATTACATAGCTGATGACGAATAATGATACAACACATGAACAGGGATATGAATTACTTTTTTTTTTCAATTCAAATAATGTTTGAGAAATTTTAACATACTTACTATTCCTTTAATTTCAACGTATATGCATCAAAAATTCTATATTCTATGACAATTTTCCCCAAAAAGTGTCATAACGTCTCTTTATACCTTAAAAAATTTCTTAAATTTTTAAAAATTTCTTTTTTTCCCCTAATCTGAAGATAATGAAGTTGTAGTATTAATTACAAAACTTTGAATACACACCATAAAATGCATGAACTCGCACCAACTGTTTCGGTTCAAAAGAAGACACAACCCTTCATCAGGCGAACATTGTAGGCACGAGAGCTGCAAACAAGCACGTTGAGTGTGTTGAATGCGTTGCCGCTTTGTATGTAGAAGCCGTGCTTTGTTTGTAGTAGTTGCGAGTTCTTGCATTTTATGGTGTTTATTCAAAGTTTCGTAATTAATACTATAACGTCCTTATCTTCAGATTAGGGGAAAAAAGAAATTTTTTAAAAATGCAAAATTTAAGGAATTTTTTAAGGGACATAGACACGTTATGACACTTTTTGGGAATTACTGTCATAAAATATGGAATTTTTCATGCATATACGTTGAAATTAAAGGAATAGTAAGTATGTTAAAATTTCTCAAACATTATTTGAATTTTAAAAAAAAGTAATTTATATCCCTGTTGCTGTGTTGTATCATATTATTCTTCCTCTGCTATGTACAACTAAACTCTTGATTTATTTTGCTTGTTTTAATCCTTGTGATTCCGAATGCGTCATCCTATGATAAATGTTTGTTTTTCATGGTTGTTTTCTGTTTGATTCTCTGATTTCTTGAAGTAAATAATTTATTCCAATTTATTCTTCATTTCTAACTTCAATTAATTTCTTGTACGATAGGGTGCCCGCTAGCAATTTGCTATTATAGCTGCTAACGAACGAAATCGTACATTGGTGCTCAACGACGAAAAGGGTCACCCCTGACGAGTTTCTTTCTTTCTTTTTTTTTTTTTTTTTTTTTTTCCTACCATTCTAAGCTTTTCCTAAAAAAAAAATGTTTAAAATGCTGTCTTAATTTTTTATTTCCTCGTTGCTTGTTTGTATCTTTTGATTTGAGTTTCATGTGGTTTTTACGCACCGGCAAAATTATTAAAATTGCAACTAACAATATAGGAATAAATTTATGATTAGACTGAAGTTAAATAAAATAAAAATTAATAAATAAAAAATAAATGTTTCAATAAATCACAATCAGTCACCCCAGGTTATTTAAATTTGTTGTAATTTCCTTCTCATTGACCTATGTGGTTTCAGGAATCTTATATCTGTTGCTTGGCTTTAACTAAGATTAAAAACTCATTTATACATATATATATATATTAAATTTTATTTTTTTTAAATACAAGGTGCAAAGTATTGTGACGAGAATACCTTTATCTCCGCAACTATTGGTCGCAAATATATAGTTTCAGTTACAAAATGTTTTAAAGAATATGAGCATTTGTGGTATAACGTGTTTAAATTTAAAATATCTATTTTTTCAAAATTGCAAAAACTAGCTTTTTACATAGTCCCAGATCCCTATAGTCATATTTAGAAAAACTGACACTCATCCTAACAAAAAGTTTCATTTCTATTCTCCCAAAATGGAACAAGATATTTAAAGTTTGGATTTTCTAACATATTTCGGCCTTCAATAAGGGATCGGTTTAAAAATCCTAATTGGACTTTGTTTGCATTTTCCCTGGGTTTATTAAAGAATTTTTCATTGACTTTTTAATAAAGCCCGAGAAAATGCGAAATAATCCTAAATTTTGAAACTAACTATCTCAGACAATTTTGGGTGCACAAAAGTGAAACTTTTTGTGTTATATAGGTTTTTTAGGTTGGAACTCAACTTTCACTATTAGTGTCATGAAAATTGTATAAAAATTATCCGTTTTTGTGATTTTTTATAAATTGATTTTTTAAATTTAAACATGTCATATAATGAATTCTTACATTTTTTTTTTTTTTAATACATTTTCTTATTGGAGGACGTCTGAGACCAATTGTTGCGCAAATAAAGGCCTGCTCTCGACTTTGCACCCTGTATATTCTAAACATTTCTGGGTACTACTTTGTAAGTCCATGGATAGTTTATAAATATATTTGAATGCTGAAGTTCATAGAAAGTTTTAATATTCCAACATAAAAAATAATTTCAAAAATGAATGTACCAATACACCGCTAAAATAATATATAATTGAGTTTAGAATATATTGTTAATTTATAATAATAAGAAATTGAAACAAAAAATTAAAAATTGGTTAGAAGGAGGAAAATTTAAAAATTTCCAATTACTTAAATACATATATATATTTTTAATCAAAATATTTTTCTAAAATATTTAACATACTTCATATTTTTAAATTTCAGTGCATGTGTGTATAAATATTTTCAGTTTACAGCAGCAGTTTACAAAAATGATGTTTGCAGGTATTTAAATTTATTCCACATGGCAATGTAATTGGTATTCTTTAAATGTTTAAATTTCTTTAAATTGAGTCAACGCAATTTTTACCTCATTTGATGTAATTATGCTATCATGCATATTAAATAATTGATAAATGTAAATATTATTAATATTAATAAATAATATAGTAAATCGTCCTTTTTTTTTTTAAGCAGAATATCTTTTTTTTTTTTTTTATAAAGATGTGGAATAAAATTGAATTGAATCTTTGTTTTATTATGCAGTTAAACAATTTCATATATTTTATTTAATAAATAACAGTAAAGAGATATTTAAAATTGTAAGTCGGTGAAACGTAGGATATTATTTTAAAAATGTGCAATTTGCATAACCTAGATTGTATATATATTATCATATAAACATTAAATAAATACTTCAGAATTTAAAAAGAAAAGAAAAAAAGAATTACGAACCTTCTGAATTTTCATAAGAATTTTCTTCAAGAAAACACCCTTCCAACTAGCATTTTAAAATACACAATGACCAGTCGGAAGGGCATTCACTTAAAATTAGCTCTTATCTTGTAAAGTCTTTGTGACTTCTTCATACTTCATTCAGAATTATAATAACCAAAAATAGTTATTTTAACAAATTCCATCTCAGAAGACTAAATTAATAAAATGAATCCATAATTTCTAAGCGGTTGTCTGTAACAGGAGCAGTTTTTTCTGCGATTCAACGCTGCTTTCAAGTATCAAAATTTAGGCTTAAGTACTTACGCAGATATGAAAATGATTGTTTAATTGATATTAAAATAAGACTTTAATAAATAGAACATAGAGAATATTACAGGTTAAAAATATTACATTTTTACCTTTTCTAAAGCTTATCCTAGTCTTTATAACGCTAAAACTGAACAAATCAGATTACATGTTTTAAAATTACCGCCTCACATAACGACACGACTTTCCCAAGACCTGGCGCCGGCGCCTGGCGTTTGACTTTGCAGTTGCACGGTCAGCGAAAATTAAATAAATGCAATCCACAGATGTCGATGTTATCATCTGCTCTCCCTTCTTGCATCCGCAATAATCATGTTTCAAAGTTCAACATTTGAAACAGAAATTTATTAAGCATTTATAGCTGTAGAAAACATATAGTCAATATTTTAAGGAAAAATTTAGTGGAGTTAAACAATTATTTAAATTTTTATAAAGTATTTTAAAAACTTATGAGATCACTTTATTTTTCCATTTTAAAATCTCGAATTAAACGGAAAAGCATATTTTGTTTTAGTGTATATTTCAGTATTGAACAAAATATTCAGTGAAAATAAATAAAATAAAATAAGACCAATCAAACAGAGTAATGATTTAACAACATGATCAATATTGATAATTTATCAGTAACATTTAAACTTAAATAGAATCATAACTTAAAGAAAAGAAGAAAAAAACTCATTTCTGTAACTTCCCGATGAGTATTAGAGACCGCGAGGTTCTACTCTCGAACCTTACAGACGGGAAGTGATGGTTTCGATTCCTGGTCACGCTCGTCGACTTAGGTTTTCGGAGTTTTCCCGTGATTTCTTTGAAACTCGCGTAAAGCACTATATTACTTATTCAATAACATCCGTGATTAGCTTTTTGTATCTAAACTCTGGGTCTGGGGAATGCATAGATTTTCATGACAGAAGAAAATCATTTTTATGCTGTATAGAAGATCTTAGAAAATGTATTTTTCTAAGGGTTTATTATTATTATTATTATTACAAATGAAAAAAAAAAAAAAACGGTAAATTTGTTTTAAATCATCAGGAAACGATGTTTCAGTTATTCGTTTTAAGGGTGATATCGAATTCTTTTGAAAGATAATCATAGTGAAAATTTTTATCCACCCCTCCCCCATCCCCCAGGGATGATGTATACTTATTCCTAGGGGAAAAAACAATGTCCTATGAATAATAATAATAATAAAAAAAAACTGTTTGACTATTACTCGTTATACATCCAAATTGAATCAATAATATATATCAAATGTATGTCACGCAGAAGGTTTGGTGAGTATATATATTACAGAAGCTGATAGATAGCCTTTCTGTGAATGGAAAATTTTGGAACGTGGCAGTGCCACCTGTCGTCCGATATGCACCCAAAGGCAATCTGTAGAGTTTTACGTAATATTAATTTCACTTACCAAATTTACAATATTTATAAATCACAGAAGTTGAGATTTTCCGTTTCCGTTATGAGATTAAATTGCAACATAGCCACGCCACCTGTTGGCCGATGTGCATCCAAAATGGACCAGTAAAGCTTTACATAAAATCGATTTCACTTATAACTTCAGTGTATCACAAAATATATTGTTAAATCACAAGAGTTAAAATATTGCCTTTCCGTTAAAATGATTAAATTGCAGATTAGCAACGCCACCTGTTGGACAATGTATACATCCAAATTGTATTAGCAGAGGTTATGATGATATATGCCAATATATCAAGTTTAATGCATTTGTACACTATAGAAGCTGAGATATAGCCGTCCCATAAATGGAGGGTTTCATTGCATAGTACCGCAATCTATCGGACGATATATCCCAAATGAAATTCAAATAAACTCCAATTTAGGGCAAGAACAAGTTTGGTTGAATTCCATACATTGATTCCTGAAATACAAAATCCACAAAATTTTTCCAGGAGTTTAAAATTTTGTAATTTTTTTTCACCTTACCGCTACTGATTATTGAGAAGCATTCTTTACTGACGTGCTAACAAAACGTTAAACTGAAAATGTAAAAAATGCTCTATTCTCTATCATGCTAAAATTATAAATTTCGAATAACTTACGAAGTTTTTAAATTAGAATGTTGCAAATCTCTTAATAAGATTCTTATCAATATCATAAGTGATATTTTAAAACTGGTCCGATCTCTCTGCAATCATTTGTTCTTGAGATATCGTGTACATGAACTAACGGGCTATCACACTAATAGGTGCCGAAGACGATACACATTAACAGATACCATACCAACCTTTTGACTTCCGGATTCCTCAAAACGTGTAAAAAAATCAAAAACTGAAGTCAAAAATTTTCATGATTAACTTATTTTCCCTACCAATAGTACTAAAAAGTCATTTTGTCATATTCGTTATAATTACACTGTTACAGAACGTGTTATGACGGTGTCACACTTGAACGTTCTATATAGAACTAGAATTGTACGTTTTATAGATGGTACAAATCAAACATTTTCAGAACGTTCTAAATAATACTATTTCTGAACGTGTTTTAGAACGTTCTTTTGACACGAAACACGGTGTTTGAACTATTGAAACCGTTATTAGACGTTCACAGAACGTTCCTGTGCTACTTGGGTAGCAATAAAAGCAAACTAGCGCATCAGTACAAGACAATATCAAGCATTAAAATAACTATAGATGCTATTAATGTATTAAAAACTATGTGTTCATAATTCTACTATTATAGTCACGACTATTTATTTAACTATTTATTTAATTATGGATAAAAATTATGCTGCATTAAAAAAAAAAAAAAAAAAAACAGACCTGCAAAATCATACTTTTTTTACTGTGTTGGGTGTCTTTAATGTGGTTTGATGCGCTAATCTCAGAAATGATTGTCTTTTTTGCCTATCTCGTAAGGAATTATCACAAAGTAAAGATCACGAACTCGAACCAATTAATGTATAAATTACATAAAAATCGGCTATTATTTACACATTATCTTCTAAATGTGTTTCTTTGCATTGAAGCTTTTACATCGAGCATTTTACCTTATGCACGACTTGGGGATTCTTTATGTAGCATCCAATAATAATCTTCTAACATAATAACACCCCCATCGCCCTAATACCTTCTCCACATTTCTTTGGTGTCTTGATGAAAAATTTCTCTATCTTATCCACATATATCACCCAGGTTTTTCGGGTAATAACTCCGATGAGAGTTGTAAAAGTGGAGATTTAGGCTTATACAATCCCATTTCTTGTCAAAACTGTACGTGATAAGAATTTTTGAATAGTTTTTCCTTAATCAGCATTCAAAAATACACCAGAAACATATATCCCCTTGAAGAAATTTCATCGTCTACTTGTGTTATTATTACAGTTTAAAGAATTATTCAGAATTATTATTATTAAGAATAAAAAATTATTAAAATCCAAAAGATATTCATACATTTTTCATTTTCCTATTATAGACTCCATTTTGAGCAATATCATAAAATAATTAATATGCTAGAGGGAACATAAATATATATTCTGCAGTAATTATTTAAAAGCATCTAAATACAAACCACCAAAAAACAATCGTTACTAATTAATCCTATGCAATTTATAAATCTAAAAGGGAAAAATATGGAATGTGAATAAATGTTCTATTTCATAAATGTGGTTTTAACAAAAATAATTATGAACCACGATATCAGAAACGATAAAAATCTATATGAAAAATATTAAAATAACAACAAGAATAACAGGAAATTTTTTTTAATTCGAAATGAAAATAAAAGTTCATTATATTACCTTTGCATTTATTGAAAAATAATATCTTTCTATCCAATCTAACATTTCAATACTCTCTTTTTAAAAAGAGAGTACATAAAAAAAAGAGTATTTTTCAAAAGAGATGAATGTCGTGTTAAAGAAATGGAACAGTTTCTTTATAGAATCACTTGGCGAAATTTGAAACTTGGAACAGAAATAGCTCGGACATTACTCGCCAAGATGTTCATTTACGCAACTGAGATAACCATTTTAATTCTTCGCCAAAATGGTAAAAAAAAATTTAAAAGTCGCCAAGGTTTCCTATGCTATAGCTATACCAAACAAATTTCCAAAAATGGATATAGTAATCTTGCTAGGTTCTAAAACACAGTTATTGCATGCATGTAACATGAATGGAAAGATTAAAATAATACTTGTCGCACTGAATTAAAGTATGTTTTGCGCTAAATTTTATACCTATTACTTTGAAAAAAAAAATAGGCTTAGGATTATTTTCTTCCTTTTGATCACACTCCTAACAATTTTTTCTTTCTTCCTTTCTATTGCCTCCTATCTCCCATCTCTCATATTTTTCATTTTGTAATATGTTTTAGATTCATCCTGATAAATATATTTTTAAATTAAGAAATAATTATTGAATATAATATCTTTTATAATAAATTGTAGGATATCTGATTTCATGTTTTCGTACAATATTAAACTAAAAATATAAGTTTTGAAAAAAAAATAAAATGAAGCGCTGGAACTTTTTTTTTTTACTATATTTTAAGTTTTCAGTGAGTAAAAGAATATAAGAAAGAGATGAAACACCTCTTGCTATGTTTCAGTTGTAAAATTGTGTAATTATTTAACAAGTGTTTTACATTTTGAGATATTTTAATGTCAAAATTTATTTTTTCTTATGCATAAAATTTTTTAAGTGCATAAGAGTATTTAGTAGGTAATGAATTATTGAAATATTTTTCGCTTAACTTTTTCTAAGATTTCAAAACATTTATAAATTTCAGCTTTCGAAATATTCAGATTTAAACGGCATTTATTCATTGCTTCAGGCAACAGTATCCACAGTTTTATTTTCTCCTTAGTTCTATATAACTGCGTCTTTCACATATTTCAAAGATTTTATTTCAATTTTTCTTGTAACTCTCAATTGAATTCAATTTTACACGCACGCTTGCTGAAAAAAATCTTCCAATTCTTTGTTCGATTGCTGATTTATATTTATAAAACATTTTAAATACTTCGGTTTTGAAATAGACTGCCTGTCCTTCAGATATAAATAGGCTATGTAAGATTGATTTGAAATTCGAATAAAAATTTAAAGAAATGCATTTATTTATTCATACAACATTTTAGCAAAGTATTTTCGAACGATATGGTAATTTTTGTATAGTTATTATTATTCTTATGAATTGAAAATGCGGATGATTTAACGCATACTTGCCAACATCCTAATTAATATTCCGTAGTATTGTTAACCCCGCCCTTTTCTTCACACCAATAAATTTTTAGAATAATATTCTCCAAACATAATTACGATTAAATAAGTAGAAAAATATTCTGAAAAGGTAATGGTGTGAAAAAGAAGGCGGGGCTAACGATATTACGGAATATTAATTAGCATGTTGGCAAGTATGTTTAACGCTACAATATAAAAATTGTGATATGTCTTTTTATTTTTGGCGTGAAAGCAATTAAAAATTACATTTTTTTTATTAAAAAAAAACATTTAATTTTTTTTTTAAATACTTTATTATTTTTTAATTGGATGCATCAGTAATTCCTTCCGTAATTAAAATTGCATCTCCATATAAAAAAATTCAACTATCAATTATTACATAAATATATTTCTAATACAAGAGCAGCAGAGGAGGGGATAGGGAAAATTATTCCTATTTCGACTAACCATAATAAACTGAAACATTATGGATCTTTGTGGATTCGACTATTACAAACTTTTATGTGCTGTTAATGTGTTTTGGATGTTTCATGTTATGGGAAATAGTTTGATGTTAAATGTAAAATGTTTAATTGACAAAAATAAAAGCTATTGTAGGGTAAAATGGAATAGTTATGAAGGAAAATATGGAATACTTATTTGTTTGAGGGATAATGTGGAATATGTTAGTATTTTTATAGAAATTCATAAAAATTACAATATAAAACTTTTATTTCGAAGTTATTATTGAAAATAAACAGTATGGAAAAATTATCAACATCCAAGTTTTACAAAAATCGCAAATAATATAGAATTGTTAGTATTCTATATCGTCTGAATCGCTCTCTTAGAAAATAAACCAACCTTAACCACTTGTTGGTAGAAATAAATTCGTGGGAATGAAACTATTAACGAACTCAGCTGCTCTACCGGAATATACTCCAGACTTTTTACTCGATTTTACTGCTTCGTAAATAGATTGCAGTATTCGTAATATTTACCTCCAAAACTTAAATCTTAATCTTGAGAAACCAAACAAGTTTTATGACACATAAACTGCTCTTCTAACTGACAAAAAGTTATCTACCGTTCGTACATGCACTGTAAAGAATATGTCTTATTTGCTGCCAGAAATTCTCTGTAATTTGAGAAAATACGCGTAATTTACGAAAAAATTGCCTTGTCAGAACGTATTTTTTCAAATTACAGAGAATTTCTGGCCACAAATAGGACATATTTCTTACAGTGTGAGACCTAATGTGGACGATGGACGTGCTTCCTCTAAGTTGCTGCATCATACAGGTGAGATATAGCGGTATTCCATTTTGCCCAATTACATAAAAAAAAAAAAAAAAAAAAAAAAAAAAATTAAAGCAGTAATTCAAATATTTTGTGAATAATGCTTAAAAATAAAATTTGAAAGAAATCCGAAATTTTCGTATCTTTCATACTGAAATTTTTACTGAATTTTTACTATGCAAAATTTTAGCATGGTTATGTATACATACTTGCCAACATCCTAATTAATATTCCGTAGTATTGTTAGCCCCGCCTTCTTTTTCACATCAGTAATTTTTTACAGTGTTTTTCTTCTTATTTAATCGTAATTACAATTCGAGAAATTTACTCTAAAAATTTACTGGTGTGAGAAAAAGGGCGGGACTAACAACACTCGGAATATTAATAAGGGTGTTGGCAAGTATGTACAGTCGGGGAAAAAAAAAACGCAACACCCGCTGTAATTTCGTTATTAATTGACGCAGGAACATCTAATACACATCATTCAACAGGAAATTCAAAGCACTTTCTGAATATTTCGTCAAATTTTGAATTAGGGGTCATCAACATATTGAAATGAGTGCCAACTTTGATTTTTTCAATAGCAACACCAAATTTGGACTTCATTTTCGAATTTCTGAGAGTCTGGCAGTGCGGAAAAGTATACTGTTTGTATACTTTATCTTTAGTATTTATAGAGTTATAATCACAAATGTGTTAGGGGGTTATCTATAAATGTAAAAAAATAAAATTAAGATCCTATAAGAAATAGAGAAAATTTTCATGTTTCACACCGGAAATCTTTCAGGAAAAAAAAAAGTATTTATAGAAATTAATAAAACGTTGCCTCATTTTCAGTTTCTTAATTATCCTGAATTCAATTTTTTAGATTTATACATACTTCAGCACTTTTTTAGATAATTTAAGGTCTATTTAAATACATTACACTTGCGATTACTCCATACAGAACTCTGTGAAAAAAGCGCAATATTTTTCAAGTAAAAGTGTCTATTATGGCTGTACTGATCACCAATAAAGCTTAAATTTTCTTTCGTAAGTGTAACATAATATACGAAATGAAATAATATATATATATATATATATATATATATATATATATATATACACAATAACGCATAAACTAAATCTTTTCGGATAAATTATTGTAAGTGTTCATGAAGTAAATATTAAACAATTTTAATCGCACTTACCAGTTTTGGATCAGTTGAAATCTTTGGAACTGTACAATTCGTTTTATAATTTCTATGAAAATATAATTTCTTAATTAACCCTTTCACGACCGCTTACGTAGATTCACGCCATTTGAAAATCTGTAACTCTGTCAGTGGGCGTTTCTTCCGTAATTTGTGTGTTACATATTTCTTAAGTGTGTACGCAGTGTTCATATTTTTGCAATAAAATATACTATGGATAGAAATATATTGATTAGAAAGAATATAATTATAATTTATATTCATTTGTAATATAATTGTGAATACAGAAAATTTGTTCTGAAATATATTATTTTGAGAGTATAACGCCCGTAGGCGGGTCTTACTGTCAAAAAGAAAAAATCCTGCAGTCGCAAAAAGTGTTAAAATATATTTATAAAAGTTAAAGTATGTTTTTAAAATTGTATAAAGTTAAAATATATTAATAAAATTTTAAAGAATAAAGGGTCCTTAAAATAATAATCGTCCCCCTACAAAATAAATAAATAAGTAAATAAATAAAATAAAATAAAGCAATATATGAAGCAAATGATTAAGCCTTTTTTAACTACGACGGTAATTAAGAAACGATTTTACATGTCTGTCTTGCATTCCAATTCCATTCGTTTCTTATATTTGATAATTTCACATTAAACCTATTTTTCTATTTAAAACAGTAAACCCCGCCTATTTAGTTAATTTTTTTCTTCTAGTGTTCGTTTAAAAGATTCAAAATTAATCACCAATTAATCGATGAAGTAAATACCACTTGTGCATATTTTTGTCAACTTAAAATAAGGGGTTTAACACGAATACTCAATGTCACATTTACTTTTCTTTACTGTACTGTATTGTTTTGTTTTGAAGAACGATGAATGCGGGGCTTGTCTTCTTTAGAAAACAGAAATTCTTGATCCTAACACTAATGTCTAAAAATCATCATTTTTGTATCATTTCTTTGCGTTTAACTTTGTTGTTATATAATTTGACCCGTAAATAAAAAATAAAAGTATTTTGTTTAATTTTCTTTGTTATTTTTTAAGTTTTGATTCGTTATCTCATGCAAAACTATATAAGAGACGGCCCCCTAAACCACTCCAAAAGAAAGATTTATTTATATCTCGAAAACTAATAACTGGAATGAGCTGCAAATTTGCACACCCATATTTTTCAGCATTAGGATTCATTTTATGTAAAAATTAATATAGGTCATAATTCATAATTTTTATGAATATGAATTTATTAATATTTTTCAGAATTAAAAATATTTTCTAGAATCAAAAGTAATGATGGATTATGTTTGGGTTTCTTCACTGTATCTCTTAAAAAAAAAGTTATATCGATCAAGTTATTTTTTATGAAGATATTAATAAAAGTTTGAAATATGAATTTAACATTAGCACCTTCAAACTTTGAACGCTTATAACTCTGCGAAAAAATGAGTAAAATATACAACCAATATACTTTTTCGCGTTGTCGCGATCCCAGGAATTCAAATATAAAATAAAAATAGGGTGTTACCATTGAAAAAATCAAAGTTGGTGCGCGTTTTAATATGTAGACGACCCCCAATTCAAAATTTCAGTTCATTTTCTGAAACAACTCACAATTCCCCGTCGAATGATACCTATTACATTTTTCTACATTGATTAGCAACGAAGTTACTTTGAGTGTTGCGTTTTTTTTTTCCCCGACTGTACATACATGCACAATCCATCGAAAAGTTTGCTTCAGCTTCAAGATTTGTGTTTGTATCTATATCAAATTCCATTTCATAAATATTGCTATTTATTTTTCTTGGTTTTTATTAGTTTTTCAACATTAAAAAAGTATGTTATAACGTATCACTACTTACAGTATCCCACGTATTATTTAAAGTCTTTTCAAAAGTCAAAAGCACATTATCTGCTATTTACTACAAACCTTTAGTCGTCAAATATTTCATATTTCATATTTCATTGCATTTGAAATATATGTAGATAAAATTTAAAGGGCTATGAGATCCGAAAAGTGATATTTTATTCATATTCTCATTGTATAAAATATTCAATACCTTTTTTTCTGAAATGAGTTAAGCTCAATACTTAGCAGTTGTTTATAAAACATTATGTATGTTTATATATATATATATATATATATATATATATATATATATATATATATATATACACACATTATTTCATTTGCATACAAACAAAATATTTATTAATTGCAAACTCACTATTTAAATATATATAGGCATATATATTTCATCAATTGCGTATTATGTATCAATGAAAATTTAACGTTTTATTGAAATATTAATTATTTAAAAAATATATTTAAAGAAAATGGTCGTATGTTCGACATATTTCCATGAATTTATTTAAAACTCGATTACAAAGAAATGAATAAAACAGATTTCCGAAGAATTTGATGCTCCAAGAAAATATTAATATAATGTATAAAGAATACAGTTTTCTTATCCATACGTTACGCATTTTAATAATAAATAACATATTTAAAAGCATTTTCCTATTTTTGCTTACCTGTATTTCTGAAAAACAAAATCTTATAATATGTATTAAATATTAGAATATGTTGAAAATATTTGTAACATTTTTTTTCCTGAAATAAATCTTTTATTCGCAAAAAAGTTTAAATATAAAACACGTTTTTGTAAAGAAAATGGTATTTTTGAGTGAAAATGGTACAACACATTTTAATTTAGTACGTTTTAAATATTTAGATATCCGAGATTGTACAAACCCTTCTTTTTTAATGAAATTTCTACCTGTATTTTAAACAATAAAATTGATTTTTAATTTATAGGCTGTTTTTATACAACATACATTTTTATATAAACAAAATTTCTCAACAAATAGAGTAGTGGAGAAATTCAAGGACCACGCCCACCCTGGATATTAGTGTTTCTTTAAATTTTTACTTAGCTAGGCACAATTCCTTATTTTAACCCGTTAATAGTCGCTAGTTAGTCGATTTGCCGCCCATCCTTCAGTTTTTCCAGATTTTTTTATTCAATATCCACCAAAAATTTTTAGAAGTAGCATTTGATATACATAAAACGCGAATAAAATCGATTTAACGTCGATCACATCACTTCTTAAAATTATTGGTGACAGTTAAATAAAAAGTTCGCAATCTGTAATAGGTGGCGCTGTCGATAGCGACTACTAACGGGTTAAGAAAGTAACATTAATTTTTTTCGTTTGGAAATTTATGAAGAAAATACGCGAGATATATATGAAAAATTATTTAGACCAGATTTCTTATTTTAAGAAAGTTCTACTACTACTACAAAGTTCTACAAAGTTCCACAACTATTTCATACCGGTAGTCAAACAGTTCCGTTTTTTTTTTTTTTTTTTCTTTTTCTTTCCACTAGTAATTCTCTACATAAGTAATGCACCTAAAAATTCGCAAAAATATCTGTATACTGGTTGCAGAAAAAACGGAAATTTTCCCCTCTTTGCATAAAAAAAAAAAAAAAAAAACTGAATTCATATTGATTTAAAAATCTATTTAATAAAAAATGTCCGGAATAAAAACCAAGAGCAGGTCATGCTGCTTCATCATCCTGTGTTACACTCTGATGGCATCTGAACGCAAAAGTACTAGTGGCGCTGTCAGCAGATGAATTTAAAGTTAAATGTAAGCAATAAACATTGATACAGTTGGTTGGTTGGGGTTTACGTCGCACTAGTGCTGCGCAATAAAAAATTGGCGACGGTCTAGGACTCACCCCTAGAGGTGGTGCGGAGACATGCCAACACAAATTTGATCCTCCACGGAAGGAATGGCTCTCGCGCTTCGGTGACCCTCAGAGCTATAATTTTGATAGGAGCAGGGAGGATATTGCGGCCATGACAGCTTTTACATGCACCAGTCAACATTACATTGATATATACGTTAAAATTGCACTTATATAAAAATGATATTTATACGCTTAAGTTACTCTTAAATGTACAGCTTAATAATAACTTAAAAAATCATTACTTATGTTTACCATCTATACGTTTACAGAATGTTTTTTAATGTTATTTTATTTATTTATTTCTTTAGGTTAAATTTTTTTAGTTGTATGGCATTTATATTGAAAAAAAAAAAAGGTTGGGAAACACGTAATTTAAATTTATTACATTTAATTAAAATCAGTTAAAAAAAATTATGTACAATTCAAAGCTTTTCGCTTTAAATACAAAACATCTTCCGGTTGATTGGTTGGTTGGTTGAGTTTTACATTGCACTAGTGCTGTGCAGATGGGCAATTGGCGATGGTCTGGGACTCACCCCTAGCAATGGTCCGGAGACATGCCATCACAATTATGATCCTCCACGGAAGGGCAGAACATCTTCAGTAATGACAATAACATGTTTCTTTTCAGCAGTTTAAATACATTAAAATAGTTCAGAGTTACAGTTATACAAACATGATCTAATTGCAGGTGAGCTGTCTTTTAGAAAAAAAAAATTATATATATATATATATATATATGAACGGGCATATGTTGCAATCTTTTCAGGTCAGGAAGGTGGTGCCATCGAATTAAGAAACAAATGCGTAAGCTGTGAAGCATGGTATAGTTTTGTTGAAAGATGAACTTAGAGCTAGAATTGCTAGCTTCAAGCATACCATACTTCAAGGACCTCCTGGCTATATATATGCATATCTATATGCACACGCGGTGTGTTAAAAAGTATCGAACCTTTAGTTGACAAAAATACATTTATTGATTTGGAAATCCAAAATACAGTCGGCTGCAAAATTATTCGAGCACTAGCCAATAATTCCTATATTCAAAAAGTACACTTAAGACTGTTTTGCTAAGTACAGTCGGCTGCAAAATTATTCGAGCACTAGCCAATAATTCCTATATTAAAAAAGTACACATAAGACTGTTTTGTTAAATAAATCCTTGTTGAATCATGTTCTTAGACTGACTAAGAACATGATTCGGTAAGGATTTATTTAACAAAGCGGTATTAAGTGTACTTTTTTTAGACAGGGATTATTGCTAGTGCTCGAATAATTTTGCAGCCGACTGTAAATCCTTGTCGAATCATGTTCTTAGACGGATTAAGAACATGACTCGACAAGGATTTATTTAACAAAGCTGTATTAAGTGTACCTTTTATTGGCAAGGATTATTGCCAGTGATCGAATAATTTTGCAGCCGACTGTACTAACCCCTTTCAAAGTAGTCAGCCTTTTTGGTAATTTACACACTTTGCCAAGCGTTCCTGTTACTGTTAAAAATACCTGCGGAGCGCAGTTATTGAACGTTACGCAACCGTATCGTTGCATTCCGCATGGTGTCTTCTCTTGACTCAAATTGAGAACCTTTTAACGGAAATTTCAGATTGGGAAATAGCCAAAAGTCGCAAAGAGCCATGTCGGGTGAGAAGGAATCTTGATAAACCATAGGATTGTTGTGTTTGGCGACGACAATTTCAATAAAATGCGCAGAATGAACAGACGGGTTATCATGATGGAGCTTCCAAATTTTCACTCTCTACAGATCCGGCCGTTTGCATCTCACAGCATCACGAATGCGACGAAGGATCTCCTTGGTGATAGTTTGACCTAATGGTGCGTACTCATGATGTACTACAATACGGAAGTTAAGGAAAACGGTCAACATATCCATTGATGTCTGGCTATCTTTGAAGCTTTTGTACCACTCTTTCGTGCGTAATGTGTTATCGTCCCGGAAACCTGTTGAATCTTATAAGTGGTTTCCGCTCGGATAACGGTAAAATTTGGTAAAATTTGTACTCTCTACAGTACAATTTGTACTCTATTACTCTTTCGGTAAAATTTGATGCGATATCAATGCTCAAGTTTTTCTCTTATTTTATAAAAACTAAAATCCGACGACCGCTCACTGCACATATTCACTTATTGGCGAACTACCAAAAAGTGAAGGACGGGAAATTATGCAGGCAGGGAAATATTCAAGTAGTCCAGGCAACGAAGGCCAAAATTTGACGAATAGAGGAAAAAAATCGTGTAGTTTTGAAATTTTACATACTCATAGCTGAGAGGGTCCTGAACAACATACTAAAAGTCCCCGCCCGTGGGGGGTGAGCGGGGGGCAGGGGGGGCATTTAAGGGGGGCAATTTTCAGTTTTTATTAAATATCTTGAAAACGATCGCATTTAGAAAAAAAATGTCAATTACAAAATTAATCTACGAAAAATTTCCTACAAAAATGTATAGTACATTTTGTTTGTACGATCATTAGTTTAGAAGATATAGGGAGATGAAATAACACATTTTCTTGAAAAATTCTTTTTTGCAATAGTAAAATCAACTAAAGTGTGCAATTAATAGGGTTCTTGTCAAATATTTTCTAATGTAAAAAACAAATATATACATAGGGAATGTGCAAGGATAATACAGCATGTTTTGTACGTTTTAAATAATTTTAAGGCTAGTAGGCGTAAGTGGTGGTTTGAGTAAAAATCCAGATAACGAAGACCCAAAATCGATCAACATTAAAAAATATAGTGCAGCTTTGAAATTGAGCACAGTTATAAGGTTAAGTTTCCTGAACAACAAAATAAAGTCCCCGACCGTTGTGGGTGAGCGGGGGGCAGGGGGGGGGCATTTAAAGGGGGCAATTTTCAGTTTTTATTAAATATCTTGAAAACTATCGCATTTAGAGAAAAAATGTCAATTACAAAATTAATCTACGTAACATTTCCTACAAAAATGTGTCTTACATTTTGTTTGTACGATCAAAAGTTTAGAAGATATAGGGGGATGATATAACACATTTTCTTGAAAAATACTTTTTTGCAATAGTAAAATTAACTAAAGTGTGTAATTAAAAGGGTTCTGCTCAAATATTTTCTAATATACAAAATAAATATATACATAGGGAATATGTAAGGATAATACAGCATGTTTTGTACGTTTTAAATAATTTTAAGGCTAGTAGGCGTAAGTGGTGGTTTGAGTAAAATTCCAGATATCAAAGACCCAAAATCGATCAACATTAAAAAATATCGTGTGGCTTTGAAATTGAGCACAGTTATAAGGTTAAGTTTAATGAACAACATACTAAAAGTCCCCAACCCTATTCTGTGTTTTTTATTTAATTTTTTATGTTATTTGCAATAGTAATAAAAACTATATTTCGTAAAAGGTTCAGGCTAAATATTTTTTACTCATACAACAAATATTTGTATATAAATATTTGTATGTGTGTGTGCGCGCAATGCGCCAAGTTTAAAGAGTGGAAGATAAATGTAAATTTTTTATACTTTAAAATAAATAGAGAGTAATCTAAATATTTATACTAAAATATTGTTAATTTTTTTAATGCATGCTTGCTATAAGTAATTTTAAAGTATTTTAATGTATCATAACATTCACATTTTATGTATTTTATATCTACTATCACTTACAGAGGATTTTAAGAAAATGCAACTTTTAGTATGTTGTTCAAGACATTTAACCTTATAACTGTGATTTTTTTTAATGTTGATCGGTTTTGGGTCTTCGTTATCTGGATTTTTACCTAAATCACCACTTGCGCCTACTAACCTTAAAATTATTTAAAACGTACAAAACATGCTGTATTATCCTTACATATTCCCTATGCATATATTTGTTTTGTACATTAGAAAATATTTTATCAGAACCCTTTTAATTCCACAATTTAGTTGATTTTACTATTGCAAAAAAAAAAAAAAAAAAAAAAAAAGAATTTTTCAAGAAAATGTGTTATTTCGTCCCCCTATATCTTCTAAACTATTGATCATAAACAAAATAGAATATACAATTTTTTTAGGAAATTTCACGTAGATTAATTTTGCAATTGAGATTTTTTTTCCCTAAATGCGATAGTTTTCAATATAATTAATAAAAACTGAAATGTGCCCCCTTTAAATGCCCCCCCCCCCTATGGTTAGGGACTTTTAGTATGTTATTCAGGGCACTTAACTTTATAACTTTGCTCATTTTCTAAGCTACACGATTTTTTTTTTTAATGTTGATCGGTTTTGGGTCTTCGTTATCTAGATTTTTACTCAAACCGCCACTTGCGCCTGCTAGCCTTAAAATTATTTAAAACTTACAAAACATGCTGTATTATCCTTGCATATTCCCTATGTATATACATGTTTTTTACATTAGAAAATATTTGACAAGAACCCTTTTAATTGCACACTTTAGTTGATTTTACTATTGCAAAAAAGAATTTTTCAAGAAAATGCGTTATTTCATCTCCCTATATCTTCTAAACTAATGATCGTACAAACAAAATGTACTATACATTTTTGTAGGAAATTTTACGTAGATTAATTTTGTAATTGACATGTTTTCTCTAAATGCGATAGTTTTCAAGATATTTAATAAAAACTGAAAATTTCCCCCCTTAAATGCCCCCCTGTCCCCCGCTCACCCCCCACGGGCGGGGACTTTTAGTATGTTGTTCAGAACCTTTTCGGATATGAGTGTGCAAAACTTCAAAACTACACGAATTTTTTTTTTCCTATTTTTCCTATTTTGACTGGACTTATCCAGATTTTTACTCAAACCGCCACTTGCGCCTACTAGCCTTAAAATTATTTAAAACTTGCAAAACATGCTGTATTATCCTTGCGTATTCCCTATGTATATATTTGTTTTTTACATTAGAAAATATTTGACAAGAACCCTTTTAATTGCACACTTTAGTTAATTTTACTATTGCAAAAAAGTATTTTTCAAGAAAATGCGTTATTTCATCTCCCTATATCTTCTAAATTAATGATCGTACAAACAAAATGTAATGTACATTTTTGTAGGAAATTGTACGTAGATTAATTTTGTAATTGACATTTTTTCTCTAAATGCGATAGTTTTCAAGATATTTAATAAAAACTGAAAACTGCCCCCCTTAAATGCCCCCCGCTCACCCCCCACGGGCGGGGACTTTTAGTATGTTGTTCAGGACCCCCTCGGCTATGAGTATGCAAAATTTCAAAACTACACGATTTTTTTCTTCTATTTTTCCTATTTTGACTGGACTAAAGGTTCCACACGAGGGTCCAATCTAAATCTCCACTCAAGAAATTTTCTCTGGCTACATTGATTTATGCGAGGGAAAAAAAAGAAAAAAAGAGGTTCAATACTTTTTGAACACTCCTCGTATGCATGCGTACACACACGATTTGTCGATTACAGTAAAGTTTAGTATATCTATACTTATATCTATTCAATATATCAAAACACAAATAATTTACTTTATACGTGATATTGAACGATGCATATAGCAGCAATTTTGGTGTTGTAAAAAAATAAATAGTTTTCCTTCAAATACAAATGAATTTTCATATATTTTAAAATATTTTAACAGTACTTTTATAACAAAGCGTTTTCTATTAAAGAAAATATTTTTAAAAAAAATTTTTAAGTAACATTATTTGCCATTTTTAAAATAAAAATTTCATGAAGATAATTTTCAAATTTAAATAAAGTGTTTCGATTAAAGAAAATACTTTTTACTTCGTTAAAAAAAAAAAAAAAAAAAAAAAAAAAAAAAATCCATAAAATATTGCTATTTTTTCAATAAAAAATTAGATAAACATTATTTTCTAATTTTATTTTTTAAAAAAATGAGAAAAAATAATTAAGAACATTATTCCTTGACTAAAATAAATAAATAAATTAAATTAAATTAATTAATTAATTAAAAAAAAATAGAAATTTAAAAATTAAATCTACTAAGTAAAACATAATTGCAAGAATAATAACTTTTTTTTTTTTTTTCAATTTTGTAAGAAATGACTAAATTATTTCGTTGACACGCTATTTATAACAACATATGTCAGCTTTCAGTTAATTAAATATAGTCCAATCAATCGAAAGTTTTTATTTTAGACAAACATGATGGTTAAAGAAAACTAATTACATTTATACGTTTTAATTTAACAAAAATAGAAGTGAAAAAACTTTTCTTTTTTGTATTTATTCATTTATTCTTGCGTATGTATTCTTGCTGAAAAACTTGATTAATTTACTTAAGTGCTTCATTTATTTATTGATTGTTTCATTTTTTTCTCGCTTAAGAAACAGATAAACGAGGAAGAAAAAAAATATATTGACTATTCGCGTGAATGTATTTTCTATGGTCTTTGAAATTGATAAGCATGATTTTCTTTTACTGTTTTACTTGATTTTTTTAGAGTTTCTTATTCTGCAATTAGGTTTCGATTTATAAAAGAGAACAAAAAATCATTACTAAATTTTTATGTTTGACAAATATTTTACGCCATAAATAGGTTTAAGTGCTTTTAATTTATAAAGCAGCTTAATTATGTCAACAAAATTCAATTTTATAGGATAAATAGTAAGTGTTTATGTATAAAAAGATTAAAAATTTTTAAACGTTTATTCACAATACTTCTTTTTAGGTTACAAAGCACATTTAAAAGGGCTTTCATAAAGAATAACATATAAGTTTCTTTTCCTTTTTTTTTTTTATCAAATCCTTTATTAATTTAAAGTTACCGAAAAGAGATTTAATGTCCTTAGAGAAAAATCTATAATTCTTTTCGTTCAGACTTTCAGCATTAAAAAAAAAAAGAAATAAATTGGTTTTATTTTATTTTAATTGTTTGAAGAATTATGACAAAGACATTATTTATTATTTAGGCTATATTTGTAAGATTTAAAGTAAATCTTCATAAAATTCATTCGAAAACTGACTGTCGCTTCGTTCTTTTCAAGAACTATTTTTCTGGTTTAAATACATTTTTATTTTATAAGTAAAAGAGCTGTAAAGATAGTTTAAATCACATCATTCTCAATCAATGGTTAATACAATAAAGAAAGAAAGAAAGAAAGAAAAAAAAAGAAAGAAAGAAAATAAAATAAAATAAATAAAACTGATAATAAAAATCCATAGTTCTAAAAGTTTCAATAATTCACATTTTTTTAATTTTCAAATATAAATATTTAAATATTTTGTTTGTTTTAATTTAATTTCTGCATTTTACGCACTCAAGTGACGAATATTTTAATTTGTTCCAATTATAAATAAATGCTCAATTCAGTTAATAAAAATTCAGAAAATAAAAATTTGTTCAGAAAATAAAAATTTGTTTTCTAATTCGGAATAGTTTGAATTTTTTAAATAAATATTTTATAAAATAGGAAATAAAAGCACAGGCATTTAAAGATATTTAAAGGATGTATTTAATAGTTCGTGCAAGAAGTTTAATTTCTAAATCAGTCATTTTTTATGCAAAATTACCACAATGAAACACGATAATTTGAAATATTATCTTGATTTCTATAATTTAAAAAAATAAAATTGAATGTTTTTAAGCGTTTCAAAATATTTATTAATAGTCATTGTGTCTTTCTTTATACAGGGATGGAACACGGGCGCAGAATTCATACCACTATCAATGTAAGAAAATTTTCTACTTCTTAAATCGACGATATTATAGGTAGAGAAAATTCTTAAACGGATTCCGGTATGAATTCTGCGCCCGTGTTCCATCCCTGTTTATATTACAAATCACCATAAAAATGAATTAATATATATATAAATGTGTTTGTGTGCATGTATGTCCTGATCTTTTTTTTTTTTTTTTTTTTTTTTTTAATATTTCACAGCTAATAACAGAAAAAATATAAAATTATGCATTACACACTAAACAGTTTCATACTGGTGATATTTCTAATTTATTCTTAAGTAGTGTTAGCCCTTCACTTTTCCACACCAGAATGATTTTAGACAAATTTTCTCCAATATATAATTATCATGAACTAAAGAGGAAAACGCTTTTAACACTATTGCGACCGCTGACGTAGATTTAATGCCATTTGAAAATCAGGAACTCCGCCAGTGGGCGTTTCTTCTGTAATTTGTATATTGTTTATTTCTGAAGAATATGCCCAATTTTCATATTTGTGCAATCATTGCACCGTGGATACAAATACTTTGATTAGAAAGAGTGTAATTATAAAGTATATCCATTTGCAATACAAATGTGAATACAGAAAATTTTATTCTGAAATATTGTAACTTGGGAGAATAATGCCTTTCTTTCAAAAAGACAAAAGCATGCGGTCGCGAAAGCGTTAAAATATACAGGTGAGAAGAAAGGGCGGGGCTAACAGTACTCTGGAATAAATTATAAATATTATCAGGCATATAGTTTATCAAAACTGAGCAAAATTTGGTCATGTCACATACTCAGAATAGCTCCAAAAAATATATAATCAAAGTTGAAAAGTCTGTGTACTCATTATTGAGTACATGAAATGCTCAAGGACACCAATTTCCGTCGTGTATCCCAAAAATCCCAAACACAGGTTTTCATTGTAGAATTCTTCCGCACACCAGTATATAACCGACACAAAATATAATTCTGAAAATTTGGGGGAAGAAAAATGTTTCTGAACTTTCTCTGTTTAAACATATGCAGAAATTCTATTAACCTGAAATAACTAAACTTAAATCAGTGTTACTCTGTAACTAATCCATACTTGCCAACATACTAATCAATATTCCGTAGTATTGTTAGTCCCGCTTTGTTTTTCACACCAGTACCTCTTTAGAGTATTTTTTTCTTATTTAATCGTAATTGCATTTGGAGAATATACTCTAAAAATTTACTAGTGTGAAAAAAGGGGTGGGACTGACATGACAACACTACGGAATATTAATTAGGAAGTTGGCAAGATTGCTAATCATTCGACTCATAGACTACAAATTAAAAACCTGTTTGTTTTTATATTTGCTTTACTTATTTCAAACAAATTAGTGGAACTTAAAAAATGTATTACAATATATCAATTAAAATATGTAAAAGTGGTAACATTTGTCGTTTCTACTCTTGGCAGATGTCAGAAGTGTGCTCTGCACAAAAGCCTTGTTGCAGTAATTGCATACGTATTTTGTCATTCTGCATTTCTTAAATGGACAGAAAGTACACACTCTGTGTTTGTTCGACGCACTTTGAGTCGTATCTTCTGTCTGTTGTTTTTTCAGTATTCAAAATATCTTCTATATTTATTTTGAGGATCACTAAACATTCGACTGCTAAACGACGATTAAAGCAAATCTCGAAAAGTAACAAGTGTACAGCCGTGCTTATCACCTTCGAATAACTCATTCTATTTCATACTTGCCAACATCCTCATTAATATTCCGTAGTGTTGCTTGTCCCGCCCTTTTTCTCACACCATTAAATTTGTAGAGTAATATTCTCCAAATGCAATTACGATTAAATAAGATGAAAAATATTCTAAAAAAATACTGGTGTAAAAAAGAAGGCGGGGCTAACGATACTACGGAATATTAATTAGGATCTTGGCAAGTATGCTACTAATTATATACCTGCCAATATTTTAATTTATTCCGGAGTATTTTTAACCCCCACCTTTTTTTCGCACCACCACTTATTTTTTTAAAAGATCTTTTTTTTTTTTTTTTTTTTTTTTTTTTTTTTTTTAATTGAAGTTATATATTGGAGAAAATTTTTCTATAAATAAAGTGGTGCGAAATAAAGGCGGGGCTAAAAGTACTCCGGAATAAATTAAAATATTAGCAGCTATGACTAATTATGAAGGTACTGTGAGTGCAACGGGAACATTTCGAATTCGCATATCTGGCAGGGGTCGGTAATCTATTAGGCGAATATTTAGTTATCAATGGTTAAAAAAATTTTTTTTTTAGTTCAGCTTATTTATAATAAATTATTATGATGTGAATGACTGTCACTTTAAATACATGTGACAGTTCATAAATGACGCAGTCATGTTTTCCTCTTTAAAAATAAAACTACTCATTGCGAAAGGAATATGTCCGTTTATTTTTTAGCAATTTAATTTTAACAATGGAAGATATTATTAAAAATTTCCATTGATATCTGATAAATAGTTTGTGTACAAAGACATTCATAAAAATTCAAACACTTTCGTCTGTGTACGAGAATATTTGGTACATTCTAACATGCTTCGACGGCACTAAACAAAATGAAATTTTAATTATATTTTTATAATTAAAATTTCATTCGCCTTCATTTTACAGGGAAACATAAAACAAGTCGGAATTTTTATGGTTTTTATCTGAAAATTAGCAGCTTATAAATATTGCATTAAAAATAGGTACTTAATAACACTAAAATATGCAAATTTCTAGTGTACACTTATTAATAATAAGAATAAAACAAATGTTTGATTTATAATGATATATATATATGTGTGTGTGTGTGGGTGTTTGAATGCGCAGATGAAACTAATATACTTTATCCTAAAATATTAATGCATATATATATCAGTATTTATTAATAGAATTTAGTATATATAAAATTAGTATAATCCACAAAACAGTTATACATTTTTTCAATCACTCATATGAAAACATTCCAAGTATATATACTAATAAAGATGTTAAAACAATAACAGTTCTAAATATATCTACTTCAATACCTTCTGGGGAAGTTTAGTATTGCTGGTGAGTCAAGTACCGTAAACAATAACCATAAATCAACCTCATAGTTCTATTTAAAGATTGATGTTTATTGCTGTCCAGTGAGCAGTAGTTGATTAAAAGATAGTGAGAAATGATAAATGGAACAGACGTTGAAAATGACATCTATTTCAAAAACAATGTTTAGTTCGATATGTTATGTATCACACACACACATGCGTTTGTGTGTGTATTTTAGCGTCTTTAATAAAAGATGGTTAATGAATGTTCATATAATTTATAATGTAATCTAAGATCAAATAATTTATTTATAAAATGCTTAGGTATAGAAATAAAAATTTTAGAAAGTATTTCTTTCTTCGTATGTTTGTTTTTTAGATTTCAATATATGCACGTTTTCTAATTAATATAATTTTTATTGTAATATTTAAATTGGTTATTTTGTTTAAATATTATAGACATTACATTTATTGGAAAGGAAACTCTCAGTTATCAAAATTATTTTTTAAACCTTTATTTGAATTATAAATATGCTCATATATGACTTTAGTGAAATGAATTTTTTAAATATAAAAACTATTTACAACGAAAATATTCGAATGATTGTTCTGAAAGAATTATAAATATATATCTTAAAACCAAACCACTAAAATACATAATCAGTAAAGCAAATGACTACTTTTCTAAAATTAAAAAAAAAAAAAAAAAAAAAAAAGAATGAATAGAATTTATGTATATTTCAATGAATATTATTTATTTATTTATTTATTTTAAATAAATTTTTGACTCCAAACTGTACTTTATTTATCAATTTTATTGATTCTTTCATTGAAATACACACAACTATAAGTCAGCATAATTAGCTTGATCAGCACAAAAGTAAATGACTTTTTGTATATATATTAAACAAAAGAAATCTAACAAAAAGAAATAACATATATTTTAATGAATACGAGATTATATTTAAAAATAATTTTATTAATTCTTTCACGGAAATGCACACAACACAAACTGCAAATAATGATGCCATAGCTTGTACATTTTTTTGCTGCTGGAAAGTTTTAGTAGAAATTTTTAATAATTTTTTGTAGCAGTTTTCTTCAAATAAACATAAGGAAATTTTTTAGAAATATATAGTAGTATTAAAAAACTGTACAATTTGGCACCTGCGTTATGTTAACTATGTTATAACTACCCTGTGTTACCACTTTCTTAAATTTATGATTTGATTTCGTCTTTTCTTAGCTCACGTAAGTACAAACGTATTAGCAAACTTTTTATCATGTACAAACTAAAATAAATGTAAACTTTTATTTTACTTTTATCATCTGAAATGTAATGTGTGTAGATGGTATGAAGATGAAATTTTACCGTTTTAGTTATTGTTTTTATCACAACTTTTTTTAAAAATATATATTATTAGGCTATATTTCTTAACCCGTTAACGCCCAAATTAATTTTGCAAAATATTATTAGCTGATTATTTCACTTCTAAATTAATTTAGACAATTGACAGTAAAATATATTAACTTAAACAATTCTTCTGATAGTTTTAAATTTAAAGCCAATCCTCATTTTTTAACGTTTAGTGTTCTAGCGAGAAAACTTCGAGATAGAAAAACTTTGAGATAACAGATTAATTTATTGTTTTATGTTGACAAAGATCTCGAAAGTAAAGTAGTATAATATATATTATTATTCAACTTGATTTAAATTAGTATACCTGCGAAAAAAGAAAATTTATGTGCGACGAATGAAAAATCATAAAATGACTATCCAAATTATGAAATAATAATTAATAGTAGGCACGTAAAACTTTCAGCGATCATTTAGCGTGACGCTATAAACTTTCACTAAAAAGCAGAAATCCTTTCAAGAAACCACAAAAAAATATACGTGCCATTTTATTAGCTATCCTCAAATGAGGACACTGGGCACTAACGGGTTAAACATTTTCAAAGAGTCAGATTCGTTAGATATATCGGTAAATTTAAATCGTTCAGCAGAAGTTTTACTTTAAAATATACTTATAAATATTCTTATTTATTTATTTATTTATTTTTAATGTATTTATTTGAGTTATGAATGCTTATTCTTTTCTCACAAAAGGTCACAAAATCTCCTATTACCTGGCGATTCCACCTATTTTCGACACGAAACCGGATGTTTACCTTTCCAAACAGTATATGGTAGAATAATGCTCATGTAAATATATAAAATAATTGTTTATTCTAATTTTAAGATACAAACCAGAGTTGGCAAATTTATAACTTGTTTCAAAGTACTGATTATTCCCACCGTCTTTTCATACCACTTTTCTGAAAGAGTAATTTTTTTACGTATTTTATCCTAGTTACATAGCTGCAGAAAATTTCTCTAGAAAAGAAGTGACGGGAAAAAAGTAAGAACTAACAATTCTCCTGAATAAAATATAAAAATTGACAGCTCTGTATAAAAATTTAAAAAAAAAAAAATTATAATAATAAAAAATAGCACTTATTAAAACTTTTCAAAACTGATCAAATATATTTACTCAAAGGAATAACGAATATTCGAACAAATAAATGAAATAAGAAATACCTGTAAATATTAAGAATCATGGATATTGAAAATGTATTTAATCAACATACATAATATTACATTAAACATCAAGGAACATAAGAATAACCCAAAGCATATGCACTGCTTTTTTACTGTAATAACTTACGTTTTTCCTAGGAATTACGAAATCAAAATCATGCAAATGCGTATATTCAGGATATTTCTTTTTGATATATTGTACTGCTTTCGTGATTTTAGACTTGGAAAAAAGAAATGAATATTTCTTCAGCAAAATATAGCCCAATTTGGAATTTGACGTTGCTTATTTTTCTTGATATATGCAAAATATATATTTTATACATAGTTCCCATACATAATCATACATAAACAATTTACACATAGATTTAAAGTTTTTCTTGTTATTTTTCCAAATATTTCCCAAGAATTATTATCTTTAATTTGGTTATACAATATTTATGTGTACATAAAGTTTTCAATATGTATATCACTATTATGATTGTTTCAAATAAAAAAAAAGAATAAGAAAAAGTGAGTTTATTTAGCTCTAATCAACAAGAGAAAATATATATAATAAAATAATATAGCTGGGCTTCTGCAAGAGAAAAGGCTCAGTTTAGACATCAAAATGACTCTACAATGATGTTCAGAAACAAATAAAGTTTTAAAAAATTCTTTCACAGAGTTGTTAGTGAAAATTACGAATTAGAACCCCAATAAAATATGACATCGTGCATTAAGTTTACTTTTGGTAGCATTGAAAATATTTTTAATCATGTGTTTATACTACGAGGAGTAAAATTATTATTGCTTTTAATATGAACAAAAATTATGCAGCATTTTTATACGTCAGTAGAGTATATTTATTAAAACCCGTTGTATCATAATTTCAATTAGCTATATCATAATATCATTAGTTATATCATAAGTTATATTTATATCATAATTTCAATTAAAAAAAACTATCAGAACAATTAATATTAAGAAAAAAGAATTATTTAAATATTGAAAATATTAATACATTTAGCATTTTTTTCGATTTTTTCTTCCATTTTTGGAAATATCATAAAATAATTAATATATTAAGGCGAACATAAATATTTTTTCTCTAGTGATCACTTAAATATATCTAAATATAAACTACTATAAAATAATCATTAATAACTAATTCTCTACAGTTAGTATATCTGAAAGGGAAAAAACTGGAGTAAGAAAAAAAAGTTCCCTTTTTAAAATGTGGTATTCACACAAATAAATGAACACTATGACATCAGAAACGATAAAAATCTATATAGTAAATAAGGGATTTTTGTCGGAACAGATTCGGATAAAGCTGGATTTTTTACACTCGACACATATTATTAAGAGATATATTTTTACAATAGTCCCCACAGCTCCCCCCGATACCCACACCCCTTAAAGTGGGAATAGAGTACCTAACAGCTTCTAAAAAAAGATTCTGAAAGCATTTGCGACTCACTCTTTTTTTTTTTAAATAGCTTCCAAAACAATTTCCTTCAGTTTTTGTAATTACAACATTTTTCTACAGTTAATAGTTAAGTCAGTATAAATTCCTAAATATTAAAATTTCTTTTTTTCTTAACATTTTTGCTAATTTTTTTCATCTCGGTGTTAAAATAATAGTAAAAATATTTTTTTAAAACGTCATAAAAATCTTGAAACTTTTATTATCTTTAATGTGATATAAGAATCGGTATGTTGATTTCGATTAGGAAGAAGCTAGAGCCTCTTTATAAGTCGCGCATGCTGTTAAAATTATATATAACGTGATGGAGAACTTTTTCGCCTTCCGCATCGATTTCTGTGATACAAGTAGAAATTGAATTTATTTTAATTGTGTTGATACGGTTTAATTATAATTAATAAATCTACTTTAGGTAATTTTTACATAGTATTTTGTAAATAATGTCACTTAATCGAATTTTTTTTTTTTAAATGATTTTTTTTTTTTTTTTTTTTTTTTTTTTAATAATAAGTATTAATATATTTTATATTCTGTGAAATTAAGATTTTTTATAGTTTTTATGAAATCAAGATTTTCACATATAGATCTAAGATCTTTGTGAAACTAAGGTTTAAGCACGGCCTCCTTAACTAGATGCCTGTCGCGTGGCTCATAAACTTAGCAACAGTTGAAGCGGTAGACAGCGCCATCTGGTACAGATTGTGTGAATTTTTTATTGAAATGTCACCTATAATTTTAAGAAGTGATATATGATACATATAATCGACGTTCCTTCGATTCTATTCGCCTTTTATGCTGTCTACGTTTCAACTGTTGCCAAGCTTCCGTGTCATGCGACAGGCATCTAGTTTAGGAGGCTATGGTTTAAGCATATTTGTTTTGTAAATAATGTCATTTAACTGAATTTTTCGAAAATAGTTTTCTTTTTTCTTTTCTTTTTCTTTTTTTTCTTTAATAAAGTATTAATATGTTTTATCTTTTGTAAAATTAAGCTATTTTATACGTTTTGTGAAAATAAGATTTTTTTTTTTTTTAACGCAAAATTATTTTATCTGCATGTAGTATTTGATAAAATTTATTTTATAATCAGGCAATTTTTTTTTATTTAAACATCTAATTTTATGTCCATGCAATATTATATTATGTACAGTCACCCAAAAAAAAAACGCCACCCCCCCACCCAATTTCGCCGTAAATTATCGTAGAAACATGCGGCTGGTACCTATCGATCTGTAATAACGTCTAGTTTTTAATGGTGTAGTTATATTTTGCTTAAGGGGTCATCTACATATTAAAACACGTATAAACTTCATTTTTTTCAATAACGACCCCTATTTTTGACCTCATTTTCAGATTTCTGAGATCAAGGCAATTCGGAAAACTTACCTATTTATAGACTTTAAATCAATTTTAAACAGAGTTACACGTGAAAATGTGTTAGGGGACCGTCTATACATTTAGAAAAAATAAATCGTGATCAACTACCCATTATTCATTATTTATAAAATTTCACACCGGAAAAAAAGTTCAGGAATGTTTATTATAAAATAAAAAACGATTAAATTCGCAGAACTTTCTTTATTAGCTTATGAATTAAAAGATTTTTATTGGTTTCAATTTATTAAACATTATTTGTGAAAGTTAAATACATCACTTCGTACGAAGAAAAATAATAGCTTGAATGATATGAACCCTACAATATTGAATTACAAAAATCTAAATACCAAGGTAAAAGAACAGTAGTAATAATGATAATAATATTAATAGCAGTTAAAAAAAAGGTGTTTAATATTTAAGAAAAAGAATTATCTACTTCTTAAAAGCAAAAACTGTTTTATTTAAGAGACAAAAATTTAAGTTAAAATACATTTAAAAAACAAAAAATATATATAAAAACAATTAAAATCTACTAACTAACAATTATTATCTACTTCTTGTTGGGTATATTTTTATTTTATACAGTAAGCCTCGCATGAAAGTGTTACTATAAAGTTTTACATTTAATTTTAGGCGTACAAACCAACAATAGATAATATACAAAAATATGCATAACAAGATTTAAACTAAAATCTGAGAAAGGATATTTAATATTTTCGCGACTGCTGATGTAGTTTCACGTCATTTGGAAATCTGTAACTCCTCCAGTGGGCGTTTCTTTCACAATTTGTGTGTTACGATATTTCTTAAGAATATTCCTTATATTCATATTTATATAAACAAAATAGAATGAAACAAATTTTTTCACTAGAAAGAGTGTATATTCATATTATTGTGTATATTCATATGAAAATAAACATGGATATGGAAAAAACGGTTTCCTATTGCCTAGAACGAATATTCTCCGTTCTGCAATGGTCTACTGTACTTGAATTCTTAATTATAAATGTGTAAAATCTATATCTTTAAAAGTAATAAGACATATTATTTTGTTTTAAATTCTTTTTCCGTAATAAATGTGACGACAGTTTTACGCCGTGATTAGAATAATAGAAAATAAATAATATTGCACTTTGTTTCAATAATAGATTTTAAAACATAGAAAAAAAATAGAAAATAGATAGAAAAAAAAAATACCACTTTATTATTCAGTATTAAAAAAACATTTAATAGAAGTTTTATATTTTAATATGTTACGTCATGCGATAAAATTTAAATAGCATAAACGGTAGAGTAAGCAAATGCGAAAATTTCACAAGATTAAAACAGAAAATTTGTTTTAAAAATTCTGATAAAAATTAATAAAAATCAATTATATTAATTTAAAAAAAGGAAAAAACAAAAGTATTGTTCACTGCGTATTGCTCTTTCAAATAATATTCCTCGTCTTACCGCGTTTTTTTACTGTCATGATACTTAATTGAGGTGCACGAATCCTAGAATATTCAAGTTAAAAACAAAAGACAAAAGGGATAAAATAGAATTTTAGCAGTGAGAAGCTAGAAAAAGTTATGTAATATTTAAGAACAAAGACTTAACATTTCAGAATCGAGTAAACTCCCTTCTGCAACGAAAGCCACGCCTTTACAGAATTTTTCAAAAACTTTACATTATAAAACAAAATTATTTTACATACTTCCAATTAAATCATTTAAATTTTGTCTTCAGCATTCAATGTAGTAAATGCCATTGACATTTATGCATACCAGCGTCACATATAGTGTCATATACGAGTATGCAAACTAGGTTTTTTAATACTGTTTCCGCAATATAGAGGCGGGGCTACATTTCTTTTGGCACTCTTTCCCAATCTCTTGCCTGCAATGCGATAATTTTATAAAAAATAAGCCAATTCGTATAATAAACATCGAAATGTTCCTTAGAAAATAATTATAATAACATAAAGGTAAATTAAAATAGTTTTTCGTCAAAATGTATAGAAATATTGACTCACAGATGATACAAATTATAACAAGTGACGCCCCCCTAACAGCAGTAAAAAATGAAATATCACTGTAACTCAAAAAATAATGTTAGGAACGAGCTGTAAATTTGGAAACCCATGTTTTTGATGATGCCCGTTCTATTCGTGTAAAAATTAACATAGGTCATAATTCATAATTTTTTCAAATATGAATTTATTAAAAATTTTCATAATTCAAAAAATGTTTTTTTAGCAAAAATTTGCATGGAATATGTTTGGGTCACTTCATTCTAACGAATAAAAAAAAAACAGAATTTAAATATCATAATTATTTCGGAAGATATGATTTAATGTTTGTCACATTCATTTAACATTAGCATCTCCAAATTTTGACAGCTTATAACTCTATGAAAAATTGAGCGAAATATATAAACTATACCATTTTCCGTGATGATTTGATCCAAAGAATTAGAAAATATTATAAAAAAGGGGGGTTACCATTGAAAAAAATGAAGTTGATGTCAGTTTTAATATGTAGACGACCCCCTAAGTAAAATCTAATTATAACATTATAAACTAGACGTTATTACAAACTGATCGGTACCAGTCGCATGTTTCTACGATAATTTACGGCGAAATTAGGTGTGGGGGGGGTGGCGTTTTTTTTTGGGTGACTGTACATCATTCTATGCTATTATATATATACATATATATGAGAGCGAGAATTTTCAACGCTATTCATTAATTTTTACATGCATGCAGTTCTTTACCTGCGTAATTAATGAAATTACGATCATATATAACTTTGCATTTATATGTTTAAGTGCAAAATTTCTACAGATAATTGATCTTCATTGAATGTCGTACAAAGTGTCCCCAATTTAGGACAGCCACAGTATTTTATACAGGCTGATTTGCAGCTATGTGATATAACCTGAAGGATATCGTTTTAACACTAGTAATTGATTTCAATATTGTTTTTACATCTTTATTTTCCTTTTGATATTCAATTTTCAAATCCCAATCAGCATCTTTAAGTTTTTTCCAAACCCTGTCAAATGTATTCGAAGTCATTGAAAAGTAAGGCTGCAATGTAAAGATATTAAATATATTTTTTAAAAATGCCTCTCATAGACCATAGCGCAATGGAATTTTTTTTTTTTCTTTTTAAATCCTTATACACAAACCATCAGCGCCATTCAAATTATTTTCAATAAAGAGGAGGCATAGTGGACTTGAATTACGTAAATCACTTTCAAGACATTCTAAAAAACTTCACGGAATCTATAAAGCAGACAAACAAATAAACAGAGACAGATAGAAGTTAAAAATACTCTTTAACTTAATTGAAAAACGCTATAAGCACAAATAACAAAACATTTGGATCAGTTTCCACTTAAAAACTTTAATATATCTGAATATCTTTGTATGGCCGTGTAAATCTTAATGCTATTATACCAAACTGTGTAGAAAACACGCTTTTGCCCTATGTTTAATATAGTAATGTTTTGTATAGTATAAAATTATTAAAATAGTCTATAAAGAAATACGTCTTTTAGAAAGAATGGTTTGGATTTTTTTGTGAGTCTCTGTTGAGACATTGTAAGCAAACTAGTAATACTGTGGAAACCATTTTTAATGCGGCACATGCTACAGTCAACATGAATAATATATGTATCTGTTTCAAAGAATTTCAAAAATATTTATTAAAATTTGAGCAAGGGGAGTGGAAGACTTTTTAATTTTGTTGAAAAGTAATCAAAAGCGTCTGAAATGTACTCTCACTTTATCATAAATATAAAAGATACAAAATCACAATAGGAAAAAATGGAGTTGAAACATACTTTGAATGAGAGCTGATTTCTAAATATTGGCTCATGTATAAATAATCCTAATTATATAAGAGATAAAAATTATGGTATACAGTTTCAGTCACATGTCTTTTAAACTACACCTGATGTCCAGTACCTCAATGCTTAATTTGTCTGGTATTGTTAACAATAAACTTTATACGTAAATGCTCCAGTGATTGACATGCTCCAGTAATTGACATCTATCCCGAAATAATTAATAAATAAGAAAAATAATAAAATCCTATATTTTAAATATAAGAATTTTAACATTTTGTGTCAAACACTGGAGCATAGGGTGTTAATAACTGGTAAAATGAATAACTAGCCATAGTCTCCTTAACTAGATGCCTGTCGCATGGCTCTTAAACTTGGCAACAGGTCGAACAGTAGGCAGCGCCACCTGGTACAGATCGCGCGACTTTTTTATTCAACTGTCACCAATAATTTTAAGAAGTGATAAGTGATATATATAATCGACGTTTCTTCGATTCTATTCGTCTTTTTTGTATTTCAAATTCTACTTTTAAAAATTTTTGGTGAAAGTTGAATAAAAAGGTCGCGCAATCTGTACCAGGTGGCGCAGTCTACCGCATGAACTGTTGCTAAGCTTAAGAGCCACGCGACAGGCATTTATTTAAGGAGGCTATGAACTAGCAATGCCAAACACTGGAGCATAGGGGGCCAATTACTGATAAAATGAAAAACTGGCAGTGCTAATTACTAGAACACTGTGTGGGTGTCAAATCATAAAAAAGAAATAATTGTTATCAAATGTATATATTTTAATATATATGTGGTTCTGAATGTCTTTCAGGCCATATGTACTAACTTAAGATTTCTAAAAATATTTTCTGATGACTAGAACATTAAAAACATCAGAGATTGCTCTAAAAGTGTCAATCACTGGTGCACTTACCCTATATGAATAATTGAATTAGGTCAAACAAAAATAAAATAAAATAAAATAAAATAAATAATAAGAATAAAGTAATAACGAGTAGATAAATAGAAATTAATGTAATTGAATATCATTGAGATTGCAAATTAAAAAATGTGAAACAATTCTTTGATTATTTCTTTAATTTTTTATAAAAATTTAATAGTAAAATGTTTTTTCATATTTTTTACATAAAAAAGAGTATGTATGAAAAATAGAAACTTTTTCTTTATTTATTTTCGTTTAATTTTTTTTTTTTCCGGGGGAGGTAGAAAGGTAAAAACGTTTATATTTTAATATTTTATGGTTTTAAATATTAATTTAAATATATTATTGAAGAAAGAAAAGTTGTAAAAAAAAAAAATCTTGAGAATATTTACAGGAAAAAATGAAAGAAGAGATGCTCTTAAAATTTTAGATAACTCTAAAGTAATTATTTAAACGTCACAATATATTCTAAGTTCCACAAAATAAGGGGAAGCTTAGAATAATTTAAGAAGAATATATTGCTCCATATTGCTTAACAGCCAGAAAAATTTTAAACTTTGTATGAATTTGATCCAAAAGCGTTCTTTTACTTGCTAAATTAAATCGGCAATTTTTTACACATGCAGCAAATTTAATGCTTTTCTGGATTTTTCCCTTTGAAAGAATCTTATTAAATTTTATGTCATTTTAAAGTGTTTTAAAGTACTGAATTTTTAATATAAAACATTATTTCATATTTTTCATATTTTTTTTTTCTTTTGATAGAGTAGAACTGTGAGAAAACTACGTAATAGGGAAAAAAAATAAGATTTTTGAGATTTTTTTTTTTTTTTTTTTTTTTTACTGACATAAATACTGGTTTCAGCGAAAAGTTGTAATTAAGAAGATTATAGTAGGGGAATGTCTCCGGTTGTCGGCACAGTTTTGATTTTGGCTTATAATCTTCGATACAGTAAATATCATGTAAACATATGAAATGCCAATGGAAAGCTAGAACCCTTAGCTAATGTTTGATAAAGTAATTGTATCGATTCCGTCAACCAGAAAAAAATTATCACAAATTTTGTAAAGTGGTCATTTTTGAAAAAAAAAAAAAAAAAAAAAGTACCTTTGTGGGCACACTTGAGAAATGTGCTAAAAATGGAAATTTAATAAGGAAAACCACCATAAATACAGAAAATAACAAAATTCTTCATTTTGTAAGAATTAAGGGGCCAGAATAACATTAGAAAATGGCATTTTTTCCACTTTTATTCATCATCTTCTTCGTCTTCCAAATCAGAAGGGCAATGCTTGCAAGTAAAATAATTTTCATGTATATTAGCACACTTCAAATGCACCCGACGGTCACACTCGTTGCATTTGATTGAAATTGGCTCTTTTTGGGCATGCTAGCAGGTGCTCGAAACAGATGACGCAGAAGTCGACATCATTATCAGATTCTGGATTAATCCTATTTTTATCACGCTTGGCCGGCTGTTTGACAAATGGAGTTACCTATTCTTTCTAGGCTTCTTCTGATTAAAACTTATTAAATTACACGCGTATTAACAATTTTCTTCTTCTATGAGAGAAAATGTTTACTAGAATTACGTTTAACGTTTAGAGAAATGCCTTAAAGCGTGGCTCGATATTTTTAATGCTACCGTAGACGTGGCATTGAACCGTTAAAATCTAAAATAAAAAATCTGGCGTGAAACAACCTCACAACTTCCATTACACACTATTACACACATTAAATGCAATTTTTTTTTTTTCAAGATAACGTGATCAGAAGACATAAAACTGACCTAACGAAGTAGACACCTGAAAATTTTCCGGTTAGAGAAACTTGATACACGAGTAAAGACTTGTAAAATACCGTTTACACAGCGAGTTAAAAAATAAGAAAAAAAATTGGCATAGTTATTTTTGTAAACACTAATTTCCGAAATCTAAAACTGACCTACCTAATCAGGATGACTGTTAGTCTTCCTGTAATAACCCCATAATATATGAGAAAGGATATATAAGGTGGATTCATGTAGCAATTTTCAAGAAAATCGTTAGAGCCGTTTTTGGGACACCAACTTTTACCAAAACGTGGCATATTCAATTATTGACTAGAAAAAAATAATTGCGCACAAAAGGATATTTAAAAGGGAGTTAATATGTCGAGTTTGAAAAAAAAAAAAAAAAAAAAAAAAATCCGTACTGCCATTTTTAAAGGAACACACTTGCGAGACTTGAATTTGAGCTATTTATACAGGACGACTATTAATTTTTCTGAACTAACGAACTCTAAAATTCGAAAGGAAATCTAATAGAGTGTTTATACAGCAACTTTGAAGAAAATCGTTAGAGCCGTTTTTGATATACGGACTCACTTACGGTTTCTGATGAGCCACTTCCAATTTTCCAATTTTCCAATTTTCGCCAAAATTTGAAAAATTTATCTGTACACCAGACCTATCTCAAATCTGAAGTTTTGTAGTTCTATCTTTATTAGTTTCGTAGATATGATAATCAGAAAATTCCTCACATATATACATACACACGCACATATACACACACATTGGCAATTGCCAAAAACTACTTTTTTGGACTCAGAAGACCTTAAAACGTGTAAATCAGGTGAAAACTTGATGTAGAATTTTTGGACCTAATACAATACTTCCATTACCGTAGTCGAGTAATGGAAGTAAAAAAAAAAAAAAAAAAAAAAAGAAAAAAAGAAAGAAAAAAAAAAAAAAATATGTGTATTAAAGAAAAAACGCCTTATGTTAGCAGTAGTGCTAACATTTTTAAAATTCAAATGATCACTTCTCATTTATTATCATGAAAAATATAAATTATATATTGGTTTAGTAAAATTTTAACTTAGTAGTATTATTTAGAAAAAATAATTTAAAATTAATTTTGAATAAATCCTATGCTTGAAGGGAAAAAGAAAGTGAAAAGATATTTTTAATAATTAAATTCTTTTAACTTTTTTTGTAATATAATCCTTCTGCATAAAATATTTACAAAATGTTGGCAGTTCATTTAATTCCATCATTAATTTTGTAATAAAGTATTTATGTTATGTATGTCTAATATGTTGCAAATTCGAAATGCTTGGAATTAAAACTGTTACATCAAGTTTTATACATCAAGAGCTTACATTTAATTTGCATATAAATTCTCCCTCGCTCATTTCAGTCGTTTTTAGAACCAATGTAAGATATGTACATCACACACCTTTTACACCAAAGTATATTTCATCATTTTACCTGTTAATAAGGGTAATTCCACTTTGAATATGTAAATTTTCCCCTTTTGAAAGACTTAATTTGGCCAAATGTCTACTTACATGTATTATATGTTAAAATACCTTTCATACAATGTACTGAATACGTAATTAAAGGGATAAATATGTTCAGAAATATTTGCGAAAACTGTCTACATGCTTTAACATTTGGCCATTTAATATATTATTTTCTAAAATTTTGATTTTGATGAACTTTTATGTCAATGAGTCATGGTAACAGGAAAAATTGAGATAGTTTAAATATGTGCCATTATTATATAGCATATTTTAATGGAAGATTTAAAAAAAAAAAAAGTCGACAAAGTTTAGAAATGTTTATTAACTCGACTTTTCTGCTTGTTTGTCCATCTATCCATAGCCTCCTAAACTAGATGCCTGTCGCGTGGCTCGCAAACTTAGCACCAGTTCAAGCGGTAGACAGCGCCACCTGGTACCGACCCCATGACTTTTTTATACAACTGTCACCAAAAATTTTAAAAAGTGATATATGATATACCTAATCGACGTTTCTTCGATTCTATTCGCCTTTTATGTATATCATATCCCACTTTTAAAAAAATTTTGGTGAGTGTTGAATAAAAAAGTCGCGCAATATGTACCAGGTGGTAGTGTCTACCGCTTCAACTGTTGCCAAGTTTCTGAGCCACGTGTCAGGCATCTAGTTTAGGAGGCAATGATATATCTTTTTTTTTTTAAATTTAGAAAATATTTTAGAATGCTCTGAATATGTTACAATTTCACATTTACCATACCATGCTTGCTGTTGAAAATGGTAGGAATATCCCTGCTGGTTTTATAGAAAAAAATTCGAATACATTATCTATATAGGATATCGTAAGATAAGGTAATTCCAATTCCTTAAAAGTGTACAATACCTAACTTTGCAGACAACCAAAACCCATTATATTCTATGGGAAAATTTGATTGCACAATTGCTCATCACCTAATGTGTTTTCTAAATTCCGTTTTACCTAAAAAAAAAAAAAAAAAAAAAAAATTGTAAAATTAGTAAAATTAGTACCAGTTTTTAAAATATTTGATTTGTCCCACTTTTCACAAAATTAGTATTTAGCTAAATATGCGAAAATGATTTTAGTTAGTTTTTTATTCTTTTTCATTCAAAAATAAAATATTCAAAATTTAAAATATTCAATTTCTTTTTAATGTATAACTAGTTTAACGATTGTAAATTTTCTGAATGTGAAAACAGAATTTAGAAATTGAAGTTACGATTTCAAAACGCTATAATTTTAAAACTACCCATCAGAGCGATTTGATATTGTACCAGAGGAATCATGAGGCAATGAAACTTTGTTTGGAAAAAAAAAAAAAAAGTAGCCGTTAATTATCCATAAAGTATTTGTTTCGTAAAGCTCCCCTTTTTCTCTTTTCACTATGACTGTTTCCGCTGTAAACACGTATTCTTGTCTTTTTGCTAAAAAATTGTAGTAAACCCTTGAAGTCTATTGTTTCCTGCTATTCCATTATGTTTCTAACAACATTCCTGTGTTTAATGAGTCCATTTAGGCGTTTCCCCTGACATTACCCTGGCATCGCCTGTATAGGAACATGTTGGAACTACTTTTTTTCCTCTCTCAACAAAATTTCATTGCCTCACGATTGCTCTGGTAAAATAATTAATTGCTCTGTTGGGTAGTTTTAAAATTATAGCGTTTTGAAATGGTAACTTTGCTCATCCTGTAAAATAATGTGATTATAATAACTTTAATTATAATCACCCTGCTCGAAAAGACTTTTTATGGGCATTATTAGTAATATTCACGTCAGGAACGAGAGATAGCTACATCTGTCACAAAGTTATCTTGAAATCACAAACATGGACAACAAATTTGTCTTTTAAAATATGTGTATAACTATAACTTTTTTAAAATGAACTTTTCTATTTTTGTAGGAATTGGCATTAATAAAGCAGAAACATACATAAACAGTTTCTACACAGAATATTTAGAAATTGAACTGTTTGTGCAAAACTAATTTCAAAACCAATCTTCCGCTAAAACTATATGCAATAAAAATAAGTGTAAAAAATATGTACTGGTATGTGTTTGTCTACCATTTTGTATTTTTGACTACTCAATCAAACATATGTGGTCTTCTTAGGCCACTCTAATTTTATTGTGAACCTGATCTCTAATTATAAGGTTGAAGTCTTTTTACAGTAGCAACTTTTGTTGTATTATGTCGTGCGTGCGAAATTTTAAGATAGTACCTACAGATGCTCAAAACCAGTCTACCACTTTTTTTTTTTTTTTTTTTTTTTTTAAATATAGGGGAGACTTGGGTAAAGTGGACCACTCTTTATATATATACATATATATTTTTTTCCTTACAAGGAAACATTCAAAAGGTGTCGTCTTCAAAAAATAGTGAAAAAAAAAATATATGTGATTCTACTCCTCATAAAATACCAGAAAGTGAAAAAGTTATCGGCTGAAATGGATTACAGCGATCACAAAAAATTATCAAAATTAGCATATTTGGCGATTTTACACTGTTAGGCGATTGATTTTGAGTACAGGGCGGAGAAGCAAAACACGGTTCTGTTCGTACACGGCAATCTCGAACTTATCGCCTAACAGCGCTAAATCGCCAAAACAGCTTAATTTTGATATTTTTTTACGGTCACTGTAATTCATTTCAGCCGATAATTTTTTCACTTTCTGGTGTTTTATGAAAAGTCGAATCACAAATATTTTTTTTTCAATATTTTTTTTTCAATATTTTTTTGAAGACGACACCTTTTGAATTTTTCCTTGTTAGTTCGCATTTTGGTACATAGATACAACTTCATGCCAGCCTGACATTTTAGCCATTTTATTGTAGAAAGTTGGTTTGTAGTAGCTAAAAGTAAATATTTTCTGCTAAATATTTTTTCTTTTCTTCATTCAAGAATTGAGTTTTGAAAGATATTATATAGTATAAAAGAGAGGCAAGGTCATCTATTATTACATTTAATCTGACTAAAATAATTTTTAAAAGGATTTGTTATTATTATTATTATTATTATCATTATTTTACATTTGCTATCAGAGGTCCAGACCTGGTACAATGGGCCACTAAAAACAGGGGTGCAATGGACCAAGGTCCATTTACCCCAATTCTTTGTCATAATAAACGGATTTACGAAATCTACATTTTTGTAGTGTTAGCTATAATTTATACTTAAAAATTTCATAGTTAACATTAATTAGATCTATTATGTCTTCAAAGATGAATAAGAAAGCAATTTACTTTGAGGTTTCTTCTTATGTATTTTTAATAAACATTCAGTTACATATGTATTATATTTTTACAAGTATCATTACTGAATTACACGAACTGAATTAAATAAAGCAATTAAAAAATAATAATACAAATAAATTTGACAAAAAAGACGGTTTTATATTTTGTAGGTTTAATCACAGAAAATAAAAGATAAAGAATGTGTTTTGTGAGATTCATGCAATGAAAACCTAATCAAAGTCTCTACATTTTTTCTTGGGAGTGTTGCTATATCTCTTGTAAATTTTTAAGCTATTGTAATGATGAGTCTTCCAGACCCTTCAACTTCACAAGAAAACATCAGTCTTTCAGTGACACAAAAACCGCCTGATGCCTCATTTTCTAATTTTAATGTTCAATAATTTACATTACTTGTATGAATCGAAGACATAAATAAACAAATATAATACATTTTACATTTTATACTATTAAATAACACACTACATTAGCATTCTTTATAATTTTCACCTGTGGTCCATAGTACCCGTGTCATGGGCCATTGTACCCCGGGGTCGCGGTACAATGATCCATTTAGTAAGTTGCTGTTAAAAAAATTATATTTTAAAAAGTAAACAAAATTCTTGTTTTCGACTGAGTGCAACATAAGACCGTAATATGCACACGTATTTTCACGAGCGAGAAATCATTACTTTGTGAATAAACACTTAAAATTTCCAAAATTGGTCCATTCTACCCCGGTCTCCCCTACATTACAACCTAGCACAGTTCATGCCAATGTAATTTTTATTTCAATATCTATTTAAATAACAGCTAAAAACACCCACATAACTGATTCTTGAATATTATGATAAAATTTGAGGATTTTAGAAAAAATGCTATTGCAATTATTGATGAAAGTATAAGAATATTAATTTTCTTTTTCAGTACAATTGTTTAGATAAAGATTAAGGAAACTTTTCCTGATTGTTTACTTGTAGGCAGTTGGATACTAAATAGCAAAAAATCGATACTAATTATTGTTAACATTATATTGTCTGAATAAACTTTTTTATGTACTTGCTACCAACGTAATGATTAGAATTCATATTTCTTTTCTTCTTCTTCTTTTTTTTTTTTTTTTTTTTTTTTAATATTAACACTTTCGCGATCGCATATTTCTGTCTTTTTGACAATAAGTTCCACCTATGGGCGTTGTTCTCCCAGGTTACAAAATTTCAGAACAAAAATGTTTTGTATTCACATTTATAATACAAATGAATATACCTTATAATTATACTCTTTCTAATCAAAGTATCTGTATCCATACTTCACTGATTGTACAAATATGAATATTGGGTATATTCTTAAGAGATGAATACCATACAAATTGCGAAGGTAACGCCCACTGGCGGAGTAACTGATTTTAAATGACGTGAATCTATGTCAGCGGTCGCAAAAGTATTAAGAGTAAGTGAAGAATTTGAAAATTTTGATCAAAATATATTTTTGCATTTAAAATATTTAATAAAATATCACTGAGGTAAACATTACTTTAAAGAAAAGTGTTTTTATTTTTCTGGCCATTCCCGTTTTACTAATATATTTACATAATTTCAATTCTCTATAATGAAACATTCAGAAGTCATAAGTATTATATTGATTAGTTTTGAAAGAATAAGGGATAATGCGGAAAGTTCGATAAAATAATAAACCTCTTTATTACGATAAAATGTTTGTTTTTCAAATTTAAAAATATTATATGTATATATACATAGCTGCCAAGATTTTAATTTATTCCGGAATGTTGTTAATCCCGCCCTTTTTTCACATTATAATATTTGTAGAAAAATTTCCCTCAATATAGAACAACGATTAAATATGAAGAAATTTATTTTAAAAAGATTACGGTGTGGAAAAAAGGGCGGAGCTAACAGCATTCCGGAATCAATTAAAAAACTTGGCAGCTATGTATATATATATATATACATATATAAGATAAAATTTTAATATAAGAGGGAGTAAAATTGGAATTATTAAATATACAGAACGAGAACAGAGTTTTTATAAACCAATGCGCAAATGCAGCAAAAAGAAATATAAAGCTATAATAAATTGCAATGGAGGGGGGGGGGGGGTTCAATTTTCCATATTCTAATGACTATTCGAGTTTGTCCAAGTATGTATTTATATATCCTTGAATTATTTATATTCTTGTATTTTATATAGACGTATTATATTTTGTGCTTGATTTCTGAATTTAATTGCTTTTTATGCTTTGTATTAATTAAAATTGTTTGATGTTTGGTCTTGCTTCCATCTGTGAGAAGTTGGGGGGGGGGCTAGAAATGTGTTTTTTGGTTAAATTACGAGGGTTTTATCAGAAACTTCTCATATTCCTTTTCCTACATGGGGGAACTCCCCTGATGAAGGCCCCCCCCCCGTGTGTTTTGGGATTAATTTTTCATCTGGTTTTAGTTATTTTGCATATATATGTATATATAATTAAAAGGGCGGTGCATAAACAATAGTTTTACACAAATTCAGATGAAAAACGTAAGCAAACCGTATTTGCGACAGAATGTAATTTTGAAAGTCTCGTTAAAAACTTGAAAAATGCTTAAAATATTTATATTTTAAAGAAAAATATGGGTTAAATATAATTTAATATTGTTTACTTATTCTCATCCACATAATAAAACTAACATTTTGGGGCCATGACAAAACTTTCTTCTAGCGTATGTAGCGTACCGTAAACAGCGGACTAACACCGTAGTTTTTGTTTAATATTTCTACAAAATCCCTCATGTAGGTTATATTTGTTTATACTTGTTTTGTTATAAAAATTTATACTTTTGCGTGCATTTAAAAAATATATTTAACTTAAAAATTATTATAAAAATGTTGAAATAAAAGTTTCTATTAATGCTTTCGTTTCGTCATATTACATTAATCTTGTGATAATATTGCCGTCTATTTGGGATAAGATAGCTCACGTGATATCAACATAAAATACACTTATTTTGTAAAACATTTTATAATTATTTTTAAATACGTGATTGGCACAGACAAAACTGAAACAGAACCTTATCTATTACTTTTTAAATATTTTTCTAAATTTAGTTCTCTGATGTAACTTAAAACAACAAAGACAACCAGGCTTCTTTCCTCAGTGTAAAACTACCGGCATCTTACTCCAAATGCTTTTCATCATCTTACCTCTAAACCAAAGTTTCCAAATTTTATAATTTATTCACGAGCATTTTTAGCCCCGCCTCTTTTTCATACCGGAAATTTTGAAAAATGATTTTCTTCTTATTTAATCGTTGTCACATATTAAAGAGAAATAATCTACAAAATTTATGGTGCGAAAAGAAGGCGGGGCTGAAAATGCTCCTGAATAAATTATAAAAGTTGGGAACTCTGCCCTAAACGTTGACCAAGCCACTATTTTGCCACCACTTCGCTTTAGCTTTAAAATCTTGACAAAAAATATATTAAAAAAATAGTAGTATTAAAATAATAAAACAAACGCGAAAATATAGGACTCCTGCGGTGACTGAACTTACGCAAGGGGAAACCGATCTGCTTCATAGGTGTGGCGGGAAAGACAAATATTGAACTTTAAACATTATTCGAATTATTTTCTCCTGTTTAAACTTCAGTTTACTCAACTAACTTAACTATGGAAAATCAAAAGTGCTTAACACTTTTCAGAGAAAAAGAGAATGGTTACTGGTCAAACTTATCTGAGACATTCCTAAAAATTTGGAATAAATTAACTTGCATCTCGTTACTGATGTATGTATCTCACGGATGACTGGCGTTCCCCTGCGAAACTTGCGTATAAGAGAACCACGTGGCATGACATCTTGTCCAACGCGGCATATAACCTCAACTTACCTATATTATTCTATATAACAGTGTCATCTACCAATTAACATGAACAAATATTTAATTATAGTTTCCGATACTAAATATTTTACATATTCAGTTTATTATAGTTTTAACCAACGATTGCTGAGGTGTAGCCATATGAAAAATTTCAGAAGGTAAATAACAGCCAATTTGCTTCGAATTTAAGTTAAAATCCTTTGTCACAATGTCAATCTCATATATTAAGTTTGGTGCAATTCTACAGTACGAAGCAAAAGTTTAGACAATGAAGAAATTCATGCAGATTTCGAAAAATATTTAATCAATTTTCCTAACATAGCTTGAATGTAATGTGCTGTGCATATAAACAATATTTATAACAATGAAAAGTAGTACTGTGCATATTGCAAGTAATTAAATGGTAACAAAAATATAATACTATCTCAAAACTTTAGGCAAAAATTAAATAAAATCTAAATAAACAATTTTTTAAACCTAATTGTGCATCCGTGCTTCTGTATTATTTCATAAATACGAGATTCCATCGAAGAAACTAAATTTTGCATAGTTTGGGGACTGATGCCGTACTATGCATCCTCAATAGATGTCTTGAGTTCCTGTACAGAAAGTTATTGTCTACCATTGCTATAAACTTTGCGAGACATGATGCTCCAAAGATTCTCTGTAGGGTTAAGGTCTGTGTTACATGTTGGCCAGTCGAGAACTCTTATATTATGAGAATTAAACCAAGATTTTGTATTGTTTGCAGTGTGCATCGAAACATTGTCTTGTTGAAATTGCCACTGAGGGCCACCTAAAAGCTCAGCAAATAACATTAAGTTCTTTTCTAATGTCTTTGTATAATGCTGTGATATTTGACGACCACTGGTGAAGGTCAGAGATACTTGTCCATTATAGCATATGGCTGCCCAAATCATCACTGAGCCCCCTCCTTATCTGCGACTGAAAAAACCTAGAGGTTCTTTTCGCAATCATGACCAGACATCTGGACCATCTAGATTCTACTTTTTTTCATCGCTAAATATGATTGATTGCCATTTCTGCCCATATAACATATGCTTTCGAACCCACAACATTCTTTGTAACTTATGATGTGGCTTCAGAGCTGCTTTCTTTTACATTTTGCTACAAACTGTTGTTCCTTTTTCCACAATTCGTCTACGAATCGCATCCTTTGATACAGAGAGTCCCGATGACCTTTGAACTCCAAGTACACTCATTTGTTGGGTACTCGCTAGTCTTTGTATCAGGTGATCCTCTAGTATATTTCTTACACGTGGCCTCCCAGATCTACATTTTGCTTTATATTCACAACCACGTGATAAAACTCTATGAATAGATTTCTTAGATCTATTAATAATAGCCAAATTTTCTGAAAAGCGCTTCCCTTCAGCTTTTAACTGCCAACTCATTGAAACCCCATTCCCTTGAATTTTTTTAGCTCGCGGCATGTCGACTACGAAGCATTATCGTTTGTAGAACTTAAGTACTCAAAATCTGTGACATCATCGATTTTAAATTTGCATATGCCAGCAAATATTCACAGAAACTCATAATCGTGTCTAAACTTTTGTGACAAGCAAATTTTTATTTTTATCAAAAAAAAAAAAAAAAAAAAAAAAAAAAAATATATATATATATATATATATAGCAAATCAAACGACTGTCTTTTTATTATAGCGTTTTAACCCCTTATCGCGTGCTGTCCTCGCTGCGAGGACGCAAAATTTAAGATCCAGCTGCAAAAATTCATCCCGGAAATTTTGTAGCAAAAATTTACGTTTATAACATATCAGAAAGAACCGGTTTTTTGAATCATAAAATTTAACATTTCTTTTAGTTTAATTTATTTCATGAATTCCTGTGGCAGTATTATTTAAATGATCCGAATTGTCTCTCGCCGCAAAGGATTAAAACATATTTGAATATATATATACAGGATTTTGTAATTCTGAAGACATAATTCTAAATTTTAAAGATTAATAACGTCATTGTCTAAACTTCTGCGTCGTACTGTAGAAGCTAAAATATAGCTTTACCATAAATGAGGGAAAACAGCACAGAAGCGCCATCTGCTAGCCGATATGCACCCAAATTAAATCAACAGAATTTTTACTAATGATGCTGTCACATATAAACTTTTATGGAATTATATGCAACAGAATCTATATTTAGTCTCTCCGTAAATTGGAGAAATCACATCATACCACAGTATCACCTGTTGAACGATTTGCACCAAAATATGTTTTGCAACAGTTTATATCAAAGAGAAACTAAATGAAAAGTTTTATAGTTTTTAAGCTAGAGCTGTGTAAAATTTTGTTCATATACAGAAAAACAAACAACCAAACAGACAAGTAGGCATACAGACATTTTCTAAAACTGATGAAATCGTGTTCAGAAACGTATAATTCTATCGAATTTTTTTACAATATTTTCTTATATATGTATAAGAAAAGAAAAAAATAATGTCAGTAACTTTTTAGTTCGCACATGATTTCCTATAACATTTTGGAAATATTTACTGTAATTTTATACTGTAGTGAAAAAATATAAGATTTTTATAAGTTATTTTTGTAATGAATTTTGTACAACATGCGTTAGATATGCAAGTTATTTATTTATTTATTTATTTTCATTGTAATCGTGAAAAGTTGTTTGTATTCAACCAATAGTAAATTTCATTTTTGTTCTGCTTTCCGATTTCTTTCTGTCAAAAATCTGTAAAATCAACTGTTGAGATTTCCAGTTATGCACCATTTTCTTTATTTCGAAATAAATGTCACACACACACACAAAAAGAAAAAAATGTTTTTAGATTAAAATTTTGTCGAGTATGCTATTATATTACAATAAAAGAATTTTGTTTCTTTCATTCCATTTATTTTGAATATATATTTGATTAATCAGATTTTTGAAATTTTAAATAAACTTAAAATTTAACAATAATGTTCAAGAAAATATCAAATTTACTCTTTTCCCGAATTAAATATATATTTTAAATACAAATTTCTATAGATGAACAATACAATGTAGAAAGTAAAATGTTATTTTTACTTTAATATTTTGTTAACAAGCAAGTTTTTTGAAGATTGTAAAAAACACATCTCTAGAACAAACTTTAAAATGAAAAATACCCGTTTAATTTATCTATGTTTATAGAAGAAATCCAAGCTATTTATTTACAGCTTATCATATATTTTATATAGTATTTGTTTATTATTGTAACGTGAATAAAAAAGTTATATATTAAAAAATAAATTTTGATATTTAATATCACGAGATTTATCAACGTCAGAAAATTTACAAAAGTCTTTTTAAAATGCAGGGAAAATTACGTATTTAATTCATTAATTCACCTGCCAGTCTCGTCTATATAAACAGGTTTTTAATTTGTTATTCTGTTTATCTGATTTCAAAATCTCGAATAGGTCCTGTAAATAAGAAGGAACACCGAGAACTAAGCCTGAGTATAACATGGCATCATGTGATCTCTGTGCGAACGCCGGGGCATTGGAACAAAGAAACCGGCGCTGTCATGCTTTAGAGCCAAAATTAGGAAGGATAACAAACGCCATTAGTTAACAGAGGAACGTGGGTACCTAACAGCTTACTGGTGTACTACATAAACTAAAAGTGTTGCACACAGAAGGAAGGAAAACATCAGAATGAGATTTATTGGACACATACATTACAGTGGAAAAAACAATTGGTTAAATTTTCAGAAAATTCGGAGTTATATACCCTGAGAAATCAGTTCATAGAGCAACGACTTCTGGAAGCAATGACAACACTTATCCGACTAGGCATTGAGTCGAACAGCGATTGATTGATATGTACGAGTACAGCAATCCATTCAGATTCTACACAATGTCACCGTACATCGACCGCAGTTATTGGAGAGTGGGGACGTGCTAGTCACTTGGCAATACTTGACCAGACATTTCCCAAACAGGCCGACATCAGGAGACTGCACATGCTTGAGCAACAGTCTAACATATTCTGCATCAAGGAAGTTCTGTACAACGCAGACAACATGCGGTTGTGCACTGTCCTGCTTAAAGGATGAGTTACGGACGCCTCGAATATAGGGCAGAGACACGGGCCTTAGCTCATCAGAAATGTAATGGCCTCGATTCAGAATACTGGAAATGCAAACAAATAGAGATGTATATAATGGCACTCAGTACCATTACTCCAGGTGATGGGCCAGTATGATGATGTCGAATGCTAGCTGGCAATGTGTATTCTCCACAATGCCGCCAAATACGGATGTTGTAAATAGAACTGTGATTCCCCTGAAAAAACGATGTCATGCCATTCCTGCGTCCAGGTTCATCGTTGATCACACATTGAAATTGTTCCTGTCAGTGATGCAGCTTCTAGGGTAACCGAAGTTCTGATCACCGCATACTGGTTCACCACTTGTGTTGATGGTATGTGATGCCATTGGATACATGTCTCGATCACCTCTTGTTCCAATTTCTGGCAATCTGAATAGCGGCCATTACACTTCTGATGAGTTAAGGCACATCGATCTGCCCCATATTCGAGGACACTGTAAAGCAATATTTGAGCAGGAGAAGGCCAACTGCATTTTGACAGTGTTGTCCGGATCTTCCTTGATACACAATATGTTCGACTGCTCATTTGGCTAGAATGTTTTCTTGATCTCGCATCAATGAAAACGACTTTTAATTTTATTACGCATTAACACGCCACAATTTTCCAGCAACTAAAGTCGATGAACTTTTTCATCGTGTTGAATCTGCATAGAAAACTGTACATATCAGATTCAATGCCAATGTGAATAATAGCTGTTTCTGTTAGATAGATAGAGATATGCATCATTATGGTATGTAGTAGATATGCTAGTAGAGATGCATCATTATGGTATGTAGTAGATATGCTAGTAGTAATGCATCATTATGAAGATTGAACAAAAATGTGGTTTTACAATAAAGTACAGTATGTATATATATACACACATATATATATATATAGTCGCAGACCTGTTACAGTTAAACAATGTAGGTTTTGTGAAACAAAATAAAATTTGATATTTAAGAAACATTATATTTAAATATATGTTTAATGTGAAATGTGAAATGTGAAATGTGAAATGTAAATTATTTTGAAAATGAATAGAACCAGAATACAATTAAACCAGATAGGTAACATTATTATTTTACCCAAAAACATTGAGGTCATCATTAGCAGAAACTCTAAATGCAGGGTGGAAAAAAAAAAGATTTTTTAGGAGCTACTAGCCAGAACAAAAATAGCTTGGTCCCCTACGTCTTACCAAGAGGAATAAACCGTATCCACTGCTGCTCAGAATGAAAAATTGTTTGAATATAGATAAAAATTTCGAAAATACATAATAATATATGCAAATAGTAAATAAAATAGTAAATTACACAATAATATATACAAAAATCTTATAAAATAAATAAACGAATACAAAATACCAAGATATTTAAAGGAAAGCGATGTTTCAAGATTTACTAGAAAGTTTTTACTAGTAGCTAGTAAATAAGTAAGATGTTTCAGATCTTACTTTTTTTTTCGAAACTGCCTTCAGGGGTCTTCCCGATGATGACCATAATGATTTTTCGATTAAGTTTCGTTGTTGTTTTCTGGTTGTATTTATTTCTCTTTTAAACCAATTTCTAGAAAATGTCATTAAAAAAAAAAAAAAAAAAAAAATGCGACAACATAGCTTTGAATGTACAGCGGCTGTGACAGTGATTGCTGTAACGACCGCGTCTTTATTAATGAAACCAGTTGAACTGGTTTTTCGTCTGTAAGCCTATAGCTAAACACAGTGCGCATGTTTGTGCCCTGAACAGTTTGGACACAAAATATCTCGAATATGTTTATAATCAACTGAGGAGAGCTTATTCTATTGTAATAAGTAGTTTCGTAATATTAAGTCATAATTTTTTAATATTTTTAACCCAGACGCTCTGTATCATTTTGTAAAAATTTAGTTCCATGCATCTCGTATACATTAATTTTATTGTTTGAACACCCTCACCCCCCCCCCCCCCCAAAAAAAAAAAAAAAAAAAAAAAAAAAAAAATCGATACTGTTCGTTTGGATACCGATTATTATTGATTTTCTTTTTCTTTCAAAAAAAAAAAAAAAAAAAAAAAAAAAGATTTTGGCAGGAAAAGAAATTCTGGCATAAGCGAAATTTAGTTTAGTACGTAGGCCTATTATTTATTTATTTTCAAATAATAACTTCGCTTTCAAATTATTCAATTAAATTTTCGATAAATTTTCGATTTCGATAAATGTCCAACTATCGTAAAACTAGTATTGTAAAAATCGGTACATTGAGACCAATAGTCCTCCGTCTTAAAACAAAACAAAAAAAACAAATAAAAATAAAAATAAAAATAAAATAAAATAAATAAATGAATAAATAAAACTAAAAATAATAAAAATAATTAATGTTTAACAACTTTGGTGCAAAATAGATAGATTCATTTATTTTTTATTTTTTTATTAAAAGTTTGCTATTTTTATTTATTTTAGATAATAACAATTTTTCTTTACTTTTTTTTCTTATTACTAGTGTCTATTTTTAACTTTTCAATTTATTGTCATTTGAAAAACGTTTTTAGAGGTTATCTATATTTTGTTAATACCATTTGTTTCCATTACTGCAAATGAATTTTCAGTCATTAAAAAATTGTATTAATATAAAGATAATCTTAAATTAACTTCTACGATGTATTTCCATTAACCATTGTTATTATAAAAAATTTCTTCGTTAATTATTTTTATAACTTACTATTATCATAGATTCTGATTAGATTAAATTATGCAAACTGAATCATACCCAGAAAAATTTATTAAGTAAATGTGATTGTTTATAAAGATTGATTTATCTTGATACAAACACACTTTTTTTTTAATGAACAGTACATAATTTTTTCTTTTGTTGTTAGAAATTTATCTTTTGTAGAAAATTAATGATGAAATGAAACAACATTATATTCAAGCATAATTAATATTCTGTGTGCTATCTTGCAAAAAACGATTTCCCCGTGCATTATTATAGATATTTGGTTATTTATAAATTTCTATGTTTCTGTACCATTTTTGAATAGTGTATGTACACAGTAATATGTTATATACTTATGTTTTTAAATAACTTTATTCTCAATTGTAAACTGCTCTAAGATATCTTAATTTAATCTTAAAACATTTAAGTTCCAAGAATGAATTTTCAAATGAAATCTTACAGACAAATTAGCGTAAGCAGAAACAATTGTGAAAGAAATTATATTTTACATTAAAAAAGACAGAAAGGCATTGAAAAGGCCAGAAGCTTATTATCAATAATATATTAAATGTTGTGTTAAATTATGGCTTTGAAGCCAAAAGAAGAATATTCGACTAAATTTCATTTTTATGAATTTCGATTTAGTTTATATTAAATCTAGAATCTCGGATATTCAGAATTTCTTACCAATTTAATTTTGATTCAAATTCTGCAACTTTTACCCAATTATAAATCAGAATAACATGTATTCGGATAAATGAGAATAAGTTTAAATCTACTTACCCTCTCTGCCAGCATCCCGAAGATAAAACGACTAAGCCACTCAAATCATTAGAATATAATTCCATATTTGAAGAATATCTTTATTTGAATTGAAGACTTATTTACGATTTATGATCATAATTTTAAGTATGATAAATTGATTTAAGATTATTTGATTTTAATTGTTCTAGTTTATAGTTCAAAGGTACCTTGTACCTCTTCCGAATTCGAATGAATGACTGACTAATCTGCTCAGCGCCGTCACTAATGAGTTCAGTTGTGCGCATCATTTCCTCTACTCCCCTCCTCCCCGACATCCTCCGGGGGGGGGGGGGGCTGAGCATGGCAGACTGGCGATGCGACTGACCGGTCGTTTCATGATTCCAACTGGCGTTTTCAGAGTAACCACTCTAATAATACCGTCCTCACCAGGATGGACGTCCAGAATGCGGGCAATGCTCCACTGAGCTGGCTGAATCGAGGGTTCTAAGATGAGGACTAGTTCTCCGGGCTGCAGATGGGTAACACCGCTCTTCCATTTTTCTCTTGACTGTAGAGAAGTAAGATAGGACCTTTGCCAGGTGCTCCAAAAGTGCCTTTTGATCTGCTGGAGGAGTTTCCATCTGGAAGAAAAACTGGTACAAAATTGATTAGTTGGGTTAGGAGATTGTTCAGGAAGCTGAAGAAGCGGAGCCCCAATTAGGAAGTGTCCTGGTGTAAGTACCAGGAAATTATTGGGCTCGGTGGAAGGTGGTACTAAGGGGCGGGAATTTAAGCATGCCTCAATATTGGTGAGAATAGTGTCACAGTCCTCAAATGTCAGGCAACTGCCTTTACAAGCCTTAATTAAGTGACGTTTAGCCAATTTAACTGATGATTCCCATAGGCCGCCAAAATTAGGCCCGTAAGGTGGCATAAAATGCCAATGAATTTGTCTAGTGGCTACGCAATCTTGAATAATGTTGGTTGTTGAAAATGTCACGAGTTTCTTTAAATGGGCATGGGCACCAACAAAATTTCGGCCGTTATCGGAGTATATGTCCGTAGGATAGCCGCAACGTCCTCTGAATCTTTGTAGAGCATATAAAAATTGTTCAGTGGATAAACTAGTGACTAATTCGAGATGAATTGCCTTGGTGCACATGCAGATAAATAGGCAAATATAGGACTTAAATTTTATATTTTTCGTTTATGTTCACATTTCGTTTGAATAGGGCCTGCATAATCAAGGCCAACATAGGGGAAGGGTCGACAAGGGTTGACTCTGGCACTGGGTAAGTCACCCATGATTTGCTGAATGGGGGTTGGTTGGATTTTGGCGCAAGTGACACATTGTCGAAGCTGCTTTTTCACAGTGGATCTCCCATCAGGAATCCAGTAAGACTGGCGAATTAGGCTTAACAGTAGTTCGACACCTCCATGCAGACTATACACATGAAAATGTCTCATTATAAGAGAGGTAAAAGGGTGATTTTTAGGCAACAATAACTGATGCCTAGTGTCATAGGGGAGGGTTTTGGCTTTGTCAATTCTACCTCCCACTCTCAATAGGTTTTCGGAATCAATAAAAACATTGAGAGGTTTTAACTTACTGTTGTTTGCAACGAGTTTGCCGCGCTGCAAAAGGGCGATTTCTGAAGCAAAGGACCTTTGTTGGACAAATTTAATCACAATTTTTTTAGCCTCTGAAATTTCTTGTACTGAGACTGGTCCCTTCAACTTTGTAGGATTTCGACTATTATCGATAAACCGCTTCATAAATGCAATTACACGAAAAAGTTTTGTACTGGAGGAAAATTTTGAAACCAAGTCGTCTATCATGGAGTCATTCATTGGGTTTGACTCTATTAGACCTGGAGTTTTCACAACTGTACATTTGACTGAGGTCGACATTTCTGAATCGTGCTCTGAGACCTGGATAGGGTACAGACCACCACTCAGGTACAGACCACCACAAGTCAAAGGTTTGTAATTTGTTTGGTAACAGCCCACGAGTTGCACAGTCCGCTGGGTTGTGTTTGCTTGGTAAATGATGCCATGTGGTTGGGTCTGTCAGAGCCTTTATTTTGTTGACTCGCTGTAGGACGTATGTGTTGCCCTTTAGGGTGGATTTAAAACCCAACTACGGGCGATTGTGGAGTCTGTCCATAGAAGAATTTCCTCCACCTGAGAATCTAGTGAGTTCTCGACGACTGACAAAAGTTCCGATAACAAAACAGCCGCGCATAGCTCCAACCTAGGCAAGGTAATGGATTTTAAAGGAGCTACACGGGTTTTAGCTGCAATCAATTTTAAAGTTGAGTTCTGTCTGGAACGTATATAAATTACGGCAGCATATGCCTTTGTTGACGCATCACAAAATCCCTGTATCTGGTAAATCGATTCGGATTTCAAATCTAAAAATCTGGGTACTGACATGGCCTTAAAGGAGGCAATTTTTTCATAAAATTCGTTCTACCTGTTTTGAATGTCTGGTGGTAAAGGATCATCCCAACCAAGTTTTTGCTTCCAAACATCTTGTAAGAGCAATTTTAAAAGGATAGTGGCAGGGGATAACAGACCCAAAGGGTCGAAGATGCGTGCAATTACGGACAATAATTGTCTTTTTGTGGCGACGCTTTCTTCGGTATTAACCCCAACCTGTAGGGTATCCAATACTAAATTCCAGTTTAATCCCAAAATACGTTGGGATTGATCGGGGTTTAAGGATAATTCCTGATTTGTTGATTTTAAAGTTTCTGGGACCTGAACTAGAGCTTCCACACAATTTGAAGCCCATTTTCGCAGCTTGAAGCCTCCAGCATTGAATAAAGCCTGAAGGTCTGTGACCAAAGCTTGAGCGGCTTCGATTGTTTCAGCCCCCCCCCTCCAAGAAAATCGTTCATATACAGGTTGTTAAGGGCAGCCTGCACAGCTACGGGAAAATTGGTTTCCTCGTCTGTCAGTAATTGTTGTATAGTACGCAGGGCTAAAAATGATGCACAGGCTGTGCCATAAGTAACAGTGTTCAATTTATACACTCGGAGTGGATCTGACACATTGGCCCTCCAAAATATTCTTTGGAAGTCTGTATCAGGCTCTGCGACTAGAATTTGCCTAAACATTTTCTCGATATCACTCAAGAGGGCGACTTTATTTAATCTGAATCTAATCAAATTGCTAAATATACTGGACTGAAGTTTTGGCCCTTTTTGCAAATTGGAGTTCAGGGATTTGCCATTTGTAGTTAAGGCCGACGCATTGAACACTACTCGTAGTTTGGTAGTGCTACTATTTTCATTTATAACTCCATGATGGGGCATATAATAATTGGGTTTAGTGTTAAGTTCCTCAGCTCTTAGTAGAGTCATATGACCTAGCTCAGAATATTCGCTCATAAACTCACAATACTCCCTTTTGAGATTAGGGTTTTGAACAAATCGATTTTCTAGTTTTTTAAACATTTTTAGTGCACAGTTGGCACTTTCACCTAACTCTATCTCATCATGGAGGGATAATTTCACAACATAGCGACCTTCGGGGTTGCGCTTGGTGGAAGTTTTGTACAGTTCCTCTGCCGGATCGGCGTTGTCATTACCACCCTTAGAAGATATTATGGGATCACTGTTGAAAAATTCGTTTAAATTCAAACACTGAACAGAGGACCTATAATTAGATTCTGGCTCCATTCCATCCCTTGAGAGGGGGGCCACTGAGTAAGTACCCAAGTGAACTGGGAATGGCAGATGGTTCTCCTGGCCTTCCAAGTACTGGTTTGCCACAAATTAGTGACGCAAAAATATCTGCGCCTAATAGCACATCGATTGGTTGTGGCTTGAAGAAATTCATATCGGCTAACTGAAGATTTCTTGTATGTGGCCAAGACGTCGTTCTCACCCGGAAATTTGGCAGAGGGGTAGTAACACTATTTACTACTAGCGCTTTCAAGTTCCTATACTCGTTAGCGAAATATGGCGAAAATGAGAATTCCGTAAAATTTAAAACAGTTTCTGCGGAAAGACCGTTTATGCCTTCAAGTCGATGAGAAGTGCCAAACAAAGGCAAATTTAGCTTCTCAACGCACTCCTTTGTTATGAGACTATTTTGTGAGGCACTATCAACTAACGCCCGACATTGAATAATTTTACCGTTAGGTGACCTAACTTTTATAAGGGCAGTAGACAATAACACCTTTTGGTTATTAAAATTTGCATTAGATTGTGAACTATTGGCCACCGACGTAGTAACAAGGCCAACTCCCTGATCTGCAGAATTCTGTGTATAAATGTGCAGAAGAGTGTGATGTGAACCTGCACATACCTTACATTTAATATTAATTCTACATTGTCGCACTTGATGATTAGTTCGCAAACAATTTTCACACAATCCTTTTGATTTAACTAAGTCCCATCGCTCCTGAACACTAATTCGATTGAATTTGGGACATTTAAACAATTGATATACTTGAGAACAGGCGACGCATTTATTTTCTTTGACTATTACTGAATTATTGACACAAGCTTTTTTTACACTACTACCTTCTACTGGCTTCTTAAACATTCCTGGTTTATTTTCAAGCTTTGTTTGACTCGACGCCTCTCTTTCAATGAATGTACGAAACGAATTTAAATCGGGAATAGTTTGCGTATTCTCTAGACTGAGTTCCCACCTATGCCTAACGGATGAATCCAATTTTGAAATCATGATATTTATAAGAATAAGATCGCTAAGAGGATTAGATTCCAATCCGAGGGTCGATAAATTTCGCACCGCTTCGTTACAAGTATCTATTAAATTGAAAAACGATTTAGGATCATCCGCTTTGTTTACCTTTACTAAAAGATTTTATTTATTTGAGTTATAGCTAATTGGCGTTTATTTTCATAGCGCTGAGTAAGGATTTCCCAACAGTGTTTAAATTTTTCCAATTGCAAAGCAAATCCACGAATAAGTTTTGATGCACTACCTCTTACACACAATTGGAGGTATTGTAGCTTTTCAACCTCACTAAGGCTGTCATTATACAGAATAGATGATTTAAAAAATTTTTTAAATGACAACCAAGATTCATTATCCCCGTAAAAATAAGGAATTTCAAGTTTGGGAAGACTAATATGCGAATTAACAGTAGTCCCTGGTTTGGTACGTGCATCATTATTTACATTTGGAGTATTTGATGTATTTTGGAGTATTTACTCTCTAACACTACAGATAATTCTAACAGAATGTCCCTATTCTTTAACACTTCTTCAAAGTTTTCATCGTTTTCCTCTTCGGAAAAATTTGTAACTATTTCCTCGAATTTTACCTCCAGTACATTTACCTTATCCTTTAGGATCTTTAATCTGGCTTGATCGCCTTTATCACAAATATTGACTTTCGATTTTATAAACTCTATCTCTTTAATCACATTTTCAAATTTTATTACTTCATTAGATTTTGGGAACAACGCACTCTGTTCCGCGTCATTTGCCCTGGTTTTACCTTTTCTACCCATTCTTTGAGCAAACTACTTACAAATAATTAAATCTAAATATGAATTAATCGATCGAATTAAATTATTATTCTGCAGATCAGGAAGTAAAACAAAACAAAAAATATAAGAACGAATGAAAAGAAACACATATAGAATAGATATATATATATTTTCTTTTTTACTGAAATAAATAAACTAATAAATTATTGAATGCAATTTTTTCCTTCTCATACACTTATTCGTTCAACAACTATTTAATATGAAAGTTTATTTCTTACATTCCCAAACCGCAATTGTTCCGGTTTGAAACACAAAGTATTCTGAAATACGTTTTCTCTCAAACCGAAACTTTTGAAACCCAAACTACTTGAATTACGTTTTCTATCAAAACAATTTAACTTCGTATTAATGATTTATTTTAACAAATTAACTTTAATTTCCTTTAAAGTTCTTATACAGAGAATTTATATTACGTAAACAAAAGAATTTTTTCAATTTTCACAAATAATATATATATATATATATATATATATATATATATATATATATATATATTTAATTTAACGAATTACGATTAATTATCTAATTAATAGATAATTGGGATAATTGGGCTCCGTGTATCGACGGATCACTGTGGCTTTGAAGCCAAAAGAAGAATATTCGACTAAATTTCATTTTTATGAATTTCGATTTAGTTTATATTAAATCTAGAATCTCGGATATTCAGAATTTCTTACCAATTTAATTTTGATTCAAATTCTGCAACTTTTACCCAATTATAAATCAAAATAATATGTATTCGGATAAATGAGAATAAGTTTAAATCTACTTACCCTCTCTGCCAGCATCCCGAAGATAAAACGACTAAGCCACTCAAATCATTAGAATATAATTCCATATTTGAAGAATATCTTTATTTGAATTGAAGACTTATTTACGATTTATGATTATAATTTTAAGTATGATAAATTGATTTAAGATTATTTGATTTTAATTGTTCTAGTTTATAGTTCAAAGGTACCTTGTACCTCTTCCGAATTCGAATGAATGACTGACTAATCTGCTCAGCGCCGTCGCTAATGAGTTCAGTTGTGCGCATCATTTCCTCTCCTCCCCTCCTCCCCGACAAATTATTAATTTTAATAGCGATGTTAATATGTGAAATATATATATATATACTGGGTGTCTTATAAGTATGCAGACATTTTAAAAATTTACAAAAAAAAAAAAAAAAAAAAAAAAGAAAGAATTGGTGGAATTGAACGCGGCTTGCAAAACGTTATTCTCGTGAAGTTCTTTCATTTCTACAAACAAACAAACAGAAAACAAAAGTTTAAATTTTCGTCGTTAGAGAGCGCTGCATGGGTATGTAACGAAAAATATGCAAATCTGAGTGTTATAAATTACACTGCTTTATAATTAAAAGAGTTTATGTCGTATTTTGCCTCCTACTTGCGCATACATGAAGTTTTAATTGCGATGCTGAGTTGGTGGATAAAGCGTTATTAGCGAAAATGTTTTTCCTCAGGTAAGAACTGCAGCTGAAACTGCAAGTACCGTTGTTGGAACTTGTTTCAAAAAAGCAATTTATGGTGATGATGGACACTTAGAAAAAGATTAATGTGTTTCGAAACAATTAAATGCAAATCAATATAGTTTTTCATGTAAATGCGTTAGTTGAAGATTCAGGAACTGATTTAGACCGGGGCACACATTATTTACACTCACACCATTATTTTTTAAGCAATGCTTTTCTTTTAGAATAAACAAAAAATTATCATTAAAAAATTTTTTAAAAGAATTCTGGTGTCTAATAACCATGAGTAAATTCGAATGTTTTACACCGTTCATATTTTATAAAAATAATTTGCTAGTGAAAACGTGGAATTCCTATGATATGCAGTAAAAAATAATTGTACAAATATTCCGGTGAGAGAGTGCCCCGGCCTAAATCAGGCTCTGTGAAGACGTACAGAGCTCTCTATCGATGGAAATTTTAACTATCTTTTTTTTTTTTTTTTTTTTTTTTTCTTTACCAAATAAAAGTCCCTTTCTCGAGAATAATTTTTTCGCAAACTGCATTTAATGTTACCATTTCCTTCAAAATTTATGAATTTTTGAAATGTCTACAAACTTATGCGACACCTGTTATATATACATACATATATATATATATATATATATTTGCCGTGTCCATGACATAGTCGAATTAGATTAAACCGTGGATCTTTATAACTGCATCTGCTATTTGTTGGATGTTGTCGTCATATAGGTCTATCAGAGACGGCAATACTCCAATTTCTCTCAAGTTCGCACTTATTGCCGGACACTCAAAGATATGGCAAGGTGTAAGCTGTGTATCTGGGCAATTGTTACAGTTTCTATACACCCTTCCACCCTCTTTATTAATTTTCATGCGTCTGTGATGACCGGTTCTTAGCCTTATTATAGTTTTTGTTATTAATCGATCTGCATTTATTTCACAAAGCTGGTGTTTCGTTTGAATTGTTTTTTCTCTAAGTTTAGATTTAGTTATTGCATTTGCATCTTGAAGAAAGACACTGTTGCTGTTATTGTTGAGATTTCTGGACTCCTTGGCTAGTTTATCAGCATTTTCGTTGCCTGCTATTTCAACGTGTGCAGGTATCCACTGAAGTGTACAGGTTTTATTTATAGCTTGAAGATCTAGCTTGAAGTCCTGAGATGATTTCATGGGTGATAGAAGAGTGCCCCTTTGAAATGGCATGAAGGGCGGCCTTCGAGTTTACATATGTATATGCATTATAAATAGGATTTATTTTCCAAAGATGTGCATTTCCTAAAATCTATTTAGGAATATCATATGATATGAATGTTAGTGGTTTCACATAAGCATGCGAGTGTTCCAAGTTTTGATGAAAATCAGGTGTGGGAATTGAAGTTGTTACTTCAAAAGTGGCTCTAACGATTTCCTTCAAATTTACTGCATAAATCCTTTTAGCTGTTCTTCCGCATATATTGCTTGGTTACAACAGAAAAACTGACTGTCGATCTGACTAGGTAGATCATTTTAGATGTCAGAAATCGAATTTTAAGGTGCCTATTATGCTAAGTCAATTTTATGTCTTCTGACCACCATACCTCTAAAAAGAATATGATATGAGTAATAATTGGGAATGGAAGTCATGTGGTCAAAACCATTGATGTTATAAATGGAAATAACACAGAGTCAAGGGAATAAGAAATGTATTCAAATCTAAAAGAAATCTGGTGTGAAATAACCACACGACTTCCATTACCCACTATTAAATGTATTGTATACATTTTTTAAAGATAATGTGATAAGAAGACATAAAATTGATCTAACGAAGTAAAACCTACAATTTTTTCTGTAAGAGAAACTTGATACACGTTTAAAGACATATAAAACAAAGTTTACATAACGAGTTAAAAAATAAGAGAAAAAAAATGGTAGAGTTACTTTTTGAAACACCAATTTCCGAGATATAAAACTGACCCACCTAAGCAGGATGACTGTTAATTTTCTTGTAAAAACCATTAATATATAAGAAAGGATGTATAAAATGGATTTATATAACAATTTTCAAGAAAATCGTTAGAGCCGTTTTTGAGATACCAACTTTCCTCAAAACTTGGCATACTCTGTTATTGATCGCAAAACGATAATTACATACAAAATAATATTTAAAAGGGAGTTAATATGGCGAGTTTGAAAAAAGTCTGTGCCGCTGTTTTTAAAGAAACGCACTTACATGATCTGAAATTGAGCTATTTATACAGGACGCCTATCATATTTCCTGAACTAACCAGCTATGTCATTCGAAAGGACTTCTAATAAAGTGCTTATATTGCAACTTTGAAGAAAATCGTTAGAGCCGTTTTTAAGATACGAATTTACAGTTCCATTTTCGGTTTCAGTTGTCCCACTTCCGGTTTTCGAATTTTCACCAAAATTTCCACCACGGAAAATTCATGTGTACACCAGCTGTCTCAATTCTAAAGTTTCGTAGTTCTATCTTTATTAGTTTCGGAGATATTATAGCTAGAAGATTCCCCACATACATACACACACACACACACAATGACCAACTGCCTAAAACTACTTTTTTGGACTCAAGAGATCTAAAACTGTGTAAATTAGGTGAAAACTCGATATCGAATTTTTGGACCGAATGCAATACTTCCATTACCTACGGCACTCGGGAAATGGAAGTAAAAAGCAAAATCTGTCTGACGTTATATTATGAGCAATTTATTTACTCCTTCTGCTGCAGTTATCTGAGCCTTGTTTTGATAAAATGAGTGAAAAAACTGGTTTTGAATAAAATATATTTACAACATTGAAAGCAACATCATAAATTACAAAAGTTAAAAATGTGAAATATTTATTTTTCTATATGTAACACATTTCAAACGTTTTTTAGCATTTTTTTTTCTTTTAAGAAAATGTTTAGTTAATTATTAATTATTAATATCTTATATTATAAAAACATGCATTAAATGTTTTCTTAAAATAAATTCGAGCGAGAAAATTCAAATTGATATCCATCTGTTTTTTTCTTTTGTTAGAATGTATTATAATCTTAATAATAAAAATGCTCAAACGCGACTAGACATTTTATGCAATAGTACCAAGAAAATAATATGAAATGTTACAGTTTAAAAATGTATAGATATAGTTGCATTAAAAATAGTCGTTTCTTGGAAAAAGTAGAGATATTTATCTTTTTTAAAAATTGCATTCGAACAGAATTGAAATTTCTTGTTTACATTAAAAATACAGATCTACCTAAATTCTATATTTAGAAAACTGCCTCAGTCTGTTAAAAGAAATCATTTACCACAAAATAGTTTATCCCGTGAAAATTGTAGAACAACAGTTTCAAATTGAATACTTTTTTTTAATACTTCTAAAATAAGAATTTAGTACGCATGAAATAAACTTTGGATATTCTAACTTGAAGTTTTTTATGTTATAAGCTGAATTCGCACAAAGGATAATTTCAATCTCACTTGGTGCTAAATATAATATATTTAAGACAGCATAGAATTGTTATTGAAGCAGGATTCGAAGCACTACTGTTTTGAATACTGCTATTTTTATAAAACAATCTTCGTAGTGTTTAAAAAAAAAAAAAAAAAAAAAAAAAACTGCGATCAGAGCGGCCAGATTAGGGGAATTTTTATTCAATATCTACCACTAAATTATAATTATAACGATCGGCTAGTCATATCGAAGACATACAGAAAAATAAATTTTCGACATGGTTAGGCAACCGTTATAGTTAAAATTAAGTGGTGGATGTTAAATAAAAAATTTCCTTACTTTATCAGCACTATCTACGATCGATTACTAAATATTTGTATTAAAAAAAGCGTTATTTATAATAAAGAGTGCGCTGAACACTGCCGACGCCTTATGATGCTTCATTTTGAAAGTAAACAATAAGTTTAGTAATAAAATTATATCTGTAGAGAGACATTTAAAGTTTTATTATTTATTTATTTATTTATTTATTGTGTAAGTATAATACAAAAGAGTTTTTTACAAGAAACTGAATTACAATTTAATTAAATTATACAGGTTATTTTACAAATAATGAACCTTTTCCAAATTAAATTTTAAGCAGTCACATGAATTTTTACTTTCTCTTACCCATATGTATGGTAGAGAAAGTATTGTTTTTGCGTCAAATTTCTGAAATTGAATTTCTGCGATATTTACACGTTTCGAGGTCTCCTGAATAAGAATATCATATTTTTAGCGGTTGGTCTGTGTGTGTGTCTATTATCAGCATATCGCAAGAAAAAAAAAAAAAAAAACAGAAAATTAAAACTTAATATTCTAAACGTGTAAAGACGCTACACTAAATATTTCGTTGAGATAAAAAAAATGGTTCGTGTGCAGAGACATCCAAGAAAATTCAAATTCATTATGTCTATGGGAAATTTCCAGTAAGTTAAGTGTTTATCTATAGACTAACTTAAACAAAATGGAATGAATAAAATTTTTTATATACATAAAAGTATGTTTTGTGTAGATTGTGGTATGTAAATAATTCAACATTCGTTTACAGGATTGCCCAAAATATTTATATACATTGGCACTAAACTTGGAAATTACTGGAATTATAATTCATTTTGTGTTAGATGGTTTTCAAGAAGGACTAAATTTAAGTATACAGTATTGATGATACTACATATTGTTTATAGACAATATACAGGGCTACCCAAAAGTGAACTAAAGATTTTTTTTTTTATTGAATGTATTTGATAGAAGGGTTTTGCTGCATTTTACTATATCGACCAACATTGCTCAGGAAAGAAAATTAATTTTCCTTACCCATACAGTAAAGAACGTATTTTTTTAAGTTAAATTTTCAACTTTTTTTTTTTTGTATAATATCACATTTATAGATTTCATGATTACGAAAGTCCAATTTTTAGTGGTTAATTTGTATGTCTGTTATCATAAATTTAAAACAAATATCTGCAAGAAAATCAAATTCGATATTTTGAAGATCGTATTAGGTTGCCACTTAAAAAATTTATCAAGACTAGTAAATTTGAAGTCATATTAATAACAGCCTTGTTTTTTATTTTTAAAATAATTGTAGCACTATTGTTGAATGGGGGGCTGAGCGGGGCGGTAGCCCCCCTCACATAGAATTATATGTCAATTAAAACTATTCCTAAAACAATTATATATATATATTGTTGAACTTTTGGTTTGTGCTATTGATTAATTTATTTTCCTTTTTTATTTTTATTCAATTTTATTATTTTATTTTTTGTTTTGTTGCAAGATAAAGACTTGAGCTGTATATTGCTGGAATTAGCTATACAGTTTTACGAAATCTTGCATGCGCTGATAGAAATGCAAGTTTGTTGATGAGTACATTTCTATTTTTCAGCATTTGAAACTCCAATTTTCAACTCATGAATTCCATTTTTTAATTTTTCCTTTTTAACGGAACTCTATGGTGATTTTATCCTTTCTTTTTTCTCTCAAATGTTGACTGTTACTAATAATTCATAGTTTTTGCAATTCTTTCATCGTTAGGCTGATATGTTTTGTTAGTGTCATTTCTCTTCTGCGTAAGTACTTTAACTTGTTTTTACTAATCATTGTAACTCAAATTAATTTAATACCGGGAATATTTTAATCGAAATAAATCTCATTTAAAACTTATTTATGTTGGTATCTTCTTGTATCTTTTGTCTGCTGAGTGTTACAATGGTACTAAATAATTCATATTATATATTTAAATATATTAAGTATATTGAATTTTATTATCGTACGTTATTGATCTCAAGACTTATGGAATCTCTATTTATAGTATTGAAATACGTGGTGAAAGAAAGTCGTGTGAGTGGCACAACAGATTATTATTAGTTATGAATTACGTAAAATGTAAGTTTTTAAAGCATATTCTTTAACATTAAATGTTATTAGAAGTGTTTTATGACAGCAGGGATGGAACACGGGCGCAGAATTCATACCACTATCAATGTAAGAAAATTTTCTACTTCTTTAATCAACGATATTACAGGTAGAGAAATTTCTTAAACAGATTCCGGTATGAATTCTGCGCCCGTGTTCCATCCCTGTGACAGTTTACGAATAAAATATATAAATATAAATGGAATGGAAATTAAAGGTTTATCACATATTCATGAAAAGTTTTTCATGAAGAAATTAATTTTTTAACATTGACTTATCAACACGCTATTAGTGAAAAGTCACGTCCTAATGTTAATTAAAGTTTTACTTTAATGAAAAATATTTTGAAAAGGTAGGGATTGAAATATTTACAAAAAAAAAAAAAAAAAAAAAAAAAATGGGGGTCTGATAAAGAAAAGATAACTAAACTTCATAAAATGGAAAAAATACGCAGAAATTAACATGAATGCTGCAAAAAGAGCAGCGGCATTGCAAAATAAATCAATGATAACTTCTTGTTGTTATGCTGCAATCGTGCCTATTTGTTCAGATAGAAATTTCTTTAAATTATTATTTTTCTTTTTATTATTATTATCGGATAAGGTATTAGTTTGAAGGCTACCACAGGTGACTTCTTTTTTCATTCTTTCCGTACCACTATTTCCAAAAAATAAATTTTATAATATATTTTCGCAAGTGAACCTGTAGTTTGCCTGTATAAGTTTCTTAATTTTTGGGATTTGTGGCTTATTCCTTGAAAACCACCGTAAAAATGTACTGATATCAAAATATTCACTAACTGAAAAAAAAAAGTCTCTATGTAATGCGCATTTAATTTATTATTGCTATTCAAGTTTTACTGCTTATATGTATATTTATTTTTTAAAGTGTATATTTGCAATTCAACGAAAAATATTAGGTATTAATCTAGCTGTTATAGTTAGACCATATGAATATGCTAAGTTCCTAGGTCTGGTGGTTAAGTGTCCTCCGTATGGGGGGGGGGTCGTTTTTCGATGGAATCTTAGCCCACATTTACACAAGTTTCGGAGAAGACCCGGATGGATAGGATTCCAAGCGCGACCTGATATCAAACACGGCACTTCGAGACTACCAGCTACGAAAGAAGAACCTCACAACCTCTAAGGATCAAAAGAAAAAAATAAATGTTTTCTGTAGCGAAATAAAATAACCAACCACTCTTTTTAATAGAAAATTCTGCACACTTATTTAAATCTTAATACGTTATGTTTACATTGAAAAACATTTTGAATATGTTTAATGAAATCCTTTATGAAAGAATTATAATGAGAATTAAAATACAGATTGATTATTTATTCAGCTATGGTTTGATTGAATAAAAGTTAGTTAAGAAGAATAACAGGAAATTAGCATGCTTAGCTTTTTTCAAGCATATGTCTATTTCTGTTTGGTTTCAGGATGTGTTCGGAGAGTCTGGAAAACATAATTCATCGTTTGTTGCATTCTATTTTAACTGACATTTATATTTAACGCCTAAAAGCAGGAAATGTTCCACCCTTTAAAAATATTACGGAGTTAATTTTAACGCTTGTCTTAAAGCAAACATTGGATTAAAATTAATGGATAATGGAAGAAACCGACTTTAAGCACTAAAATTTTTATTTATGGGATCAAATGATATTTTACTTATTTTTATTTTTTTAAATACCGATTGATGTAGTAATCTGCTCTTTTGTTTAATACTAGCAGGTGTTGTCCGCTTCGCTGGTGACTATATTTAAATTAATTCTTAAAATTACATTTAATTTATTAATATAAAAATCTCATAAAATAATTATATATATATAAAAAAAAAAAAATAGTTGAAATCCATAAAAAAAATATCTGCCCCCCCCCCTGCCCCCAGACACACACACATCAAAGAGGAGGGAATTTACAGGATTTCCTTATAGTGTGTGTTGAGCACACATAGTCACAACCAACATATAAAAAAAATCACATACCTGAGATAACTTAGAGCACAGTTACTATTGGAAATATGTTTTTTACCTCCACTCAAAGGGGGGGGGGGGGTGTAAACGGGATATTTCACAAAATCAGTTTATAGTACATGTAAACTTAGTTCACCTACATAACAAAAGACTGCTTTCCTGAGATAATTTTACGTGGAGTTATGCTTGGAAACGTGCTTTTTGTAACCCCCCCCCCTCCTCTAAAGTGCAAAGGGGGAAATTTTATAAAATTCCTTTATAGAGTCCTCTTGGAGGCGGAACTTTTAAAATTCCAGAAATTAATTTTTAGGTATTTGTGTTAGCTATATTTTAAAGCAAAAAATTTGTTCTATAATCTGACCCAGTTTCGAGTCAATAGCTTCAGTAGATTTTGCTGTGCGATGATGAATCAGTGAGTCAATGAGTGAGTGGAAGTGTTCTTTTATTTATATAGATTTTATATAAATTAAGTTTCATAACATATTGTAATGCTATATTTAGAGCGGAATTGCTATCATTTCGTGGTCGACTGGGTAAATAATTGCTTGATAGTAAGTAATGTATAGTCTATATAGTGTTGTTTAACATTATCATGATTCAAATATGAAAAAGATACTTCGATTTTTTTATATTGTCCGTTTCGAAACAGTATTTCATGAAAATCCTAAGTTAAACTTCTAGGATAAAGCGTTAATCGTCTCAAGCAATAGTGACAAGGAGTGAAAATATTGCGGTTGAAAAAGACGCTGCCGAGGACTGCGAGAAATCGAAGCAATTTTTGAATGATTTCAATGGATTTTGTTTTTTAGTTTCTATTCATAAAGTGAAAATTGTGATGCTTTTTTCTATTTTTTTTTCTTTTTTATTCATATTAATATATAGTGACTAGCGATGCGGGCAAAGCCTGCTAGTTCTTGAATAAAAATGTTTCTTAATTTGGCCGTACGGAACACGCACTCTTTTTAAAAGTTATCCAATGCATTTCTTTTAGACATATATGCAATACATTAAATTATATTTAGTTATTTTTATTTTATTACATTTTAATTAAATTAAATAGCGGAAATCTGCCCTTCCAACATTTTAATATTTTTGTATTTATTGTAGTATTATTAATACCAGACATTTTTCTGCACCAGTCTTTTGGAGAGTTTTTTTATTTAACATGCAATTACAATTAAATAAAAGTGTGGAAAAAAAAAAAAAAAAAAAAAGGTTGATTGAAACAAGGCTGCGAAATAATTTTAAAATGTTAGAAAGTCTTCTGAAACGATGCTTTGATTTTGAGGTAATTGAATCTAATTAACTAATTTCATAGTAAAATGATAGTAATAATAATAACTCAAACATTATAAATTTTCTGTAGTAATTTTGCTGTACATAACATGCATCTACATATATACATTTTCATCTATAGAAAAAAGCTTCGTATAATACCATTTTTTCTGTTATTTATAACAAACGATACAAACATTCTTTCACTCTTCTGTATAGAATTCATTGTCCAATCAGATTAGTGGCCATCATACACATTATTTTAGGATTGCGGAGATGGCGGGAAAAAATTTCTACGACCTATTATTCTCACACTAAACTTATTTATATTTGTCATTACAAATAAATCAGATAGGTAATTACATAACTAAGCAATACTTTATAAAAGCAATTCTTACAGAGGCATAAAGAAAACTGAATTCTTATCACACATAAATACATCTTTCACATAGTACTAAAAAAATAAATGATCTCCCAAAACGACAATCTAGATTGCGAAAAAATACAATTATTTTATGTGTGTTTATTACATTTTCAGTCATTCAGGTTTATATATATATATATATATATATATCTCATGAAAATGGAAAGCTGTTTTCTTATGACACTTTATTATTTTTTACCTATAAATATACGTAATTAATTAACATTCCCTCTATATCTAATTCTATATGTAGTCCATACATCGAAATAATTTTGAATGATTGTTACAAATATTGCATGATGGAGTTTAATACAAGATTGGAAATTTGTTTTAAATGTAAGTCTTGATACAAAGTCTGTTATTATAAGTAAACGAGAATTTTATTCAATATAGAAAAGGTAAAAAATAACTGATAGAAAACAATTATTAATATTCAATCATCAACTACTGAATGTGAAAATTAAATTAACATATTTTATAGACATAAACATATATATATATTTGCTTGTTAAAAAGTACCAAAAAGTCTTATTAATAAAATTGGAATGAGGTCTATCTTTACCTCTGTCAGTTGTATAATTGCCATCATGTTAATTAGTATTCCGTAGTATTGTTAGCCCAGACTTCTTTTTCCAACCAGTTTCTTTTTAGAGTATTTTTCTTCTTATTTAATGGTAATTACAGTTGGAGAATATTACTTTACAAATTTACTGATGTAAAAAAAAAAAAAAAAAGAACTAGTAACACTACGGAATATTAACACTTTCTCAACTGCATGCTTTTCACTTTTTGTCAGTAAGGTCCGCCAGTAGGCGTTATTCCCTTAAGTTAGAATATTTCAGAACAAAATTTTCAGTATTTACATTTATACTAGAAATGGATATATATTATAATCATATTCTTTCTAATCAAAGTATTTGTATTCATATTATATTTCACTGTAAATATATGAATATTGCGTATATACTTAAGAAAGAAACAACATACAAATCACGAAAGAAACGTCCACTGGTGGAGTTACAGATTTTCAAATGACGTGAATCTACGTCAGCGGTCGCGAAAGTGTTAATTAGGATATTGGCAAGTATGCAGTTGTCTTTAGAAAAATCTACAACACTTATAGACGTAAAATTCGACACATACGTTAGTCTGTAATGTCTCCGAGTGCCCATCGAAGCCGAATATTCTTTCATTACATCAGTATCCATAAATGCTAATCAAAACTCAATTTCTTTGTGATATTTGGATATAATTTCAGAAAATTATTAAACAATTCCTTCTAGTAGAAAATGTGTATATAAGTATCTGAATTCTCATCAACTATCTGAAACATCATTTTCATTATTTTCATTACAGTCATTATATACATATACAGGGTGATTAAAAAAAAAACGTGGACAAAATGAAACGGTAGATCAGTCATACAACAAGGATCAAAAATCGCATAGGAACAGAGGGTCGCAACTGCGATCCGGAGCCGCTACAGGGCGTCTAAAATAATACATAACACAAAGAGAAGAAACAAAACCATTACAGATCATTTTATTGATAATTTACTCACTCACATGCGACTAATGCAAGCCAAGTGTTGAGCCTACAGGAGAAGCTCAAAGTTTTTGCCAGATGCATCGAGACACGCCTGGCATCTACGTTGCATAGAACGCCACACCTTCTCAAATATACCAGGTGTATCTCGACTCGAACACATCCTGCTGCCACAACGATTCTTCCTACCAAATCTTCGGGCGTTGCAACAGGTGTTTCATACACAAGTCATTTTAAAAATCCCCATAAGAAAAAATCCAAGGGAGTTAGGTCTGGTGATCGTGGTGGCCATGCGATTGGTCCACCGCGACCAATCCAGCCGCCAGGAAAAGTAGCCTGCAGATGTGCTCTGACGTCTGTGCTGAATTGTGCAGGAGCTCCGTCGTGTTGAAATCGAATGCGTTGACGAATAGGCATCGGAACATCATTCAGCATTTCTGGCAGAACCTCTTGCAAGAATGTCAGATAAATGGGACCGTTAAAACTTTCTGGGAGAATGTACGGACCAAGTAAACAGTCTCCTACAATGCCAGCCCACACGTTAATGGAAAATTTTCGTTGTGCGCCGTGAGGACATGTAGCATGCAGATTTTCATCCGTCCACGTATGCAGGTTGTAAAAGTTCATCACACCCTCTAATGAGAACGCAGCCTCATCCGTGAAGAGAACACTTGCTGCGAAATTTCGATCTGCAGCACTTTCTTGCAAAAAAAAAAAAAAAAAAAACACCGCGCAAAATCCATATAATTGTTGTAGTCTCCCGGTTCCAGTGCCTAGGCACGTTGTAAATGATAAGGACGTAGTCCTTCGTCGTCTACAATGCGCCAGATGGTAACTTGGGGGACATGAGTCTTTCGGGATGCATCTCGTGTACTCGTTAAAGGATTACGCTGGAGTTCTTGGACAACTCTTTCCTCAGCATCAACTGTCCGAGTTATTCGTTGGCTTGTGCACGTCGAACAAGCCGGTTTCACACAATCGTCGATGCTGAGTGGCAAACAATGAGCGGCTAGGCATCTTTCTACCAGGATATTTCTCACGATACATTCGCAAGGCTTCTCGTCCATTGCAGTTGGCCATGCCGTAAATTAAATGCATGTCAGCCACTTCGCGGTGCGTGTAACTAGCCATGTTACGCCCAACGTATCCATCTCCAATGAAGACAATCTCCGTTTGCTCAGCTCTTGTTTGTATCGCAACGCTCTCTCGTGGCTCTAGCGCCCTCTTCAGGCGTTTGCGACCCTCTGTTCCTATGAGATTTTTGATCCTCTTTGTATAACTGATCTGCCATGTCATTTTGTCCAAGTTTTTTTGAATCACCCTGTATATATATATATATATATATATATATATATATATATATATTTATTTATTTATTTATTTATTCATAAAGTTTACTTTTTTCTTTACAGAGTAACTGAAAGCGGTCGTTTCTGTGTTATGGAGAAACTGAAGTGTCCTCAAGTGTGCTGCTATCTTATAAATACATGAAGAAACTGCTACATTGAAATTATTAAATAATGGTATATTAAGAAGCAAAGTTATTTTCTTTTTCTTCTGAAAATCAAGGACTATTCTTGAAACAGTCGAATGATCTAAGTTCTGCATGACAAAGGACATTTTCAAAGTCCTAAATGAAATAAGAAATTTATATTCAAGTTTTAAACTTTTTTCTAAAAATGTATTTTTATTTCAAGAACGAATATATCTTTATTTAAAAACATATAATTTCCGCCTGAAATAAATACTTAATTTTTTTTTTTTTTCCTATAATTTGAAAAAAAAAAAAAAAAAAAAAAGAATATTTTACAGAAATTCAATTTACAGAAAATCATCAAGGATGAATTATAAAAAGAATTAAATAATTATTTATGCATTTTGTATGTACAAATAAAAATAAAAATAGGCATAAATATGCACTGGCTTTCTTCTTATGCTAAAGAATTCTTTATAAAAAGAGTTGCTGAATAACAATATTGAACTGTCTTCACAGAAATAAAGAAAAATATTTATTCGTAAAAATGAAGCAAATATATTTACAAGTCAAAGAAAAACTTCGTGTAATCAGGAATTATTTTACAAGAATAGCATATATAATTCAAAGTGATCATCGGTAAATTTATCTTAACCAATCTATATATATAAGAATGATATTAAATATTTATTTGTACAAATATAAATTTATATTTCCTTATCGGATTTTGTTATAAAACATACTTGCAAAAATAAGCCAATTTAAATAAACTAACAGGTGCATTATTTTATATTTCTTAAAAAGAAAAAAAAAAGAGAATTAAAATGATAATGAACTTGTAACACATTAAATGTCGATAAACTTATGACTTCTTCTTCGAAAATTCAATTACGATACTTAAACGATAAAAAATATTAATGAAGAAATAACCAACTCCTGTAATTTTTACGATAGAGAATTTTGAACTTGTTTTTTAATTCTCTCACAATTCCTGTTTCTACTATTGACACAATAAAAAATATGAAGTTTAAAATTACTCAAAATGTCCCATTTAAAAAATCGAAATGAAAAATCTACATTTCATTTAAATTATATATTCTTGCAATCAATATTTGTATTATAAAGCACAATGGAAACTAGTACGCTGGATCTTGTTACCAGCTTATATGAGTTTGCGGACAGCCAAAATTCCACCAATACTTCTGGCTGTACAAATGAGTACTGCGTCTCAGACGAAGATTATCTTGCAATGATAGAAGAGTACATATATCCATCAACTTACGAATGGTTACTCATCTCGCTGCACATAACTGTTTTCATAGTAGGACTCATAGGTAATGCCTTGGTGTGTGTGTCGGTGTATCACAACCATACCATGAGGACAGTCACCAACTATTTTATTGTAAATCTTGCTGTAGCCGACTTCTTGGTTATTTTAATATGTCTGCCTCCAACGGTGCTATGGGATGTGACGAAAACTTGGTTTTTCGGCAGCGTTACTTGTAAACTTGTATTGTATTTACAGGTAAGAATATTACATTTTCTTCAAAGTAAGTTATAATGTTTTGTATAATTGTTTATAATAGTTTTATAATAAGAAATAATAATAAACAAGGACGTAGAGTATTTCCTCTAGTTCAATGACATAATGGCACACCACTTTTTAATAATTAGATCAGTGATTTTTTAAAACTTGAATACCAAATTGTCATCATTTAACAACGAAAAAAAAAAAAAAAAAAAAAAAAAAAAAAAATTCTCTAATGAACATTAATTTGTCAGGCCAAGACACTCTGCAAACAGACTGAAGGTCGGTTTTGTTGTTAATGTTGTAAAGGTCAGTTGTCTGCCCTATGCGCCTGGGCCTAAGTAAGGAGGGGATGCCCTCCGTGGGGTCTTTCTAATGGGTCCTAGCCTGTATTCATGCATGTTTCGGATAAATTCACGGAATTCTCCGAACGACTAGGTAGACCAGCGCAACCTGGGATCGAGCCTGGTAGTTCCCGTCTACCAGCTTTGAACGTAAGGCATAAATACGGTTCCCTGTCTTTGGTGCACAAATATAAGATATAAAATTAATATAAGATATAAATTATTTGGTTAAATAATAAATTAAAAAATATATGATATATATAAGTAATTGAAAACAATTTTACGAAACGTATTAGTAAAAAAAGAATTAACCGTAGCACTATGCGTTTTTCACTGAAAGGCACAAACACACACACATAAAAAAAAAAAAAAAAAAAAAAAAAAAAGGAAAAAAACACGTGGGGAGGGGTAGGTAGGGGGGGTTAAGTAACAAAAGATTTGTTGCTAACTTATCTTTTATTTTTTCCAATCAGGTAGCGTTTTACTTATTAAATTACTTTTTTTTTGCAGTGGCGCAGTAGATTCAACAATGAAACTAGGACTATAAATTTTAATGTGACGACCGTCAATCATGAGGATATGGATAACCATTCAGTGTTGCCAGACTGGGGAATTTTTTTATTTAATATTCACCAATAAATTTGAGAAATGATATTTGATATACATAATAGATGATTAATCTTCGAAATAATTAGACAACCGTAAAAATTAATATTTAGTGATAGATATTGAATAACAAAAGTCCCCAATCTTGTAACACTGTCGCCGTAAAACATGCGCATTGGAAATTCTCGTGATAAAGATTGACCAACAATGCTTAACAATCTCTTAACAATATAATGATTTTTCTTTTAAAACAGGAGAGAATACTGAGTTTACAGCGCCATTTCTAGATGAAAATGAAGCTAATATTTTTTCTTATATATAAAAAGAAAAATTTCATGCTTTTCAGAGCATTTCAAAGAAAATTGCATAAAGTTACTGCCAATATTTTTAAATAATATTTTCTTTTATTTTTTCTGTAACTTTTATATCACCCGGTAGAGTGTTTATGATTATTGTCTTATTTTAAGAAAGTATTTTATAGAGTACTAGCAGACTTTGCCCGCTTCGCTGGTCACTATATTTAAATGAATTCTCAAAATTTCTTACCTTTATTAATGAAATCTCAAAAAAAAAAATCATTGAAATCAACCGAAACTTAAGTTAAAGTTCCTGCTACGCACGATTGGGGTTTTTCCCGCTATCAACATGATGAGTCCGTGTCCCAACTGTTTTCGGCAGCGACTTACTCGCTTTTCACTCTCATCTGCCCCGCGGGAAAGTTAGAAGTGTCGAGAAATCCCACCAAATGCATTCTGCGTACACATAATCAACACCCACTTACCAAAATTCGCCATTTTAAGGTAATCTAAAGTAGATTTATACCTAAAATGTGTTTTTTTCCCGCCTGCCCCAACGCGTGGATGGTGGGTTTTTCACAAGATCCATTTATAGTGCATGTTGGATACACATAACCAACCAATTCATCAAAAATTCGCCTTCCTGAAATACTTTGTAACAGAATTATGTTTGAAAACGTGTTTTTGCTTCCGCTCTTAAAGGGTGGGAAGGGAGGAGAAATTTTCCTAAATCTCTTTGTACTAGATGTTGGATCTAGGTATAGTGGATCCACACAACAACAATCGATTTTCTAAGCTAATTGAAGCAGATTTAAGCTTGATAACGAATTTTTTGACCCACTATCTCCTTATTGGGGGTTGTTAGGAAGTAATTTCTCAAAATTCTTTTGTAGTGTGCGTATTGGGTCCACATACCAATCGACACATTAAACAAATCGCTTTTCTCAGATAATTTGAGGAATAGTTACTGTTGAAAACGTGTTTTCCCCTCGCCTTTAAATGAAAGGGGAGGGGGAGGAGAATTTCACAAAATCCCTTCATAGTGTATGTTGGGTACGCATATCCAAACAATCTTACTGAGATAATATGGAGCAAGTCTACGTTTGGAAATATATTTATTGTTCCCCGACCCCAAGGACGAAAAGGGTGGGGGGATTTCGCAAAATCTCGTTGCATTAGGTGTCGGATACATATAAACAATCTATGCACTGAAACTCTTGGCTGCAGGTCCCACAGATTTTCCAGGACAAATTTAGCGCTGAAAGAGGGTTCTCGAATTCGCTCCCTCGTAACGCCCTCCCAAAATCGAAAATCAGAAAAAACCTAAACAGGGTTTTTCGGAAATATCCTAAAGAAGACCTACGGAAAGAAGACCTGTTTTCAAGATCTTTGTACCAGGTTTGGTAGAGTTCTACTCAAAAATCCAGAATTTGCAAAATTTCCCCCTAACCCCTCCCTAAAACTAAACAGTTCCAAAATAGCAGTATTTTTTTTTTTTTCTTTACTCACGCCTAGACTTCTCATGGGCAATTTCTGCACAGAGAAATAATTTTTTGTCAAGTTATACTTACAAACGTGTTTTTGCTTCCCTCCCTTTCCCCTCCAGAAGGAACGAGGGAATTTCGCAAAAGTTGATTAATAGGGTAAGTGCACCAGTGATCTTATAGAGCGTGATGTTTTTAATGTTCTAGTCATCAGAAAATATTTTTAGAAATCTTAAGTTAGTACATATGGTATGAAAGACATTCAGAACCACATATATGTTAAAATATATTGATTTGATAACTTTTTTTTTTTTTTATGAATTTTTATTTGACATCCACTCAGTGTTCCAGTAATTGACACTGGCAGTTTTTCATTTTATCAGTAATTTGCCCCCTATGTTCCAGTGTTTGACGCTGCTAGTTATTCATTTTACCAGTTATTAGCACCCTATGCTCCAATGTTTGACATAAAATGTTAAAATTCTTATATGTAAAATATACGATTTCATTATTTTTCTTAATTATTTTGGGAAAGATGTCAATTACTGGAGCATGCCAATCACTGGAGCACCTACCCTATAATTTTAATTTGGGTACAGACCTAATTTCTTGCGCCCTGTGTCTTTGAATTCCGTCCAGCCATTTTTACGTCATTCACGGACGAAAATAGCATTACAGATTCGGACACAACGACCCCCCCCCCCCCCCAAACACACACACAGAAAATTTTCTGAAGTCTTTTTTCGCTTTCACGATGAGTGAAACATGAAAATTTTTGATTCTGAGAAACTTAAAGACAAAAGTCTGATTTTATTTATAAAGACTGATTAAAATAATATAATTCAAAAATTGAATTTTAAATTAATTCTGCGTTTAAAAAAAAATATTATATGATTATTAACAATAAATTATAAGAATAAAGCTTATGTAACTTAATGATAAATTTTAATAATTGTTTTTTGCTATACAAGGAAAATTCAATTATTTACTTTATGCAAAGAGAAAATAGCCCTCTAAACATAAAATATCAATTTATTTCTGTTAGTAAAATAGCTTCTTATGCTTTCATGATTTTGACTATTGAATGAATTGCTGGAGAACATGTATTAATTGTAAGTGGAAATGGAAGTGTATACTTAAAAATTTAAATTTTATTAATCAATGCAGTTGCTGCTGAAATTTTAGAATATTAATGTAAAATAAAAGAGTAAATAGTAAATGCTGTTAGTGTAATATTTAATATATATTGAGATGTGAATATTTGTTTTAGATGTAAATATATGTACATTTTTAATTTACTTTTATATTTATTAAAACATATTATAAACAATTAAGCTCATGTTTTTTACTTTATTTTGAAAACATGCATAATTTGTAAATTAAAATATTTTATTAAATTAAAATATTTATTGAAAAAAAAAATCAAATTTCTAATAGTTAAAGAGTTGATTAATGGTTATTGAGGGAAATATATTAAATACACGATAAACATGAAGTACTAAAGAGATTTATATTATTTAATATTTTTACAAGCGAAGAGCAATTTCAATTACTTTTGGTCGTAATTTTTTTTTTTTAATAATTACATTAACTTGTTATATTTTATATATATAAATATTTTACTATTCATTATATTAATTATAGAATTAATATTTGACGAAAGGAAAAGCTATTTAAATTACAGTTGAACTTAGCCAATATTCAAAATAAATTGTATTAAATTGATCATAAAATAGACAATTTTTTAGAGAGTCTTCTTGATTAATTTAAACAGAAATGTGAAACATTTATATATTCTTATGTCTTATAACAGAATTGATTCGTTTACTTGAAAATGTAAATTTCTTTAATAATTTAGCTTTTAATGTAGTATTTAAAGTATTAAAAGAAAACGCAGATTTAAAATTTACAGGGTTTTCAGCGCTCACCATTTTGAGTATCACTTTTTTAAAAATACAGTCGAACCTCGTTAACGTGAACACTGTCAAAGTGAATCACATTTAGTATGAACTGTTTCCACAATCCCCGTCAAATTGAAGATTAGTTTAGTTATATTAAAATTAGTTGCTGATAGCCTGAACTACTGATAACATGAACAAATTTTTTATTACCCTTCAGATTCAAGTTAACGAGGTTCGACTGTAGTAATTTTCATTAATCGTTTGTAGTACATATCTTCGAATGAAAACTAAACAGATTGTTTTATATAACAAAAACGAAAAATCATGTGCTGTGCATTGATTAGTAACTCTTTCCAACTGTATGTACTTGTTGTATAACTTTCAATATTATTTGCCTACGTCATCACATAACGGACAGACTGAAGGACTGGACTGAAAAAAACTTACAGTAGAAAGTTATTTAAATGTGATTAATATAAATATCTTTCCTAAAACGCAATGCATTAGTATTTTTGGGGAGTCCATGTACACAAACCAGTCCCAGCATGCAAACCAGTTGCACAGGAATTATTAATGCCATTTTAAATGGGAAACATTCCAGTTTACTTGAATAACATATACCTTTTTTTTTTTTTTTTTTTCTGAAAATATTTACGGACGCTAGGGACGGGCGGACGGATAGATAGACAGATGAAAAGACAGATACACAAAGGGAAATCAAATTCACACTTAAAAATTGTTTGAAAGTGTTAAAAAAGCTTAATGTAAAAGAAAATGCAATTCCAGCAAATTTTTAATAATAACCATTAATATAAATGAATATTTTTGTGGAGCCCTGTAAATCAAATGCTAATCATACTATATGCTATTGAAAGCATTCTTTTGTTCTTTTAAAAAACATATTTGAATTTTATTAAGATTTGAGCAAGGTAAAGTCATTAATATTTGTTTTATAGGAATATCTCTCATAGAACGCAATGCTTTGGACTTGTTTCGGGTGTCCCTGTATACAAACCAGTGGTGATGTTTACTCCATTTTCTATAGAAAACATCCGATAGTAAACTTCAATAACATATTTCAATTTAATTCAGATATGGTTATTGTAAAATTATATATGGTCTATAAAAATATCTCTAATAGAACACAATGCTCTGGAATACTTGGGAACATCCGATAGTGAACTTGAATAACATATATCAGTTTCAAGAAACTCCATGAATATTTACGGGAGTTAGAGCATGGACAGACAGACAAACAGAAGTCATTAACACTTTTCAACCTTGTTGTGAAGTGTTTAAAAGTGGTATTGAAAATAGCCTCCTAAACTAGATGCCTTCAGCGTAGCTCGGAAACTTGGCAACAATTCAAGCGGTAGGAAGCGCCATCGAGTACAGATAGCGCGACTTTTTATTCAATTGTCACCAATAATTTTAAGAAGTAATATATGATACGTACATATAATCGGCGTTTTTTTGGATTTGTTCGCCTTTTATGTACAGTCAGCCAAAAAAAAAAAAAAAAAAAAAAACGCCACCCCCCCCCCTAATTCCGCCGTAAATTATCGTAGAAACATTTGCCTGGTACCGATCGATTTGTAATAACGTCTAGTTTATAACGGTATAGTTACATTAGGGGCCTAGGGAGTCGTCTACATATCAAAACTGGCATTAACTTAATTTTCTTCAATGACAACCCCTATATTTGACTTCACATTCAGATTTCTGAGATCAAGGCGGTTCGGAAAACATACCTATTTATATAATTTAAATCAATTCTAAATAGAGTTACATGTGAAAATGTATTAGGGGTCCGTCTATACATTTAGAAAATATAAATCATGATCTACCACCCAGTATACATTATTTATCAAGTTTCACACCGGAAACAATTTTTAGGAATGTTAATTATAAAATAAAAAAGATTTTTAATGGCTTCTATTGATTAAACATCAAATAGTTCACTTCATACGAAGAAAATTAAATAGCTTGAATAGATATTAAAATATCTATCAAAAGGAGAGAGAAAAAAAAAAAAAAAGGTAAATGGTTTTAAATTTGTTTGAAAATTCAAAATTATTTTAACTCAAGCTGCCGTATAATTGTCTGAAACTGTGGCATTCAACCTGGTTCTATTCTGATACTGCAGTACTTTCATTTTCTTTAATTTAATTGACTTTTTAAAAATATTAAAACAGATTTTTTTATTTATATATATATATATATTTTTTTTTTTTCATAACGTTATTAAAAACTTTTACATAAATCTCCACGATATTCTTTTGCTTTTATATTTTATAATGTGTAACAAATTAATATGCAAAATAATAAATCTTACTACTTAATGGGATGTTCTAAAATTCTACTCTTAACACAGATACCGAAGTGGACGGTGGGTGTAGAAAGGCTGACTACCCTTAATCTAAATCTTCAGTTGAAAAGGTCAAAATGTTACATTACTCTATTAAAAAATAAATTAAAAAAAAAAAAAAGAAAGGAAGAAAGAAAGAAAATAATAATAATAAAATAAAATAAATAAATAAAAATAAATAAATAAAAATAAATAAATAAAAAATCTGAACAATAAACTATGGGAACAAAAGCGGGGAAGTCATCGTCTTCGTGAACGATAAAAATTACGATGGCGTGTCTCCGGATCATCGTAGGGGTGCGTCCCAGATCGTCGCCAATTACCCATAGCGCAGTACTAGTGCGACATTAAACCCAGCCTACCTACCTACCAATATATTGTGGTGTGAACTGGCGTATAAGTGACCGATTACGCATGCATTTCAGTGTGGAATGGCTTTCTTAGTAGGAAAAATCTGTTTGGATTTTCACAAATATATATGATTTTAAGTTTATTTAAAATTTGCTTTGAAAGAAGATGATGACTCCTCATTTAAATGCTAATGCTGAAGGTCACATGGATAGCTTTAAAAAGTAAAAATCTATGTTAAAGTAAGATAAATTTCTCTTAAAAAAAAAAAAAAAAAAAAAAAAAAAAGGAATAACAGTGGGCTAAAAATACCCCGGAATAAATTAAAATGTTGTTTATTCTGTTTTTAGTCAGGTGATATCACTTGTGGTAAATAGCTGGATCCGCCCTCTCTTAAGCTCAGGTTCAGCTCATCATTAAAATATTGTTTTTAATATCTGCCGCACCAAAATGTTCAAAACACAAATGCCAATTTTCATATATTTTGAAATCTTCCCGTTTCAACTTTAAAAGCATTTAGATTAATTTATTTTATTTTGAATTTTTAAATTTAGACGATTAAAGTCTTTTAAATGAAATTTCAGGATTCTGTAAGATCAATATCTATATATTTGAAAGTAATAAGACTAATCCTTTGTTTTAAATTTTTATTGCATAATAACTGTGACTTTGATTTCGTGATTAGGAAATTGAAAATAAATGCTATTGAGCTATGTTCTAATAATAGATCTTATAAACTTGGAAAAAAAAAAAAAAAAAAAAAAAAAAGCAATTTTTCACTGTTTGATTCTGTATTAAAAAACTTTTAATAGAAATTTGATATTTTATTATGTTACATTATGGGATAAATTTTAAATAACACAAAGCTTACAAACGGTACAGTAACCAAATGCAAATATGTCACAACAAAATTTAAACAGAAAATTCATGGTAAAAAATCTTTTTAAAATTATTAAATATCCATAATAATAATAAAACGATTGTCGAATGCATAATTGCTGTTTCATGCAATCAGTTTCGCTGTACCGTGTTTTCTAAAACATGATATTTAACTAGAGGTGTACGTACTCTTGAATATTGAAATGCGAAAAAAAGTGTAACAGGGTTAAAATAGAATTTTAGCAGCGAAAAATTAGAAAAACATATTTAATACATATGAAGAAAGACTTAACATATTAGGATCGGATATATTCCTCCATTGTACCGTAAGCCACGCCTTTTCACAAATTTTCTAAAACTTTACAATATAAAACAAAATAATTTTGCATATTTGTAATTAAATGATATAAGTTTTGTCTTCAATAATCGATGTAGTAAATACCATTATGATTTATGCATACCAGCGTCACATATAGAGTCAAATAGGAATATGCAAATTAGTCTTTTATTTTTAAATAGTGTTTCAGCGAATCAGAGTTTTCTTTTGAAATTCTTTCACAATCCCTCGCCTACATTGTGATAACTTTACAAAAATATGCCAATTTGTATAATAAACATCGAAATATTGCTTAGGAAACAATAAAAATAACTTAAAGGTAAATTAAAATAGTTTTCTGTTAAATTATATACAAACATTTACTTATAGAAGATACAGATTATAACAAGTGACGGCCCCCTAACAGGAATAAAAAGTGAAATATCACTGTAACTCAAAAAATAATGTTAGGAACGAGCTGTAAATTTGGAAACCCATGTTTTTGATGATGCCCGTTCTATTCGTGCAAAAATTAACATAGGTCATAATTCATAATTTTTTCAAATATGAATTTATTAATAATTTTCATAATTCAAAAAATGTTTTTTTAACAAAAACTTTCATGGAATATGTTTGGGTCACTTCATTCTAACGAATAAAAAAAAAAAAAACAGAATTTAAATATCATAATTATTTCGGAAGATATGATTTAGTGTTTGTCACATTCATTTAACATTAGCAACCCCAAACTTTGACAGCTTATAACTCTATGAAAAATTGAGCGAAATATGTAAACTATACCATTTTCCGTGATGATTTGATCCAAAGAATTCAAATAACTTATAAAAAAGGGGGTTACCATTGAAAAAAATGAAGTTGATGTCAGTTTTAATATGTAGACGACCCCCTAAGTAAAATCTAACTATAACATTATAAACTAGACGTTAATACAAAATGATCGGTACCAGTCGCATGTTTCTACGATAATTTACGGCGAAATTAGGTGTGGGGGGGGTGGCGTTTTTTTTTTTTGGCTGACTGTACATCAAATCCCACTTAAAAAAAATTTTGGTGACTGTTGAATAAAAAAAGGCGCACAATTTTTACCAGATGGCGCTATCTACCGCTTGAAATGTTGCCAAGTTTCCGAGCCACGCGGAAGGCATCTAGTTTAGGAAGTTATGAATATAGTGACTACTGAGAGCCTTATTTATGGTGTTTTCTAATAAAACTTACTTAACACTCGTAGCTGCAAATTGTTCTAATATTCGGATATCCTTTTTAATAGAAAGTTTTTAAAAGCTTTCATAGCAATTTCCTACAATTAAATAAGGTGACAATAATTAAATTTGTTTTTTATATAATAATTCCATAAGGGCGTATTTTTTCAAAACATGGTAAATTTATATGAATGTTACTTAAGTAGGTAGGTCGGCTCGACTTAACGTCATACTCGCGCTACGCTTTTGAGTAATTGGCGACGGTCTGGGGCTCATCCCTAACAAGTGTCCGGAGACACGCCATCACAATTTTGATCCTCGCGGACTACCACGACGGATTTTACGGGAATTAGCCACCATTAGTGTACACGACGGTGTTTGAACGGCTTGAGTATCGAACCCGCAATCTTCCTATTACGAGCTCGGCGTCCTACCGACCAGACATCTGAGGCCCTGAATGTTTCCTAGAATAGATCTGCTATCTATGAGATATAATTTATTAAAAGACCATCCATACGCTTTAAAACATAAATTATGAGTACGCACATATACGCTGAAATTTTTTTCCGCAGTTAGTTATAACATAGTATGGGCCAAAACTAATGTCTTCTTACTGTGGTGTATTTTTACAGTATGCTACAAAATGAATTGCTGTAACTTTGATTCACTTGTGACATAATTTTTGCAGTTCGTTAGAAAGAAAGAAAACACATCCCGTCTACAACCAATGCACATTACACATGCATACTTGCTAACCATCTCATTATGAACCGCACAATTTTTAGTACCCGCCTTTTTTTTTCACACCAGTCATTTTGTAGAGTAATTGTATTCTTATTTAATCGTAACAACATTTGGAGAGAATTACTCTAAAAGTAAAGTGGAGTGAAAAAAAGGGCGTTTTTTCAAGAGGCGTTAACAATTGTACGGTTATTAATGAGATGGTTGGCAAGAATGCATATGTCAGGGGTCGTACTCTCCGCTCTTTATTCAGGATACTATCATGAATAAAGAAATTTTAAATTTATTGCTACTACTAATTTTATGCAGCAATTTCTACCCAGTATAATCATAGCGCAATACTATAAATATACCCAGAAGTATTTCTGGATAAAATTAGTGTCGGAAGAGAAAGTGGCAGTTTCTTATATTTCAGAGTGTCCTGAAAAGAAGACGGAGAGTGCGACCCCTGATATGTTTACAGGGGTCGTACTCTCCGCCCTTTTTTCCAGGACACTCTCAGAGATAAGATATTTTCGCCTTTTTTCCCATCACTTGTTTCATGCAGAAATACTTCTGGTATATTTATAGTAACGGGCAACGACTGTACAGGGTAGAGGTTATTTTATAAAAATAGTGGTAGCAATAAATTTTAAATTTTCTCCTTCATGAGCGTGTCCTGAAAAAAGGGCGGAGAGTACGACTCCTGTATGTTTATCATAGCTGCCAACTTAATCCAGAGTATTGTCTGTACCCGTCTATGTTTCTACACCACTTAATTTTTAGAGTAATTCTCTTCAAATGTATTTACGATGAAAAAAGAAGAAAAAGACTGACGTGAAAAAAAGGCAGGTAGCAAGAGTGCTCCGGATTGTTAATAAGGATGTTTACAGCTATGGTTTATATATATGTATTTTAGGAAGCCTCCCCGCCATATCTGATATTCAGACATAGAGTCTTCATTTCTAGAAGCTAGCTTCCTGCCAGCTAAACTATCAGCCTGGTAAAGTTTGCGAGTTCTTTGCGTTTCAACAACAGAGAATGAGCGCAATAACTTTGATTATTTGGTAAATCCAATGATATGTACAAAAATGACCCTGGAAAGTTTTAGCTTCTATATATCTTCAAGTGAAGTAATCTAGACTTCAAATATAATACAAAATTAGCTGTGATACAACATAAATAAATAATAATAATAATAAAATCTTTTAAAATGTAATAAAAGTCCATTTCAGCAGATATGGATAATATACATATACATGCAAAACGTCATCTCAAACGAATGATGGGACGTGGGTTAAAATCCAAATACAAATTCTGAACTAGAATTGGGCCACAAACATTCAGACCCCCCCCCCCCGCCCACCTCTTCCCAAATCGTCAAAACTATTCAGCATGCATTATCGTCCGCATTACACATGTAGGCGAAATTTCTGGTCAATCGGATGATACTGGAAGTGGATTAAAATTCAAAAATAACTTTTTCATTGCAATTGTGGTCACAAAGCCTCGAGACCTCTACCTTTAATCGCGTTACTACTTGAGCATTTATCGTCATCAGAGTTCTATATGTAGTCAAAATTATAGTTTAATTGTGTCACAGGAAATGGTGAAAAATTCTCAGAACTAAGCCACAAACATAAATACATTCCAAATTAGATAATATCGTTTAAAAATTTTCAATTACCTGCACTGTACTATTTTTGAGAAAAGGTTGCATTTTTACAAAATATTTTACAGCGAATTTTTATATAACTTATGCGGTCGTAAAATACGCTGACCAGATCAGAGTACCTTTATAATAGAGAAGTGTTAAAAATTACTTCAGTTATCCAATTACGGATGTATGTTTTCATTCCTAATAAATAGGGACTAAAAATAAAATATTATTGATTAATAATTTACTTTCTACACTTGTTTAAAACTTAGAAAAATGCCTTCAAAATAAAGGGTGTCACTAGAAAATGGGGACATTTGGTCAACTTACCGTAATATCTAAATTTTCTTAATAAACATCGTTTTTAAACTTAGGATAATATTTATGAAATTAATACCCCCCCCCCTTCCATCTTTTTTGAATTTATAAGCTGTTTTATTAATAACACTTTCACGACCGCTTACGTAGATTCATGTCATTTGAAAATCTGTAACTCTGCCAGTGGGCGTGTCTTTCGTAATTTGTATGTTACTTATTTCTTAAGTGTGCACCTAGTAATCATAATTTTGCAATAAATATACTTTGGATACAAATATATTGATTAGAAAGAGTATAATTATAATGTATATCCATTTGTGATATAAATGTCAATGCAGAAAATTTTGTTCTGAAGTATTTTACCTTGGGACAATAATGCCCACAAGCGGACCTTACTGTCAAAACAACAAAATCATGCGGTCGCGAAAGTGTTATTATAAAAATAAAAATGCACTTTTCTTGCAATGAATAAATATTTACTATTATGAATAAATATTTACTACATTAATTATTAAAATATTTCCTCATTGGACAAATATAAATTAATGGTTTATCGAATGTAAGTTCTAGTAAACGGGAGCATAATTTCAAACAATAAAACTTAAAAAATGTTCATTTTTCTCATAAAAGTTTTTTTCATATTAAAAAGTTCGTTCTCAAAAAGAAAATATACATATATATATATATAATATATAATATATATATATATATATATATATATACATACAATTTTTTTTTAAATTAATTTTTCTTTAATTTTTATCATCTCTAAGCAAACTGTAGTTATTTTATTTTTATTTATTTACTTATTTTCGATCATTTTTATTCTAAATTCAAATCTTATATACAATATTTATCAAACATAACATCGAAACTTCTCATGAAAATACCAATTTATTGAAAAATTATAACTCTAAAATACCGAACGTTTCTGACATACCAAACGCAAGATTGCTATCGATAAATCTAAATAATTTTATTGCTACATAAATATCACTTGCCTTTTCCAGATTCCATCTAAATCACTCGTAACGTATCTTTCTATGTGGAAACGTTTTACTTCTCTCCTTTATTTTTTCTCTCTGACATCTATATGTATATATGTATAATTTTATTTACTTTTATATGTATTTTTATAGACATTTATTATTCGGTTTTTCGCACTATAAATCAGTGAGAAAAATTAATAACTACATGCTATGCATTTTTCTTTATGTACTTGCTTTTGTTATTATTCAGGTTTTACATACTTGAAAATCAGATCTAGAATTACATTTACTTAATTGCCAACATTTTAATTTTTTCCGGAGTATTTTTAGCCCGAGCTTTATTTCGCACCACTTTATTTATAGAATAATTTTCATCCAATGTATAGCTACGATAAAATGGGAAACATTTACTCTTAAGGAATGGAGTATGAAATAAAGTCGGGGCTAAAAATGGTTAGGGATAAACTAAAATGTTGGCAACTCTGGATTTATTTCTCAGCACTGCCCACACTCCGGATTTTTACCATTATTGTTATGAAGTTACCTTCGTCTTTTTAACGCTTTAACGAGTCGTGTTAAGTACCGGCTTATCCAAAATCTCAGAAAAAATAATAAATATGTTATTCGAAATGTATTTCATAATTGCCAACAATATTCTTCGAATGCAATTATGATTCAATAAGAAGAAAAATACTCTAAAAAGATACGGGTGTAAGAAGGCGGATCTAACAATATTAAGGAATATTAATTAGTATGTTGGCAAGTATGGTATTTACTGTAGCACTATGCGGTTTTCACTGAAATGCACAGAAAAACATGATATTTTTTTATTTATAAGAAAAAAGTAGTTACATTTTTCACCAACAAATGCACAGTTTCCTCCATAAATATATAATGAATAAGATGTCGCTTGCGTGATTTGGTTTCTGTTTAAAAAATCTAGAAATGCCGGGTATAGGGTTGTAACAATGCTGCATTCCGATTGGTTGACGAGATTTTTCAAACGTCTCGATAAATACGTCAAGGAGCTGTGCCGCAAGCGTAACATTCGCTGGCAATTCACTAGAAGGGGAATGTAAGCATTTGACTATTCATGTGCGCCATCTTCCTTGATTATTAGTCTGTGGTATCCCCTCACATTTCAAACAGATCCATTTTCTCAAACGACGCCATATTGCGAGAGCTAATTAATTTTATTTTGACGTGTTGCATACGATTTCAGATGTTAGCGAATATTTAAATTAAACATTTATTACTTATTGCTGCTGTTAAACGTTCAAAAAAGATAATCATGATATTGCTAAGAGATAAAGCATTGTTAATTAGGCATTATTATGAGAAGTACTGATCCGTGACGTCTGACGTCCATTCTCATCAAAAGAGGTGCCAACATCCTAATTAACCCTTTGCGCTCGGCATATTTTCCGTAAGACACGCCTTTTGGCGTTTCTTTAAAACGTCACACGTATAGTTTCCAACTTACTACCTTTTGGCTACCGAAAAATTGTAATATTTTGTTTTGTTTTACTTCATCATTACATAAAATAAATCTTTCTGTTAAAATTTTCCGGTAGCCGAAAGGTAGCCTATATTTACACGTTTTAGAAAAATAACATTTCATTTGCAGAGGAACACCTTAAGGCGTGGCTCGATGTTTTAATGTCTCCTCAGAAGGGACATACGACCGATAAGGGTTAATATTCCGTAGTATTAGTAGTACTTACCTTTTTCTGTACAACAGTCTTTTTTAGAGTATTTTTCTTCTTATTTAGTAATTATATTTGGTGAGAATTACTCTAAAAATTAAGTGGTGTACTAAATGGGGCGGGCACTAACAGTACTACGGAATAATCATTAGGTTGTTGGCAACTATGCATGAATGATGACCGTCACATTGAACAATTATAGTTCTAGTTCTGATGTTGAATACACTGCATTCATTTCACTGAATTCATTTTGCTATTAAAGATCAACCTGATGGAGAAAAATTAAACTAATTTGGCAATAAATCGTATGTTACTCAATAAATAAATAAAAATAAAAATGAAATAAAAATAAAATAAATAATTTAAACTAAATTAAAATATCATGTTTTTCTGTGCATTTCAATGAAAAACTTTTGGAATAGTATAAATTTTTATTTTTATGTGATTTTTGGATCACCCGGTATACTTAACACCAAAATTACCATTGTTTAACTGTGGAAGGCGTGGTAAACTACCTTACGAGGCCCGCGATTTTTGCTCTACTAAAACACAAGAGAGAGGAAAATAAAGGAACAAAGTGATACACTCTGTGTTTGTTTCTTTTTTCTTTTTTTATTCTTCCATTTTACTTTATTTCCGGGGTCGATCCAGGTTTTAATTTTTGGGTTCCTTTTTTGGAAAAACAAAATATTTTTGTGAAATTTTTATTTATTTTTGTGAAATGTAAAATATTTTTGTGAAAAAGTAAAATATTGTGTAAAATCTTCCGTTTTTACAATCACTTTATGTAATGTTTAATATCAAGTTAATAAAGTTTCGTTGAGCCAAATTAAGGCATTAATTAAAAATAATACTGAAAATATGAAAACATTTAATAAAAGGATTATTTTTATAAAACAAAATCTTGTGAAGGGACTCATTTTATAAATTTGAATTGTGTGAAGGGTCCATTTTTACTATGTGGAATTTTGTGAAGGGGCCGCAAAAGGGACCCAAATTTTGCCTGGATCGACCCCTGTATTCTATATATATATAGGAAGAAAATATTGGTGTCATGAATATTTTCGATGTATTTACACGTTTTGAACAGTCCTGAACACAATTTGGCGGCTTATAGAAAATGTCTGTTTGTGTGTATCACAAATTTTCTAAACGCTACATCTCACGAAGCAGTGAACAAAATTTAACCAAAATTGTTATTTGGTTAAATCCTTATCTAATCTGGTGCTGATTAGATTTGGGGATAAATCGCTCAACAGGTGGCGCTGTGATATTTTTCCTAAATTTTCAACATGACAGTATAGGGCAAAATGTCATATAAATGTACATAGTGAAAATTATTTTTAACGAATGAGTGTAAAATTCATATGAATTATCGGTAACATTTTAGGGCATAAATTTATATATTATTCATATATTTATTTTCAACATTTTTTTAAAAATTAGACGAAAATGTGGACTTTATGGGCGTGTCTTTGAAAAATATGTAACCGTTAAGGGTTAATAATTCTTTAAAAAATCAGTATCTATGTTTAACCCTTTCAGTCGCAGTGTTCCCGCTGATGGAACATCTAATTTTAATTCTCAAGTGCAAAAACTCATCCCGGAAATTTTTTAGCAAAAATTTACATTTATAACATAGCAGAAAGCGCCCCCTTTTTTTTTTTTTTTTTAACCTGAAAATTTAAAAGTTCTTTTATTTTAATTTTGTTCGTAAATTCCAGTGGCAAATATAATTTAAATGATCCGAATTACCCTGCACCGCAAAGTGTTAAAGATTCTCTCAACATAAATTGAGTTTCCCGATAAATGTCATTTTTTCCTTTTCTTTCTTTCTTTTTTATTACATTGACGAATAATTGATTAAAATATGCATTTAAATGAAACACGGTTCATGAAATGCGCCTTATTTTTAAATTCAACAATCAGCTTATTCAGCTATGAAAATCCTTGATTATTAAATTTATGCACTTCAGATCTCAGTCAAGTAATAAATACCGAATTATCCTTAATTTGAATAAAAAAAAACTATGATATGCAACGCTTAATATGAATCAGAGGCTTATTCATCTAGTTAATTATACAGTTAATAATAAGTATGAACGATCTATAAAATAACACTTTCTAAAATATTAAAGATACGTGAAGTAATTGAGGTTCGTCCTAATTAACAAAAGGATAAGGTTTTCCATATTTGCATTTTAGTATTGGGAAAAAGGATAATAATAATTGCTTTAGTTTTCTAGGATTATTTTTCTTAATTCAAAACTGATAAATTGATGAAAATTTCTAGTTTGTTTACGATATCTTTATTTTATTTTATTTATTTATTTATTTTTAAATAGGCAGTTTATCGATAAAGTTCTACCAACCAAAGAAAAATATTTTTTTCCTATTATATGGTGTAAAATATTGGAAAATGATATGTTTGCTTGATATATTTCAAATCTGAATTTACATAATTATATCCATAGTTTCTGGGATAAACGAGAGGTTTTTATATCTAAGAAATTAAATAAATAAAATAGTTTACTCATGCTTTGAACTGGAAGGCATTTAAATACACATTTCCGTAAATATCGAAAACATTTTAGTATTGTTTTTCAATACAAAACAGTTACTTAAATGTTCATGTGTCCAATGTTTATTTCGAAATGAATCGAAATTAGACAGACTTACGGTTTACTTTTTTTTTGGAAATAAATTTTCTAAATTACATGCAAAAAATCAATTGTTTTATGCTTGCACATAATTGAATATTTTAATGCGAAATCGTTTATTTTGTTATTCATACGACAGTATCAAGTAATTTCATTTGTATTGGATGCAAAACATTATTGATTTGTTAGAAATACTGAAACTTTACAAAAGTGATTTCTTTTTAAAAATCCTTTACTTAAAGTAATAATAATAATGTATAAAATATGAATATATATTTCAAAATCATTAATTTGTGTGCGAAAAACCACACAATATCGTATCAATATGCGTTATATAAAAATCTTATATACGATAATGATTTTTTTTTTTTTTCTAATTTTGGAATGCATAGTTTATTGATACTTTTCAGTATAAATTTCTATACCAATATAAATAAAATACATAATGATAAAAATATAAAGGTGCAATAATGCATGAAAAGGCATAGCAATGATTACCTAATAAGCTTTGGTAATCTGCAGTCCATTTTTATAGCGGTGAAATGTGGGATAAGAGAAAGTCGTGCGAGTGACACATCAAATAATTTGTTTTGTAACAGTGATTGTTCCTTAAGGATTGTGAATGGAACTTTCATACGTAAAATGATAATACAATATTAAATAAGATTCGATATTTCCGTGCTTTTGTCCATTTACTTCTAATTTAGTAACGAAAACTTATTTTTGACTAAGCTAATTTTAAATATTTCCAGAAATATGCCCATTTTTAAATAAAGCTATTTTAAAAATTGCTTTACTAATAACTATTTGTTTATCCTTCTCTCTCTCTCTCTCTCTCTTTTCTTTCTTTCTTTTTTCTTTTTTCTTTCTTTCTTTCTTTTCTTCTTCTTTTTTTTTTTTTTTACAAAGCAGTCTATTTTGAGAATTACACATGAGTACAGTTTACGATCTCTCAAATTTCATAAAAAGAGAGATTCAAATACGCACGTCAGTAATTTTTTTTGGACAATCAATGATTCATTGTTGAATAACAAATATATCTTTCTGAATGTTTATTGAAACTAGCTAAAGATTTATGAAGACCGCGTTTCCAACATCTAAATTAAATATGTTTCAAAACGATAGTGTCTCAAAATATTTCATGGAAATTTCCTCTAGAGACAAAATAAATGTAATATAGAAATCTTGAAATCTCGAGATTTAAAATGAACTTTTCCTTGATTTGATTTAATTATGGTTTCAGACTAGATTTTTTTTTTTTTTTTTTTTTGCACATACTAGAAAAAACAATAAAGACCTTTGTGTAATTATTCAACTATATGCCATGAAAATTGACTTGAACTCAGTATTTATTTAAAGCAGACAAATATTTACAAAGACCCCGTTTATTGCACACTAGTTTAAGTATGTTTCAAAACCATGATGTCTTAATGTCGGAAATGGAAATTCTCTCTTATGGCAAAATAAATGATATATAGAAATCGTATGTTGAAATCTGTATAAAAATAATGAGAAAAAAAGAAAGTGATTTTTCTTTATTTGATTAAAATTGGGTTACAGACCAGATATATACGTATATATTTTTTAATACTAGCAGAGTTACAGACCTGCAACCTAATCCGGCAAATTGTTAGTACTGCCTCCTTTCTACACCACTTAATTTTTAGAGTAATTAGCTTCAAATGTATTTACGATGAATTAAGACGAAAAATACTCTAAAAAAAGTCTGGTGTAGAAAAAGGGCGGTACTAACAATCCTTCGGATTAGGTTGGCAGCTCTGGAGTTACCATCATTTTAATTTATTCCAGAGCATTTTTAGCCCCGCCTTTATTTCATACCATTTTTATTTTAAGAGTAAGTTTTCCTTATCCCGTTAGTAGTCGCTATAGTTGGTCGATTCGCTGCCCATCCCTTCAGTGTCATTTTTACTCAACATCCACCAAAAATTTTGAAAAGTCGCATTTGATATACGTAATCGACGATTATGCGAGTAGATTCGTTTTTTTTTTTTTTTTTATATATATATCAAATGCCACTTTAAAAAATTTTTGGTGACTATTGAATATAAAAGACGCGACACTGAAGAGATGCGAATCGACCAACTAGCGACTACTAACGGGTTATTCTGTCGTAGTTATATATTGGAGAAAATTATTCTAAAAGTAAAGTGATGCGAAGTAAAGGGGCGGGGTTAAAAATGCACCAGAACAAATTAAAATATTGTCAACTGTGATACTAGATAGAAGAAATGAAGATTTTTATGTAAATAGGTAATTATGACGTAGAAATTTACTTTGCATAAACCGTTTATTAACAACATTTAATCCTGTTTTTTTTTTTTTTTTTTCTGTGTGTGTGTGTGTGTGTGTAATTATAAAAAAATGCATATAAATACTTTTCATATATGCAGAGTTGCCAAATTTCATAATTTATTCTGGAGCATTGTTAGACCTAATTTATTTTCACACCACTTTTTTAAGTGTAATATTTTTCTTATTTTATTGTAGTTATAAACTGAAATATATATATATATATATATATATATATATATTCTACAAATAAGGTGGCATGAAATAAAAGTGGGGCTAAAAATGTTCCGGAATAAATTATAAAAGTTGGCAACTCTGCATATGAAGAGAATCTTAGCACTTAACAGGCGGGTTGTAGTTTTATTGAATATAAGTACTATTTTTTAATGAAAATATACAATATTTTTATGTCTAGCAGTCCTTATGAATGTGATATTTTATAAAACATCCACTCTTACGAAGTGTAATTGACGTATCATATTCAATAACTCTTCCACGTAACTCCGTCCTTTAAAACTGCAAACGTAAATCTACGTTGCCCGTCTAAGGCAGTCATCACATAAAAACGTAGATTTACGTGGCCCGTCCGTTAAGTGTTAATTCAACGTTCTTTTTTTTACAATGCAAAGAAACTATTTTTAAATGTGAAACATTCTATCACATGTCATTGAAATTAAAGAAATATTTGGAATAAGAACAAATGACGATCTTCCGAAAGTGTTAATGCAGTAGACTTCCATATAACGTGGGGGCAGGGTTGCCAGAAGTGAATACTACGATTTTATTTTTTAACACTACTAATGTTATATCAAAGCATCCGCTTTATACAAAATCACTAAATCGGTGTATTTGAACTAAGATTGCTAATGCGTATAAAACTTTGAATAAACACCATAAAATGCTAGAAGTCGCAACAATTGCTTCGGGTTGAAAAAAGACACAACCCTTCGTCTGACACAACCCTTCGTTCGACACAACCTTTCTTCCGAACAAAGTAGGCACGGGTGCTGCAATCAAAGCGGTTGATTGCAGCACAAAAATATTAAAGTAATTAACTTGAAGATTGAGGAAAAAGAAAATCCGCAGAAAAGTAGGGACACACATTACTTTTCTTTGGAATTTCCTCACTATTACAACTGGCTTTAATGTAAATATAAATATGGAAAAGAAAATATATTTAGGATCATTTTAATGATTATTTACAGTTAAATGTTATGGTAGCAAAACTGAAGAAATTAATAATATACTTTTTAATATTGTGTATTTTTTTAATAAATAATTATCAAAAGCATATTCTGATGTAAAATGTATAAAACAGTAGTTCTAACATTTTTCTATTAAATAACATGGCGATTTCACGAATAAATAAAATGAATATTAGCATGCAGCACAGTTGGAGAAAATTAAAATATACTGAATTTACAAAAAAAAAAAAAAAAAAAAAAAAAAAAGAGCTAATAATTAATCAAAGTAATTTTATAGTTATTTTAGTTTATTTGAAGATTTACTTCTGTTTTTCTTTTTCAGAATGTGTCCGTGAGTGTGTCGGTACTAACATTGACTTTCATCTCTGTTGATCGATGGTATGCCATATGCCATCCACTCAGCTTCAAGAGTACCCCGGGGAGAGCGAAAACTTCTATTTTGCTCATCTGGCTCATCGCACTGCTCATTGCTCTTCCAGAGGCAATTGTACTGGACACCAAGAGACACTCATTGCCAGTTGAAACACTGTATCTTACCGACTGCACGCACACGTGGAGTGAGAATAGTACAAGAATCTATCAACTTTTCTTAATACTGGTACTTTATGTGGCTCCTTTTACATTGATGGCATTCACGTATTACCAGATAACCAGAGTTTTATGGAATAAAAATATACCAGGATCCAATGAAACAAATCATGTACCGCTAAGGCTTTGTAAGTAATAGAATATATATATATATATATATATTTTAATCTTGCACAAGCGCAGGGTTTTTTATTTATTTCATTTTATTTACGCTTTCGTTATGCACTATTCTTCATTTTTTTTTTTTTTTCATTTAACGAAGAACAGTCTAATTCTTTGGACTCGAAACAATTGTTAAGTGCTCTTATAATTTTGATGTTTGATTACACATTTGTATTCACTATTCAGTAACTTTTCTTTTTTAAATTTAATCTTTTTAAGGTGGCGAAACAGGAGAAAGGAGTAGACCAATAAGGACTACCACAAGCTGCGAAGGCCAAATCAGATCTAGAAGGAAAGCTTCTAAGATGCTTATGGCAGTAGTTGTGATGTTCAGTCTTTGTTACCTTCCGGTGCATTTAATTAATGTGTTGAGGTATGTTCGGCACTCTTTTACATAAAATGTTGGTTTACATAACATAATTGTATTTAAAAAAGATCAAACATGTTTTAAAATTAAATATATAATACTTGATTCGTGGATTTAATGTAATTTAGTGACTTTTTTAAATTGCGATGCATTTAATTAATGTTTTGAGGTAAGTTAAAAGCGCTTTAAAAATTGTTTGATGTAATTTCATATATATATATGAATTTCTTTATAAAAAATCTATTACTTAAAACATAACCCGTGGTATTAATGTAAGAGTTTAATAAAATATGCAGTCTTTTTTTTTTTCTATTTCGATGCATTTCATTGGTTTGTTAAGGCAAACTAAGAGCCTTCTATTGAAATTTTATTTTTCCGACTGAGTGAAAAATAATGCCTGGACCGATAGTCGAACCCCGGATCTTTGACTTACAAGGTCAAGGCTCTATCAATTGAGCTATCCAGGCCGACAACCGGTTAGCATTACTCACTCAGACAACCTTTAGGCAGAAACACCTGGTCTATCATGTAGATAGCTCGGCAGAAATAAGCCGCAGGTAATGGAAAACACCATTAAAAATTGTATTAAAAATTACGAAATACAATTTTTATTAAATTTGTATTTCTTTCTCCCATTGTCCAGGCATTATTTTCACTCAGTCGGAAAAATAAAATTTTAATAAATATGATTTTCTTCCAATCAGTTGATTGTGTGATTTTATAAAAAATTGTAAGAGCCTTCTACTTTAAAAATTTTAAAATGTCATATGTTTTCTTTAAAATATTTTATCCAAATTTATTTATTTTATTGAAATTTGAAAAAGAATTTCTAAGTTTTCTATCATTTCTAGTTATTTTCTAAGTTTAATTAAACCTAAATATAAGCTAAACAAAGTAATATATATATACAGGGTGATTCAAAAGAACGTGGACAAAATAATATGGCAGATCAGTCATACAACAAGGATCAAAAATTGCATAAGAACACAGGGTCGCAAACGGCTGTAGAGGGAGCTAGAGCCCCGAGAGGGCGTATCGATACAAACACGAAATGAGCAAACGGAGATTGTCTTCATTCGAGATGTGGAGTCGTTGGGCTTAACATGGCTAGTTACACGCACCACGAAATTGCTGACATGCATTTAATTTACGGCATGGCCAACTGCAATGGACGAGAAGCCTTGCGAATGTATCGTGAGAAATATCCTGGTAGAAAGGTGCCTAGCCGCTCATTCTTTAACACTTTGCATCGACGATTCTGTGAAACCGACTCGTTCGACGTGCACAAGCCTGATGCTGGTCGCCAACGAATAACTCGGACAGTTGATGCTGAAGAAAGAGTTGTCCAAAAACTCCAGCGTAATCCTTCATCGAGTACACGAGTTGTATCCCGAAAGACCCATATCCCCCAAGGCGCATTGTACACGAGGAAGGACTACATCCTTATCATTTACAATGCATCCAGGCACTGGAACAGGGAGACTACAACAATCGTAAGGATTTTACAAGAAAGTGCTGCAGACCGAAACTTCGCAGCAAGTGTTCTCTTCATGGATGAAGCTGCGTTCTCATTAGAGGGTGTGATGAACTTTCACAACCTGCATACATGGGCGGATGAAAACCCGCATGCTACACGTCTGCACGGCGCACAACGAAATTTTTCCGTTAACGTGTGGACTGGCATTGTAGGAGACTGTTTACTTGGTCCGTGCATTCTCTCAGAAAGACTTAACGGTCCCATTTATCAAACAATCTTGCAAGAGGTTCAGCCAGAAACGCTGAATGATGTTCCGATGCCTATTCGTCAACGTATTCGATTTCAACACGACGGAGCTCCTGCACATTTCAGCAGAGACGTCAGAGCACATCTGCAGGCTACTTTTTCCTGGCGGCTGGATTGGTCGCGGTGGACCAATCGCGTGGCCACCACGATCACCAGACCTGTCTCCCTTGGACTTTTATTATGGGGATTTTTAAAAGGATTTGTGTATGAAACACATGTTGCAACGTCGGAAGACTTGGTAGGAAGAATCGTTGATCTGGCAGGATGTGTTCGAGATACACCTGGTATGTTTGAGAAGGTGTGGCGTTCTATGCAACGTAGATGCCAGGCGTGTCTCGATGCATCTGGCAAAAACTTTGAGCATTTCTTGTAGGCTCAACATTTGGCTTGCATTAGTCGCATGTGAGAGAGTAATTATCAATAAAATGATCTGTAATGGTTTTGTTTCTTCTCTTTGTGTTACGTATTATATTATTTTAGACGCCCTGTAGCGCTCCGGATCGCAGTTGCGACCCTCTGTTCCTATGCGATTTTTGATCCTTGTTGTATGACTAATCAACCATGTCATTTTGTCCACGTTTATTTGAATCACCCTGTATATATATATATATATGTATATATATATATAACATAAAAAATCTTTTTAAATAGGACATTGGAATAAAAATACTGGCCAACATTCTAATTAATATTGCGTAGTGTTCTTAGTCCCGCCCTTTTTTTCACACCAGTAAATTTTTAGGGTAATATGCTTCAAATAAAATTACGATTAAATAAGAAGAAAAATACTCTAAAAAGATACTGGTGTGTAAAGGAAGGCAGGGCTAACAATACTACGGAACATTAATTAGTATGTTGGCAAGTATGGATAAAGGGGATGAAATTTGCAATGACATGTTATAAATTTCTCTTTAATTGTAAAAAGCATTTTAAGGGTACAAGGCTTTACTTTTCGTTTTTCTTACATGAAAGTTTCAAAGCAAACTGAAAAAAAAAAAAAAAAAAAAAAAAAAAAAAACGCTACAACTGCAAAGAGAAGATACAAATACGCCCTATAATGCATGGAATAAACAAATTTTCCAGATGGCGGAGGAGGAGACGAGACACAGAACTCTCGCTAGCAGAAGCTTATGCCATAGCATCCAAAACTAGATGCCTGTCGCGTTGCTCGGAAACATGGCAACAGTTGAAGCGGTAGACAGCTCCACCTGATACAGATTTCGAGACATTTTTATTCAACAGCCACCAAAAATTTTTTAAAGTGGGAGATGATATAGATAAAAGACGAATAGAAGAAATGTCGATTATATATATCATATATCACTTCTTAAAAATATTGGTGAAAATTAAATAAAAAAGTCGCGCAATCTCTACCAGGTGGCGCTGTCTGCCGCTTAAACGCTTAAACTGTTGCCAAGTTTACAAGCTACGCGACAGGCATCTAGTTTAGGAGGCAATGCTTATACATACACCTATGTGTTTTATCTGATAAAATATTTGCCCAAAACAAATACTGATTTTCACATGAATCATTTTGATTATTAAGTTATAACACTTATTTTTTGCATTCAAATATTATACATTATTTCGCAAATGCATTTTATACAGTTACAATAATTACACCAATTTACATCAATTTCACATAGGAATAATTTGTCGTGAAAACGGTATCTAATACTCAGAATTCGAATACAAGTTCGTAAAATTAGGGAAGCTGCAGCCTTATCCAAAAATTCAGATATTCTATACGAACCCATACTTGTTTTTTGGTGTATTTAACTTTTGTAGTTCTCTCCGAAACTAGACTAATTATAGCCTAGAATCTTTCCCCCTAAGAAAACTAAATCAATTTGAATGTTTAAATGTTCGTTTTATTAATTGCTTCCGATTATATTACATTATCTGCATATCTATGTCAGATAACTACTCTGTCACCGATTTTACACTACTATTTTTTACAGCGAATTTTTAATAGTAAGATTCTGAGATTGAATAAAGAAAAAATATTCCACCAAAATACTGGTGCGAAATCTACACCAGAGTGCGATATCGGTTCTTTATTTATATGATTAAGTGCAGTGTATGCATTTTACAAAGTTACGTTAGTTACGTCAACACAAAATTGATCATTCTTATTGTCAAATCGGTGTCGAATTTTGCAAATTGGCATACTGCATTGCTGATTATGTAGAAAACCTCATCCGACGATTCAAATGGCCTAACTGAACAAACCCACTTTTTGGTGTATTTATGTTTCCTGGTTTTCTCAATAAACAGCATGGATATAGACTAGAATCTCTAAAATCCAGTCGATATTCTATTTCGAAAATGTATATCAGCTGAAAGTAACTCAATAAAAGTGATCGGTTCTGAACTAGCCGATGTCCATGTAATATATTTTTTTTAAAATTTAAAATAAGTTATAAAATCTCCAATACCTTCTGATTTAAAATTACTTATTTATTCAAATTGAGCTCTTTATGGATATTTAGGAATATTCAAATTTTATTTATTAATTTTTTATTGTTCTTAATAAAATGAGTATTGATCGAAATCATTGTGACTGCATTTCCATTCGCTAAAATTTTCCGTAAAAAGAAACTATATTTTAACTATAAAAATTTTTAGTACATACCGGCTAACCATCTCATTAATAAATGGAAGATTTTTAGTATTTACTTTTTTTTTTTTTTTTTTCTTTTTTTTCACACCAGTGTTTCTTTAAAGCAATTTTATACTTATATAATAGTAACTTCATTTGGAGATGATTACTCTAAAAATAAAGCGTTGGGAAAAAAAGGGGCGTGTATTAAAAATCGTGTTATTCCTAATTAGGATGTTGGCAGGTATTTGAATAATTAATAATAATTTTCACTTTAAATTTGTTTGGTTACAACCCTTTAATTTACTCTTTTAATATTAGTTTATCGTAGCGTTTTACTGATGTAAACTATAACTCAAGATTTAATATTCAGTTTTCCCTGAATTTGAATTTATACATTTTCTCAGAGTGTGAATACAATATATAATTTATGATATATATCTGTTCTGTTTTTTTTTATTAATTATTTTTCTTTTATTTACAATATTTTAGATATACTGTTGGTTTGCCCCAAACTCCAGCTACAACTGTTGCTTCATTGGTTTCTCACTGGCTTTGTTATGCCAACAGCGCTGTCAACCCTATTATTTACAACATCATGAATGGTAATTTTCAACTAGTAATAATTCTTTAATACAAAGTTTTGTTTGTTATTTGGATAAATAAGTGATACACAAAGGAAAAAAAAAAGTAAAAAAAAATTGTTATTATAATTTTGATTATGTAATAGTCAAATTATAATAACAATTTATAATTTGGTTAATTATAATACAATTGTTCGTTATGCTCATTAAAGAATATTGAAAGAAAAGACAAGATTTAATTTGCATCAAAGTATCTCCAATCGTATAAGTGGAGTTTAACTTTTATTGCATTTAAAGTTGTATTATTAATAATAAAAATAAGATTTTTTTTTTTTTTTTTAATTATTTGTCAGAAAAATATTTTGCAGTTTTTTTTTTTTTCAAATATATAAATGCTCACACGATGGCCTCCACGAAAAAAAAATTTTAATTTCTTTATAAAAATTCCGATTTTTTAAAATTGCTACAGTATTATGATAAGTTTATAAAATTTTTCAAAAGTTAAAGATATAAAGAAGCATAAAAAAGACAATTTAATTATGATCAATATGAAGTCTTATATAAATCTTATGTTGACTGATTAATATCGAGTAATTAATAAGACAAACTAATACTAATTATTTAAAAAGTAGAAAAATCAGAAAAAAAAACCCTTTTCTTTAGGAAAATTTTATTTAGGAAACATTTATATTCTCAATAGTCTTTTTCAGCCATTCCTTTTCTTTCTTTATCCTCATCATAAAAAAAAAAGGAAAGTAAGAAATATAAATGTAATTGTACAGGCATTTTAAAAGCAAACGCAGTAAGGATTTGACAAATTAAAATATTTAGTACTGAGTGTTTCAAAAATTTTTATGCAAAAGTAAGTAAAAGCAAGCATACCTTTATAAGTAAAAAACTTTGAATAAAAAGAATAGAATGCAATATCTCGCAACAATTGTTTCGGGTCGAAACACGACCCTCCTTCAGGCAAACAAAGTAGGAACGAGTGCTGCAATGCAAACAAAGAGACAACTCGCTACTTATGCCTACTTGTTCGCTTGACGAAGGATCGTGTTTTCTTTCGACCCAAAACAATTGTTGCGAGTTCTCGCAGGTGTTTACTCAAAGTTTTGTTTTTATTACTTTAAACCAGGCCTGTCCAACCCGAAACACTTGGCGGGCCGCACTGGAAATTTATTTTATTCAGGTGGACCGCACCGTGTGTACGCATGTATTTGTTTATATATGTTTATGAGTGTATGAAACATGTATGTACATACTTTTTTCGGGAGAAGAGACTGTGAAGATGTAGAGCAAAATACATTGATATTAAATTTTCATTTATAAATTAACAATAGAACCGTCAAATATTTATGATTGTATATTAATAACCATAATAAAAAAAGAATGAATAATAGATTTAGTACTATTTTTTGTACAAAAGTGCGTTGTTTCTTTATTTAGCAACCGTTTAAAGGTATTTTTACTTCAAAAATTCTGAGAAGATTTATTAATTTAAGCAAATTTCTCGAACTATAAATATCGTTAATTTACTCGCGGGCCGCAAAATACTACATGGCGGGCCGCGGGTTGGCCACCCCTGCTTTAAACGACAGTTCTGTAGTGCTTTTTTATATACGTATACCTTCATTGTGTGGTTAAAAACTTTAATTAAAGGTACTAATGTTAAAGAACGATCCCTGATTTCTGAGATATTTTCTCATAAAATTTTTTGTAATATTTTACAAGTTATTTGAATGAAATTTCGGTTGTTTTGGTTCAATTTCAATTTTGGATAAGCTCCAGTTTTCACTTTTATTTTCCCTAAAAAAAAAAAAAAAAAAAAAAAAAAAAAAAAAACGTATTTTGCCGTTATAGTGTAAAATTTACTTTCAACAAATAATGTTCAGGGCTGCCGCAGACAACTTTTTCATATTCTTTTCGTACCACTATTTCCAAAAATTAAAGTTTATAATATATTTCCGCAGATAAATGTACGTTTTGCCTGCATTTATTTGTTATAAATTTTATATTATGAAAAAAGTGGTACAAAATCAATAAAAAAAGAAAAAGTAGAATATACCAACCTTGTTGCTCTAAAGTCGCCTAAAATAAATTGAATAACATAAGATTTTTAATAATATAAGATTTATTGAAATTAAATTAGTAAGCTGTAATATGAATCATTCCAAAGTTCAAAAGGCTATCATTTTTGTGCTTCAAATATCTCAATATATCACCTAATATAAATATATGTATAGCTGCCAAATTTGCGCTTTTTATTTGTCAGAAATTTTTAACAGAAATTTTTATGTAGATTTTTATTTCAGGAACATAGTTTTCACTGATTAACCCTCGCTTTCTCAAGATCAAAGCGTTACTGCAGAAAAATTGCTTTCAGGTGCCGCTTGGTACATTTGACGAACATCACCAGCACCACGCTTTTTTGTATCGTTTAGAAGTTGCAAAATTCCACTGGTTACGTTTGCTATCTCAGGCGAATTAGCGCACTTTTTGAATGTGGTGGGCTTAACTAAATTTCAACTACAAAATGGAGTCAAAATAACTCCATCTTGGGAAACCGAGAGTTAAACAGAATAAAAGTTTCTACGGAAATAATGTGGTAAAAACGAAAAAGTTGGTAAATATAAACTTTAATATGATTTAAAGAATTATTATATAAATAAATGCAAGAAACATAAGCAAAAAAAGGAAGGGAGAGTAATGTGAAATAAAGGAGTTCATATTTATAAAATGCCCATGACACACGCAGAAATATTCAGTTATGAATATCTTTTTGTACATTCCTTTGTATAAATTGCAGTGTTGATTAATCGATATACAATAGAAGTAAACGGTAGAGTGAAATTAACTTTTCTGTTATTTTGAAAATTTTCTTTCATTACATCGCGCAAATGTTCCAGTGATATATAATAATGAGTCACGATGCGAGAATTATAAAACAAACTGTTCCGCTTTGAAGTTATCACATGTCGACTAAAAACGTATATTTGAATCAAAGGTCTCATAATTACTACTGAGTAATTTCCTTTATCTATATGAATAACATAAAAAGTGTATAATCATGTTAAATTTCTTGCAACATAGACTACCAATAATTTTTATATCCAATTAATTAAACTACAACACTAGCAGCAAAATATAATAACCCATTGAATGGACTCTAAATGAAATCGGATGATTTGATGAGCGACGTTATTGGAAATCTCACAGCTAATTTATCAGAAATGTATAGATGGCAGCATTCTAATTAATAATCTGTAGTATTGTTAAAACCACCCCTTTTCCACTCCACTTTATTTTTAAGAATAATTCTCGCCAAACGTAATAACGATGAAACAAGAAGAAAATTCTCTATAAAATATTCATACTTGACAACCCTCTCATAATTAACCGCACAATTTTTAGTACCTGACTTTTTTTTCACACCAGTAATTTTATTCTTATTTAATCGTAGCAACATTTGGAGAGAATTACTCTAAAAATAAAACGGTGTGAAAAAAGAGCGTTTTTTTCAAGGAGCGTTAACAATTGTATGGTTATTAATGAGATGCATACTTGCCAACCATCTCATTAATAACCGTACAATTTTTAACGCCCCCTGAAAAAACGCCTTTTTTTCTCACACCACTACATTTTTAGAGTTATTCTCGCCAAATGTTGTTACGTTTAAATAAGACTAAAATTACTCTAAAAAGTTATTGGTGTGAAAAAAAATGCGGACACTAAAAATTGTGCGGTTCATAATGAGATAGTTGGCAAGTATGAAAATTGGTGGGCAAAAAACGCGGGGATTCCAGGACTACGGAATATGAATTAGAATGTTGGTAGATATGAAAATGTCTTATCGGGAATGGTTGAGTCAGATGACTGCAATCCAAAAAAATTTAGAAACTGATCTGATCAAAATCTGATGGATAAATGTGATTTTGATCGAGTTTTCACGTGGTTTGTTATAGGTTTGATACTTGTTTTCAGAGAAATTTTCTTCATCGAAATCTGGTCTTAGAAACGGCCTGAAGCGATGTATCAATTTTAATACTGGAACAAACTTTCAGGAGTTATGAAAGGCAGAGCAAAATACGATCGATCAAAGTTACTAGGGAACTAATGTTTTTGATCTGTTTTATCAGCTAAATCAACCATTATTGATTGCTGATGACATTTTAATTGAATAATAGGAGTCATTTTTGTATGAGCTTGGAAGTGATTGACCAGAAATCAGCGGTACTTTTTTATCACAACGCGGATTTCAAAAATTATCTCAGCCCAAAATCATATCTATGTTTAAAAAGACAGAATGGTTTATTACAACATATAAGAGTATCTCTTTTGAATATTTTTGATTACGATTTTTAAATTGATCTTTTGAATTTTAACTTTTAGGTAAAAGTTGAATTTATGGTACTACTTAGCGCTATTTTGTCCTACCCTCGAGATTTACAGTCCATCAGGAAAGACCAGGAATTGATGCTATATTGAAGATGACAGAAAACAAAATTAGTATAAAATACTTGGTAAAACAAACAGTTCAAAAGCAGAAAATATAATAACAAATGGATTTTTAAAATGTCGCCTTAAAAGTTTACAAATATAACTAATCACAGTTCTAATAAAAAAAAATCATAATGTATGTGTATGATATGAATGCAGGAAATTCACTATGGCAGCAATCACTATTATCATAGCTGCCAATATTTTAATTTATTCCGGAGTACTTTTAGTCCCGTCTTTATTTCGCACCACTTTGTTGCCAATATTTTAATTTATTTCGGAGTATTTTTAGCCCCGCCTTTATTTCGTACTAGTTATTTTTTTTTTAAGTAATTTTGTCTTATTTTATCGAAGTTATAGTATATTGGAGTTAGTTTTTCTATAATTTTCTACATTTGTTAGCTTTGAAATACAAAAAAAAAAAAAAAAAAAGCATGACTGGGTACTGCTACGTCAGTGTGCATAAATCTTAAAATGCATGAAATTTAGTATCGCAGCAATCACTCTCACGCACGTATGTATGCTTCGCATAGATAAAAACAAAGCAAAACAAAATACATGGTATCACTACCTTGATGTGTCTCAAAATGCAGCAATCACTTTCTCGTATAAAAAGATTGTAGTATACTCACTCATCTAATTCAAATCCGTACCTCTAACCTTTCCTTCCAACATACTAATTAATATTCCGTAGTATTGTTAGCCCCGCCTTCTTTTTCACACCAGTATCATTTTAGAGTATTTTTCTCTTTATTTAATCGTAATTGCATTTGGAGAATATTACTCAAAAAATTTACTGGTGTGTAAAAAAGGGCGGGGTTACCAACACTACGGAATATTAATTAGGATGTTGGCAAGCATGCCTCTATCCATATCTGAAACATACATATATTTATAAGAATATATGCAAAGAAAGATAGAAAAAATGAAAATCTACAAAATACAGAATGCAGTATTCAGGAAAAAGAATCGGAAACAAAAAAGGGAAACAAATCAATGTTCTAATGCTAAAAATTCTGCCTTCAAAATGCTCTTTTCTTATTCATATATCTATGAGAAATAACTGAAGTGATTAATTGAAAAATATGGCATGATATTTTATTTGATATATTCTAATATTTTATGATGATCTTTATCTTTCTTCAATCATTGCAAAGGCAAAGAAAACCTATTAGGCAGTAGAATTTTTTTCGTAACGTTATTGTAAAATAAAAACCTATTCTCTTTTATAGCATAATTTATTGCCCCACCCCCTTTTTTCAAATAAATAAATAAATAAAAGACATGCTAACCACGAAACCATCCCAATAGTGTAATAATAGAATTTAAATAAATTATGTTCATAATCTAACGTTGACTTTTCACGCATAAACTGTTAACCCCCGTGAACCCGTTCTCGAGAAATCTGTATTGAAGTTTGAGTAAAAATGTAGTAACAAGAATGGAGTGGGAAGCGTTCCGATAAAATTTGTCAGAATCGTGACTTTTATCAATTTTTAGATTCTACATTAGCGAATTTTCAGACATTATATCTCAACAGAATGTATCTCAAAGCTGAAATGAACAACTGATTATTGCATCAAAAAACACGTTTGTCTATCGATTTCTGCTTGTTTTGGATTTCATTCATTATTTCAGTAAGGTGTGGTGTTATCAATTCAGGCGTGGTTGCACCGATTATAAGCAGAGCTGCCAACCTAATCCGGCAAATTGTTAGTACCGCCCCTTTTTCTACACCACTTAATTTTTAGAGTATTTGTTTTCTTACTTCATCGTAAATTTATTTGAAGAGAATTACTCTAAAAATTAAGTGGTGTAGAAAAAGGGGCGTTACTAACAATTTGCCGGATTTGGTCGGCAGCTCTGTATTAGCGAAATTTCAGAATTTATAAATCGAAAACGAGTTGATGAAGACAATCTTTTTTATCTTTTTTTATCTCTTTTTTTTATCTTTTTTTTTATCGTCAGCAAACTAATGTAAATGCTCATACCAGGTAAATTTATCATAATGTAAATGCGATGCAATTAAATGGAATATAACAGCAAATCTGAAATCTGTTTCATGCATGCAAAAACATATTTATATATGCTCCTTTCGATTAATAATTGTTTGGAATTTTTTTTTTTTTTTTTTTTTTTTTTTAAATTTATGATTACAGTATGGAATGGTTTCCTGGTAAGAAGCATCATAATTTGCATTCATTTTTTTTTTTCTTTAATAATACATTATATTTATTTTTGCAGGTAAATTTCGAAAAGAATTCAAGAATACATTTACTTGCCAATGTTTAAAGCAAGATTCACGACGCCCGAGAGCCGGAACTACATATCTCTGCAAGTACACCAGCACAGTATCCCATTGTGACAAGCGCATTCACGAATTGGCGAATTTCAATGAAAACAAAAACTAATTCTGAGCTTATCTGTGTGTGAATATTTATTATATATCCTGCGATCCCAAAATGTTGTGATGATATAAAATTGCTCTGTAAATTAAATGTTATTTTTAACCTGCAAAAATCAAATGTAATAATTGATATATTAAAAATAAATTTCTGTAAAATAAAATATTCTTATTCGTTTTTATACACCGTATATTTTCACATTATATAACAGACTAAACAATGGACGAGTTATGAATAGCTACAAGAAATGAATAAAGTATGAAAAAATCCTTGAGCTGGTAACTATGGTTGTAACTTTCGTCTTTGTGATTATGATCACATTATTTCATAGCAAAACTGAAAAATTATCAAATTATCAAGTGAGATTATCAAACAAAACTATAAAATTATGAAAGCTGCAAGATTTTTGTACTTGAACAACTATGAAATTCAACTAATGACTTTTATAGGATAATTAGTACTTAGTCTGTATTTGCCCGCTTACCGGCCGATATTTTCAAATAAATCTTTTTCTTATTTGCGATATTCACCAAAACAAAACGATGTCCAAATTTTGTAACAAATTGTCAATAATGGGAAAAAAAAAAGAAAGAAAGAAAGAAAGAAAAATCATGCAGTACGCATTGATTAGTAACACTTTCCAACTGTACGTAATTGTTGTATCGAATAACTTTTAATATTCTTTGCCTACGTTATCGCACAACAGACAGAAGGACTGAAAAATATACAGATAGACTAATTGATTTTAAAATTACTCTTGGGTATTTTGGAAAGTGTTACAAAGGCTTAATGCAAAAGAAAATGCAGCTATTAGATTATAATTACAGATTTCGATCTCTCTGAATATTTTAGTGTAGCCCTGTAAATCAGAAAGTTAATCATATCATATTCTATACAAAACATTATTTTAGAATATTAACAATACATTTCAATATTTTTATGATTTTTACAGTAAAAAGATATTTAAATATAACTTTCAAAAAATTCTGTCCTGAAACGTAATGCATTGTCATTTTTTTTTTTTTTCTGTCCCTGTAAACAAACTAGTTATACATGACCTATTAATATCATTTTAAATGGGGAACATTCTATACGGAAAATATTTATAAAAATAACACTCATAGAACACAATGCTTTCGAATGCTTTTAGGCGTCCCTGTACACAAACCAGAAGAGATATTCACTCTATTTTCAATATGGAACATCCGATAGTGATCGTCAATAAAATATATCAGTTTCGAGAAATTCTGAAATATTTACGGGAGTTAGAGCGCGGGCAGACAGACAGACAGACAGACAGACAGATGGACAGATACACAAACTGAAATCATATTCACACTCAAAAATGTTAGAAAATGTTAACGCTTAATGTCAACGAAAGTACAATTCTAGCAATTTTTTATTAATAGCTCTTAATATAAATGGATACTTTGTGTCACCCTGTAAATCTAATGCTAATCATGCTGTATTCTATACAAAGCTTTTTTTTTTTTTTTTTTAATATAAATAACATATTTCAATTTCCTAAAACTTCGTGGAAAGTAAAGTTATTAAAATTTGATTTAAAGAAATATCTCTCATAGAACGCAATGCTTTGGAATACTTTTAAGTGTCCCTGTACATAAATCGGTGGTGCTATTTCCTCCATTTTATACAGGAAACATCCAATAGCGAACTTGAATAACATATTTCAATTTCATTCTGATATGTCTGCAGTAAAGGTATGAAAATATGGTTTTTATAGAAATACCTCTCATTGAACACAATGTTTTGAAATACTTTCGGGTGTCCCTGTACACAAACCAGTAGAGGTATAAACTCCATTTTCAATAGGGAACGTCAGATAGTGAACTTGAATAACATATATCAGTTTCAAGAAATTCCATAAATATTTACGGGAGTTAGAGCGCGGACAAGCAGACGCACAGACGCACAGACGCACAGACGGAAAGACAGACAGACAGACAGACAGACAAACCGAAGTCATAAACACTTTTCAACGTTGTTGGAAAGTGTTAAAAAAAGATTATACGAAATTGAATTGTGTTTCTATGGGGAAAAACAAATGAAATACATATAATGAAACGTAATTTAAATTTAAATTTTTATGAAAATTAACTTCATCGTAAATTCGTCAAAATCGTTGCTAGTTTTACTACTTTTTTCTTTTTTGCGCTTTTCTTTAATTTAGCTAAATGTTTTGACCATAATTTGGCGATTTATAGCAGTAGCTGTGAAAGGAAACTGGCAAATCGCCAATTAGCGATTCTTACACAGAACTATAGCCTCCTAAACGAGATGCCTGTTTCGTAGTTTGGAAACTTGGCAACAGTTTAAGCGGTAGACAGCACCACCTAATAGAGATTGCGTGACTTTTTTATTCAACTGTTGCCAATAATTTTAAGAAGTGATATATGATATTTATAATCGACATTTCTTTATCTGCCACTTTTAAAAATTTTTGGTCGCTGTTGAATAAAAAAGGCGCGAAATCTGTACCAGGTGACGCTGTCTACCGCTTCAACTGTTGCCAAGTTTCTGAACAACGTGACAGGCATCTAGTTTAGGAGGCTATGATAGAACTTCATCTAACCTAAATCATCCCTATCCCTTTATTTTATTCATTCGTCAATACAAAAGCAGAAAAATTTATTTTCTTTATTTCAATAAATTGTTTTAGCAATGGCATTACCTTAGACAGCACTGGGCTTTTATTTTTACGAGGATTATTGTTTATACAGTAAAATAAAATATATACATACATTGCAGAAATATAAATAATTATGAAATAGTGTTTTTACATATGTGCTTTCCCCTTTAAATATTATTAATTAATTTATTTTTGTGCTAATTTCAACTTATTAAATATATTCTAACACAACTTCACTTTTTTTATCGTCTGCAAACTAATGTAAATGCTCATATGAAGTAAATTTATCATAATGTAAATGCGATGCAATTAAATGGAATATACCAGTAAATCTGAAATCTGTTTGACATTGTTTTAAATCTATGTATAATTTGAAGACTAACATAAAATAAATAAATTATCAAAGATAGCACAAAAACATGATGTCACTGTTGCTGGATGAAAACTGCTAGAATTTTGAAACTGCTAGACTGTTATGTATACTAACTGTGTATAAATGAATAAGGGCTTGTATAATTTAGCTATAATGTTTTCGTATTTGGCACACCAAAACGTACATTTTAACAATTTTAATTAATGAGATGGTTGGCAAGTATGCCAGTAAGTAAATTTATATCACAAAATAATAATAATAATAATAATAATAATTTTTCCTGCAATATAATTATAAACAACTAAAATAAGTACTCAAAGAAATAAAGGCGTACTTTTAAAAAGTATTCCCAGTTTAAAAAAAAAAAAAAAAAAAAAAAAAAAATATGCAGAAAAACTATAAAAAGAATACCGACAATTTGAATGTATTTGAAGCAGACTCATAAAATCTGCAGAATAACTGCAGTTTAGAAGCAAAAAAATTGCTGATAATTTCTTTTTCTTCCTTAAACTTATTATTCTTCAAAATACCTTCAGATTATCTGCAGTTTTTTTCATTTTTTATAGTTTTTTTTTTTTTTTTTTTTTTTTTTTTAGCTGGGTTTTTACAAATAGAATGCATTTCAGTTAAAAAAAAAAAAAGAAAGAAAAAAAGCAGCATAATAAAACAACAAACATACTTCTAAATATTGGACTGTCATCATTCAACACTAAAGCACACAAACGTCACAGTGACATCATTAAACATTCCTAAGACATCATAAGCTTTCGGTTGAATAAATTTCAGTTTAGGATTTAAAGCTTTTTTATTTATTTATTTATTTATTTATTTATTTATTTATTTTTAATAAATAAAAATGTATATCATAAAACTAGTTTAATTTATTGTCTGTTATCTATATTTATTATCTACCTTTTAGAGTGGAAATACGTGACTCCATAAAAGATTCTATACTCAGCTCGTTACAATGATTTATTCTTCGGTAATGATAAAATGTTTAGGCTAAAAAAGTATAATATATATATGTAGAATCTTGGCTGGGCGTCTAGGGGTGGGGCAATGATGAGTTGCGACTTAGATGACTAAACATTTATTAGGTAACACACATACAACACAAGATACACAAAGAAAATATGATAATAGAAGAATTTGCATAATTATCCAACAGCTGGTTTCGAGGCTTAGCACATAACAAACTTTCTTCATCAGTATAACCGTAACAAAACAACATTTAAGCACCTACTCGTACTTATATACACAAAAACACCTACGCGTGCTATCAAATAGTGAAAATTAAGTAATGAGCCCTCCATGGCTCTACACACTTATTAAGAGCACAACAAGCTCTAATTAGGAGAAAATGAGCATGTCAGCCTTCGCGCTGACGGTCTCAACCGATCTCCACTGCAGCCAGATCTCAACTGACTCCCGTTCGTCATCTCGTTCAAAGATAAGCATCAGAGACAGCGCCATCTGTTGGCTGTGCAAGGAACTTCCCACACACATATATATATAGTTAGAATAAAATTTAAAAAAACGGGTTGTGGTCAAAATATCGCCTAAATAAACGAATTGAAAGCAAAATAATGTTCGCGATGATTGTGTTTGATAAAAATAAAATGACACATTTTACATTTTATTTGAATGAGCTGGTAATTACACTCGCTGTAAAAAAAAAAAAAAAAAAAAAAAAAAAAAAAAATCGAGCCCTGATACTATTCTTGCTGATTCTTATGTAAATTGCCCTCCTGAATCCAAATACCATTTTGCCCAGTCACTTACCGTTTTCTCGAGATACCACCCCTCCCCCAATTCTTATCACTGTTCGGCAATTTTATGGCCATGAATTTGATTATTTGGAGAATACAAAAGAATTAATTTAACACTAAAGAAAAAAAAATGTAATGTTGAATAAATAACATTAATAATAGATTAAAAATATATAAGAAATGTAATTTCTAATTTCAGTGGCAAATCCCCTCCCCCACCCCCGCTAAATTTTCGCCTTACAGCACATGTTGATGTTTTAGAATTTTCCAGCTCTGTAGCAATTCAGAAGATATTTAACAGTTAAAATAATCCTTCCCCTCCCTAAAAATCAAATTTATAGCGATAAAATTACTGAAAAGTGATAAAAATAGGGAACCGTCCCTAAAAAATAGTGAGTGATAGGGCAAAGTGGATGTCATATTCGGATTCAGGAGGTCATTTTACATAAAAATTTGCCAAAATAGCGTTGGGGGCAATTTTCATGCCGAGCAGTAGTATTAGAGTATTAGTAATGTTACATAAAATTTCACGACAACACATTCATATTTAGCTCAGTCAGAGCCCATACATACAAACTCATCACAAATGTTGTTAAGAATTTTGCTAAAGAATTTACATACTGTGTTTATTAACTTTTGTCAAGATTAGTGACAATGAATTCAATCGTGCTTAATAATTTTATAATTTTTAAGTCAGGTTTGTCAACAATGTTTAGCTCTGATGTCAGTAGTGATGCACAATATTTTAAAAATGTATTTTGAATGGTGAAAAGCTAACGATAAAGTAATTTAAAATGAAATATAGATAAAATAATGAATTCAACTCTATTATATATGCATTTATAAGGCCCTATGGCCCCTGCCAGAGATCACACATGAAAAAGATCATATTATTTTCTTTTCATAGACGTGGTATTTTGTCCTGCGATATTTTTTTCATGTCTGGATCCCCAAAAATACATAATATTATCTTTTAATATATTGATAAAGCGATCTATATTTTACGTAAATAACAATGTTCATCATTAACAGGCCCAAACTATAAAACTATGTATTATTTATTAATTATTTTTTTATGTCTCTTTAATGGTGATAAATATTTAAAAACTTACATGATACATACTTAAAAACTAAAGTCGTCCATATCGATTCTTATATTCCATAAAGATAACTGAATTATAAGTCCAAGAAACATATACCTAGTTTCTGTGGCTGACATTATGACTCAGTTTTAGGCATTATAACATTTTTTTAATGACATAATTTAAAATCTTATCTCTTAAAATATAGTACAGCTTGCTACTGCACGTATGCTAATAGTTCCAGAGCATTGTCGGACACGTTTTTATTCATACCATGTTTTCCGAAGTTCTTCTTATTTAATCGTAATTACATGTTGCAGAAATTTACTCTACAAATTTCTCACCACAGAAAAAGTCCTTTTTTTTTGTTTCTATGGTGTAAAAAAAGGACTGGTATTAACAATGCTCCTGAATAAATTAGAAATTTTTGCATGTCTGTAGCAAACATGGCAACGTTAACACATGTTTGTTTTTTTTTCTTTTTTTTTAACCACTTTTCTTGGGCTAATTTTCTACTTTTCAACACTTTCAACCCCACTGGGACATACATGCCACGCAGATATTTTTAATTCACCCAATGGGATAAATAAGAGGGAAATTTATTGGAGTGCATATCACACTGGTTTTCTGTAGACATAGACTATCTATAGATACTTTGAAAACTATACTTTCAGTAAATTTGATTTATTAAAATAAAGCAATTTTTGTACAATTTAATATGAAACACCCTGCATTGTAATAATTAATTTTTATGTTCTACTGCTATTTTATGGAAAAAGAAAAATAATAATAACATGTATTCTGTTTTAAACTTTCCCATACCACCCTCCCCGAATATATATTGCCACTATACTAATTAACATTCCGTAATATTGTTTGTTCCGCCTTCTTTTTCACACCAGTATCTTTTAGGAGTATTTTTATTTACATTTGGAGAATATTACTCTAAAAATTTACTGGTGTAAAGAAAAGGGCGGGATTAACAATACTACGAAATATTATTTAGGATGTTGGCAAGTATTATATTACATACTTGCCAACCATTTCATTATGAAGCGTAAAAATTTTAGTACCCACCTTTTTTTGTCACAACAGTCATATTTTAAAATTAATTTTATTCTTATTTAATCGTACCAATATTTGGAGATAATTACTCTAAAAATAAAATGGCGTGGAAAAAGAGGCTATTTTTCAAGAGGGGTTAACAATTTTAAGCTTATTAATGAGATGGTTGGCAGGCATGTAACATATATTTGTTGTTTACCTGAATAAATTAGTTAAATGCGGCTTTCGCTCATAGTTGCCATTTTAGCACCTTTTGGCTAGCGAAAACTTTTAACAAAAATTTTTATTTTACTTAATCAGTGAAAACTGTTACAGTTCACTATTCAAATAAAATAAATACAGTTCCACCCGTTTATTAAAATCACATTCGTTCCGAGATAAAGTGATTTTATTAAGCGGCTGATTTTTATATCCGGCGAACGTTCCTGCCCTTAAGGAAAAGGTATTACTTCCCTGAATTTTGAAAGAAACTTCAAAAGGTAACGAATAATGGAATTAGTAAACAATATTAATTAATTTTTGGTAGATAATTAACTAATAAATCTTCGATATAAGTAAATGCATTCTAAGTTCCCATGAACTTTCGTTAGAGAAAAATCATCATTACTTTACCAAAAGTTCACGTTTTTCTTATAAATTTAAAATCTTTCTGTTTAAACCTCATGAATGATAGTAATTTCAAAATAAGAACTAGAAATTGTCTTCTAATAATTAGAAAAAAAATCATTTCAAATCAAATTTCTATTTTATTACTGCGCTTTGAAGAATACGTTCCTTGAAATTGTTACGGCGATAAGTTATGGCGTGTTTAATTTGTAACTGAGCTGCAAGTGCAAAATCTTCAACCTATGAGCGATAACGAAGGGTTTGCTGTGCTTTAATTTCTTTTTCTATTTCCAAAAAAGAAAAAGAAAAAAAGTTTTTTTTTTTTTTTTTGGTATGCATAAATGATATTTTTTGCTGCTGAGGAGATATTTTTGAGTGATGCTGATTTTATTAAGCGGCAGCTTTAAAAGTTATTTGTTCTGATTTTATTCCGGTCCATTCGATTTGATCAGATTAAGCGGCTGATTTTATTAACCAGTTATTTTATTAAGCGGTGTTTACTGTATTTCTATTAAAAAATTTCAGCTGCCAAAAGGTGCTAAGCTGGCAACTATGCTTGCGCTTACCAAAGTGTTTTGAGTTGAGCAGCGATTTTCTAAAATTTATTCATCTTGGTATATTTTCATTTGAGTTTCAGATGTTAGTTTCTTCACAATACGTAGAAAGAAAGTATTGGATTCATGAAAATTTTTGACCTGCAGTTTTCGATGGATTTTCACGTTTTGAGTTGCTTTGAACAAGATTTATTCATTTTTAGAAAAAGATCTTCCGGTATGTCTGTGTGTATTCATGATTTTCTAAAGTTTCGTCAAAGTTGTATTTCATAAAACAATAAACAGAATTTAACAAAATTTCATGTTTAGTTAAATCTTCACTTATTTTCGGATACTCCGCTCAACAGGTGGCGCTAAGATCATGTTTTTTTTTTTTTTAACAAGTCTGTGTAACAAAAATTTTCGTTTAAACGAGCAAAATGGTAATTATTTCTATCTAATATTTATGAAATTGAACAAAAATTATTTAGAATTATAATAATCAACCACAAAATATCTTTTGTGTATGTAGCAACACCATCATTCCCTGGGAGTGTGAATTTTCTATTTATAAAAATAAATAAATAAATCACAAATAACATTAAAAGAATGGTTGAACAATCGATCTTTGATATATTTTTTTTCATAAAAAAAAAAAAAAAAAAAGTTAGGAAAAAAGTAATTTTTTAGATATCATTTATAGGATGCAAAACTGACTTTTTTTTCGGCAGCTTTATTGAGCTTCTCCGAGATGAAAATTGTCAGCATTCAACCAAGAAAATAATTTTAATGAGAAGTAATTTAAATAAATAATAACTTTAATAAGTAGTAATATTAATAAATAATAATTTTAGTTGATAATTTGTACTTCGTGCATTTATACAGGATAATAAAAATAATATAATGGTCACAATATACTAGTTTATTATTGGTGAAAAATATTTTTTGTGTTTGAGTTTGAATTGAAGCAAAATGTTATTCATGTAATTACCCTGCAAGTAAAGACGACAAAATAAACTTACTCTTTCATAAAAATTAGGCTATAAGATCCAAATTGTAAAGAAAAATGTTTTTGTTAAAAGATAGTACAGTACAAATTTCTGTAACGAGTACTTAATCCAGACCTGCCAACCTAATCTGGCAAATTGTTAGTACCGCCTATTTTTCTACACCACTTAATTTTTAGAGTATTTTTTTTTTCTTAATTCTTCATCGTAAATTTATTTGAAAAGAATTATTCTAAAAATTAAGTGGTGAAGAAAAATGGGCGGTTCTAACAATTTGCCGGATTAGGTTGGCAGCTCTGTTAAACCGAGTAAATAATCGGAAACTTCCGAGTAAATAATCGGAAACATATATATATATACAGGGTGATTCAACAATGATGGGAAAAACTTTGAAGGGAGGTAGGACACATCATTAGGACTCAGAATCGCGTAGGAACCCACATCCCCAAATGTCATTTTAACCCTTTACGGACCATGTGTTTTCTGTGTTTTGTACCAGTGAGCTCCGCCTACTGTCGTTAATCTTGAATGATGTATTATTTAACAGAGAGATTCTATGTATAATTGCTTATCATACAAAAGGCATACATAATAAAAATTTTATTTCCAAATAATGCATATTGCTTCAATAAATATTAATATTGTGAAAATTTATTAGATATACTGTAACACACAGAATTTAAAAGTTACAACGTAGATGGAGTTTCAAATACGAATATTTCTAGTCATGGAACAAACATTGAGGGGTAGAACAGTTTACTTAAATATACATGTTTTGTATAGGCATAACACAAAAAATTAAATATGAAATAAAAAACATTTTGCAAAAAACGAAAGTAAAAACGTATAAAAACAAATAGTAAAAACAAAGTGCTTCTTTGCATCAATATTTGCAATAAATATTCAAAATTGCGACCACCAGCCATAATGCATGCTTAATAGCGTCGAAGTGTGGATTGGCGAACAGCTCCAAAAATGCCAGGTGTTTACAATTTTTACTACCGACTTTTTTTTTCACATCAGTCATTTTTTACAGTAATTTTATTCTCATTTAATCATAGCAATATTTGGAGAGAATTATTCTAAAAATAAAGTTATATGAAAAAAAGGCCATTTTTTTAAGGTGAGTTAACAATTGCACGGTTATTAATGAGATGGTTGAATTGTATGCATGAATTTGCGATGTATTTGAAACTCCGCCTACTGCGTAAATTTTACATTTCGTGCGCGTTACAGTTCATCTAAAAAATTATTCACAATATAAGCATTTATTCGATCAGTGTGGAGTATTCGGAAATAACACTTTTATCATGTATTTTGTAAGATTAACAGTAAAAGACAGAATTGTTAAATAGAGCACCATTCACAAGCAATGCCAGTAGGCGGAACTTTCTGTTAAAACCCCCAGAAAACACATGGTCCGTAAAAGGTTAAAATGAAGTTTAGGGACATGGGTACCTATATAATTCTAAGTCCTAATGATGTGTCCTACCTCCCATCAAAGTTTTTCCATCATCGTTGAATCACCATGTATATATATATATATATATATATATAACTTTAAAGTGGAGTTTGAATAGTTTTAAAAATCGTAAGTATCTTGGAATGTTTTAAAATAATAAAATAAATTCTAAATATTTAAATTTAAACAACCCAATTACTTAATTATAGAAATGATAATTTAAATGAACTAGCAGTATTGCTTTTTTTTTCATTTTTCTTTTATCTTTATTTATCTTCGTATTAAAATTAGTTTACAAAAATAAAAGTTTTAAAACAGCAACAATTTAGTGAATGGAACATTTCTCAATGGTAATGAAAAAAGATTTAATTAAGAAACGCTCCGATACACACAGCTCAAACAAACCTCAATTCAAAGAAAATGTTTATTTAAATACCAATGTTTTCTGTTAGCATAATCTCCTAATCTTAGTTCTATTTCCATCTTAATTTGAGGGATGGTAGCATAACAAAATTTATCAAAATAACTGACATTTTACTTCATTTAGAGAATCAAAATCTATAACTCAAGATCAACAACAGAAAAGTAATTTTAAATGGTTTTTTTTTTTTTTTTTTTTTTTTTTTAATCCTTTTTCCATCAAAAAGACAATATGAAAAGCACATAAAACTAACTATGCTTGACAAAGCTATTAAATAATAGTACCAAAATAGTTTGATGCTATTTTCTATCTTGACATCCATTTATACTTTCTATCGATAGTTTTTTTTCCCCTACATTAGCTTTGCAAGTTAGTTTCAGGATTAGCTTTTTACAATTTATCTAAGGCAGTGTACGTACGAGCCTTATTTTTTTTTCGAGTCTTATACCAGATATTTTGTTTGAAGATTTTCATTATATAGTAAGTCTATAAATTTAGAGATTAATTCTGTTCTTTCATAATACTGCTATGAGATTCAAAGAAAAAAAAGGCGTGTCCGTATGAGATTTGTAAGGAGTAAAATATGTATAATTATAAATATATGTATATATATATGTATATATATATGTATATATACCTAGCTGCCAATATTTTAATTTATTTCGGAATACTTTTAGCCCCCACCCCCTTTATTTCGTACCACTTATTTTTTAAAAGTGATTTTTTTCTTATTTTAATGAAGTTATATATTGGAGAAAATTTTTCTAGAAATAAAGTGGTGCGAAATAAAGGCGGGCTGAAATTACTCCGGAATAAATTGAAATATTGGCAGCTATGTATATATATATATATATTATCTATCATTTATATATATATTTAAGTATTTACTTAAATATATACTGAAAAAAATATTATCTCAAATTTATATCCTTTATGCATGTCTCAAACACTAACTCATTTTGCTGAAAATGTAAATGTTCAAAATGTTTCGACTAATAAATGAACAAAAATGTATAAATAATGTTACATAATAGGATAAAAATCAAGTTCCAAAGAACACTTTGAAATATGTTTTGTAAAAAGACATATTGTCCATTTGAAAACATGCGATAACTATTCATAAAGCAATTTATTTTAGGAAAATAAGTTACTTTCAGGTCGAGTAATTGTAAAATGTATTTTTTTTACTATGTATTTTTTTTACTTCCATTACCCTACTACCGTAGGTAATGGAAGTATTGTATTCGGTCTCAAAATTCGATATCGGGTTTTCACCTGATTTACACGTTTTAAGGTCCCCTGAGTCCAAAAAAGTGGTTTTTGGCAATTGGTCAGTGTGTATGTATGTGTGTATGTGTGTGTGTATGTATGTGGAGAATCTTCTGGCTATTATAGCTCAGAAACTAATAAAGATAGAGCTACGAAACTTTAGAATTCAAATACGTCTGGCGTACAGATGAAATTTCCAAATTTTGGTGAAAATTGAAAAACCGGAAGTGGGACATCGGAAACCGGAAGTTGGACCGTAAGTCCGTATCTCAAAAGCGGCTCTAACGATTTTCTTCAAACTTGCTATATAAACACTCTATTAGATGTCCTTTCGAATGATATAGTTGGTTAGTTCAAGAAAATTGATAGGCGTCCTGTATAAATAGCTCAATTTCAGGCCTGCCAAGGGCGTTCCTTTAAAAACGGTTGTACGGATTTTTTTCAAACTCGCCATTTTAACTCAATTTTAAATATGCTTTTGTATGTAATTATTTTTTTCCTGTCAATAATTGAGTTTAACCGGAAATGGGACATCGGAAACCGGAAGTGGGACCGTAAGTCCGTATCTCAAAAACGGCTCTAACGATTTTCTTCAAATTTGCTATATAAACACTCTATCAGATATCCTTTCGAATGATATAGTTGGTTAGTTCATGAAAATTGATAGGCGTCCTGTATAAATAGCTCAATTTCAGGCCTCGCAAAGGCGTTCCTTTAAAAACGGTTGTACGGATTTTTTTCAAACTCGCCATTTTAACTCACTTTTAAATATGCTTTTGTATGTAATTATTGTTTTCCGGTCAATAATTGATTTTTTGTGAAAGTTGGTATCTCAAAAACGGCTCTAACGATTTTCTTTTTTGGTCACTTTTATGTTTTCTGATCACATTATCTCTCAAAAATGCATATAATACATGTAATAGCGGGTAATGGAAGTCGTGTGGTTGTTTCACACCAGATTTTTGTTACTTTTGAGGAAATTTCTCTATTTTATATTCCTTGAGAAAGTTTTTCAACGCATTGTACCTCTCTCTAACAAAATTAAATTTACTTTTGTAAAGAACCAACAGACTATGTTTAAAATACGCAAAATGCATACACAACTGTACATACAAGTAATTAAAAACTGTTGCATACTTTATTTAGTTAGCTCTATGAAAAGATATTTTACAGTGAAGCATGATTGCTTTGCTTAGTTTCCAACTTTTTAACCCTTTCAAAACAACTGATGTTTATTCACATTATTTAGAAACCTGTGACTCTGCCAGTGGGAGTTTCTTCAGCATTTCGTATGTGACTGTATTTCTTAACACTTCCGCGACCGCATGTTTTTTGTCTTTTTGACGGTAAAGTCCGCCTGTGGGCGTCATATCCTAAGTTACAATATTTCAAAACAACATTTTCTGTATTCACATTTATATTACAAATGGATAAACTTTATAATTATATTCTTTCTAATCAAAGTATTTTTATCCATAGTGTACTTGATTGTACAAATATGTATATAGGGTATATTCTTAAGAAATAAATAACATACAAATTGCGAAAAAAACACCCACTGGCGGAGTTACAGATTTTCAAATGACGTGAATCTACGTCAGCGGTCGCGAAAGTGTTAAGAATATTCCTAAAATTGATACTTTTACAATTAGTATATTATGGATACAAAATATAGTTGAAAACTTAATTACAAAGAGTGTAGTTATAATGTGTATTCATTTATGATATAAATATGGATGAAGAAAACCTTGCTCTGAAATAATGTAGCTTCATACCTGCCAATATTTTAATTTACATTCCGTAGTATTGTTAGCCCTGTTTTTTTTTTAATTACAACTAGTAATTTTTTTAGAATATTTTTCTTCTTATTTAATCATAATTGTATTTAGAGAATATTACTCTCCAAACTTACTGGTGTGGGGAAAAAAAAGGGTGGGACTAACAACACTACGTAATATTAATTAGGATGTTAGCAGGTATGTAGCTTGAAAGAATGACGCCCACACGCAGAACTAACCATCAGAAAAAGAGAAATATGTGGTCGTGAAATGGTTAATTTATTCGGGAATGTAGGGATTATAGTCAGGATTGTTGTTAGTACCCGCCTTTTTTTCACACCGTACTCTTTGTAGAGTAATTTTCTTCAATAGGGGGACTTCGAGAAATGACTGATTTCTGAGTTCCCGGGGTCCACTGGTGACCCCATACCTCAGCGTACCTGATGTAGATAGCAGAGCTGAATCAGGATCGTGATGGCTTACAAAAAAAAAAAAAAAAAAAAAAAAAAAACATACAGGGGGACATGCCGGCACTGACATACAAGAAACATAATTCTATGCTCATAGTGAAATAGGACAACAAAAAGAGAACATGAAACTTAAAACTATGAGATAACGTAAATAAAAACAGTGAGAAGAAAATTTAAAGAAAGTTCAAGTATAGCATAACAATATCTAACAAATAAAAAAAGAAGATTTAATATAGCATTACGAACAGTTGAACAAATATTTTTGGTAAATTTTTCAATTTTTAAAGTTTTTTCTTTTAATACAAGAAGACAAGAGAACAACGAAAAACTAGAGAAGAGATATTATGATAATATCGACGTTTGGACGTCGTCTATTAAAAGAATCCGTGTGATCATATGCTTCAAGTGTGTTTAAAACTTGGTTCTCGATAGATTTTAATTGATCATGGAAGTTAATATTAAGGTGTTGTATAAAATTTTGAAGACGCGGAAAATTGATTTTTCAGTACATTTCGTAGTTATGAACGCAATAAGGTAATTTATAAATTTGCCTGATTGTTGCGTTTTGGCTTTTATTGTTTTCTTCAATACATAATTACGATTGAATATGAAGAAAATTAGTCTAAAAATAATACGGTGTGAATAAAGGTACTAACAACATTCCGGTATAAATAAAAAAATTTTGCAGCCATGCTGCATGGAACGCACATCTTATAACAAAGCTACCAATTTTTTTAATTTCTTCCTTAATGCTATCAGTGACCTTTTTTTTTCTTTTTTTACACCATTTCATTCTCGAAAAAATGCCCCAGTATATAATTACGATTAAATATGAAGAAAATTTCTCTTTACAGAAATCGGTGCGAAAAAAACAGAGTGAACTAACAGCGTTACGGGATGATTAAAACAGGGGTGTTTGTATCCCCGGAAATTGCAACCAGAATTTTTTAATTGTGATATTATTGGTAGTTTCTTAGTAAAGTTTAGCAATTAAATATAGACAAAAATACGATTTATAATTACTGGTGGAAATAAAAACCCGGAATGCAAACACCCCTGTTAAAAAAAAAAAAAAAAAAAAAAAGGCAGATTTAATAACGAAGTTACGATGAAAATAATTAGTAATTTTATTTATATGAGCTGAAAATCGTTTTAATGGGCCTGTTACAGGGATGTTGCCACAATAAATACTTCGGTTTATTGTTACATGTAAATGAGTTTAAACTAGATCATTTTGTACTAAAAATGTATGGTAAGAGCATAGCTGCCAAGTTTTTTAATTTATTCCGGAATTATTCTAGCACCGCTCTTTTTTCACACCGTAATATTTGTAGAAAAAATTTCTTCATTATTTAACTGCGATTAAACATGAAAAATATTACTCTAAAAAGTTTACTCTAAAAACTTTTTTTTTTTAAAAAAAAAAAAAAAAAAAGAAAGAAAAAAAGAAAAAGAAATACTTATATATTATCTATAAAAAAATGCGAATTTTTAGTGTATTTAACAAATGATCAAATACAGCATTTACTATGATTTCTAGAGAGTGTATATTGTCTAATGATGAAACATTATTTCACTCTGTTTATAAACATTATACATTTTTCCTAATTATAAGAGAAATTAAAAAGAAAAAATGGCAAATGAGAATTTAAATTATTTTAAAGAATTTCCGCATATACCGATGTGCGTTCCAAAAAAATCTTACAACCTGTTTTATACACACACACACACACATATATATATATATATATATATATATATATATATATGAGTGTGTAATTCTTCTAACTTTAGTCACTCTAAAGATAAGATAAGTAAATAACATGAAATGTAATTATTAATATTAATTCACAAAAGCTTAATTCATACGGTAAAAATAATACTACACGTGCTTTTTTCTTGGTGAATAAGATACTGCTCATTTATGTCATTCCTTAGATTACCCTAATAACACTTTTATTAAGTGCCCCAATTCTTTAAACATACATTTTCTTATGAAACAATCATTAAAATTTACAATTAGTTTTAATTTCCTTGCGTAGTCTGAAAATCTGTAAAACTCTCTGAAAAAGACAAGTCTGTCTTTTCATAAAGTATAATTATAATTTTAAAACTATCATAGATATATAAATTTAAGAAAAAGTGTTTGAAACACTTTTTCTTTTCTTCTTACAAAAATTAATTTATGTACTTGAAGTACATAAATTAATTTTTGTTAGTTAATATAAAGTTTTCAAGCTTATGAAGCTTAAGATTTTAATAATTTCATTTTTTTTTTTTTTTTTTTTTTTTTTTTTTTATAAACATTTTTCCAAATCTATAAGAAACAACTTTTTAAGAAATTTTTTTATAAAATATATTTAAAAATATAGACTTTATGTTTTAAAAATTTAAACACATAATTACTGTTGGGATAGTTGGTAGATTACAGATGTGAATATTCATAATTTTTTTACTACTACCATTGCATTTCTACTTATTGAGAGGCCTAGTTAATCAGAAGTGGGATTTCTTCCCCTAAAATAAATCTATGGGTACGCCCATATTATACGCCCATATTTCAAAGTTATCTCATATTAAAATGATAATTTTCTGCATCATTCCAAGAACTTGCTATATTTTGCATGTTTTTATAGTTTTTACGTGTCTGTACATTCACATACTTTTTAAAAAGATGAAGTTTGTAGAGAAAATTATTATTTAAATAAGCGTCTAATAACTCATTTTAAGAAATAATTGGGAAAACGGATAAAATGGAAACAAGCTTTAAAAAAATATGTGTATAAGATGAAAAATGAAATTTTGATTTTAAAATACAAACATATTGTCTGTTCATAATTTTTGCATTGCACATTTAAAAAAGAAATGCATACTTGCCAATACACTAATTAATATTTCGTAGTATTGTTAGCCCTGCCTTCTTTTTCACACCAGTACTTTTTTATAGTAGTTTCCTTTTTATTTAATCATAATTGCATTTAGAGAGTATTATTCTAAAAATTTACTGGTGTGAAAAAAAGGGCGGGACAAATAACACTACGGAATATTAATTAAGCTGGGTCCAAGTATAGAAATGGTATGTTTCACCAGGAAAATTGTTCCAGTTTAACTGCAACTAACATTTCGTTGTCCAATTTTACGCTTTAAATAGTGCTTACTTCTAAAGTGGCACTACTAAATGGTGAACGTTGGCACTTGCGTTAGCAATCGTACGATAATACTTCACAACATTCTTAATTTTTTAATCAGGTTTCACACCAGTATATTTTTTTATAGAAATATCTCAGATTAATTTTCCACGATTAATTAGATTGTAATTTACTATAGAAAATTTCTGATATGAAGTCTCCCCGTCTAAAATGTAAACTTGGCAACTATGTGTACAACAATTATAGTACGATTAGTAGCGCTAGCTAGCAGCAAAATATTGCTTGCAGATAAATTGGAACCATTTTTCAGTGTTTTATTTTATTTTTAACAGTGTACGAAAAGGATGTCTTCATTTGAAGCACCAGACCTCTTGACATAATAACTGTAAGGAAATATTTTTAATGTTTCACATAAAAAGCAACTGGTATGCAGGGTTAATGTTGATACATACCTGGTAAGATTTATAATTTATTCCGGAGTACTTAGACCTGACAATTATGCTAATTCATCTGTAATAGCATCAGGCCCCGCCTTTTTATCACAACACTATATTTATAGGGAAATAGTCTTCTTATTTAATCGTGAGTACATATAACTGAATATTATTCTACAAATTTACTGGTGTGAAAAAAAGGCGGAGGCCTGACGTTATTACGAATAATTAGCATAGTTGGCAGGTCCAGGAGTACTGTTAGTCCCACCCTTTTTTCACAACAATTTGATATTAAAGAAATTTTAATCATTCTATAATTACGATGGAATAAGAAGAAAAATTCTTTAAAAATATACTGGAGCGAAAATAGAGTGGTTATAATAATACACCTTAATAAATTATAAAAATGACCAGGTATGTTAATATAACATGTTATTGTTTCCCTAGAGATAATAGAAGATCTACTAAATTTTATTGAATGATAATGCTGACATTTACAATATTAGAACCAAGATTTTAATATTCATATTATCAACTAACAAATCTAGCACATACTAAATATGAATGCAGTATTTTCTGAATTAGCCTCAGTATTTGAGTGCCTTGATTTTTATCTCAGAGCAACACGTTTCGATTGATTAACTTACCAAAGCATAGCTTAAATTTTAGATAAACATGCGAGATTACATCTGGTATGATTAAATATTCTGAAGCATACATTATTATTTACGTTTGATATCCTATTCTTTATAAGAGAATGATCCTTATCAGTAAAGTCTTGCGAATCAATCGGTATAAAACAATTAATGAATAATAAATATTTGGACAAATGCATAACTTCTCGATAATTTTTATGTGACATATTATGCGTTACCATTTTTAAGACATCAATAAAGAGTATATTGTATTTACAGATATTGCTTTATTGATACATCAGGAGAGAAAAATTATACATCATATAGTTTTAAAATTAAGTATGAATTAGTTTCATTCGAGTAGGTTTACACGGATCAATCAATTGAATATTTTAAAATACGAAAACTTGTGAAAACAGTTAGTTATTTTTACAATTAATTTATTAGTTTATTTTTTAAAAGTTAAGTTTTTTTTTATCAATATGATAAACGAAAAAATAATCCACGTAAATAAAAAAAAGTGTCCGTGTTCTGGAGCTCAGATTACTGATGCAGAGCTGTAAAACCTGGTAGATGTGTAGCTGGGACAATGTAGGTGTGCACGTCATCGATATTTTTTTTATTTTCGTATTTGAATATTTTTATTATTTATTTGTTTTTTCGATTTCATGCATTGACTTCTCTGAATCATTTTCTAAAATTTATTCTTACATTTCAATCATTTGCGTATCTTAGCAACAGCTATTACATTATTTATTATTTATTTATGTAATTTATTTATTTAAAGGTGAAATCTATTTTTTTTTTCAATATTAGATGTCTCTACCCCCTGCTTATTCCACTCAAACCCCCGAGGTCCTCCGACTCACTTCGATTATTAACCCTTGAGGGGGGGGGGACTCTATCGGCCTATTCACTGCTTTGATTTTCACTGAATCAGAATATTAATAGTGCATAACATAAGACAAAAGCAGAACAATATTACAGATATTCTCATATTCAATGTCAAAATGAAATACATAATATTAAATGCTACATTTTTTAAACGAAATATTATGCTAAAAAATCAGTATTTTTCCTTTAGAATTGAAAGAAATAATAGTTAATAATATCTGGATCAAGGATACCCAAACTTTTATAAATCGTGACCCACTTATTAGAAATCAAATCTTTAGTGACCCACTTTATCCTCAACGCATTGAAAATTTTCAAATATATTTACACCCCCTCGAAAAAAAAAAATAATAATAATAGTAATAATAATAATAATAATAATGTAAATTTTAATACTTTTATTTGAAATCGGATGGTAGTACGATGGAAGAAGTTTAACATATTAAATTTTAATAATAATAATAATAAAAAAACAGTTATAACTCTAATCTTTATATATATTTCTTTATAATCTAACAACTTTTCATTTTTCATTTATTTGATTAATTTCGTAGAAGAATTATTTTAATCGTACAGGGGTGGGACACGGGCGCAGAATTCATACCGGTATTTGTTAAAGAAATTTCTCTACCTAGAATATCGTTGATTTAGGAAGCAGAAAATTTTGTTACATTTATAGTGGTGTTCTGCGCCAGTATTCCATCCCTGCGTAATTGTCGGAAATATTGGTTATATAGTACAAAGGATTAAACTTATTAAAATTTAAATTTAGTTAAAATTTATTTATTTATCCTTTATTCAATTCCTTTTAAATGAATATCTACATTTTCTTTTATTTATTATATGGGTCGGAATCAAATGGTTATATAGTGCATACCTGCTAACAATCTGATTATGAATCGTGATATTTTTAGTACTCGCCTTTTTTTTACAGCAGTCTTTTTTTAGAGTAATTTTATTCTCATTTAAACGTAACAACATTTGGAGAAATTTACTGTAAAAATAAAGTGGTGTGGAAAAAAGGGTGTGTTTTGAAGGGGCGTAACAATGTTACGATTATTAATGAGATTTTTAGCAAGTATGTAGAGTGTAAAGAGGGGTATAAAATACATGGTTCAAAAACTAAAATATTTAATAGATGCTGAGTGATGTAACTATCTTTAAAATCGTAGTTCTTTAATAACAGCAGATCTAGCTACTGTTGATAATTACCCTAATTGAAGCCGTTTTTGCAGGCTGCCGTTAAACACTAGATAAGAAAAGGGCTGCTATAGACAACGGGTACCTGAAACGAGATTTAGATTGATTTCAATGTATTTTTATTTTTATTTTTTTTTTAGTTTTTACTTATAAAATAATATAAGAGGAATAGTGATTCATTTTTTTAAAAAAATCATTTAAATATAGCATCTAGCGAAGCCTGCTAGTATGAAATATACCAAACAACAAAGACATTGCATTCAGCTCCTTTCTGAGTAATTAAAAATTAGTAACATGTTACCATTTTTATTTTATATATAGGGTGATTATAACTAAAGTTGCGATTTCCAAACGCTCTAACTTTGAAACTGTCCGTCAGAATGGCTTTATATTTTACCATAGCAATCATGATGCAATGACTTTTCATTTAAAGAAGGAAAAAAATAGTTCCAAATTGTAACGATAGATTAACGACGTCAGGGCTTAAATTGATTCGCTAAGCGCAGGAACATTTTTTGTTATATTTTAAGCTTTGGTTTTTTTGTATAATATATTTTGAGGGACCCTAAATGTGAGAGTGCAATTTTTAGAGGTTGATCTGTATGTATATCTGTTATTAGCATAATTTAAAAGTAAAATAACTACAGGGTATTCAAATTTAATGTTTTGAAATTCGTATTAGGTTGTTACTTGAAAAATTTGATCAGAGTGGTAAGATTAAAAATAAAGTAATATCAGACTTTTTTTTTTTTTTTTTTTTTTCAAACAAATATAGGCATTATAATAAGTGGTTGAGTATGTAGGCAATTCTCACTCACACAGAATTATATGTCAAATAAAACCGTTTCTAAAGCTAATTCAGAAATTTTTTAAAGTAGATTTAACGCTATTTTTTTTTTACTTTACTGATTTTACGAATTAATTTGCAGTGTGACTTTATACTATTAAAATGCAATGTTCGTGTGAGTGACACACTAGGTTATTCAAATTAAATTCTTCTTTTAGCATATTCGTGAATGTAAGTTATTTTTTTTTTCTTCAAAAACATAATTTTATCCCTAAAAATTTAATAAATATTACTGCTGCAGTCGTCAAAGACGAAACTGAATTTTGAAATTTTTACTAGAATAACTTTGTGATTTCGCAAGGATTTTTATATGCAGAGTATATGGTGAGATCTTTTACCTGAAATATATTTTTCTATGGCGTAATACTTCTATCAATAAGTTATTTATGATACATTTTATCGTAATGATTATATTTAATTGTGAAATTAAGCGTAAAAATATATTTTATTTATTTGCATAAGTCGGTATTTTAAGATTTTATATATCTTTATATTACGAGCATACTTCGTAATGTATCAACCATCTCATTATGAATCGTAATACATTTACTACCCGCCTTTCTTTTTCACACCAGACTTTTTTAGAGAAATTTTATTCTTATTTAATTATAACTACATTTGGAGAAATTTACTCTAAAATTAAAGTGGTGTATAAAAAAGGGCATAACAATGTTACTATTATTAATGAGATGGTTGGCAAGTATGTACATACCATACTTGCCAACATCCTCATTAATATTCCGTATAGTGTTGCTTGTCCCGACCGTTTTTCTCTTACCATTAAATTTGTAGAGTAATATTCTCCAAATGCAATCACGATTAAATAAGTCGAAATATAATCTAAAAGAATACTCTGGTGTAAAAAAGAAGGCGGGGCTAACGATACTACGGCATATTAATTAGGATGTTGGCATGGTATACATACAATTGTTAAAAAAAAATCAGAATTGATCAATGTAAATCCTATTAATCCTTTTCTAGACTTGAATAAGTATTTGTTTAAACCAAATGGATTAAAATTATTATTCTCAGTATCATCTAATAAGAATTGTTGCATTGAACAATTCTTATTAGACGATATTGAGAATAATAATTCATTCGATATCGAGAATAACGCCAATCACATTAGTTTGATTACAGTAATAAAAAAACTTAATGTGCTCAGTGTGTAACAAAATAATCCACAATCTGAATTTATTTTACATTAAAGATTTATTTTTTATTTTGAACTCCGCTTTATTTGTTCAAGGAAAAAAAAAAAAAAAAAAACTGGATAATCACACATTAGGAAAGTCTACGACGATATCAATAACTATTTATTATTATTATTATTATTATTATTATTATTATTATTATTTTACATTTTGTATTTTTCTTCTTCTGAATCACTTTAACTGAAATAGCTGTCCTAGTTTTTAAAATAATATGTAATAAGCATTTATTAGTAACTTGGATTTAGTTCCAAATGTATAATGGGAAGCATACTTGCCAACCATCTCATTAATAACCGTACAATTGTTAACGCCCCCTGAAAAAACGCCCCTTTTCTCACACCAGTATATTTTTAGAGTAATTCTCTCCAAATGTTGTTGCGATTAAATAAAACTAAAATTACTCTAAAAAATTATTGGTGTGAAAAAAAAGGCAGGTACTAAAAATTGTACGGTTCATAATGAGATGGTTGGCAAGTATGGGTAAGTAAAATTTTTATATTGTTCCCGTCTTTTCATTATGAAAAAAAGAGTTTTAAATAAAGATTTGAAATATTTATGTGCACATGAATAGGTTTTTTGCATATGTGTATATATATAAAAATAAAAAATAAATCAGGATTATCGAAAAACATTTTTAAACTTAAATAAAATAAGCATAAATAATAATAATAATAATAATAATAATAACATTTTACTTAACTGAAATTTTATAATGCAAGATTTAATCAAAGAACTTAAATGTATGTTCGGATTTAAAAGGAAAACAATATCTTTAAATGCATGAACGTGCTTTATTGTAAGAGGAAATGACCTATAACGATTTTAAAGCATGTTGTTCAGTTGTTTTATGCTTAACTTAACTTTTTAGTTTTTGTACGTTTCATTGATTTAAATAAATATGTATTATTATTATTATTATTATTTGGCCGGAACATATAAAACTTAACATAAATACACTTGTTTCATTATTCATTGTCTTTTCAACTTGAGAACGAAAACTATTTGACTTGAATGGTTAATTGTTTTAAGGAAACATCAAAATGAATATTTTGATTGCTTGTTCGGAATATTAAAAAGGTTCTTTGAAAAGTATGCATACTTTTTTTTTTCAAAAAGAAGTATTTTTAAGATTTTAAATCATGTTGTAAAATTATTTCAAGTCTTACTTACACTGATGCACAATTGCTAAGGATGTACTATATATGATCCAGCGAAAGTTATGTCTCGTAGGCTATAAAGGGAACAGTCACAAATTAACGAAACCTTTCGGATCACCCTGTAGAAAAAAATGCTTGAAATGAATTGTAGCTGTAGTATGTGCTTGTGAGACTTTTTTTAATTATATAGAAACAAATTTATCTGAGAATTGCACTTTTGTTAACAGAGATGTAAATGCTTCTTTAATAACGTCGAAAATGTTTCGTATATTTTTTGTTTATAATATGCAGGGTTTTAAAACCAAAGGAATGTCACTTAAAAAAAAAAAAAAAAAAAAAAAAAAACTTGACGTACTATATTAGATACAGCATACTGCAATCCGAATGTAAAAGTATGAAATATCTGGTAAAATATGGGCATTTTTACCGAACAATTTTTAAATGCGCAAAAAATACTCCGTTTACACAATTTATTAGCCAAATGTATCGACTAACTCTAATAGAAATCTCCTAGCAAATATGTTTAAAACTCTGAAAGATATATTTAATGTACTTAAAAATTCTGAAAGATTCTTAAAGATATCGTTGATAGAAAAAATTGATTTTCAAAAACTTTTACAAAAGTGCAAAACACTAAGGAGTTTTATTAAACATATTTTCATTTTGAATTGATGAGCAGTCATGGACATAAGTGAAGGCACGTTATGCATTTTCTGAAAAAAAAAAAAAAAAGGAAAAAGTTAAGAATTTGAAAATTACTATTTTTTACTAATATATATTGTTTATACAATCTTTAGAATATCATAATGATAATTAAAAAGTATCAGATAATATTCAAATTAATAAACATGCAAAAATAATTAAAATTTTTCGAACTGAAATTGTAACAGGAAAGGGGAAGAACAATAATTGTAATATAAGATAGTTAAAAATGTATAGTCGACATTATTGATAACACATAAGATACTAAAGATAACATAAAAAATATATTTTAGTAAAAGAAATGGTTTCCAAATATTTTCACCATCTTTTGAAAAAATGCAAAGTGTCTTCACACTGTTAAAAATGGTTTCTTAAAAATGAGCTAAATTGTCTGAAAATAGCTCCGAAACAATATATACTTAAATTTGAAAACCCATGTACTCATTTTTGAGTATAGTGACATGTTAAAAAAGGGGATATTAGGATTTTTATTGGTCAACCCCATTTTTCAGCATGTCAGTATACTCAAAAATGAGTACTTGGTTTTTCAAATTTATGAATATATTATTTCGGAGCTATTTTAAGACAATTTAGCTCATTTTTAAGAAGCCATTTTTAACAGTGCACTTATGTCCATAACTAGGTAATTCAAAAAGAAAATATGGGTAAAACAGTTAGGGTTTTGTATTACTTGAAAATCACTTTTCTTTTACAGTAAAACTTCTCTAAGCTGGACACCAATGGTTCCAGGAAAAGGTGTCCAACTTAGAGAGGTGCTTACTTTTTTTGATTTAATTAAACTGTATCTATCCATGTCTTTCAACTTTTAATGACATCTAAATGTAATACTAATAAGTATTCACGATTTATATACAAAAAATAATTAATTTGCCAAATAAAAAACTAAATTTGAACTGCGACGTTGTGGCCATTATAATATTTTCTTCTATAATTTTTTATGTAACAGCACCACCTACCAGTTAACATGCACGAAAATTTAATCAACATAGCTTCTCACAATAAAGATTTTGCATATGCATTTTGTGCTATTTCATTCAATAAACGCTGAGATAGCCATATGAGAAATCGGAGAATGTGAGTAAAAGTAGCACCATCTGTCTACTGATTTACATCCAAATTAAGCTAACATTCATTTTCATAATAGCCATCTCACATATGAAGTTTGGTGAATTTATTCACTCTAGAAACTGAGATATAGTTTTCCCGTGAACGGGGAAAACTGCAGCACAGCTGCAATTCCTGTCGGTTGATTTGTATCCAAATTGAATCAGCATCGTTTTTCACTATATATCTCTCACATATTATGTTTAGTGTAATTATAACTGAAGTTAAACTTTCTAGGAAAAATAAAAGGGACAAATGAATTGAAACCTTACCAATCATAATGTATTTTCTAATGCCTATTTTAAAACAGTCTAAGTCAAATCATGCCTGTAGGCTCACTGCGGAATATTTCCAAAAGAAAAAAGCAAGGGCAATGCATGTAATTCAATAAAAAGAAAGACTCTTGCTTTGTGCACTATATTACAGTGATTGGTGAATGTTTCAACTGAAGAAAAGAAATATTTTTTATAACATAAGACAGAGGTGAATATATTGTAAAGAGGAACATTGTTTTTTTAAATATTTCTACAAGAGATTGGTAAAATTTCTAAAAAAAAGATTGAGTAAATGGATGTTTTATTATTTTTTTTTTCCTCTCTTATCGGGAAAAAGTGTCCAAATTAGGGAATATTTCAATGTCCAACTTTCAAGTTAAAAGGGGTATCCAACTTATAGAGGTTGGACATAATGTTAATCTTATGGATACATTCTGTTCCGAGAAAAAGTATCCAACTTAGAGAGGCGTCCAACTTGACAGGTTTCACTGTAATATCTTTCTGGCTTTCATGATATTTGCTTATGAATTTTTTAGAATTAGGACAACACACTTGTGGACAACACACTTGTCCACAATACATCCTAAAGATGTTCATAGGATGTCAGTAGGTGTCTTTTTCATGCATAGGACATCCTTAGAATGTCGTTTGGATAAGATGTGCCATTAGGGTACATTTGGCGCAAAAAAAAAAAAAAAGATTTACTATTCACAGTAAAAAGTTATATGTTAAAAATGCTCATAATTTAGCAGGTACTTGATATTTTTGTTTTCTGATTGCAGTATGTTGCGTCTAATGAGGTATGTCAAGCTTTTTAAAAGTGACGTTGCTTTCACTGTTAAAAATAGTTTCTCAAAAACGTGCAAAGATGTCTCAAAATTGCTCTGAAATAATTTATAGTTAAATTTGAAAATCCTATGTATTCATTTTTGAGTGTATTGACATGCTCAAAAATGGGGTTGACCACTAAGAATCCCAATATCCCCATTTTTGAACACGTCAATATGCTCAGAAATGAATACATGGGTTTTCAAATTTAAGTATATATTGTTTCGGAGCTATTTTGAGACAATTTTACACATTTTTGAGAAACAATTTTTAATAGTGATTAGTTTTAAAACCCTGTATGTTATAAACAAAATACTTATAAAAAATTGTAGACGCTATTAATGAAACATTTACATCTTCGTTAATATTAATGCCATTTTCATGTAAATTGATATCTGTTATTAAAAGAAGACGCGTTATTATATACTATAGCTACATATCATTCCACGTATTATTTTTTACAAGATGATCCCAAAGATTATATAATTTTGGTTAATTCGTGATCTATCTCCTTTTAGCCTTCGGGACAAAACTTTTACTAGAATATATGTTACAACATGTTCTATTTACCCATAACGTTTCAAAAGAATCCATGAAGAATTTGTTTATATATCGAAAATACAAAAAATAAATAAATAATTAAAAGTTTAGATAGCTTAGCGTTTGTCCTTAGCAATTGCCTACCAGAGTTTGAAATAGTGTTTTTTGTGTTATTCATGTTCCCCCTTTTTTGTTGATATAGATATGAATTTTAATCGCCTGAACCTTAAAAAACAATAACTTTATAAAGAATGCTGACATTTATGTTTTTATTTATTTATTTATTTTTCAATTCTTTCATTTATTTTACTTCTAATTTACTTTACTGCTTTTTTACTTACTTATGTACTTATTTATGTTACTTTTTTTTTTTTTTTTTTTTTTTTTTTTTTTTTTTTTTACTTTGTGATATACATTAAGATTTGTAGTTTAGACATTTAGACATGGTTGTCTGAAATATTTTCATAATAAGTATTTAAAAAAATAATTATTATTTAGATTATGATTTTGTAGAGAAAGTACATAAATTTGCAGTTGGCTTGTGACGAATATAAGTTAGATATGAAATCTTTAATCTTATTTACTTAATGGTAAAATAAATATGTCTTAGAAAATATTATATTCACATTTTAAATGGAAAATGATGATTCAAAGTAATGATGATGGTATATTTCTATTTATTATTTTATTTAATCAGGAACATTTTTCCGCTTGCGATATGAGAAATTGGCAAAGCTTTGATGTTTGACGTCATTATTCTAACTCATAATAATTTCTAGTTTAAGAGAACGTTAAAACAGCTATAGATTTTCAGATAATCAATACTGAAAAAAAAATCATATTGACAAGTGCCACAATGAAGGATAAATGAAAATGTTTTATCGGATAAGAAGTCGGAATCAGGACTTGATGTTTTGATCACCAAATGATAAATGCATTGAATCGATTAAATGAAACAGGAGATTTTGACGCTTTTTTTTTTTTTTTTTCAAAATAATATTGTTATTTGATTTAATTTGTTATTTTATATATTTCGTTCTCTTTGAACCTACAGTTTTTAAAAACGTTTAGTAAGGTCAGTATGCCATTCTTAATGCTTAGTATTTTCTTTATTTTTAAATGAAATGAACCAACAGTTATTTAATAAAAAATATCTTCGATTTTTCTGTTCAATATTTAAGAGGTTGATTTCACAGGTCTAAATCTAAAATTTTTGGCTGAATTTTATGTTTTTTGGTGTGCCGAAACCGAAAATGAAGGCAGTTTTTCTGTATCACGTGTAGATTTTTGTCACTACAGGGTGTCTTCCAACACAACTTCTTCCGTGACTCTTCCACCAATATAATTATAGTGAAACTTTTATAGTATGATTCAATGATTAATTATAGTTAATTACAGAAGAATACTAGAAAATATCAAAAATGAAAAAATATTTTGTCGGTAGATACCCTGTATTGGTAAAAATCTATAAGTGATAGAGAAAAACGGACTTCGTTTCCGGTTTCAGCACAGAAAAAAAAAAAAAAAAAAAAAAAAAAAAAAAGATATAAGTGTCACCTAAATTACTAAAATAAATTTTATTAACATTATTTTTGTAAACCTGTGTCATTTACAGGTGATATAACAGGATTCGTCAAGCGAAATATTTATTACTATTATTTAAAAAATATTTTTAAGGTCGAATAATTAAAAAATAAATGCAATATCATCTTAATAATTGGCAAAGCGTTAAAATCTGTAACGCATGTATAAAGAACACTTTATGCATTTTCGAAATTTATATGAACTTTATTTCACACAAAGCAGGTTTAGATTTTAATATACAATTGAAATTCTCCAAAAGGTATAATAAATTATGAGATTTTGAAAAGCAAAAATTACAAAAGACAGTTTAAAAAACATAACTTTACCTTTATACTGTATACTAGTAATCTTCTTTAATACTAATAATAGCATTCACAGACTCCTGCTAATAATGAAATTTTAATATTCAAAACAACAATCAACAATTTTGTAAAATTTCGTTATGTATATAGGTTGCATTTTACAAAGTAGCTACATAACTGTTCGTCTGCCCTAAAATCTTTCTCGGGGAACAAGGATAGTCTAATTTATTTACCACACCACAGCTTACGATTATAACAAACTTATGAAAACATACCTGTCATGCAAAAAATATCATAAAGAACATTTTTATTCATTAAATTTTGTATGATTCCTTGTGAAGGAAAAAAATATATATTTCTACCCGTGACGTATTTTAACAGCGGGTTTATTCATTGGTTAAAAAAAAAAAAAAGTAGGGCTGGAAGGAAGTGTGTAAATTTATATTTTCTGGTGATTTGTTAGTTATTTTGTTAGCGCAATGTAAAAATTATCTATAGATGAATAACATTTTAAAAATAGTTTGCTTTACGACACTTTTTAAAGAAGACTGCCTAAATAAAGCTATACAATAAGATTAACGAATAATAATAATAATAATTATAATAGAATGGGTTTAAAAATGTTTTGCCTTACGACACTCTTTAAAGAAGACTGCCTAAATACAGCTATGCAATAAGATTATCAAATAATAATAATAATAATAATAACAACAACAATAAGAAGAAGATAATGTGTTCCCCCCTGTGGTTTATTACATATATATATATATATATATATATATTATTTACAAAACAACAACCCTTAAAACGATTATTTTTATGCTAATGATAAAAGGCACATTTAAAATAAAGGAGGAAAAAAATACAGAACTTACATTAATGATAAATATTCAAAATGTCCACCCTTTTCTAGTAGGCAAAGCTTAACTCGTTTGCGCATTTTTTTAGAAACGCGTTTCAACATGCTGGGAGTGACTTCTAGTATTCTTTGAGTAATAACAATTTTCAGATCATCCACTGTTCGAGGATTATCTGCATAAACTTTGTTCTTTAAATATCCGCACAGAAAAAAGTCCAGAATGCTCAAATCAGGGAATCAAGGTGGCCAAAGATACCTTGAGATGAGTCGATCGTCAAGAAAATCTTCAAGCATGTGCATGGTTTCATAACTTGTATGGCATGTTGCACCATCTTGTTGAAACCAAGAATCTCACTCATTCACTTCTAATCTATATAAATAAAACAAAGAGTTTGTCGGCGAAACACATTCGGGTGGACCACTCCTATTTTTGATTGGTCTAGATTTAACGATTAACTACTATAGTGGTGAAAGTCGGCCCTTTTTTTTTTTTTTTTAGTAAAAACTGATGAATTTTTAAAAAATGTACTGCATAGATGTCATACTTTTTAAAAAGAGCTGTAAAAACTGTTTGTGAGGACACTACACTATATAAATCAAGTTATTTTATTTAAAAATATTACGTTGCAAAGTTTTCTGTTAGTTAATTAAAATACGAAAATAAATATTAGCTGTAATTTAATTGTTGCCAAAAAAAATTACGAGTTTATTTTCTTTCGACATAAAAATAAATACATCTAATTAAACGTGAACATAAAAAAGTTGTAAAAAATTAAATTATGCATTTCACAAAAATTGACGTCATTATCACTTTAAAAATTTTCTGCACATTCATAAAGTGCTAATATAGTTCTATAGCTATAAGATTCAACATAAAATTTAAAAACATGGTATATAAAAAGTTTTTTTTTTTCTTTTTCTTTTTTTTTTTTTTTAATCTTATAATTATTTGTAATTTTGTTGTCATTTCGGTGATGAATTTATATAGGTATCGCAGATGTGTAACTAAACATTTTTGGCGAGAAACGTCCGAACATTTTCAGTGCGAAATTTCAAATTCCGCCAAGAGGTCGCTGTTTCAATGTTTTTGTACAATTTTTCTAAATTTTATTTTAAATATTTTTGTAATGCGAGTGCGGGAAAAAAAGATAAGCATTTCTTTTAATTGGTCTAATTATACGAAAATGTAACCATGAAAAATATTATGCGTTTTCCTTTCTGTTTATTATCGAAAAGAAAATGACAAATGCAGTTTTTCCTATATTAGTGTCATCTCTATAAAGTAAATTAATTTAAATTATCTAGTTCCAAGACGTTGTGGTGAAGAAGTCTATGCCGAAAGCAGCGAGCGCCTGAAGCGAACTTTTTAGGCAATTTCAATATATTTTCATTTTAGTTTTAATTTGTAGAACGGTATAAAAAATATTGAATCTTTTTTTTAAGCATTTACAGAGCTGCCAACCAAATCCGGCAAATTGTTAGTACTGCCCTTTTTCCCACACCACTTAATTTTTAGAGTAATTCTCTTCAAATATATTTACGATGAATGAAGAAACCAAATATTCTAAAAATTAAGTGGTATAGAAAAAAGGGGCGGTACTAACAATTTGCCGGATTAGGTTGGCAGCTCTGCATTTAAATATAGTGACCAGCGAAGCGGGCAAAGCCTGCTAGTAATGCAATAAATCGCTGGATAAGTTCCCTGTATACAGAACCATCAACAGTTGATCCGAAAAACAGAGGTCCGATAATCCTTTTACGTGATACAGCACACCGAATACCAATTTTTTGAAAATGTAAAGATTTTTGGATTAATGAATGAGGATTGGTCGTTGCCCAAAAGCGAGAGTTTTGTATGTTCAGGTAACCGCGAAACCATGCCCTATCGGAGAAAAATGTTTTGTTTAAAATGTTGATGTTGCTGTGAATGAATCTACGGAACTACTGGCAATAAGGAAACCACTTCACAATGTCTGGCAGCTTCATCTCCTGTACCATTTTTACACGATAAGCACGAAAATTCAAAGCTCTTAAAGCCTTATGTGTCGATCCACGAGACGCGCCCATTTCCTGTGCCAAACGCGTAACAGGTTTTTGAGGAGTTTGCAATGTTCTTCGTTGAGTGTCTCGCAGAAAGGCTGGTGTAACAAAATTTAGGTCTTCCACAGAACCTGTATTACGAAACCGTCGAACGAGCTGATATAGCGTATTTTTACTCGGTATTGCATCATCTCAATATTTATATCGCCAAACACCTTTGCATATTTCATACAATTTACATTTAAAATAAGCCTCAGGAAGCGCAATTGTCAGAATGCGTGATAAACTCATTTCACAATGAGGAACAAAATAACATAAAACTTTATTCTCACACAACTTGAGTGAGAAAAGAAGCAAACGATAAAAATTAAAGAATTGATGCAATGATAAGTAGACGATAAAATTTAATATTAAAAAAATATATATATATATGTGGACAATAAGTTCTTTAAGTTGGAGTACTGGAGATTTTAGGACACACCATATACATATATTGCTACCTAAAGCTCAAATTGATTCTTCTCCACTTTTTGGCAAAAATAGCGCCACTGCACAAAACAATTTCGGTCATAAGCGTAAAAAATTATCATTATTATTATTATTATTACGCTAATTGTTGCAGTATTTTTTACATGTTTGTTTGCGTTCTTGATTGTTATTACAGTCCCGCAATATTAATTTGCTTTATACATAATTTGCCACATATGTTCCGCAAATTTTGTTTTAATTTCTAAATTTTAGAAATGTTTGATTTTTATTTATTTGTATTTGAGACAAAAGAGAATAGTTTAACTTGAAGTATTATTGCTTAACTTCAAATGGTATGAAACAAATGGAAACAGTATTGCTTTTTGAGATAACTTATTAGTTATATCAAATAAAACTGAAAAAAATAAAATAAGATTAATCATCGCGATTTCTGTTGTAAAAGGAAATAAAATAAAGAGCTTTTATCGGATAAGAATTTGGATATGAAACTGGACGTTTTGATCAGTAAATGATAAATGTTCTTAATCGATGAATTACACACGAGTTCTTGAAGCACAATCAGTTTTCAAATATAACTTCCCGATTCTATTTCTTTTCTATAAAGTTGATAAAGCATTTATAATTTTTATTTAGTTTTTAACATTACATAAAATATAACAAACATAAATTTATATGCCTTCTATTCTTAAATGCATAGTTCCTTTAAACTACATCAAAAATTACGATTGTAAAATTGATTGGTTGACTAGTATTGGCTTTATATTTTTTTCAAATTTGTGAAACTTTTTCTTTTCCTTTTTTTCCCTTGGAAAGGTGTTTCTCAAATTCTTAAAATATATTTTTTAAATTTTATAAACTTAGTTTTTAACATTACTTATGTTTTAGTTTTTAATTATTTTAAGTATTAGTTATTACTTTTAGTTTTTAACATTACTTAAAACATAACAAATATAAATTAATATGTCTTATATTCTTAAAAGAATACCATATATTCCGGCGTATAACGCGCAGGTCATATAAATGAGTTACACACTAGAAAAGTAAATTTACAAATAAAGCTATATTTGTAAGAAACAAAAGCTCATTAATAATCTGTTCAAAAAAACTTTTAAAACCCAAATTCTTATTATTGCGTATCATATAAATCTTTTTGAAGTTAGAATAAAATTTAATTTGCAAAAAAAAAATGTAACTTTTTTGTTTATTAACCAAAATTGTAGAAATTTGAACTGTGTTAAGAAAAGAGAAATTATTTCTTAAAATTCACAACAGATGACAGCACCACACGATTGCCTATAAGATTTGAGATTTCATTTTTTGATTATGGGCCAATATCTGGAATTTAATTATTCGTTTGAGGTACCTTTTTATTATTTTTTTAGTTTATTATCATTTTTTTATATTATAACTTAACATTTTACTGATTTGGTTAATGTTTATGTGTTTTTCCTAATCATTTTTATTTTGTTTTGTGTTTCATTGACATTTTAGTGAATATTCCGCCCAATAGAGGGCGCTTGCAGTCCACAAAAAACTCTTTTTTGCTTCTAAAAAAAGATCTAAGAAAAAGGCTTCTTAAAAAAAACTCTTCAAAAATTCGTAGAATACTGTGTAGTCAACGATAAATTTTCTTTTATCAATTGCCATCTTTTCTACTAATTATCTGCAAAAATTAACATTCCGAACCTTCAGGGTATCGAATGCGAGACTACCGGATTACTAACATGGCGCTCTTACCAATTAAGCCACGGAGAGACAAATGAAAAAGCTTGTATTTACCTTAAAATAGAGGCGCATTTTTTATATGGTTAAGATTCATAAACATACCGTAGTGAATGACAGTAAGTACATAAGAATTTGTGAAAAAATAGCTTTTGCTGAAAATTTAGATTTCTGGTGTATTAACAAACAGTTAACAAACATGCGCGTTATACGCCGGAAAATACGGTAGTTACTTTAAACTTCATCAAACATTGGGATTCTAAAATTAAGTGGTTTACTAGTATTAATATTATATTTTCTTAACATTTGAAAAACTTTATCTTTTCCTTTTTTTCCCTTGAAAAGGTGTTCCTCAAATTCTTAAAATATATTTTTTAAATGTTATATACTACAGTTATTTTACTTTATGCATATAAAGACGACCTATATTACTTTTCTTCGAACATCATTAAACATGGAGATGTATATTCTACACATTTCTATTGAATAAATTATGTATATTAGTTCCCCATCATACTATAGGTATGGGGAACTTAGGTAATCGTGAAAAATTTCGACCTCGGTTTTTTGACTTTTTTATACGTTTTCAGGTGTGAGGAATCCGAAAATTACAAAATTTGTATGGTGTCTGTCTGTAAGGTGTCTGTTAGTGTGTCAGTGTGTCAGTCCGTTAGTTTGTTAGTCTGTTTACACAATATCTCACGAACAAATGATCGCAGAGAGGTCAGATCAGTTTTAAAATATTACTTTCGACACTGGCAAGAACCCTATTTATTTGCAACATTCGAATTTGAAAACTTCGTAAGTTATTAGAAATTTACGATTTTCTTAACATGGGAGAATAGGACAAAAATTCACTTAAACGCGCATTAAATGGAAACTTTTTACTGTAAAAATATCAGACCACTTTTAAAATATCAGTTTTGATGCCGGAATGAACATCAGTAACTATAAATATGCTACTTTGAAAATTTTGCAAGTTATTGGAAAAGTTACGAATTTCTTAACATGGCAGTATAGGGCAAAATTTCACATAAACGTCAATTTTTAGAGATATTTTAATCGTAAAGATGTCAAACCACTTTCGAAATATTATTTAGGATACTGGCATAAATATCATAGACTATGAATTTTCCAATTAAAAAAATTCGTAAATTATTTGGGATTTACGATTTACATAACATGTCAGAATAAGGCAAATTGAGCATAAACTTCCGTTTTGAGGATCATAAAACATTAGACAACTTCAAAATTACATTTATGATATTTGTTTGAATATGATTGAATACAAATATTCTAATAGGAATATTTCGTAAATTATTCGTAATTTACGATTTTATCAACATAGCGAAATTGTAAATTTTGCATATAAATATGAATTTTTAGGATTACTGCATTGGAAATAGTAGCATGAAAACTAAACATCGGAATCGACCCTGATAAAATAAATTAATAGATTAGAATAAGATAAATATATCGAAGTGAACGGTGGATAGCCTATTAGGCGGGGATTTCATTCTGTCACTGTACCAAGCGTTGGTCAAATTCATTTCTTTTAACATGATTATAATGTCTCGCACTAGAAATTTATGAGAACCTATATATGATGGGGAACTGAGCAGAGTCCACCTATGCCAACTAGTTTTTAACATTACATGCATTTTATTTACTTTTTAAAAGATGCTCTAATAATAATTTTGAAATGTTTGTTTTAAATTTATAATATTCTTATTTTTCTATTATATGTGTAAATATCTCTTTATATTAAAATACTATTTAACCTTTTCAAACTACTTTATTCATGATGGGCGTAAAACTATTTTTTTTTGTCATATATCTATATCTATATCTATATCTATATCTATATCTATATCTATATATCTTCATTTTTGAAAGACTGTGGTGATTCACTCCTTTTAAAAGATCTTGACTTAATTCTTGGAAAGATTGTTTTAAATTTGTTAAACATTTTTCATAATTCAAATTCACTTATTTCTATATCACACTTTGTTATGAATTGAGAAAACTAACTTTATTAAGTACATCAAGATAAATGCTTCATAACCTACCTTGGGACTTCAGAAGGAAGATCATGTTATTATCACATATATTTCCTTCATTATTTTATCCCAAATGCAAAATGGAGAGTGACAACAATTTATAGGGAAAATAAAATTTTAAATCACTTTAAAAAATAAAAACTTAAAATACATTATATATATGTCGCAGTATATTATCATGTACATTTTTTTAAACAAGATTCATACGGTCCTTTAACTTGCTTGAATTTCTCCATTACTAATTTTGTAAAGATTTTTGCCATAAAAATAGCCTGGAAATTAAAAAATAAACTTATTAGTAAAAAATACTGGTGGAAAGTCCTTGATAAGAGCCGTATCTGTACAAATCCTGTTCAATTTATTTCTATTCATTTGTATATGATGTGTTTCTACGTGTATATACAGTAAAAAATAAATGTTTTCTTTAGAACAACAAAAATATTTTTGATACTTTTTTCGTTTAGAAGCTGCAGTTTTAAAACAATTCCATTAACATTTTACAAAACTTAACATCCTGAACTAGACAAAACATATTACTATCAGAATATAAAAATATTAAACATCTGATGAAATACCAACATTTTCACTGAATAAATTTTAAGTGCGCATGCGCAAGCGTTAAATTTTTTTTTTTTTTTTTTTATAATTTTAAAGCCGAATTCGCATAAATGCACTAAAAAAGGGAAAGAAATGAAAAGAAAGAATATCGTTAAAATTTAGAAAGATATCGTTAATAGAACTATCGAATATCAGGTTCTATTAAAAATAAGAGAGGCGATTAAGGGTTTTACTAACATATTTATTTTGAATCAATTACATAGATACCAATTTTTTTATATTATTCCGGAATGTTGTTAACCCCACTCTTTTCTTACACCGTATTTTTTGTCGAGTAATTTTCTTCAATGTATAATTACAATTAAATATGAAGAAAATTATTCTACAGCGATTACGGTGTGAGAAAGGCGCGGTTACTAACAACATTCCGAAATAAATTAAAATGTTAGCAGCTATGCAATTAATGGTAGTATAGCATACATATTTCTGCCACTTTTTATTTGCAACTTTTTTCTCCATGAATAAAATAAAAACTAAAATTTAAATATTCCTCAATCAATAATTTTACTTTAAATATTAAACATTAAATTATATGCATTTGCTCAAAAGAAGGATTCGAAAAAAGGAACATAGAATATTTTAAAAGTAATTATTTTCGTTTTAAAAATCACGATGATCTTCCAAAGCATCATGAACAACGTATTTTAGAAAAAAAAATTATGATCAAAATATTAATTCATATAAAATATTCTATTCATTAGTAATATTTTCTTATTGAAAAGCAAAATATAGACCTTTTAGATGGCAACTAATGAGACCCTATACTTTCTTATTTCCAAAATAATTGTATTGATGTCAACCTAAAATATATTTCCGACTATAATAAGTTATTTGAAAGAAAAAAGTACAGTTACTTATTAAAATGGAAATACATCTGAAAAAGAAGAAAATAACCTTTGATTTGTTCAAATTGGAAAAATAAAATGACTTCTATTAGTTATAAAGGCTATGAGGTAAGAAAAGACATTTTGCGGACTAATTTAAAAATATTTTTCATTATTATTAAAGTAATAAAGTTTTTTTTTTTTTTTTTCAAATTAGTTTTCGATTCTCTAATTTTAAATTGAGAAAGCATTTAAATTTAAGTTACTTCGGAGGAATTAATTATCCCGTGATTGAAGTTAACATTCACATCGCTAAATTAAGCATTTATAGTTATGCAGGAATTTCTTATTGGATCCTCGAGTTAAATTTTATTTAATAAATAATTAAACAATTGAATTGAATTTAAGAACTAACTATATCTGAATAGGTAAAAGCATTTGAAAACTTTTAAACAATTATAGGATTCTTAGTGCATAAAATAAGGCATTGCATTAGATTAAGAAATAAATTAATTCTCGTTATACATAATAATTATTCATTATTTATTTGAAATTGAATTTTACAGATACGATGTTTTTAATAAAATTCTGTTAAAGATTTTATCTATTAAATGGATTCTAATGGAGAAATTTGGCACCCAAATTACTTATTAATTAATATATATTTTTAAATTCCTTTTTCCCATTCAAATAATTCACACCTTTTTAACATAGTTGCCAACTTAGCACATTTTGGCTACCAGAAATTTTTAATAAAATATTTATCTTATTTAATCAGTGTTATTATAATCAGTGTATTTTATTTAATCTGTTAGAGTTCACTAATTCAATAAAATAAATATTTCTATTAATTTTTTTCAGTATAGCTAAAAAGGGCCAAGTTGACAATTATACTTTTTACTGTGCTTTTGTTTTCCAAAAAAATTGATTTTTTTTTCCCTATTAATTCTATGAAGTACTTGGTTCAAGTTTTATATTTTACGACATTAAAAGAATACATTAAAAATTAAATTCTGTAAAACTAGAGTGTTAAATGGTTGTGAGTTTTCCTAATAACAAAACAGAATTAAAAAATATACATCAAGTAATAGTTAATTTGAGTATCAAATTTCTCCGTAAAATAACACGGGATTTCATAGAATACGGACGACAATCGGTGAAGAGTCGCCTTAAGTTGTTTTAAACGTTCCAAGGATTAAGTATATTAAATAATTTCATCTTCTTTCCAAGCAGATTGTTATTAAAGAGTACATTCCGTTTTCTTGAATTACGCTAATGCATTGTATCTTGAAAGTTTTATATATATAACTGGTTTTTAGAGATAATATTTCAGTAACCATTGCATTTTTTTCTTTTTTTCGGACCTTTATTAAAATTATTACTGGCTATTTTTATTTTATTTATTTTTTGTTCTTTCAGATTATTCGGATTCATCATCTATTTTCTTGCGTTCTGGAACTTTGTTATAATACATTTGTGGGAAAACTTATGGACGGATGACAATACTTAAGCTATCTAAACTTTTTTTTTTTTTCAAATATCTAAACAAATACTTATTTTAAGGGTAAAAAGAATATGTTTTACCATGTATATCCCAGCAAAAGTTTTGCCTAAGAGGCGAAAAGGGAAGAGTCATAAATTAATTAAAGATGTATAATTTTTGGAATCACCCTGTAAAAAATAATGCTTGAAATTAGTTGTAGCTAAATTACATGTTTGCGAGTCTTCATTCAGTTATAGATATAAATTTATATGACAATTTCACTTATATTTACGAAGATATATAGGTTTATTTAATAACGCCCATAATTTTTCGTATGTTTTTTGTTCATAACATGCATGGTTTTAAAAACAAATTTTGTCACTTTTATAAAATTTGACATGCTACATTAGACACAACAGACTGCAAATAGAATATAAAAATATCAAATATCTGATGAAATATGAGCATTGTTTAGTAAATAATTTCTAGCTGAACTGAGCATGTGCAAGCGCTAGAAAAATTTCTTTTGCATAATTTATTAGCCAAATATATAAACAAACTCTATGAAATTTCCACAAGCTAATATCATTGAAACTCCATCGTCAATAAAAAAGTTTATATTTTCAAGTACTTAAAAAAAAGATGCAAAACGATGAAGGGTTTTATCCATGATTTCATTTTGATTCATTGCATAGTTATGGACATAAGTAAAAGTACACTTTGCGTTTTTTGAAAAAGTAGTGAAAATGTTTGAAAACCATTTCTCTTATATCTGTTTCTAAAACATAGTTGCTATGTAATCTTTAGTATCTTATGTGTAATTCATAATATTGATTATACACTATTTTGTCTGATATTACAATTACTGCACGTTTTTTGTAAGTTCATTAATTTAAATATAAATGCAATATTTTGTGGTTATCATTATAACATTCTAAAAATTATATAAACAATATGTTTCAGTAAAAATTATGATTTTGAAATATTTTCTACTTTTTAAAAAAAAGTATAGTTTGCCTTCACTTATATCTATGGCTGTTCGACAATTAAAAATTAAAGTATGGGTAAAACTCCTAAACGAAACCCCTTTTTTGAAAGTTATTAAAAATAAACTTTTTTATCGACAATATCTTTCTAAATTTCAAAGATATTTGCTTGAAAATTTCAAAAGTTAGTCTATACATTTGGCTAATAAATTATGCAGAGGAAACTTAACTAGCGCTTGCGCATGCGCAGTTAAATATTATTTAGTAAAAATGCTCATAATTTATCAGATATTTATAAATTCTGATATTTTTATCAGATTTATATATTCTGATTGCAGTAGGCTGTGAATGTAGTATATCAGGTTTTCTAAAAGTGATATAGCTTTGGATTTAAAACACTACATGTTATAAACAGAAAACGTACGAAAAATTATTGATGTTATTAAAAAAAACATAAAAGAAACCCTTAATATCTCCGCTAGTAAACTTATTCTTATTTAAAATTGTGTTTGTAATTAATAAAAGGCTCATAATGATATATTGTAGTTACAACTCATTTTAAGCTTTATTGTTTACAGGGTGATCCCCAAAACTATATACTTCTTATTAATTTATGGTTGATTCATTTTTAGCCTTTGGGATAAAACTTTCACTGGAGAATATGTGGTGTAACATGTCTTTTTTACCTCTAAAGTTTCAAAAGAATCCATGAAGTATTTGTTTAGATATTCGGAAAAACTATTCAAACAGCTTAGCTTATTGTCATCTGTCTTTAGGTTTGGCCACCAGTGTATATATACATACAGAGTTACAAACGTTTATGATTTATTCCGGAGTATTTTCTGTCCTGCTTTTATTTCACGCTACATTTTTAACGATTCTCCTTTTCAACTTCCTTTAACTATTGAGCTTTTCGTTATGATATTAGTTTACAATTCAATTTAAAGTGCATTCATTTATTAATGCACTTAATTTATTTTTATTTTTATTTATTTATTTATTTATGTATTGCTTTTATCAACTAATACCTAATTCATCTTTGTATTTTGCTTAACTTTTTCGCGACCGCTGACTTAGATTCCCGTCATTTGAAAATCTGTGACTCCGCCAGTAAACGTTTATTTCGCAATTTGTGTGTTATTTATTTCTTATGAATACACTCAATATTCATATTTGTATAATAAATATACTGTAGATATAAATAATTTGATTAGAAAAGAGTATAATTATAATGTTTATTCATTTGAAATATAAATGTAAATACAGAAAATTTTGTTCTGAATTATTGTAACTTGGAAGAATAACGCCCACAGGCGGATCTTACTGTAAAAAAGAAAAAAAGCATGGGGTTACGGAAGCGTTAAATTAAATAAGAATAAGAATAAAACTGTTTAACATGCTTTAAAAACATAGTAATGTGATTAGGGTATCTCAGTGTAATAATCACGTTGCTATGATTTACATACCTGGTAATATTCATAATTTATTCCGGAATACTATTAGATCCGCCTTTTTTTCACACCAGTGTGATTTTAGAGAAATTTTCTACAGTATGTAATTACGACGAAACAACATGAAAATTGCTACTAAAATTGCTACTGATGTGATAAAAGGGCGGGGCTGAAATAATTTATAAATACTACAGGTATGCGATTTATATTAAATGCTTTAAAATTATTGTGATAATTTCATTTTAAATGTTTTAAAATTACAACAATGGGATTAATGTAAGTTAACTGCAGATTTGTACATAAATGCTTTTATGTTTATTTATTTATTTATTTATTTGACCCAGCAGTGGGAGAAGTGTATAATTTTTTTTCATTTTCGATTATTTATAAATGAAATTGTATAATACAAATACATTAAGTATGTACTAAGATTCGGGGACAACGTTTCTTATATTATATTAATTATTTAAAGTAAGTTCGGCAAGCAATGTGCAAGTAATAAAAGATACGATTTCTAAGGCACTGAAAATTATAGAAAGCTGAAATTATTAGCATAAACTTTGCTTTGAATGCTAATGTGCTGAAATTCTTCTGTAATTGGTAATGCTATGTAATTACGTTCATTTCCGAATTCCTTTCTAAAATGCTTTTGAACCATTTTCCGAACTTAGTTAATTACTGTGTTATTTTAACTTTTGTCGAAGATGAAATTTAAGAATATTGGATTTTCATTTACATCTTTTTCACGCAAATTTTCTCTTTCTCTTATATTCCCTGCATTTTTCTAGAAAGAAAATGAGGGTTATCACTTTATCCGTAAAAGAATTTTTCAGAAATATTTTTTATTTTATAAAAATATCGAAACCAAATAGAAATGTAATCAATGCGAAATAATATTTTTCTAAATTAAATTAGAGAAAGCGCTTTAATGCAAACTAGTTTTTCGAATAAATCATATGTATAAGCATCCATTTAATTTGTTAAATGATTCTTTGATGAAATAAATAAACTAATTAAATTCTTCTCTAATTGTTAATTGAATATTTATTTTGATCTAACAAACGAGCTGTGAAAGTCTAATTTTACATTTTGAAACTTTTGTAGTATTAGTATCTTACCTGCAGAGAAAAATTTACGAAATTGACTTCAAATTGCTACCATTGTAGTAAAAACAAATCCCTTTAGATGACGCTGTTTCGCCGCTGAAAGAAAAAGAAGAACTTCTATATTTTGTTTTAGATTTTGTCAACAGCCAATAAAAGTTTTAGTTTAGATTTGATGCTTTGACTGAGTTCGAAGGAAAGATTTCTCAATATCTCAGTATGAAAGTAAATTATTAAATTTAGAACTATGTTCCTTAAGCAATTTTTTTCTGTAATTATTGCATAAATTGTATATATAATTTTTTATTTCACTATGAATATTAAATTCGAAGAAAAATATTGTATCGTTCTATTTTTTTCATTCTCTCGCTTCAGTGCAATCCGGCATTTTAATTTGTTCTTTTTGTTCTTAAATTTTGAAATCCATTGGACCGTGAATTATATATTACCGTTTCTTCTGAACACTCAAATGAGTAAATCTGTCAAAAACACTGTAAAGATCACTTTCAAGTTTGTTTTATTCCACTATCAAACCTTGTCAGTTGTTTCACTGGTAGGAGTACAATACAAAATACCGTATTTCAGAAAATTGTGCATATAAACACTAGGCAGTTAAGAGGTTAATGCAAGAGATATAATATTTAAACTTCAAACCATTTATTTTTTTAAAAAGTTATTGAAGAATAAAATTTTTTGGTCAAATAATTCCAATAATGATATATTTAGATATGATTTAAAAATTTGATCTCCATATAATGTAAAAACTCAGAAGGTAAATTTAAAGTAACGTTTTTCTGCTATAATAAAATTATCAATGCTAAATTCATAACTGAGAAAATTAGTATTAAAAAGTTACTTTCACAATTAAAATATTGTAAACAATTACACATTGTGATATTTACATTTAAAACAAATTGTGTAAAGATTTTTAACTTATTTCATTGATAAATACTGTAAGAAAAATTCTAATTGTATGTAAAATTTTATAATAATTTAATATAAAATATGTAATAAAAACTGTTTTCATAATAAAAAAAAATAATTACTTTTTGAATAAAGTAATATATATATATATATATGTATTTACGTTTTAAGTATATATACTAAATGGGCGATTATCTAAGAATTTTGTTTAAAAATAACGTATTTTAATCTTACGCATTTTTATTAATTAAAAAAAAAAACTTTCAAACAGCTTTTACAAACACAGTTTCATAAATAGAAGTATGTAGCCAATATTTTATTTACTATGCCATCAGATATTTATAAACTTTATTTAAACACTTTAAATAGTATGAGGCTGTAAATGCTTTTTCTTAAAATTTTATTCCATATAAATTTTATTTAAATAAAAATTGGTATAATTTTAAGTAACAGGTGAGATTTTAAAATAATATATGCTATTTATTCTAATGGATGTGTAGCAACCGGAAGCAAATTTTATACATATATTTAAAAAAAAAAAGTGTCTTAAAGAATAAGAAAATCAGTTATGATATGCATGCAGTATATATATATATATATATATATTACCATATGTGCCAAGTCTCCCGTTTTTCAAGGGAGACTTCAAACCGGAATATTTTTACAGCTGTTATATATATATAACATATGTGCCGAAAATATATATAACATATTCTATTTAAAAATAGTGGTGTCAATTCTGATTTAATAGATTAAAATGGTGGCAGCTCTGTATATTACTATATGTAACTTTGAAAGAATTAATATATAAATTGTTCCTTTATTATGTGTTAAAAGTTGACAGAAACAATTTTTTTTCTTCTTTAAATATATGAAATTTTTCTCTATAAATAACTTTATAGTTTCATATTTCTTTCCAATTAAGTGAATGGAAATCAATCAAATGCTTTTCCTGAAAGTAGAAACAGATTGTTAGTTTCGAAAATCTTTGCCAAAAATTCAGAAGCCAATATTTGAATAACAGTTGGAATAAAATAACACATAACAAGTCTAATATATGTTATGTATAAAATTTCTGTTCAATTTTTAAACAAAACAATACTATATCATACCATAAAATAGTCCCAAAATTTCTGATTTAAAATAATCCAAGAATCATATTTATCTCCCAAATATTTCGTATAGGATCTTTCATTTTATTTGTATTTTTCATCTGTGAATTTTGAAAAGCTTTTGAAAGGAAACATAATTAATTGATTTTTTTCTTCTTTTGTTTCATATATAATAACATATTTTCTTCGGACAAATATATAATAGAATAATTGGAAAAAATAGAAGCTTATTAATAGTACCTGTAAAGAAAACAAAAAACAATACGATACAAATTTTAGCGTATACAGAGCTGCCAACCAAATCCAGCAGATTGTTAGTACCGCCCCCCTTCCTACACCACTTAATTTTTAGAGTAATTCTCTTCAAATATATTTACGATTAATGAAGAGAACAAATACTCTAAAAATTAAGTGGTGTAGAAAAAGGGGAGGTATTAACAATTTGCCGGATTAGGTTGGCATCTCTGCGTATATTTTTAGAGGTTTTTTTTTTTTTTTTTTTTTTTTTTTTTTTTTTAATAAACCATGTGAGATAATTAAATGTTTTCTTCTAACTTTCCTCTTTTGTGTAATTTCATGCTTTTTTTTTCCACGTAAAATAATACCAGTGTAACTGGAATAAAAATATAAAAAAAACAACACACTAACATTTTATGAAAGAAGATTCCTATAATTTGTTTAGAGATTTCTTCATGTAAGCAAATAATGTAAGCTAAATATGTAGAAATATTTTTAAGACCATACAACGTGTCTTCGTACAACGTTTCATAACTTCTAGGAGGAGTAGGTTCTTTCCGACGACTAGGAATCATACAACAAAACAAGGTCGGCACTCGGCAGGGCTTTCCTGACTCAATGCTGCACACAAAAACAACAGAAATGTAAAGGTGTCACGTAAATGAATATACATTTTAATAATACATGTAGGTAAACAAAAGAACCATGGAACAAATATAATTTTTGAAGTTTCATTCACCAACTTTAATGCAGGCCTCACATCTACAGCGCACGGAATCTAGAATATTCTGGAATAGTTAAGGCTTATCTTGAATTTTTCTCGGAAAAAACTGCAGAACTGATAATTTTAAGAAATTTTACTCAATATCTATCCCTAAATCTTGATTGTAATATTTGTCTAATCACGTTGAAGATCCGTCTTCTATCATAAACAATTGTCTGAAATTCAAGGCTGAAATTAAGCGATCCTATTCTAAAGATGTCTACAGATGAAAGTACTTTTAAGAAAGTAATGAAATTTTGTGTAGGACATAATGAAGGTATGGGAAATTGTTTGATCGTATAAAAGAAATTAGTTCAAATTTTCTCCCCAGGGGGCGTTTTTAATTATTTACACATTTAGCATACATTCATAATTACATAGCTGATTACAACAAGATGTGTCAACATGTAGGCCATTATTGTCAGCTACCATCGGGAACCGTAAGATAACATGTTACACAGTTGACCGCGGGTTGGGGACAAAATCTCGCGTGGACAAAATATCGCCTACATAAATGGATGGAATGCAAAAAAGATTTATATAAAAAGGACTATTAATAATGTATAAAATTTCATGACAACACGTAGCACAGTCAGAGCACTCACATACAGACAAATCCACCTCAAAAAATGTTATAAATTTTGCTTAAAAGAGTTTAAAGACTAAGTTAATTAACTTTTGTCAAGATTAGCCATAAGAAATTCAATCGTACTTATCTATTTTAAAATTTTTAATTAAGGTTTCTGAACAGTGTTCAGCTTTGATGTCAGCAGTGATGTGCAATATTTTTAAAATGTATTTTGAATGGTGAAAAGCAACTGATAAAATAACTTAAAATTAAATATATAAAACAATAAAATTCCGTTTTATAATGTGTTTATTTATTTATTTCTTTTAATGAATTAATTTAGATTTCTAAGGCCCTGTCGCCTTCATCAGCGATTCAACGTGACACAAATACAAATTTTCTAATAGATCATACTACTTTTTTATTGCGATATTTTGTCCGGCGATATTTTGTCCCGCTATATTATATCCGGATCGCAGTTGACCGCGGTGTATTCAAGGATGTTACGAACATGTTTTGAAACGCTATCCTTAAGATCAAATAAAGTTCTTGGATTATAGTGACTCACCAGTCCTTTCAAACTCCCCCAAAGCCAAAACGTGCACAGATTGAGGTATGGGGACCAGTGAGGTCACGGATAAAGAAGTGTGTAACTGATTAAAAATGCCTTTGTGGCGCATATTTGAAATAATTTTTTCATTCGTCCAAGCAAATTTCTATACTTTCATTATACCCTACACAAAATTTTATAACATTCTTAACAACAGTTTCTTCTGTAAATAACTTTGACCTAGGTTCGTTTAGTTGACACACGGTATATCAAACGTCACTCCTCAATATTAGTGGAGATTATTCAATAAAAATACCTCTAAACATGGTAACACTGAGCTACTGCGATTTATGCATACAGAAATATCGGAATACATGCGCCTTAGATGTGAGATCTAATTTAAAGTTCCATCATTGCCCCTAGCACATTTTTTTCCCGTGTACATTTATTATTTAAACGAATATTTATTTACGCGTCTTTTTATTCCTCATGTTCCTGTGTCACCAACGCGTCAAGAAAGTATTTGCGATATTGCAATGGTGCATAATTTGGAATCGTCAGGTTATATCATACCCTTTATAAAAGTTCTAAAACGTAGTAGAGCGACAACCTGTTCATTTCAAATTGTACTACGTCCCAATATTTTCAAATGATATGCAAAGTTCTACTCTATTTTTCAGTATTGAAAAGCTATAATTAATTGTGGTTAGTCGGTTGTGTGGCTTGAGGCCGATTGACTACACTAGGGTCCCAGGGTTAAGCCTTACGTGTGGGGGTTACTGAGGATAATTAATTGAGACTATGTATTACAAAATCTATAAAAGGAAAAAAAAAATCTCTATTTCGTTAAAATTCAATAAAATAACGACATGTTCTAGAGAAATATAATTACTCAGTAATTATAGTGGAAAAAATGATAAAAAATTAATTTAAAGAAATAATAATTGCGAATGACTATGTTCGTTTACTTAACTATTATTAACAGTGAGATTATTTTATTATACAACAAACATAAACTTCTGAAATCTTGAGTAAATTGTTACTGAAATGATTATTATTTATACTTTATTTTAATGCTAAATAATGATTTTATTCTATACAATATTTTTTTTTTCAGAAAAATAGTTTTATCTGATATTTATAACAAATGTCAAAATAACATATTGTTGATCGGTCGCGGCTTAATTTGTTTCATTAAAAAGACTAGATACTGCTGTAGAAGTACCTCGAAAACAAAACAATACATTATTTTTAACCCGATATGTCGTCGCGTCACTTTTCTGTAACGCAAGCGGTCACATTTCGGTCTGTTCTCCGCCGCCCAAAGTGTTGAGGGAAAGCCAAAAGAAAGCCAGTAGAGAGAGTGCATCGATTTTGCGCAAAGTTTTTCCAGCAAAACACTGACCTGTCTGAAAAACCAAAAGAGGGGGGGGGGGGGGGGAGAATCAACGTTACTGGTCGCGTCGAGGTCAAATAGACCAATTTTTGAAGTAAAATTTTATAAACTGCTCAAAAAAAAAATAATAGGAATGACTTGAAAACATACTATGTTAGAAGACACCCACACAAGGTCAGCTACACAGAGTTTCTCCACTTTATCTAAGGGGTAATCAGTAGTATAAATTAATAAGTGATGGGCGGGGAAAAGACCAATACGCGACTACTAACGAGTTTTAAAAAAAAGTTTTTCGCATTTATGTTTAATTCATCAAGTGGTTTTGGCGTATATTTTGTTCAGTGACAATTATTGCATCGATTGCTGACGACGAAATTTAATTGATTTTAAACACGAATTCGAAAAATCTTTTTTGTTAAACAACACATAAAGTTTAAAAGAAAAAAAAAAAAAAAACGCTAAAATTCGGGGCTTAGAAATAAAGTCAGGAAGATATGCGGGAATCAAAGTATTAATTAAATTCTAAAATCTGAATTTAACATGCTGTAAGACATAGTTGTCAACATTTTAATTTATTACGGAGTATTTTTAACCCTGCCTTTGTTTCGTACCCCTTTATTTTGAAAATTTTCTACAATGTACAACTTCGATAATATGTAAAATGTTCCAGAGACGTGACGTGACGAAAAAAACGTGATGTCATGTCTCCAGAACACTCTCAATGCTGAGTCCCAAATTGTTACCAGTTGCCCAAAGAGAAGCACGACTTACACATTCATTCTTTTCAGCTAAAAATCCTTAGAAATCGATTTCTAATTTCAATATCAATGATTCTCATTAAATTTACGCACAAAAATACAAACATGGAAATGCATCGTATATTCATGACAATAAAAATTTAAAGCTTATTCATTCGTTAAAGAAACGTTTTTGAAATTAATGAAAGAAAAACACTTTTTTTATAATATGCTATTTAAAAATAAAAAAGATAACAGAGAAAGAAAAGGAATTTTCCCATTCACAATTGAACTGAACATCTGTCTGAATTTATTTAAGTTACACAATGTGAGAAATTTTTTTCCTTAAGAAAACAGTTTTATTTACTTTTAGTTTTCAGGAATTTATATAAAGAAAATATGTATAAAAACATATATATTAGGATCTTTATAGAAGGAAAACGCTACAGTGCATTTATATTTCTTAAAAAATAAACTATTGCTTAAATAATTTCATGTTTTTTTTAAGCAAAATATTTGAAAACTGTTTTATATATCATGCTAAAAGGAAAGAAAAATATTAAAGCTCTCAGCATGAATATTCTGATACATATAATGCACATACATAATTACTACATTACCATTACATTATATATATATATATATATAAGTATATATTATGCATTATGTTAAAATTTATATTTGAAATAGGAATAACTACTGTATTATGGCTCAAAAGCCATGCTGAATTTTACTTTTAAATTATTTTGCTATTCTACTTAATTAATTTAAGATTAAGAAGAAAACTCTGTTTTAAAGAATTTTTAATCCAATTCATTTAAAAGGACCGATCAACAAAATCTTTCCATTGCGATGTGAAATCATTATAGTTAGATATAACGACAAGTAATTTTTACTTTCTGCATAGTATCTATATGAAGAACTTTGAATTTTATAAATGCATAAATCATTATTCTAAGTCAGTGAGAAAAGCATATAATTTTTATTACATATATATTTATGTGTGTGTTTGTAAATTTTTAAATTTAAACAATTATTTGATAGTTTTGATAAATTGCAATATTTTCTTTCAATTACAAGAGATTCTAACAGAAGGTATACAAAAAGTGATTTGCGTAAAATTCTTACAGAAAAAAAAAAAAAAAAAAAAAAAAAAAAAAAAAAAAAAGAGACAATTTGCTTAAAGTTATAAATACTCATTTAATCTAGATTATATGAACACCTAAATTTTTATGAATGTTTTTATTTATACTTTTAAGAAACATTTATTTCAGCATTAAGAAAAACATATGTAATTTTCAAATGTGCAGTTTCGTTTCTATACTTTTTAATTATTACTTTAATAAACACAATCTTGAATTATAAGAGAAAATTGGATTCTGTTATTTATAAAATTTAGTAAGTCATTAAAATACTTTCTTTATTGTATGATTTATTTTTTATTTTTATAGTGTTAAAAAAAAAAAAAAAAAAAAAAAAAACTGAGTTATCAATCTTGATATTATTGATTTGTTATCGTAGTTTGGGAATATTACGTCTATTGGAATGTTCTGTCCCTTAAAACTAAAACTGAAACCTGAAATTTGTACTAGATAACAATTAAATAATATTTATAGGTTAGTCTTACAAGTGTCAGAAAACAAAAATTTTCGGTGTAACACTTTTAATTAAAATGACAAGAACTTTACTTAAGACCTAAATTTATCGTAATTTCAGGTGTATAATCGGCAGCCAGATAAGTCATTTCTCCACCAGAAATTTATTTTAATAGAAAACTGTATACTGTTTTGAAGAAACAGCTCAAACAAATATAACTTTATCTCTGAAATAAAATTTCTGGTGCAAAAACTGACTAATCGGACCTGCGGATTATACACCAAAAATTACGGTTTACACATTTATTTCGATAGTGGGTTTAACCCTAATAAGTGTTGTGTTAATCACATAAAGGGATGAGACCTTTTCTTTTATTTTACTGCTACTATTCCTTTACAGAAATCTTTATCATATTTTTACAGTAGTTATTTCTGATTAAATAGGATAATGGTCATTGTTACAAAGTAGTAGCAGCAAAAAATAAGTGGAAATCACCTCCCTGGGATTGTATAAAGAAATATTTACCATAGATAGCGATTCGAATTAATAACTATATGCAAATAATGCAACTTTTTTATCGTTTATTTGTGAACTGGTAAATTAAAATATGTAGAATAAGTTATTACATGTTCATTAATTAGATTATTCAAATTTCATATGCTTGCTGACATTAATATTAAATATTTTGCAGATTAATGTAAACCTTCAAAAATAATAAATGTTCTGGGCAAAATAACAAATACAAACTACACAATTTGTTGCAAAAATAATTTTCGTCCAGCATATTTCGAATAGCAAATTCATTAATTCTAGTTACGAAATAAGGTAAAAATGTTTTCTGGTACAATATTAATTAAATTACAATATCTGTTGATGTAATGACAATAAAAAAAAAAAAAGATTTTTGTCTGTTTTAAAACATAGGTTCTTTAATTGAATATACAAAAACATAGTTATGAGTAGTATATATTTTAATTACATTTATGTTTTAATAACTTGATATAAATATGTTGCAATATTTCATGGAACTCAAAAGGAAATACACTTCATATTTTTAATCAAGAATTTGATTAACATATAGACTGGAATATTTCTTTAGATGTGTATTGACCTAACTGATTTATGTTTATGTGTGCGAACATTTAATTAATTATATTTATACAAAATGATATTTAAGAATGTTTGCAATGAGGACCGAGATAATTTCAGTTTGACAACATATATAATTACACATGTTTATCATAAACTTTATGTTAAAATTTATGCGTAAAATATTTATTAATCTTTTATATTCCATTATATATATTCAGTCTAAAACAAATACAATTTGAATGATTTTAAACAAAATATACTGTTTTTATTTAAAAATACATACATAAGTAAGTAACTTCTGCCAACCCGATAAACTGTACTTTCCTAAACTCACTGGTAATTGCCCATTGCGCAGCAGTTGGGCGACGTAAAACCCAACAGACCTAAACTCACTGCTCGACGAGAAAGAAAAAAAAAAAAACTTTTTATAATTTTCTTTACATTTTACAAGACAACTGTATGAAGTCAGGTTTGCTACGTTAACTTGATTCATGATCTTAATTAGAAATAAAAAATACCTCACCATTGCTGCTCGCAATAGTATCAGCCGACAGTCGAGGACCTTCCCAGTGAATCAAGAACTAGAGCTTTTCAATGATTATCTCCGTGAAGGTAACTCATGTCTTTATGTCACCGACAACACATTAGTAACAACAACACATCACAGCGTTTTTTTCAGTACTCTGTTTTAAGCCCTCATTATAAGAAAATACGATTCACTTCATTTTATCATAATACACATATTTGTCAACATCCTAATTAATATTCCGTAGTGTTGCTAGTCCCGCTCCTTTTTATACACCAGTAAATTTTTAAAGTAATATTCTTCAAATGCAATTACGATTAAATAAGAAAAAAAAATACTCTAAAAACATACTGGTATGAAAAAGAAGTTGGGGGCTAAAAATACTGCAGAATATTAATTAGTATGTTGGCAAGTATGTAATACATATCTTAAGACTATCCACATTCAATTTATACTCACCTTTCGCAACCTACGTAGATCCTGTTATCAAATTAGCCAACTATTTATCCAATAACTAGAGAAACTCCATGCTAACCCAACTTCTACTCGACACCTTCAACCAGCTATCTCACCCACAACGTCACCAAAGTATCCTGAATCCAACTAGAAACTTTCCCATTTTCAACAGAACATGATACATTGACTGAACATTATCACCTTAGTCTACTTTCAACACTAAATTAAACTGGCAACCTTTACTCTCTCAACCAAACTTTCTAACCCAACTCGACGCTATCAGTTTAGATTACTTCCAATATTAAATTCAACAGGTAACCTTTACTTCCGCAACTCGACGTCACACATACCTTACAACTGTTATATCCTATTTTTAACGAAGAGGCTGGGATACAGATATATAAAGAAGCGGCCATGTACGTTATAGCAAACCAGGTTCAATCAGCTCCGTAAAATGTAGCATCGAGTCATTATCCATTTAGAAAATGAGATGTTTAATTACTCTTATAAGACATATATTAATGATATTCTTGGACAAAGTGGAATAAGTAGATTCGAAAACATTCACAATGGAGAATTCCTGTTTATTATTTCAAGACAGACATCCAAAAGAAGAATGGAAGCCATTACGATTTCCTTTTTAAACAAAACACATTTCGACATTTCGAGTCAATGATAAAAAAATAACATATTTTCAGAATGACAGACAGCAAGCTAATTAATTTATTTCGCCAAATCTCATTGGCATCAAAAATGAAGTTGGCTGAATACATTTTAAATTTTATATCTGGTAAACCTAAATAATAGTTAAAGGATTGGCTAAAAATTAAATTACGTCATAGGATGTGATTAAATTTTGTAAGGCATCCAGAATTTGGCTAAAAGTGCGAAATCAATTGATAAAAAATATTAGAAATTATTTTCAGCTATAATGATTCAACGGAATCTTTAAACGTTTGATTGGAGACAGGAAGCTACAATAAAAAAAAATCGTCTGCGGTTTTAAAGCATAAAACGAATGGGTTTCTCTGTCTTTGATATTTTATTTAATTATTACTTGATGAGATTTAGAGCAGGAAAAAGAACAATAAATTATATGAAATTACAGATTAATGAAATAGAAATAAAAATAAAATAGCATAAGCAAAATAAACAAAATTGTATTAAATTCTTTTAGGATAAGAAATATAATGTTTGCTTGTATTATAAATAAATAAATAAAATGTAATTTATATTATTATTATTATTTTATTTTAAAAAGGGATATGTGATGTTTTTCAACATCAGATATTTCTCCCCGTCGACCGAAAAAAAAAATGGGTTCAGCCATTACATCGTCTAAGATATGAAAACTCAGCAAAAATTAAAATTAAACCAAATTATTTCCAATCTTGTAAAATAGATTGATTACAAAACAAAAACGAAAAACGAATGGCTTCCAATACAAATAAAATACGTACATTGTCATATTATCAATAGAAAATCTAGTATGCATACTTAAAAAAAATAATATTCTTATACAATATTAAAATACAAATACAAATACAGAAAATAAAGATATTATATGGTGATGAGATATAATGTGGTATGGCCATAAATCTGTGTACACAAGTCGTTAGAATATATATCCATAAACAAAATGAGCTCTAGTTCTTTGATTTAAAATCATAATAATTCAGTCATCATATATTTTATCAGTTCGTGGTAAGATGCTGAAATCAGTAAATTTTTATGTTACCATGCATGGCGAGAAACTTTGACGAGTCCATTTCAGTTCAGAGAGGACAAGAATTCGTTGTAATAGATACATAGTTCAAATGTATAAGCAATCTGAATATGAAAGTTTGACAAAATAAAAATCAAGTGTATTTATATGTTATCAAATATATATAGTGAGCCTTTTATATTCATTAAAATGTTTAAAGAAATAATACATGTTGAAAGAAAGTAATAATAACACATGTTTTTATTTATTAATTTTTTTTTTTATAGGTAATTATAATTGGAATATATGAGACATATGCATATGTGTATGATAAAAAAATTACCTGCCCCAAAAGTCTACGTATTTTTTTTTTTTTTTTTTTTTTATTCCATTAGCACTTTTTTGAAATAAACAATATTATTCTAGTATGCAATTATAAATAACACGTAAGTTAAAGAAAAATATCAAAAGTGATATACACTGCTGTTGTAAGACAATGCAGCTTAGAATATAATTTCCTGGACCAGCCATTGATTATTCAAGCTGCGAAATTTCACAACAAATAAAAATCACAACAGGTTGATCAGGTCTGTTGCGATGTAAGTATACATCAAATTTATTTAATTTATCTTTAATCATTATAAATATTTAAAAATTTATACTGCGTAACTTTTAACCTAAGGAAAAATATTGATGAAAAATTACTTTCTGTTTCGTAAATTATATTGATGTGTATCATTGGAAATAATGAGATTCTTAGTAAAATTAGAATTATTATAAATGTCAAATAAGTGATTATTACGTGGAGGTGCCAATAAAATTCTATCTATATGCACACGAAATGCCTTATCATCACTAGCATGTAACCGTTTAATTGAAAATGAAACAGGGGAATGTTTAACTGTGACAATGAAAGGACCTATATATTTAGGTTTAAATTTATCCATAGACTTCAGATACACAATATCTTTTGTGCAGATGCTTCTTAGTTTAGCTTTTCTTTGAAAATATTTATTTCTTTTTGATTGGGAATCTTGAATGTTATAGTACGCTTTTTTATAAATTTCCTGGAGGTCTTGCATTAATTTATAGATGTTTACATTAGAGTCCAGGTAAGTATAATTATAATTTGAATTATAAGTGTCAAAAATTAGTGCCAGTTCTCTACCAAAATGTAGAAGATTGGGCGAGAATTGAGTGGAAGAATGCGTAGATCCATTGTAGAGAGATTTGTGTATATATAGTGCATTTTGAAATGAATGACCTTCTTCTAATAATATATTAATTGAATACTTAATTGATGTGTTTACACGTTCGCTAATCGAGTTCGATTGGGGATGAAAAGCAGACGAATGTATTATTTTTATGCCTAGAGTGTCATTAAATGTATTGTAAACTTGAGATGTATATTGTCGACCTAAATCTGATAGAATACATGCAGGGCGACCAAAGGTTGTAATGTATGAAAACAAACATTGAACTATTTTTGGAGAAGTAATATTAGATAACGGGTAAAGTTCTAAGTGTCTACTGAAATGATCAATTATTGTGAAGACGTATTGACCATTACTAAAAGGACCTACTAAGTCTGTGTAGATTGTATGATTTGGGTGAGTGGGTGTATATGTTTTTTTGTAACGGAGCAGGAGGTGTTTTGTGATGTTTCGCTTGTAAGCATTTAGTGCATGAAGAGACGAAATTGAGGGTATCAGTATAAATGCCCTTCCAAAAGTATCTTCTAGAAAGAAATTCATAGGTTTTAGCCAAACCGAAGTGAGATAAATGCGCGATGGACAATGCTTTCGCTTTTAAAGAATTTGGGACAATAATTAAATAACTGAATGAATTGTTATGAATATTCTCTTTCTTGAGCATTAATACTTTAGAATCAGGATTTATAAAGAAATTGGGAAATTTTTCTGACTTTCCGTTTTTTAAGACTTCTTCGTAAATTGTTTTCAATTCAGAATCTTTAATTTGTTCGGACACAAATGTTTGGTCTGAAATTTCTAGCAAGGGGTCTTTAGAGTTCGAATTTCCTGAAATCATATAATTAACATATTCTGAGTATTTGTTTTGATTTTCATTATTAACTTTATCATTACTGTTAATTTCGAGTCTGTTTTCATTTTTATCAACATCAACTATTGGTAGTGGTTGTATGTCATGAATTAAGTTTGGATTATCTTTGAGATCCTCTTGATTATTTTCAAAATTGCAACGTGATAAATAATCCGCTAAGATGTTCAAATTTCCAGGAATATGTTTGAAAACGTAAGTATATTCAGATAAGTCCATTAACCATCGGGTGGTAACGTCAGCGGGATTGGTAGTTTTTTTATATTTTTCAAGGGGAGCACTATCTGACAAAATTACGAACTTACGATTATATAAATAGTATTTGAAGGCGGTGACAGTTTTATGAATTGCCATAAGTTCCAATTTTAACGCAGGATATTTCTTTTCAGAAGGTTTTAAAGATTTGGAAAAGTATGCTACAGGAAGTAATTTACCATTAAATTTTTGCATAAGTGCTCCTGAAATGGCTGTTTTTGATGCATCCGTGTTGACATAGAATGTTTTCTCCCAATCTGGAAGTCGAACCATTGGGGGAAGAAAGAATAATTTTTGAATTTTTTGAAAAATACTCTGATGTTTTTCTGTCCATTTGAATGTTGTTTGGGGTTTTGTGAGTTCCACAAGGGGTTGCGCAAGTTCTGAGAAAGATGGTAAAATCCATTTGTAAAAATTAGCAAGTCCAAGAATTTTTTTTAATTGTTGTTTTGTCGTTGGTGGTGGAAAAGAATTGATCTTTACGATGTTAGCGGTGATGGGTGAAATAGTATGGTTTTCAATATGGAAACCCAAATAATTAACTGCTGATTTATGGAATTCACACTTAGATGGGGATAATGTTAAATTATATTTGATAAGAATTTCCAAAACTTTATTTACTTTTTCACAAGTCTCTTCAAATGAATTTGATCCAATAATAAGATCGTCCTGATAAGCATATATGCCATTAATGTTTATCTCGTCGAGTATTGTATCCATTAGAGACTGAAATATAGAACTGGCGTTCTTTAAACCAAAACAAACACGTTTGTATCGATAACTGCCAAAAATAGATGTAAATGTTAACATATCTTGATATTTTTTAGGAACGTCAGTTTGGTGGTACGCTTGCATGAAATCTAACGAAGTAAAGTATTTGAATGACGAAAGATTTGAAATAATATTTTGAATCTTAGGGAGAGGATATGAGGAACCTTGTATGACTGTATTGACCATTCTAAGGTCTAAAGCAAGTCTGTAACGTTGTTTCTTTGAACCATCAGATTTTTTCTTTACCAGCAATATGGGACAAGCTCACTCGGAGCAATTACGCTCAATTATGCCGGCGTTTACTAACTCATTGATTTGTTCTTCAGATTTTGTAAAGCTTGTGGAATTGGGAATGGAAGCGTTTTAATAGGGAAATCATTAATTAACTTAAGATTAGGAATTATTTTATCAGTATGCCCTAGAGTACTAAGAGATTTGGAAAAAGCAGCAAATTTGCTTAAAAATAAATTTTCAAGTGTGTTACGTTGATCAAGGGTTAAATGATTCAAACAAAAATCTTTGCTTGATAAATCATTTTTACGTTTTAGTAATATATCCTCTGAAGCTTGAATCAAGTGGATATGGTCCTCAATATTTTGTATATTATTATTACTAGAGCAAGAGTCTTCAATTTTATCTAAATGTGGTTCTTTAATTTCATCAATTAAAAATAATTTACCAATATGCATATTTTTATTGAGATGAATTGAATTTTTACCCTTATTTGAGATAAGTAACGTAAAAAGAGAATTATTATTTTCAGAATTAATTTCATTCTTGTAATTCGGTGATACAATAGAATCTAAAATTTCTATATCAGGATCCTTTAAGTCAGTACAAAATATGTAATTCGTTTCTTGTAACTTATTATTTGTTTTTGCAGTAATGTAGATATTTTCACAAGTTTGTATTATAACTTTCTTTAGAAGGTAAACATTCATATTATTATCGTCAGAGTTAACATTATATACATCTAATTTTTCATTTTCCGAATCAAATAAGGAACAAGTAAAGTCTAATTTTCCAATTCTCATGGAATTTTTCGAAAAGTCAATAGTGACATGATTTTCTTTAATAAAATCCATGCCAAGTATTCCATGAAAATTAGAGCTATGTGGTATGTCAATAATATAGAAATTGTGTTGGAAAAACTTTTTTTCAATTTTGAAAGTTGCACGAATACATGAAGAAAATTCAACATAAGAATTGACCGTTTTAAGAGTAATAGAGAAACCTAGTCTTTTATATTTTAAATTTGCTTTTAAATTATCAAATGTTGATTGGGCTAAAAGTGAATAACTACTTCCGGTATCAATAAGAAACTTTATATCACTAGTGGATTTGCAGATCAGGAGCCTCAACGTCCTATTTGCATCAGACATTTTTCAATATGACATTTTTATTTATTCCTTATTATATAATAGTATATATTGATTCGATCAACTTATTACCATAATCAGATACATTCCTGAGGGGGGCTGCCGCCCCCCTCAACCCCCCGCTGTATCTCTCTTTGTATACCTATTTGCATATCATATAAAGTGTTACGGAATTGTAAATAATTGCATTTATTTTTGTATAAATTTTTTCAAAGAGGCTTAGTAAGTCGATAAAATGCTAATTTTGTGCATTTCTAGTCGTTTTAGCGTTAAAATAGCCTAATTTTACTTTAAAAACGCATTAAAAAGCACCATATAAGGGAAGAAATTGATTTGGCGCCAAATTTGGCGACTATTTCCCTCCTTGGCGATTTTTTTGGCGACCTTGGCGAGAAAATCCTTTTTAGGGATATACCAAATATGGAAGCTCTAATCTCATTGGCTCATGAGATACGATAATTTTTCAGAACGTTCTGTGTACGATAGAATAGTATAAAAGGAGCATTTTTTAGCCAAGGCAGCCAATCTCAGATCTGTGACAGTTTCGTTAAATGCTTGCTTTGCTTTGAGCCTCTTTGAATGAGACTTGCTTTATGTGTTATTGATAAACAGTTTGTACTGTTGTTTTGCTGTTAACGGCTGCTTTTTAAGCTATGCTTACTGGTTGAATTGAAGCTGATACTTGGTTTATAGACCTGTATTTTTCTGGAACTTTCTGTGAATAAATCACTGAATTTTTGCAAGTTTCGCCTTTCATTCTCGGACAACTTACGAACCCCCAAGTACGCAACAATATGTATCTATATATTAATAGGCAAGCATAAAATTTGTAGTCCCTTTTTAACATATTAATTATGGGAGTAGAGGGTTGAAAATGGTATCATTCGAAAGGTATGGTTAGCCGGAAGGTGCGAATATAAATATTATTTTCTTACGATGTCAAGAAGGTATTTAAAAATACATTTATTTTTTATGCATTTTCCCCCATTTTTCCCTTTTATACACGTATTCCTTTACATTAAAAAATACCTAAAAGTAGAAAGTTGTTAAATCTGGCAATATCATAAAGCTTTCAAATAAAACCATAGACACAGTATTTTTTATAATGTAGCATCACTATACGCAAGCGAAGTGATGACGTCACTGTCTGTCCATGGAGCCATGAAAAAGATTTTCTGTGTAAATCGTCCATTGGATTTTTTGAAAAAAATTATTAAAAAATAACGGAAATTATCTGCCGATTTTAATTCCGATATTTGGGTATAGTTATATATAAGTTACTGTCTACATGTGTTTCATTGAGTTATTTTTTCTGTAAAATTGATAAAATTTTAATTTAAAATCACAAAACTCCAGAAAAAAAATGGCAAACTTACAGTTTCGAATGTAAACATAAACATTTCATTTCAAAGGGTGATATTTAAACAATAAATATTCAACTAATATACTAAATAAAAGGAAAATGGATTTGTTACTAACTGCTGCATGTATAAGTAGACGATACGGAAAAAATTCCGATTTCCGTTTTTTGTTGAATTTACATGTTTTGAGCTTTCTTTACGTTTCAATTAACTGAAATTGGCTACTTATTTTTTAAAAAAGTGTCTTTATTGCTAGCTTTTGTGGGTAGAAGAAGCAAGTAGAAGATACATAAAAACTTTTTATTTCCGGTTTTCGATGAATTTACACGTTTTGAGATTTCCTTGCATTTGAATTAAGTGAAATTGACTACTTATTTTTATTTTTTACAAAGTGGATTTATTATTCTTTCCTCTGCATATATAAGTAGAAAATATAAGATTCAGAAAAGTTTTAGATTTTCGGTTTTCGATAAAGTTACACGTTTTGAAATTTCCCGAACTCAATTCGATCATTTTTGAAAAATATCTTTTTTTTTTTTTTTTTTTTTTTTTGTTCAAACACTTTACTTTATGAACCAATCGAATTAATTTAACAGAAATTGATACTTGGTTGGGCCTTGGTTTGACATGGTACCTATTAGGTTCTGGGCTGTATCACATAACAAGGGGCGGGGCGTTTTCACAATGCGATTTTCTCTCATTTCAGGAAAGGCTAACAACTACAGAGAGAAATAGTTATATTAAGTAAAACTCTGCTGATTCAGTTAGAGTGAATATCGGCAAACATTGCCGCAGCTGTGTTGCAATTGCATTCCGTTTAGGACAAGGCAATAACTTTGTTTTGCCTCGCTTTGCAAAAAAAAAAAAAAAAAAAAAAAAAAATGGTCGAGTGTCGACCACTGGGCGATACTAGTTCTTAATAAACGACGGTCTTGTATTATTTCCCTGAAATTCATAAATACCAAATTGCATACAAAAAAAATTACATAGCATATCGGAAATATTTTGCGTAACCTTTAAACTAATTATCAATTCTATGCCCAATATTTTCAACAAGAAAACATGCTTTTAAAATTCTAATAAAATGTCATTATATTTGATGGTGTGTAACCATGTTAAAATACACTTTTAAGAAATGCCGACTATAGACCATAATAGTACGAAATTCCTTTATGTATCCCGGAAAAATAGCCACAGTCATTATAAACGCCAATAATAAGAATAAACCAAATTAATTATAACTCATTAATTTTTCAAACTAATTTGACATCATTTGGATGATTACAGTACATACTCGGAATTATTTTGTGTGGTCCCATAAATTATTTAGTCTATACATAACCTTTTTTAAGAGAAAACATGATTTTAAGCATCGTTATAATGTATGTTAACTTTATTAAGTTCAATTCAGCATATACATATTAAAGTGCGCGCTTAAATAAAAATTTGTCCATAGGCTTTAATATTACGAAATTCTTTTGTGTGTCTCTGTAAACGAACCATAAACATTGTATACACCAGTAAAAACTATTCAGCTTATTTTGCGTTTAAAATTAATAATTGTTCCAAATGTAACATCGTATGGATGACTAAGTGACATTGTCAGAACACTTTTGTAAGGTCCTGTACATTAATTAGAAAGCTTAAGAGCACATATTTTCTTCAAACAACAAAAGTTTAAGCATCTTACCCACGTACTCTAGTTTCATTTTCTTCATTCCAAAGTAATGATATTAAAATGCGTTTAAACGAAATTCACCCCATACGCCGTAATGTTAAGTATTTTGGCGTGTCCCTGTACACAGTTTATAAAAAATATAGCAATAAAAATTATACAGCTACTTATATGCAAAGCTGGAACGTGTGCGCCAATTTGCAAGTCAATCGAAGGATTTTTCCGGCCGCTCTTGCGGTACATACAAATTCTTCCCATAGGCCGTAAGGAAGAAAAATTTTGGCGTGTCCCTGTACACGAACAACAAATGGAATACACACCTAACATTATGCAGCTAATTCCGTTGGGCTCATGAATATGTGTACAAAATTGCAAGTCAATAGCGTTATTTTTGGGGCCGCTATCGCGGTACATACAAATTCTTCCCATAGGCCGTAATGATAAAAAAAACTTTGGCGTGTCCCTGTACACGAACTACAAATGGAGTGCACTCCCAAAACTATACAGCTAATTTCGTGGGGATCATGAACATGTGTACAAAATTTCAAGTCAATAGCGTGATTTTTGCGGCCGCTATAGCACGACAGACAGACAGACAGACGGACGGACAGACGAAACCCAGAATCCTTTTGAGTCTCAAGAGAGGGCCTCAACTGACGTTTCGGCAAAAATTGGATGTCAATAGCTTGATTTTTGCGGTGGCTATCGCGGTACATACAGATTCTTCCCATAGGCCGTAATGATAGAAAATCTTTGGCGTGTCCCTGTACACGAACTACAAATGGAATACACACCTGAAACTATACAACTGATTCCGTTGGGCTCATGAATATGTGTACAAAATTGCAAGTCAATAGCGTGATTTTTGCGGCCGCTATAGCACGACAGACAGACAGACAGACGGACGGACAGACGAAACCCAGAATCCTTTTGAGTCTCAAGAGAGGGCCTCAACTGACGTTTCGGCAAAAATTGGATGTCAATAGCTTGATTTTTGCGGTGGCTATCGCGGTACATACAGATTCTTCCCATAGGCCGTAATGATAGAAAATCTTTAGCGTGTCCCTGTACACGAACTACAAATGGAATACACACCTGAAACTATACAACTGATTCCGTTGGGCTCATGAACATGTGTACCAAATTACAAGTCAATAGCGTGATTTTTGTGGCCGCTATCGCGGTACATACAAATTCCTCCCATAGGCCGTAATGATAAGAAAAACTTTAGCGTGTCCCTGTACACGAATTACAAATGGAATACACACACAAAACTATACAGCTAATTTCGTAGGGCACATGAACACGTGTACCAAATTGCAAGTCAATAGCGTGATTTTTGTGGCCGCTATCGCGATACATACAAATTCCTCCCATAGGCCGTAATGATAAGAAAAACTTTGGCGTGTCCCTGTATACGAACTACAAATGGACTACATACCAAAAACTATACAGCTGATTTCGTGGGACTCATGAACATGTGTACCAAATTTCAAGTCAATAGCGCTATTTTTGCGGGCGCTATCGCGCGACAGACAAACAGACAGACAGACAGACAGACAGACACAGCCCAAAACCGTTTTGAGTCTCAACAGAGGGCCTCCACTGACGTTTCGGCAATTATTGGCTAATTTAGCTTTTATTATAGGAAGTGTATGAGAATTTTTGTTTACATTAAATAAAATATGATCTTCAATATTATTTGTGCAACTCTCATTATTTTCACTTGGAATATACCCTGTATTATCAATATTAAGATTACACTTTTGAAATGTTTGGGTAGCTTTATTATCTGCTACAGTAACATTAGCAACAGTTTGAGATCCAACTGAATTTACAAGTCTAGTATGTGAAAGTTTCGGAAGAGAATTTGAAGATGACACATTTGTGAATTTATGTTCATTTGCTGATGAGACCCTTAGTTTTCGAGATATGGCAGCATCAGCATCTCCATACCTCTTTTCTAGTTTAAATTACGGTTTTCATAATTACGTGTTTTATAAGTTAAATTATCTCTATTTCTCCATTTATAACAATTTAAAGCAACGTGGCCATGTTTGGAACAAAGTTGACAAATCAAATTATTTCTATACTCGGGGAAAGGATAACTTGACAGTGTGTATTAGCCTGTAGAAATTACACATCCGCGAAAGAAAATAGTTCTTTACTATATTTAAGTGTAATAAACTTTTTCTCGATTTTTTTTATTCTGGTAAACTGAAAAAAGATTAACTATTTAAACTAAACATATTTATGTTAACACATGGAATTTTTTGTAATAGATAAGCATAAAATTTATATAAATGTATTGTTTCGCGAAGAAAGTCTGTTGGCGAAATATTGGCTGAAGAGGGAATACCGGAAGCAACCCCTATTGTGAGTGCGAAACAGTTTGGTGGGGCTAATAGATTACTTTATTTTCGAAAATTTGAAGATAATTAATGCACAGTCCGCTTCTTTAATTTCACAACTGTTAAAAATAGAGTAAAAATTTTGACGGATTTGAACTTTTGGGAAATTTTCACACCAGATTCACACCAAATATGTCAATGAAATATTCAAGCTAACAGGAATAAGGAAAAATATTTTTCGACAAATACTTTTTCTTTTTCGTTATTATTATTACATTGATAATATAATTTGAATTCGTTTACGCATTGTTATATAAAATATTTTTATTTCCAATACAAACAACTAATAGTGTTTACATTAATTTATACTATGCACTATATACTAAAGATTTTACTTTTTTTTTTTTTTTTTCTGGAACAGAACAATAAAAGAAAAACATAATTATCTTTAGTAATAATAATAATAATAATTATCATATATATATATATATATATATATATATATATCAGACTTATATATGTAAAATTTATATATAAATGGGAGACAGATCAATTATTTAAAGCCGAAATTACATAATTAGCAAGCATTAAATTGTAAAACAAATTTTATTTTAATGGATATTTACTTAAAGAAAATTAATTGGGAAATAAATACTGTTTGAGACTTTATAACAAATTGATCGATACCTTGGAGAGGAATTACAAAATTTTAAAGATATGTAGAGCAATTATGTAGGATTTTCTATATTGCAGTTTAAAATATTTACTTTTAAAGATATCATTATAAAAAATTTTGATTAGAAAAAGCTTACATTGAATAGAATTATTACTTATAATTCTGTAGATTTAGTTGGTAAAATAATTTCATCAAGTGAATAAAAACTATATTATTTAACAAAAATAATAAATTAAATTAATTTAAATTAAATTAAAAATAAATAAATAAAAAAAGGTTGATAGTGGTCAAGTGAATTGAAATGAAATTTAAATTCTGTCCTACACATAGTATAATTTTGTGAAAGTGGCCTATTTATTTATTGTGTATGCATGAAAATGTACTCCTGACACTGCCTGCTTTAATCAAGGTAGTCTACCGCAAAATTTTAACGACACAATTATTATTATTATTATTGGCTCTTGAAAGAAATAGTTCTCTCGTCCTTATAAATCTATCTTTTGAGATTTGAATTTAGAGCCAAGAGCCTCCTAAATTCATAAAAATGCCTCGAAGTTCTTCCAAAAGCTACACAAAAGTCAAAAACTTATTTTTAGATATCTAAAATAATTCCAAATGGCTACAAAATTGGTATTCATTCAATTGCTAAGTTTTTCAGTATCAAGTATGACGGAATTTTGACTCATTTTCTGCAATTGCTCTACATAATTTACTACAATAGTTATTTTTTCGATTTAAATATACAAATAACCTTAAAAAAATGGGAGGGGGTTCTTAACTTTGTTTATAAATTGTAGCCCTTTGAAACGGTTACTATATAAATTTCTGAAAATTTCTGTCGAACATTATCTCTCAAATTTACCTTTAATATTTTTTAACTGTGCCAAAGGGAAGACAAAATCACAAAATAAAAAGATAAATCGTTTTTATTTAGTCTATGCTGTCGGAAAGAAATAGTCCTCAATAAAAGTGTGGAAACATTGTTTCTGAAAATTTTAAGATTGCTTTTAAATTTAATATCACACATTAATATCAAAGCATGCTTATCCATTCAATATATCAAAATAAATTGAAAAATGCGTGAAATGACATGCTTTCATTCCTATTCCAAAGAATCGAATAACGTAACATTTCCCTCTTTCTCATCTATAAAAATCTCATTCCAACCTCCTAAAAATGCTATGAAAATAAATGTTTCAACTCAGTTTTTAAAAATAGCAGTCGCAAAGGTGTGTGTTTATCAGTATTAAATAAATACATCAAGACAAATCATATTTACAAGTAAATTAAAATTCGCTTCCCTTTCATATAAATTGTGAGTTTCTTAATTTTATTCAGAAATAAATATAAAAAAATTCTCATATTCACATTTAGCATAAAAAATCGGGATACAGACAAAATGAATGTATAAACAAATTGTAAACAGAGATTGCCTCTGCATATGAAAATTCACTATATTTATTTATTTATTTTAAATTAATATTTTTTAAATATTTTCATAAAAGCTTTAAACTATTTCCACTTTCTCATTTTTTTTACTGCTTTTAACATTTACTGATTAACCGGTAAATAATAATGCAAATTGAAAATCTATTACGTTTCGTTCATTTAGAACTTTTTGTTCATTTTCTCCACAGAAGATACTGCCATTTAAAAATCACAGTTTAAATCTCATGATAAAATAATTTTTCTGCCAAAATATATTCGAAATATTTTAAAAGTATATTTTTAAATTATAAATAAATAAATATATATATATATATATATATATATATATAATAATCGGTTTCTCTTTAAAGAAAACAAAGGCAAAAAATGTACATACAGATAATATTTTATTTAATTTTTTCCTTTTTCAAAATATTTAAGTATTAACCTTTTTGTTTTTGTTTTTCTCTCAAGGTAAAATGTAGTATATTACATAATTTGCAGTAATATGGATTTACAATAAATTGTAAGTAATGAATTTAGTGTAAATTCATTTCTAAAGAAACTAAAAAATATACTCTAAAAAAATATTTTTACTTTAATCGAAAAAAAGAAAAAGAAAAAACTTTCCGAAATCATCGCTAAATCGCCCGATACCGCAACCCAATTATCGCCAAGTGCGTAAACAGGTCTCTGTAGCCTTTGCAATGCTGACAAGTTATGCGTTCCCCGAGTATAGAAAAGTTTCTTCTAGGGGAAGAACGAAAATTGTTCTGTCTCTAGTTTTGTAATTATTTCTATAATTTCTTTGATCAAATTTGGGTCTGCTTGACTGAGCTACGTGCAAGGATTCATTATGGGAGGGTGGATTGTTGTTTGTAAGGGAAATGTTATTAATTTTCTCAGATAAGTCTTTCAATGTGTTTAATAACACAGAGTCATTTTTATTATCGCAAGAAAGAACAGTCTTAGTATTAGTAGTGTTGTTGAAAGAATCATGTATTTCGGATAATGTCTGAGCACGTTCAACTGCCTTATTATAGTCTCTTATGTTTTCCTCCATTAACTTAATTTTAATATTTGGTAGTACACACTCTAAAAATTTCGGAAGTTTAATGTTATCAAGGGATTGTTTGTCTTTAAGGTCAGGGAAAGCCTTAGGTACAGCAACATTTACACGATGGGCAAAATTTTTAATCGACTCCCCCGGCAAAATTTTCAAATTATGAAATTCTGATATTCCAGTGTTATATGACGATTCCCTGAAAAACTTACAGAAATTTTCCTCGATGAATTTAAGATCTGTCGAGTTATATAGCGTTTCGTTTTCAATAAAGTATGCCAACGCAGCATCACGAAGTTTTTCTTTCATTACATGTAATGTCGCGTCATTTGTTAGTTTATTTAACATGGCAAAGGATCTTAATTGATCAAAGAAAAATTTGACAAATCTCGCGTCCCCATCGAAATTAGGAACGGAGCAAAACGCGTTTCGATTCTGTGCCATGTTTTTCAAAAATAAAAATGTTAACTAAGTTAAATAAAAATAATATGCATAAGAATTCAATTAATTATCATATGATAAATAAAATTACCAAGACACTTAAAAAATGAAAAAAAAATTGTTAAATATATTTGTTCTAATTAAGCATGATAAAGTTCCAAAATTAATAAAAATATGTAGAAATTATTTGTAATATTTTTCTGTATAACATTATACCTTGCAACCATGAAATTGGCTTATATACGTCTTGTTGTATATATATATTATAGATATATTTAAAAATATATAATGAATAATACTAAAAATGGATATATATGCAAATTAAAATAATTGTCAAGATATATTAAATTGTAAACACAAAGATCAAAATATGAAAAAAAAATCAAAAAAAAATATTTTATGCAGTATGATGAAAAGAAAAAAAAATATCAGTATGATCTGGTATTTAATTTCACAAATGAAATAAATCTTTACTTGAATATCCAAAAACTAGATATTTCAAAAATAATATAAGCAAATTTTGATCATTTATATAACTTTTTAACTGTTCTTAAAAATTGAAATGAAAAGTTAAAGTAGAATATAATACTCATATGAAGAATAAAAGATTTTACCTATAAGTAAAAATTTATATATAAAGTTTAAATAAATGTCAATATTTAAGAAAAATGTACGAAAAGTTCTTACTGTCAATACTTAAGAAAAATATGTGAGAAATGTTTCTTTTTATTGGCACAATAAATTGATTCCAAAGGAAACTTACCCCTTTTCAGAATCTTCTTTTAGCTAAAACAAAAATATATATAGATATATTTAATTTATTTATTTACGGTATTTTATTTATTCTTTTATTTAAAACTGTAGGGCTCTTCTCCTGTACGAGTGCGCGAGAAAAAAATGAACACAGTAATTTAACTGCACAGATTCTAGAAAGACGACCTATATTTGTCATCTCTCCTTGCACTGATGAATCAACGATGAATTATACTGAACGGAGTGCATAAGAAAATCACACAATGCGAATTTTGCAGACTGTAGAGAGGATATTGTTCAATGAAACCGTAGAAAGTCCACCGGTATGGCATCACACAATATCGGCGATAAGAATCGGTACTGTAGACACAAAGTAATTTCTGTTTTTTTAAAAAAAATCACAGATGACATCCTGCAGCATATTAGCCTTTAGTAAAGATGAACAACAAATCGGTAAATTCGGTGCTGTTCACCGTAACGTAGTTAATTTCTTTTTGGATCATCATTGGGGCAGCTGTTTTAAAAACATAACAGTCTTCAACAAAGTAAAACGTCACATTCACGATATTTGTTAATAATAGTTCAATTTTCGATGCACAAATTTTTTTAAGAAGAAAAAAATTTTTAGATATCCGGATATATTATCCGGCCTGGATCAAGCACCATATATATTTAATGAAGAGGCTGGGATACAGATATATAAAGAAGCGGCCATGTACGTTATAGCAAACCAGGTTCAATCAGCTCCGTAAAATGTAGCATCGAGTCATTATCCATTTAGAAAATGAGATGTTTAATTACTCTTATAAGACATATATTAATGATATTCTTGGACAAAGTGGAATAAGTAGATTCGAAAACATTCACGATGGAGAATTCCTGTTTATTATTTCAAGACAGACATCCAAAAGAAGAATGGAAGCCATTACGATTTCCTTTTTAAACAAAACACATTTCGACATTTCGAGTCAATGATAAAAAAATAACATATTTTCAGAATGACAGACAGCAAGCTAATTAATTTATTTCGCCAAATATCATTGGCATCAAAAATGAAGTTGGCTGAATACATTTTAAATTTTATATCTGGTAAACCTAAATAATAGTTAAAGGATTGGCTAAAAATTAAATTACGTCATAGGATGTGATTAAATTTTGTAAGGCATCCAGAATTTGGCTAAAAGTGCGAAATCAATTGATAAAAAATATTAGAAATTATTTTCAGCTATAATGATTCAACGGAATCTTTAAACGTTTGATTGGAGACAGGAAGCTACAATAAAAAAAAAATCGTCTGCGGTTTTAAAGCATAAAACGAATGGGTTTCTCTGTCTTTGATATTTTATTTAATTATTACTTGATGAGATTTAGAGCAGGAAAAAGAACAATAAATTATATGAAATTACAGATTAATGAAATAGAAATAAAAATAAAATAGCATAAGCGAAATAAACAAAATTGTATTAAATTCTTTTAGGATAAGAAATATGTTTGCTTGTATTATAAATAAATAAATAAAATGTAATTTATATTATTATTATTATTTTATTTTAAAAAGGGATATGTGATGTTTTTCAACATCACACTATTTTAATCCATCTATGACCTATTTGAAAAGTACGGGTCATAGTTGCTAACTGCAATGATTTTCAACTACCGCTAATTTTAAATAGAAATTTATCATAGTATTTTGTAACGATTTTCTATTATTAACCCTTTAACCAATTATTTATTTTTTGGTATTCAAGAAAACATTTGTCTATCTTGTAAACAAAGGCCTTTAATTGCCAAGCGCCTGGCTTGAAATTCAGTTCAAGCACGGATATTCGGAATCGAACCTTAATTGTGCTTAAATTATTCTAAATATACTTTAAGCCGTATGTCTCTGTCTGTTGAGCCTTGATGTCATAAAATGACCGTAAATTGTATTCCAAATCCCTGTGCAAGAACCATCATTTCCCCCCCCCCATTTTTTTGTCAATAAACTGTGTTATATATATATATATATATATATATATATATATATTAACAATTTATGTTATTTTAACCCTTAAATGACGAGTGTTGACTTTCGGCATCGTATCCAAATTTGTCTTCTAAAGTATTATTAAAATAATATTGAAGCTCTAAAGTCTCATGTTTGCCAGTTAGCAACAAATTGCTTTTTAGCTGTAAACCATAGTTAAAATAAAGTATGATTTTTTAAAGTATTTTTCCCGTGATCTTTTTAAGAGTGGAAAGAATTAAAACATTTTTATATTAATAATAAAATATTCAGGAATTTAATGATTAAAATAAGTTTTCCAGTATTTATGTTTATTATAGAAATGCATATATCCGCTTTAATTATATTCTTTCTAAATAAAATATTTATATCTGTAGTATATTGGTTGAATAACAAAAACATCGGGTACATTCGTAAGAAATCGTGTAGCATGCAATTTTCGAAAAAAAAAAAAAAAAAAAAGCCTGATGTCGGAGTTACAGGCTCTCATGAGCCATGAATCACGAATTTAGAAAAAACTCGTGCTAAGTATTTTTGCCGATTTTCCGATGACCACCTGACTCGGAATAATTAGTCAAGCGATTAAATAATGTGGAAAATTTTTATTGAGACAAGGAGGTAACAAAATTCGCAGAATTTAGCAGCTATGCGCAAATGGCTTAAAAACACTCCATTGAAGGCGTAAATTGAGAAAATTAAGATACCATTGTCTATTAAATCTCTTTACAATGTCTGGATGATCTTTAATATATATCTCGGTAGAGTCTGGCGAGTTTCAACATTGCGTTACAAATGGGATTTTTTAAGTAAAATATGATTGTTGATATGAACCTTAATAATACTTCGGTTTCTTTATTAATATTTATATAACAGAGCAAAGTCGTAAATTCTTCACATTTTAATGACGTGTTATCGATTAATCCCTTCCTTCTCACACCCGTGACCAGAGCTGCCAACCAAATCCGGCAAATTGTTAGTACCACCCCTTTTCCCACACCACTAAATTTTTAGAGTAATTCTCTTCAAATATATTTACGATGAATGACGAAAACAAACACTCTAAAAATTAAGTGATGTAGAAAAAAGGGCGGTACTAACAATTTGCCGGATTAGGTTGGCAGCTCTGCGTGACTTTCACGGGCAGTGACCACGCCTCACGTGTATATATTTTTTTATATTTTAAGGTACATGAAAGCAGCAGCCAGTACCAAACTATATATAATGTATTTGAAAATATGTACAAAATAAATATACATTATTCATATATTTATTTTCAATCTCTTTTTTTTTTTTTTTTTTTTTTTTTTTTTTTTTTTTTTTAAATTAGACAAATATGCGGATTTTATGGGTGTGTTTTTGAAAAATATGCCACCGTTAAGGGTTTAAGTCCCTATAAATCTAGCGCATGCAGTTGCCAACACACTAATTAATATTACGTAGTATTGTTAGTCCCGCCTTCTTTTTCTCACCAGTATCTTTTTAGAGTATTTTTCTTCTTATTTAATCGTAACTGCATTTGAAGACTATTACTCTAAAAATTTACTGGTCTGAAAAAGGGTAGGCTTAACAACACTACGAAATATTAATTTGGATGTTGACAAGTATGGCAGTGTATATCAACAGCTACTGAAGTAGGACTTTTGTCCCCAACTTTTGAAAATAGATCTTTTTTGCCTAAAATACGTATTACATACGAAGCATCTCATTAATAAACGGAAGATTTTTTAGTACCAGCCTCCCCCCCCCCCGACGGAATTAGGTATTGTCATTAGATAACCCGCACTGGTATATAAGCCGCAGTTTCCCCCAAAAATCTACTTATTTTTAAAAGATAGCCCGCAGGTTACCTTCACTAAAATACGGTAAATAAACAAAAAAAAAAAAAACAAAAAAAAAAAAACAATAAAAACTGTAATTAAAAAATAAACTACGTTATATAAAAGTTTTCTAAAAAATGGGAAAAATCAAGCAATTATGTGGGTAATACTTTACTAAACCCCCCAAAATAATTAAATGTTTGTGACGTATTGAAATAAATTTTATGAATGTATAAGTTAGTATTGGAAGAATTCTTTTAACTTCCTTCAGGAGACACTTTTTCATGGTTTTACACACTTTAAAAATAGCTTTGTTTTCACAGTATTTCACCCAATCATAGGGGCAATTAAGGGAAATATTCAATATATAAAAGACTAACAGGCTTTACTCGCTTTGCTGGTCACTATATTTAGGTGAATTCTCAAAATTCTTATATCAATATTAATAAAAATCTATAATAATAGTGATGATAACAACAATAATAATAAAATTAATCGAAACCGAAGTTAAATTCACAGATGCGTTCACTAGTGGTATTTCCGTTTGCAACATGTGGAGACCGTAACACAGCCCCTCTCCCCCGCGGGTAAGTTAGAAGCAGGGTTGCCAGATGAATACTACAATTTTATTTTTTATCACCACTAATTTTATTTCAAAGCAACATCTTTATATATAAAAAAAAAAAAGTTAATCGTGCGAAATTGAACCAGTAGCGTAAGTGCCAAGTTTCCCATTTTCCAAAGGAGACTTGACACTAGAAATTTTTTTAGTTGGCGTTTAGCTTATTTATTCTCCAAAAATACATATAAACTATTATGTGTTAGAAACAATGGTGTTAAATGTGATTTGAGAATTAGAAAAGTTGGCAGCTATGCAATAGGTTCGTAGTATAAAAATTTAACAATGAAATAGAATGAAATTGTAGTATTTATCTGGCAATCCTGGTTAGATGTTTCGAGAAATGCCACCAAATTGCTTATTGAGTATACTTAATTAACACCTACATTAGCCATTCTGAGGTAATTTAAAGCAGATTTAACCTTGAAAATTTGTTTTTTGCCCCGCCTGCCCCAAGTGTGTGGGATGTAATTTCAAAAAATATCTTTATAGTGCGCGTTGCATACACATAACCAACCACTTTGGATCAGAATGATGTTTAAAAACGCGTTTTTTGCCCCGTTCTTAAAAGATGGGAAAGAGGGGGGGGGGGGAGATTTCGCAAATTCTCTTTATACTATGTGTTGGATCATAGCCTTCTAAACTAAATGCCTGTCGCGTATTTCGGAAACTTGGCAACAGTTGAAGCAGTAAACAGCGCCACCTGGTACAGATTGCGCAACTTTTTTATTCAACTGTCATCAATAATTTTAAGAAGAGATATATGATATATATAATAAACGTTTCTTCGATTCTATTCGCTTTTTATGTATATCATATCCCACTTTTAAAAATTTTGGTGGCTGTTGAAGAAAAAAGTCGCGCAGTCTGACTTTTTTCTTCAACAGCCACCAAAATTTTTAGTGAATAAATTTGTGCGCATATATTAATTACGTAATTATTCCTCAAAAAAAAAAAAAAAAAGAAAGAAAGAAAAAGAAAAGACTTTTCGTTCTTGTATTCTTGCTTCTCTAATAATTTAAATGTATCATATTTTATTAAACAAATTTCACTTTATCAATGTTGTTATGAAACTTATTTTTTAATTTTTATTTATTTCAACATTGAAAAATTTCTTTAAATTTTCGAATGTTTTTCTTTAAATAACAAACTAAGTTATAAAATAACTTTGTGGCTTGTTTAAAAAGGAAAGTTCTATAGTACTGGGTAAAATGTCAAAATTTGCGTGGTATATAAATTATTAAATATTACCCGGGGAAAAAATCATATGGTATGTAAACTAAAAACATTTATTTATTTTTGTCATGTGCAATGTATTACCTTAAAAATATAGTTTTTCATTAAAAATCTAGAAATAGAAATAAATAAAAGATAAGGGGGAAAAAACATTTACTGCACTTCATTATGCCAGAATATTTTAACATGTGATGTAAGAACAAAAATTTATCTTTGAATAAATATTTATCCTGTCGAAGATTCTTTATCATAGTTATTGGTTTTCCTTTCTAGAAGATTTGTCTTGAAGTTTAGGGAATATTTATTGATTTAATCAGAAAAATTATCGATGATTCTTAACTGAACCCCCATCTTCGTAGACGCATCTTTTTTTTTTCTTTTAATGAGTATATGTCTTCATAAGAAAAATTACTGAAATCGATCAAAAAATATCTCATATTTATTTAAAGGAAAACAGTACATTTTAAAAATATAAATATGTATTTTATATATATATTTAAATATAAAATAAGTATATATATATTTAAATATAAAATATAAGTATCCGTTTAAAATATAAATATATATGTAAGTTAAAGAAGTATTTAAGGATTTTTAATATAACTCAAAAATTTGAATTGCCTGTAAAACTGAAAATATTTTTCGATAATTTGAAAATATGTAAAATTACAAATATAAATATTATGTATTGGAGGTGCGGGAACTCAGAAGTAAATCCTATTTTAGTGTAACAAATTTTATTATGCATTTTACTTTACACACATGACAAACAAATAAATATTTACAGGTACAAAGTTTGATTTGTGGCCGTACGTCATGTCGGCGAAACTTCGACCGCTCTTGTCTGTAGATTAACCGTCTCTCCTCTGAGATGTTTTGGCTCTTAGCAACAGAGCCACTAGGGAACGCTTGGGGTGTAGCATTGGAGCGCTACAATATATATATATATATATATATATATATATATATATATACATATATAAATGATAGGTGTCGTAATAAAATTTAACCTTAAAATTTAGCAATTAATAGATACAAAACAATACCAATACAACAAGCATAGAACTGATTGTAACATACAGGTAAGACTGACACAAAAATGTTGCGATACAGATTAAGAACCAATAAGAGACAAAAACAATTAAAATTACTTACGCCGACATGAATAATAATAATAAAAAAAAGGGCCATTAAATTTAATGACGGAGAAAGTAAATAAAGGACCACAGAAAAAATAATTGGATAAAAATGTTTAAAATCTGAAGTATAAACGCTTCTGGGGAGATATACTTCATAAAGCTGGGAAAGCTGCATCGATTTCGTAAAACAATATAGCTAACAATAGCAATTTATATTGTTTCAGCCCCGATCGAGGCAGCAAAACCATTTTGAATGAGATATTAAATAAATTATTAAATTAAATCATCAAGCAATCCAGAGAAATAACTAGAAAAAAAGCAGAGTAGCCACATGCGAAACTTTTACACAAACTGGGTATATATATATTTGTATAATTTAACCTAATTAGATACTATACAGGTTCTTAAATATATACTTATACTTAAAATTTTCTATTGCGTAGGAACACATATATTTACACAGTTTTTAACTTTTATAGAAAATTTTACCAATAATCATAATCCTATTTAATCGGAGTATATTAATTTAAAAATGCACTCATTTTTTCTAAATAAAAATAGTGGTGCCATCAATCAGTTGCCCATTTCAGCTTTGAGATATATTCAATTCAGATATGAAGATCTTGCTTCCAAATGGCGTTAAGTCATTTTTTTCAGTTCTTGAGAAAACGCCGTTTTGTTATGTAAGATTTATTATTGAATTTAAGGAAAAGATAATTTTCCCCAGTAATATATGAATGATAATAACACTAAATTGCATGTTTAAAATAATCCTGACACTATAGTTATTTAGAAATAAAAAAAGAAAGAAATTTGTTTAACTCCTTTTGGAACAAAACTATGGCTTAAGCCCTTTTGGCACAAACAAATAACGAAATGAAATGACTTACTTCCATTTGAAAATAATCCAAGTATTTTTTTTTTCATGTAAATACAGCATAAATTTTAGCTATACAATTTTGGAAGGTAGTTAGTTACTACAAATCTTCATTTACAAATTCTATTTCGCCACCTTTATCATTATTTTCCCTTGTGTTAGTGTTAGCAGTGTCATTGAGAGATTATTCATAAAAAGAAAAAAAAAAAAAAAAAAAAAAAAAAAAAAAATATCTTTCAATTTGTTAATTCCCAAAGCGTTAAGTAATTTAAAAGCATCTGTTTTTCTTAGCTTGTTTCATATTGTTTTTTGTTTTTATTTCAGAAGGGGAGCACGGGAGACTTTTTGTCTCTCGTTTCAGGATGTTTTGGCAGCAAAACGAACCATAGTACGTTGTCTTGATTCCTACATCTCTCTTCCTAATTTCTAGTACTTTTGCCTATAAAATCAAGAAACCTTGTTTGCTTTTTAGACAACTATGTGCAAAATTTTTCCAGTCTGAAATATTTCACTGCTTCTTATACTCGAAAAGATTTCTAGTCTTAGAGAAATGTTCAAAATATTCATTAGAAAGTAAAATAGTATCCACTTTCTTTAAACTAGTCTCGACTCGTCGGAATCTTCTATCTCTTCGTAAGTAGGAGTGACCACGCACTGGTAAATAGTATGTGAAGGTGAGGTCCTTTTGAGCAGCCACTGCTGAAAACATTCCTAACATGGCATAATTTTTATTTGTGTGGTAATTCCTGATTTTGCATCAGGTCAAAACATATTGTAATTTCATCTTCTCCTATAAGCTTTTCCCCTAAAAGTGAATATATATATATATATTTTTTTTTTTTTTGCTCCGATGTTTATGAATCAAAAGTTCGGTTATCAGGGTCTTTTCTTTTTTCTGTACATTTTTCTGAATTCATTTGTATATTTTTCCTAATACAGAAGGCACAACTGTCCTTTTTTGGGGTTCCAAAACAAAAATTAAAATATTTACAAACACATTATAATAAAGGTTATAAATACATTAATCTTTATATTTTTCTATGGGGAAAAAAAAAAGAACTGTCTCAATGTAACATTCTACAACAACATTTTTTCCCTTACTTTTGACTTTTCATTCAAGGCCAGACAAATCACGTGATCTCAAGGCACGCTACAATTGGTTAAACTTGACTTAATTCTTTTTGGAAAAAAACACAGATTTCACTTTCTGTTTTTATTATGACTAAACTTCGTTTGGAACTTCTACTTATTGAGAATATATTCTTAGACGTGTACTGCGACCTTTTGCCTCGAAAAGTCAATTTTTGAAATTTTTGACTTAACGCCTTGCAACCTAAAGAGCTCTTATGCCACTGCAAGCCCCCCCCCCCCCCCCCCCAGAATAGGCTTGCCCCGGGGCTCCACGTAGTCTAAGTCGGGCCCTGCTTCATATAATGTCTAAAAATTCGCTAAAATAGAATAAAAAACTTGATAAAAGTTCAGGCTTTTAACGGGACTTATGCCACTCCTTTCTCGTTGCTACACTTTTACTCAAACTTAAACATAGATTTCTTGAGAACGGGTTCACGGGGGCTAATAGTTTATGCTTCAAAAATCACGTTAGATTATGAACATAATTTAATTTATTTCTATTATTACACTATTGGGAAGGTTTCCTGGTAAGACTTTAAATTGCAGAAAATAAAGTATTAAAATTTAACGAAAAGATTGTCGTAGTACTTGCATAAGTAATTACAGTCTGTTTCACAAAGGTTTAAAAAATTAAGTGTTTTTTTTTTTTAAGTAACCAATTATTACAGAAGAAAGTATAAAACTTTGTATTTCAATTAATATATATTCTTATGGCTGGTAGAAAATGTAAGGCACTAAAAATGTCAAATAATATTAAGTGCAGAGCCTGATTAAGGGCCCTCTTCACTCATCGCCGCCGGAAGCCGAAGCTAATGCTATTCTATGGGAAATTTTTCTTTACTAATAACTTATTAACTAATACATATTTTTAAATTCTGTTTTCACATTCTGAAAGTTCCCAGCTGTTAAATTGACGCACCTTTTCTCAAAAATTATTATTTTTATTTTTTTATATTTTATTTTGAAGCTGCAAAATACGAATTTTCAATATGTGAATTTTTTTCATTTTGCAATTTTAAAATAAAATATTAAAAATTAAAAAAATACATTTTTAAAAAAGGTGCGTCAATTTAACAGTTGGGAATTTTCAGAATGTGAAAACAGAATTTAAAAATATGTATTAGTTAATAAGTTATTTGTAAAGAAAATTTCCCCATAGATTAACATTGGCTCGTGCTTCCGCCGACGGTGAGTGAAGAGGGCCGTTAAGGGGGAAGCACACATTATCTCCGCTCTCACCGGAATATTTTTACAATTATTTTTTACTTCATGTCATAAAAATTCCACGCTTTGACGAGGAAATAGTTTTTATAAAAAATGAACGGTGTAAAACAATCCAATTTACTCACCGTTATTAGACACCAGAATTCTTTTAAAATAATTTTTAATGAGAATTTTCTGTTTATTGTAGGAGGAAAGTATTTGTTAAAAAATAACGGTGTAAGTATAAATAATGTGTGCTTCCCCCTTAATCAGGCTCTGATTAAGTGCACGCATGGAACGCGGGCGCAGAATTCATACAGGTATTTGTTTAAGAAATTTCTGCACAGATAATACCGTTGATTTAAGAAGTAGAAAATTTTGCTTCATTGATAGAGGTATGAGTTCTGAGGCCGTGTTCCACCCTTGTAAGTGTAATGAAAGTTAAAAAATAATAATTAAAAAAACGTTTTAAAAAATGCATGTCTATATTTTTTAAACATAGCATTTTAAAATATTATAAAACATTTAAATGTCATTTTAGACAGGCAAAAGAAAATTACAAAGGAATTTGTTTTCTCCCTAGAGATTTAAAAAGACAATTTGATAAATATTTCATTGCTGATTAAACTATAAAGAAACTGACTTCCATTATCTTTTAAAAAGTGCAATTCTCTGTAAAAGTTTAAAAATACAATGCGCGTTGTTCTCTTTTGTCATATTTCATTTGATTCGTGTTTCTTGAAATAAAATAAGAGAGCTTTTTTAGTAAAAGTAATAACTTTCCAAGACTTAAAACTTATAGAAATTCATATGTAATTTTCTCTTTTAACTTTTTATAAGTATTTTAAAATATCATATTTTATGCAAAATTACCTATGTAAATGTCATTGAAAGAATGGTATAATCAAATTCAATTTTTTCTTTGGAAAGCGTGATCTTACATTAGAAAATGAGAATTTTTCGTCAAAGCTGGGTTAAAAAAAAAATTTGAAATTAAATTATGAAAATTTACATGCAATAATTTTCCTTATATAAAATTTAGATACATTTATTATTCCTCTTGTATTGACATTCATAAGCACGAACGCTATGTGGAGCAATCGAGCATACATACATGTATTGTGTATTTTTTCGAAATTAATATCTATTATTATTTCGAATACTTTATTCTATTTTTCTTATTTTTAACTTGAGTAATAATAATCATATAACTACTCCTTTCAATGTATGTATAAAATGACAATAAAGTAAATTAACGGTATTTGGTGTGTTTTTTAGATTAACAATTTTAAAGAAAAAGTAATAATTAAATGAATCGAGTTTAAATCGATTTCTATATCAATGAAACTAAATTTCCATTTCATGTTATGGTTTAGCACTGAAATTTTGTAATTTTTTTTTTTTTTTTTTTTTTTTTTTTTTGAAGTTGTTTTAAATACGGCATAATAAGCCAAAATTTCTCACGAACGCGCATTATAAAAAATAATTTCTTCGCAAAGTCTAATTAGTTTTAAAATATTATTTTTGATACTAAAGTGGACATTATTCTCCTTATATTTATAAATATTAATCGGCAGTTTCTTACATTAAAAATTATTTAAATCATTCAAAATTTAAAGACTTTTATAACATGGTAGAATACTGCATTATTTATTGCAAACTGCCTTTTTGATATGAAGGTCCGCCTGCGGGCGTTATTCTCCTAAGTTACAATATTTCAGAACAAAATTTTTTGTATTCATATTTATATTACAAATGGATATACATTATAATTATATTCTTTCTAATCAAAGTATTTGTATCCATAGTATATTTGATTGCACAAATATGAAAATTCAGTATAATATTAAAAAATAAATTAATTACAAATTGCGAAAGAAACGCCCACTGGTGGAGTTTCAGTTTTTCAAATGACGTGAATCTACGTCAGTGGTCGCGAAAGTGTTAAAAGACTTTTTGCAATGAACATAACATCAGAATACATGAAACAGAATTTAAAAAAAACTGACACTGATAAAATTATAAATGTCTATAAGCTTACTGTATGATAACGCAGAGGCAAAGCGTAGTATGATAGTATATGCATACTAATTAATATCCCGTAGTATTTTTAGCCCCACCTTCTTTTACACACCTGTATCATTCTAGAGAATTTTTCTTCTTATTTAATCGTGATTGCAATTGCGGAATATTACTCAAAAAATTTACTAGTGTGAAAAAAGGACGGGGCTAATAACACTACGGAATATTAATGAGGATGTTGGCAAGTATGTCAGGGATGGAACACGGGCGCAGAATTCATACCACTATCAATGTAAGAAAATTTTCTACTTCTTAAATCAACGATATTATAGGTTGAGAAATTTCTTAAACGGATTCCGGTATGAATTCTGCGCCCGTGTTCCATCCCTGGTATGTATATGGAACATTTCATTCTCTGACCGAGATTAGTCATCAAACAAATTCGTTGTTCTGAGTATGACCAACAATATTTTTTCATGAAAAACAAATAAATGATGGGCAACTAAGTAGAGTCCTCTTGTGTCTCTTGGTACCCTAATGGGTACTTTCGTAAAATGCGTGTAAAATGACAAGATCGTGTTAACCAACATTCAAATCCACGGTACTCAATTATGGAAAGACTGTTTTAATAACTTTTCAAGAGATTGAAGTACAGTATCATGAAATTATCAATTTCATCATAGCGTAAAATGGAGTAAAAGCAAAAAATGTTAACTCGCCGACAAGGAGGAAAATAAAGAAAAATACGTATTTATTGTTTTTACGAAAAGAAATGAAATTTAAATGTTTTGTATTATTTTATATTAAGAGATGTATAATTGTTATTTGTGAGGTAATTTTAAGAATTTTAGATTGCATTTTGTTGAAAAATATTTTGTTTGCAATTACGCTAACTGGAAACAAAATTACTTAATTTAAGCTAATTAAAATTTTTGAAAAGTATATTTTTTCTCTGTTTTCGATTTTAATATCGATGTTTAATTAAAAAACAAATAAATTAAAATAAATTAAAAACCAGTGTTTAGGTGTTCTTGGTTTTGAAAACGTTAACGTTCATGAATGAGATTGAAAGCTCAATTGAACATTTTAACTAAAGTTGAAAAATCTCCATTTTAAAGTTAAAAGTCCAGGAATTAAAAAATTGTAATATAAATTAATGATTTATAATAATACACTTAATTAGCTATATTTTAAATTATTTTAATTTTTTATGGTTCGTTTCATTTTCCAAGACTTTACTTTTATTATCAACCTTATATATATGAAAGATTATTATTGTATTATAATAATAATAATATAATAATAATCTATATAATAATATAATAATAATCTATCTCTAATCCATTATTATATTAGAGGTAATTTTAAGAATTTTAGTTTGTAATTTGTTGAAAATATTTGTTTGCAATTACGCTAACTGCAAACTAAATTACGTAATTTAAGCTAATTAAAACTTTTGAAAATTCTTTTTGCTTTTTTTTCGCTTTTAATACTGATATTTAATAATAATAATTAAAAAAAAAATAATTAATGAACAGTGTTCAATTTTCCCGGTTTTGAAAACGTTAGCATACATGAATGAAATCGAAAGCTCAATTAAACATTTTAACTAAAGTTGAAAGGGCTCCATATTAATTAAAGTTAAAATTACAGGAGCTGATAAATTGTAATATACATTAATGATTTACAATAATATGTTTAATAAGAAATATTTTAAATCATTTCAATTTGTTATGGTTCTTTTCAATTACAAACCGCTACTTTTATTATCAACTATAAATGTACATTCTTTTAGCAAAATAAATAACTACAAAAAGTTTCTTTTGCAATGAACACATTTTGTAATAAATATCGTTTCCTAATAATAAAGGAAAAAATCTATTTTACGAAAGGAAATGTCTACTGAAACATAATTTTTCGTCCAGATTTTCTTATATCTTACATTCCCAACAAATGTCGTTAGATAAATTCCGCTTTCCTCATTGTTATTATCTTCGTGATGCAAGTTGTATTCTTAAAAATGGTTTTGTTTATCAGTGTAAAATAAATAAAGAAAGAACGTCCTAGGTAATAGGAAACAATAAGAAATCCCGAACGTATATAGCACACTTAAAAGTTGTTCTTATTGAGCTTTAAATGTTTCTAGCCTTACAGACGTTTAAATTTACTTTTCTTCGAATAGAGGATGAAAATAATCAATGATTTTTACTAGAGTTTCAGCATTTGCATTTGCATAGGTTTAGATTTTTTATGTTTGTAGAAACTTCTTTTTTTGCTTAAGGAAATTGTGAGCTTTAAGTTTTTTAACACTTTGCTAGAAAAAAAAAAAAAAAATCATTTTTTCTTCCCCTTAATGATTTATTATACATATATCTACATTATTTTTATAGCGGGGGACTTTAAGGAGTAAGTAATACAAGCAAAGTAATAAAGACGCAAAACCTCTGAACAATAGTTTGATACTTAAAATAATATATGTATATATATATATATATATATATATATATATATATATCATATCGAAATCATAGGTGCCAAGTCCCCGTTTTTCAAGGGAGTCTTCAAGCCGGAAAATTTTTACAGCTGATTTTGGTAATACTAGTTCGAGAGAAATGAGGAGTGCCGCGTTCCCGGGGCCAATATGGATATGCCCCACACCTCGGCGAACCAGAGATATAGAAAACAGATTGAGTACAGATACCAGATGATTAAAAAAAAAAAAAAAAAAAAAAAGCAAAGGCTAGGAAAGGCTACCAGAATGTGGAAATAATTAAAAATTCAGTGAAACATAGCAAACACAGAAAACAACTACGGAAGATTAGAAACCTGATCTCCGAGGGTCTCCCAGAGAATGGCTAGCTTATTAATAGTACTATCAGTATTTTTCATTTTATTACGTGCGGTTTTAAGTTTATTGATTAGTTCATTAAAGTTTTTAACATTAAATTCAGATGCAATTTCATTGAGGATATCGGAAAGTTCCTGGAGGGGGTTATTTTTCAACAAGTCGGAGAATGTAACAAGTTTTTGTTCAGAGGTTGGGTGAGTGAGGTGAAGTGAGTGAGGGAAATGAGGTGAGTGAGGGAAATTCGGATTGGTTAAGGTAGTTTCGTTTTTCAGGAGGAAAAATTTTATTTATATGAGACTTAGTTTTATTTTCTGGAAATTTAGGCACCCTCTGTAGTTAGTTAAATAATTCCCGCCGCAATTGCAGCAAACAGGATTAATTTTTTTCTTCTCCAACAGGACAATCTTTAGTTGGATGTTCTTCCAAGCATCAAATGCATCTTACTTTCATTTGGCAATTTTTAGCAGTGTGAAAATACATCTGACATCGAAAACATTGTAGAGTTCGTGTGGGGTTTTTATATTGTTCGATTTGGATTTTGTTATACAAAAGTCTATGTAATTGGAAAATTGATTTACTGTACTCAGAGTCAGTTAACTGAATTTGGAAGAGAGGAAGGGATTTCATAGTTTTAAAACTAATTAATTGATTGATTTTTATTACTTCATAATTTACATTTGATAGGGCATCCTCAATATCTAACTGAGTGCTTTCAACTGGGAGTCCTCGGATGACAATTTAAAGTGGAGGATGTTCTTTCTTTTCATTTTTAAGATAATATTGTACTTTCATTTCTGAAAGCTTGTCAGTTATGTCATTATGGGTATCATTAGAACTGGGGAAAATTTTTAGGAAATCATCCGCAGGTGCAGCAATGAAATTGGAATGTCCCAAAGCTTTTTCGAGATTTCTGAGTAGTTGTTTTTTGTTTCCACATTTTACAGTGATAAAGCTGCCTTTAGGTAAAGTAATTTTTCTATTTTGACTAGATTTAGAGGTCTGTTTGGTGACGCCATCTAGTAGTGTCTTTTGGTCAGAAAGAACATTGTCAGTTAATTTATTTTCTTTAGGAAAAATGAGATCAGAGGGCTTATTGCAGGCGCCGTCTAGTGGTGCCTCTAGATCTAAAAGTTCGTTTTCAGTTTCAGCTAAAACTTCGAATCTGTCTTGAGTTGTTATGACGAAATTACTATTAATTTTACAATTTTTGGAGGATGGACTGCCAGATTCGGGTTTTCTCGTAGTAGGAACAGAAGTAAAGTTAATAGGATTAGTGCTAGGGGTAGCAATATTAGTAGGAGTTAGTGAATTTCGATTATCATCTGATACCTGCCCGACATCCATCTCATCAAGGTTGGCCTCATCTCTTGTCTAATTAGTAGTTTCAATAGTACCGTAACCGATACGAAAATTTGGGAACTCGGGGATGACATGATGAATTTGCGATGCAGTAGTCTTTTAATAATCCAGGTGTACTTTTAAAGGAGTTGGGCTCAGAGTGATTAAATTTAAAGTTTAAGAACTTTTCATAATTATTATCTGAAAGACGTTCAATCATAGAACTTTTGATTTCATTAAACTTTCCAGCCCTGTAGAAAAGATTTAGAAGTTCCAAATTAGTGTAGCGTCTTCCCTTGAAGTAATGTTTAGCATCATCTTGTTCTCTTGGTATTGGAAGATTTACTAGACAACTGATCTTCATTAGTCCTCGGACATTGGCCCTGAAAATAGCCTTTTATAGCTAATGGATCAATGTTAGTATCCTATGAAGCATCCGCCATTTGGCGGGTCAAGGAGCAACTCAAAAACAAGTCTTCTCTGGATGAAAACACAGCGGAGAGATCTGTGATTCAATTGTCGATGATCTGTCATCTCCCTGTTAATAATTTTAGTTGTATTAATCGTCGAAAATATATATAACATATTCCATTTAAAAATAGTGGTATAAATTCTCGTTTAAAAGTTTAAAATGTTTGCAGCTCTGATATATAAACACCATAAAATGCAAAAATTTTTTAAGTTGAAAGGACTCTTCATCAGGTGAACAAAGCAGGCCCGAGTACTAATGCAAACAACGCGGCAACACAGAAACAATTGTTGCGAGCTCTTGCGTTTTATGGTGTTTAATAATGTTTTGTACTTATTGTTTTTAAAATGCTAGCTCTGTAGGACTTTCATATACAAACACACACACACGCATATATCTGTATATATATATAAATTACGTGTCACGATGTTTGTCCGGGGTAAACTCCTAAACTAAGGAACCGATTTTAATGAAATTTTGCACACTGTGTGCAGTTTGGTCCAACTTGAGAGATAGGATAGTTTTTATCTCAATTTATTGTCACAATATTGTTTTATTGCAATTATTTGTTAATTATAGACCTTTATTAAAGTTGCTCCAAAATATCTGTGAGTTCCATTAATTTAATTGTTGCCAAAAAAAAAAAAATATATATATATATATACGAGTTCATTTTCTTTCGACATAAAAATAAATACATTTAATCAAACGTGAACGTTAAAAAATTATAAAAAGTTAAATGGACCATATTCCTCGTTTGGGTTCGAGACTATAAAAAATCAGCTGTTTTGGGCAAACAATTCTCAACTCTACCATAGCAAAGCATTGTGGCTTGCAAATTTTTATCTTGCAATATTATTTCTAAGAGTTACAGATTATATGAAATTGAAGTAAGAGTGATATAGTGATAACTTTGTTTTGTTTTTAATCCAGTTTTAGTAATATATTTTAATCTTAATCAACATATGTAATATTAAAAGATGTCATGTGAACTGTGGCGATGTTAACAAATTTAAATGAATGTTCCATCTAATAGATTCCTTTATTAAAATGATTGAAATTCTAATTATTTAAGCTTTGATGTCTATATATATGTGTGTGTGTGTATAAAATGTTCTTATTAATCTTTTATTCATTATATATATGTATCTATGTGTGTGTATACATAAAATGTTCTGCAATTTTACGTTATGGAATAGTCTTAACTTTATCATTCGATTCAGTTGTTTACATTTCTCTTTTGTTCTTGTTTGAACATTATTATTACGTTTCACTGCAGAAATATTTACGAAAATGTTATGCGTAACAATAAAATGGCATGTTGAATCTAATTTGTTTACAAAATATCGGCCACATGTTCGGCGATTTTACCTACGGTGACGTCACAGGAATATTGTCCATTATGCATCTCACGAAAATTGACGTCATAATCAATTTAAAGATTTTATACACATTGATAAAGTGCTAATGTAGTTCTATCATAGATATCTGTATATATATAAAAATTACGTGTCACGATGTTTGTCCGCGATAAACTCCTAAACTAATGAACCGATTTTAATGAAATTTTGCACACTGTGTGCAGTTTGGTCCAACTTGAGAGATAGGGTAGTTTTTATCTCAGTTTATTGTCACAATATTGATTTATTGCAATTATTTGTTAATTATAGACCTTTGTTAAAGTTGCTCCAAAATATCTGTGAGTTCCATAAGTTTAATTGTTGCCAAAAAGAAAAAATACGAGTTCATTTTCTTTCGACATAAAAGTAAATACATTTAATCAAACGTGAACGTTAAAAAATTATAAAAAGTTAAATTATTCATCTCACGAAAATTGACGTTATAATCAACTTAAAGATTTTATTCACATTGATAAAGTATGTAGTTATACACAAGCGAAGTGTGACGTCACTGACCGCCTGTGAAATCAAGAAAAAGATTTCTTATGTTAATCACCCATTGTATTTTTTATAAAAAATTATTAAAAAACGAGGAAAATTATTTCCGGATTTTAATCCCCATATTTTTGTATAGATATGTATTATTTATCATGTGCATACGTTAGATTGAGTTATTTTGCTGTCAAATTGACAAAATTTTAATTTTAAATTTCAAAGCTCTGTCGTCCTTGGAGTTTTTCGTATTTGGCGATGAAAAACGTAACACGAAAATATACAAGCTAGATGTATATTTTCGTAATATGTATTGTTTTGTAACGCTAATCTATATGATCGATGTTCGAAACTTTAGTTAATTATTTATCTTATTTTTCTTTACTTTTTCTTTAATAACTTACCAATTTAACGTTCCTGATTAAATTTGTGATTTATATATGTATTTTGCATTAAATTTTGACTCATATTTATTGCTGAAAATGCGATCGTAAAATCTTGCAATTTTCTTATCTTAATCCTCAATGCTTTCCTTCTAGATTAACTTGAATTTACTATTAAAATTTTAACATACTCAGAATCTTCTCACCACTTCGTTAACATATATTAATCTTTTCAGTAATATATTAATCAGTATATCCCCACAACGATATTTGGCGATTTTTTGTTGGCGATTATGGCTCAATCATAAATCTATAAATCATAAATGATAATCTAAATCATAAATCAAAAACATAAAATAATAAATCCAAAATAAACAACATATAGGCTGCCATATTATATCACAAACAGTCCAGAGCGACATCGTTATCGTTCAAAACGGCGCCAAAGAAAAATCGCCAAATTCAGCTGTGGGGATATACTGAAGTTATAATTATCCGAATATAATTATTGAAGTTATATTATAAGTTATAGTTGTGGGTAACAACTATAGTATTTCCCCACAACTGGATTTGTCGATTATGGCTAAATCATAAATCTAAAATAAAAGCATGCAGGTTAACATATTTCATTGCAAATAATCCAGAACGATTTCGTTATCGTTCAAAAAGGCTCCAAAAAAAAAAAAAAAGAAAAAAAAAATCGCCAAATCCAGTTGTGGGGAAATACTATATACCTTATCAAATTATCAACGTATTACTTAGCCGCAGCAACGCGTGGCCGGGTCTGCTAGTATATATATATATATGTAACAGTTTTTCAAATGTAACGTTGTACCGAAACTTTCGATATCGATTCAATTTATATTATAAGATTATTTAAGGTTTAGAATATTAGAGCAGTAAACAAATCGGTTTGTACAAGTAATCAAAGAGATAAAAAGTACAAAAGCACTATATTTTACAGATTATAGAAAAGTTCCTGTTACACAATGACAAAATAGTTAAAATTTGTCTGTTGTCAAGAGATAATCGTACCGGAAACAGGACTTTAAACGTCTTTGAACGACAGGGACAAGATTGTCGCAAAGTTGTTGAGGCATCTCGGACTTAAAACTTTTGTTAAACCTATAGCAGTTGCGAAATATTTACCGTCAGCTGGTTATGCGCTGTTAAGCATCTAAGAGGGCGAGCCAAAATGTGCTCTATACAACTTATTTATGGATATCAATCAATCCAATCCATTTCCTCAATGGATTCAAAAGATTGACGAGTGCCGTATACGATGAAGTGTACCTAAGCTGCCTATATGACACTGTCTGTATAGATGACGCAGAAATGCATATGAAGCACGGGAATATTGACACAATATAAAGCATCAGTCACATACTTACCAACATCCTCATTAATATTCCTTAGTGTTGCTTGTCCCACCCTTTTTCTCACACCAGTAAATTTGTAAAGTAATATTCTACAAATGCAATTACAATTAAATAAGACGAAAAATAATCTTAAAAAAATACTAATGTAAAAAAGGAGGCGGGGCTAACGATACTACGGAATATTAATTAGGATGTTGGCAAGTATGCAGTCATTGAATCTTCTTGGACGAGAAATTTGTGAATATGGCTGGCATAGACAGCGTTGTCAACTTGTGGTATATTTTGTATTAGCACTTATTTTGAAGAATGAGGTTCAAGGACGGTAAATTGGCGCTGAACGTATATCGGAATTTCTTTAACACTGAGCAAGCATATTACCAATATAAAGTAAGATTATAATAAAGCCCGTTCTACATAGTAGCCAGACTTGTGAACTGCACGTTATGTTATACCACATTATATTAGGTGCACCGGAAAGTTATGTCGTTTTGAATTAATAAAATGAAACCAGAAATTTTTGTTTAACAGTGTTTACATGGTATTTTACAAATAACCATCTTATAAGTCACCTAAGAATATTTTAAATTTTGTCCAGGATAAATTTCCGATGTCAGTATTTTAATTCAAAACGACAGAACTTTCCGGTACACATAATACTTTAATTAATGAAAATTCCGGTTACCGAAAATTTCATGAAATAGATTATAATGTTATATAAAATAATGTTTTCGCAAAGTCTGGCAACTGTACCCTTCTATGGAGATCGCTTTGTTTCTTCCCTCTCAAGGTGCATGTACATCTGTAATCCACCGCTCCTCTAGTGTCTAGTTTTTGAATTACACTACAGATCCCAGCGCTTCAGATTATCAGTCGTCAGTAATACACATAACTGCCGAAGTCTTTATTAATATTCCGTCGTATTGTTAATACCATCCATTTCTCCACATCACTTTATTTTTTAGAGTAATTCTCTCCAAATGTAATGACAATTAACCCTTTAACGGTCGCATATTTTTCAAAGACATGCTCATAATGTCCACATTTTTGTCTAATTAAAATAAATAAATAAATAGATGAAAAGTAAATATATGAATAATATATAAAGTTACTCTGTACATATTTTCAAATACATTATATATAGTTTGGTACTGGCTGGTGCTTTCATGTACCCTAAAATGTTAAAGGAAATACGTGTGGGGCGTGGTCACAGCCCGTAAATATCACGGGAGCGAGAAGGAAGGGGTTAAATAAGAAGAAAAACATACATAAATGACTGGCAGGGAAACGAAATGTGGATACTTAAAATACTACGGAATATTAATTAGAATGTTGGCAGCTATGGTTAAGTCATATCAAGCTTCTCGTCCCGCATATGAATTAGACATTTATAAACCCTTGGACAGTCGCCTGTTGCAGTGCTTTTCGATTTGTACCGCTGCTTCGTATATGCATACTTTCCAACATTCAAATAAATATTCTGTAGTCCTGTGGTCCCCACCATTTTTTTTTTTTTTTTTTTTTTTTTTTTAGATTATTTTTCCTTGTATTTAAAAATAATTAAATTTGGAGAAAATTTCCCTAAACATAAAGTGTTGTTGAGAAAGAGGCAGTATTGACAATATTACGGAATGTTAATTCGAATGTTGGCAAGTATGTATATGCGTGTAACACAATATACCGATCATAATTCGTTGTTTTTCTTATTGCGCGACAATTTCTAATCACTTAGGTAAATGGTCTTTAACCTTATGATCGCCACTAAGATGTATACCTATTCACTTTATCACAATATATTTGTAATTTGTAATTCAAAGTTATTACATTTGACCTGCTAATTACGCTAATTTATCCGTAATAGTGTTAGGCTCGCCTTTTTTTTTTTTTTTTTAATTAGTATATTTGTAGAGTAATAGTCTTCTTATTTTATCGTTACTGCACATTGGAGAATAATACTCCACAAATTTGCCGGTGGGAAAAAATGGCGCCTAACGCTATTACGGATAAATTAGCATAATTGACAGGTCTATTACCTTATGCATTTTTACCTTGTTTTTGAGGCATATATACATAGCTGCCAATATTTTAATTTATTCCAGAGTACTTTTAGCCCCGCCTGTATTTCGCACCACTTTATTTATAGAAAAATTTTCTCCAATATATAACTTCGATAAAATAAGACAAAATTTCTTTTAAAAAATATAAGGTACGAAATAAAGACTGGGATTAAAACAGTGGCAGCTATGTATATATCATAAATAACAGTTCATCTTTAGGCGTATAGTTAAACTTTCAATTTTAGGTTGAGATAAGTATTATTTAAATAAGTTGGAAACCTGTGAAACTAAAACGAAATCTTAATTTTGCTTTTTTCAACGAACCGAGATTTAAATGTTTTTCTGGCTTGTGTAACGAAGCTGTGCATAATCCTGAACTACTTAAATACACTATTCAAACTTCAATCATGCTATGATTTCTCAGTTTCTCTGATAATTACATTCAGATGATATGACCCGCATCGTCTGCAGATCATTTCAGATATTAGCAGTCCCAAATCACTCTCCAACATACAATGTAATTGACTGAATTTTTGAGCAGGCATCATCTGTGCATTTTATATTAATTTCTACCGGCACTTCTTTGCAACATAATATAAATATTTTTACTATTCTTTCCTGTCGGTTCTGTTTGCCTGTTTTATTCTACTTCCATGCTATTTCTTCCTCTCAGTTCTTGATTTTTTTCACATCATTGTTTTTAGATAAAAAAAACAAAAAAGGAAATCTCATATCTTGTAATTGCGTTTTTTGCATCCTTAAGTAAAATTTTATTCAAGTAAAAAGTAATTTAAAGAGATTGTCTGCACAATTTCGAAAACATGCAACTTTTGCATCTTAAATTTACAAACAAGATTATACAAACAAAATTATGGGAAATATTTCTTTTTCTTCTTTTAAATGCAGGCGCTTATGTTTTTCTTGGCCTGTGTTATTATATATACTTCGTTTGTTTTGAAAAAAAAATATCTAACAATAGACGTTGTATGCAATACCATAACATTTTATTTAACTTATTTGTAAAGAATGAATTGCGTATGCTAGTAGAAATGTTATTTCAGAAGAAAAATTTTAAACATATTCGAATCATTAAACATTGACTCTTGCTTGAATAAAAATGCATAGATGACTAATTGATTAAAAAGGTTTAAAAGTATTTTAAATTCTATATACAAATCCTAATAGGAGCAAGATTAATGTATGTTAACAATTTCACAGGCAAAAATAATCCAAGGGTTTTTTTTTCTTTCTTTCTTTCTTTCTTTTGCTTATAGTATTATATTAAATGGTAATGTATTCGAAGCATTTAAATTTAATTTGCCAAATTTGATTGCGTGCCATTTTAAACTAAACTTTATGTAATACAATATTATTGCTTGTAAAATATTTATTAGTCATAAAATTAACTAAACTGAGAAAGAATGCTATGTTTATTTTCACAGTTTGCCAACTTTTGCGCTTTTAAAATTTAATAAAATTTTTAAATATATTTCAGCAATATTTTTCCTGATTAAATAAAATATGTATTTCTATTAAAATTTTCTGATATCCAAAAAATACCAAGTGTGTAAAAGTTTTCAAACAATGTAATTTAGGAAAAAAAAAAAAAAGGGGGGGTGCATTTAAAACTTTGCAAATGATATTAATTTTTCATAAAATATTGCATTTATTTCATTTAAGTAATAAAAAAATATTTTGTTTACTTTGTTTTATGTAAAATACACGTATATATTAAAAAAAAAAAAAGACTTAATAATTGATGACTTGATAAAAATGACTGGATAACTTCGTTAATCAAATACTTTAGAATATTAAACAGTTACTAAAGTTACATAATTTTGAAAAAATTAATATATTTTACATACAGGCAAATGTTAAGACTACATTACACAGAACCTCAAACACATATAAAATTATATCCCATTAAAAATGCGCTGTAAACACGCATAATTTTTTTAATAAAATTTCTGAAATACCTCATTTCTGAAAAAAAAAAAAAAAAAAAAAAAAAAGTTTCAATAAAAGACAGTTTTTAATTGAATATACGATACCCTCTTAATCAATTATATGTATATATTTGCATGTGAAGAAAGTTTGATTTACATGCAAATCTGTCTAGACAAAGGACTATTGTTTTCCATAAATTTGAATCAGAATAGAACTTTCGATTAAAGTTCTTAGACTAAGCTTCTGAAACTACTTCCTTAGCACAAAGACTCTTTTCTCTCTTGATATGTGAAACTATTACAAAATCCAAAATCTTTAAATAGAGTTAAATGATACCTACATAAATTCGTGCTTAAATCTCTTACGAAAAAGAATATAATATATGTAAATATGCCTCTTTTGGTAGCGGTAAAGCTTAAATAACATTGTACATTTCAAATGCTCAATATCGGAGTTTCTGTCTTTATAATTTATTTAGGAGCCCTGTCTATTTTTATACGACATTTTTAAGTGTAATTTTTTTTAATTTTAACGTAGTTGCTTAAATATTGGAGAAAACTATTCCCAGGGGTCGTACTCTCCGCCCTTTTTTCAGGACATTCTCTGAGATGAGATATTTTCGCCTTTTTTGCCACCACTAATTTCATGGAGAAATACTTCTGGTATATTTATAGTAACGGGCAATGATTTACAGGGTAGAAGTTATTTTATGAAAATAGTGGTAGAATTAATTTTAAATTTTCTCCTTCATGAGCGTGTCCTGAAAAAAGGGCGGAGAGTACAACCCCTGTATTCCATCAGAGGTCGTAGTCTCCGCCCTTTTTTTTTCAGTACACTTTCAAGTATGAGACATTTTCGTCTCTTTAACCACCGTTTTTTTCTTAGAGAAGTATTTATTGTATTTTTAAATAAATATGTCGTGACTAAACAGCAAAGAAATAAATGTATAAATAATGTATAAAGAAATAAATGGTACCGAAAAAGGTATAAATTTCTCATTTCTCAAAATGTCCTGGAAAAAAAAGGTGGAGACTAAGACCACTGGTTCTATAAATATTGTAGTAGGGAATAAAGGCGGTGCTAAAAATGCTCCGAAATGAATTATGTAAGTCGGCAACTCTGTCCAGATTAGTAAAGCTAAGACTTTATTGAAAAACAATTGACAATTATATTTTCATTTACGTTTATAGTTGTTACAGTTACGTTTATCGTCAGAGATGTGTTGAAAACACAAAGGGAAAAATCTATGGAGGAAGTTTTAGAAATTTTAAGAGAGGAAGAATCAAGCTTGAATCCGCATAATGAACAAAATAAACCCGAAGCGTTCTTCGTGAAAAAGGACAAGAACAAAAAACTTTGTTATATCTGTAGAAGGAGTAATCATCTTGCCAAGGATTGTTTTTATAAAAACAATTCACAAAAAACATTTAACTCTTATGGCTATAAAGGACATAAAGATAGAAAAAACAATTCTCGCTTTGATAAGAAAGAAGAAAAAAATAATTCTGTTTTTAGTGCTTCTACTATTGATTCATTGTGTGATAATGTTTTCGTTTTAGATTCCGGGGCGAGCGACCATATGGTAAAAGATAAAATTTGGTTTGATAAATTAAAACCAGAAAATAAAGAAATCTTCTTGGCAGGTAAGGATGCAAAAATTATGTGCCATGGCACCGGAAGCGTCAAAGCAAAAACCGTAAGTAAAAATCCTATTTATTTAACTATCAAAAATGTGTTATTTGTACCAGATCTTAGATATAATCTTTTGTCGGTTACCTCATTAATGGATAGCGGATGTAGTATAAAATCTATTAAAAATTCTGTACTAATTTTTGATAGTAATAATAAGTTGGTTACTAAAGCATATAGAAATAATAACAAACTTGAAATTAATTTAGAACCAATTACTAGTAAAGAATGTAATGTTGTGATGAATGATATTAATTATGAAACTTGGCATAGTAGATTATGCCATTTAAATCCTAACTATATGCTTAAAATGAGTGATTATATAAATGTAAATATCATAAATGATTTTAATTGTGAAATTTGTGATATAAGTAAGGTAACTAGAAAAAATCATCCACCTGTTAATATAGAACAAAGTTCCGAAATTCTAGAATTGATTCATATAGATTTGTGTGGGCCAATTAATCCTGTGTCGTTAGGGGGTGCTAAATATTTTATGATTTTAGTGGATGATTTTTCTGGCATGTACTTTACTTATTTTTTGAAAAATAAAAGTGAGGTATATGAAACATTTTGTAACTTTAAGAGTAAGCATGAAAATTTAACTGGCAAAAGAATCAAAAGGCTCAGGTCAGATAACGGCCTGGAGTTTGTAAATGAAAAATTGGATAATTATCTAATTAATTCTGGTATTTCACATGAAAAAACGGTTCCTTATAATAGCGAATCGAATGGTGAAGCGGAACGTGGAAACAGAGTATTACTAGAAAGAACTAGGACTATATTATACGAAAGTCAGTTACCATTATATTTTTGGGCAGAAGGTATAAGCTTTAGTACACGAGTTTCTAATGTAACACCACGTAAAGGGAAAAATAAAATACCCCTAGAAATTTGGACCGGTAAAAAAACCTAAATTAAATTACTTAAGAAAATTTGGTTGTGTAGCATATTTTCATATCCCTAAAGTATTGAGAAATAAATTTGAAATTCCAGGGAAGAGAGGAATTTTTCTAGGGTATAGCCGTGAACGTAGAGCGTATAGAATTTATGATCTAGAAAGTAAAAAAGTAATTGAGGAAAGATCGGTCAAATTCAACGAATCATTAAAAGGCAGTTCATTTTTTGAGAAAAATAATAATGTCTGGGATATTCAATCATTCTATGATACATCCCCAAATGAAATCGAAACTGAAACAACAGAGAACAAAATTCCGCATGACCATTCCTCTCATGAAAAAACAAAAGAAAGTAGCATGTTGAAACCCTCTATGTCTGCGGTTGAAGAGGGGAACGCTGAAACAGGGGCGAAGCAAATTCACGAGAGCCGATTTGAAGCCGGAAGTAATTTGGAATTACGAAGGAGCGAAAGAATAAAAAATAAACAGATAGTGAGTAATTTTACGGAAAGTGTCCCAAATAATTATTTAGAAGCAAAAACTGATATTAATTGGCAAAATTGGGAAAATGCGATGCAAAATGAAATGGATTCATTAAATAAACATAATGTTTGGGAGATCGTTGATAAACCAGATGACGCGAAATTAATAAAAAGCAAATGGGTTTATACTAAGAAAGAAAATGATTCAGGTAACATAATTTTTAAGGCAAGGTTATGTGCAGCGGGTCATAATCAAATTAAAAACGTCGATTATTCGGAATCTTTCTCACCTGTTCTGTGCATGGAAACATTCCGTTTGCTAATTGCTATTGCCGCTAAATTAAATTTAATTGTAAAATTCTTTGATGTTAAAACTGCGTATTTACACAGTAATTTAGAGGAAAATGTATACATGTTACCACCGCAGGGTTTTAAAGGGTCTATACCTATAGGTACAGGAAAAGTATGTAAATTAAAGAAAAGCATCTATGGCTTAAAACAAAGTGGGAGAAACTGGTATTTGAAAATAAAATTTGAATTAGAAAAATTAGGATTAGTACAAACAGCTTCAGATAATTGCATATTCATTAAAACTGATAATGATAAATTTCTTATTTTGAGCATCTATGTGGACGATTTCTGTATTTTCAGTAATAATCAAGAAATGTATGAAGATATAATCTCCAAAATTAGAGTAATATTTGAGTTACATGAAAATAATAAATCGAAATTTCTAGGTATAGAAATATTACAAAATAATAATGGTATCTATTTGTCACAGACACAATACATTGAGTCATTACTAGCTAAACACAATCTAAATGATTGTAAAACAGTAAAAACCCCAATTGTTAAAGGAGAAGATAAAAGCTTACCACTTACAAATGAAATTATTGATGTAAACATGTATCAGGAAATTATAGGTGAACTATTATATTTATCTAATAGAACGCGTCCAGACATAGCTTTTGCAATTACTTATTTGTCACAATTTAATCATAAGCCTGAAAAGAGGCATTTTTTACTCGCAAAAAGGGTTTTAAGATATTTAAAGGGAACTAAAGATAAAAAATTATTCTATAGTACACAATTTGGGTATTTAAATACAAGTTCAGATGCAAGTTGGGGGAACGCAGAAAATGGAAAAGCATTTTCTGGTGGTGTAATTTTGTTGGGTAATTCATTAATATCATGGAAGTGTCATAAACAAAAAAGTGTAAGTTTATCAACTTGTGAAGCCGAGTTGTTTGCTATTTCAGAAATCTCTAAGGACATAGCATGGATAATAAATTTATTATCGGAATTAAACTTTAAAAATTTTATAAATAATACTGTGTCACTGAGTTCAGATAGTCAAGCAGCCATACAATGGGCTAATTGTACAAGATCATCCAACAAGTCCAGACACATAAATCTTAGATTACATTTTGTAAAGGACTTGATCAGAGACAAAATAATTGATCTATATTATACTCCAAGTGAAGCCCTAATATCAGATTTCTTGACAAAGGTTGTAAACGAAGAAAAACTATTATATTCAATGGAAAATATTTCTTTAATTTCTTAATTTTATATATTTTTATTTTTATGTGTTCATCCTGTATTATGTTATATTTGTATTTATATTTTTTATTTTTGTGTAGATTAAAATTCGTCGCTCGCAGGGGAGGGGGGGTGTTGGAGTAGCGAACGATTCAATTTAATAAATAAAACAGATGCGCCTTTAATTGCGCATGCGCGTGAAAGAGAGCATTCCAACTGCTCCCGGCGAGGCACGCCAGAGTTAAAAAAGGAATGTAGCTGTGTGCACCGGCCTTGGTGGCCATTATTACCTGTGTGGTTAAAAAAATAAAAATGTACGAAGTAAATGTACACTTAAATACTATTTTAATTCTACTTATTTTGAATGTGTGTAATGTAAATCGTCTTGTTTATCGTCTACAATAAATGTCAGATATATATATATTCAAGAATTTCGTTTCAATGGAACTCATATTACAACAAATGGTAGCAGAGCGTGGCTGTGAAGGAAATTCTTGAAATCAAAATTGCTGAAATAATTACTCCAAAAGAAAAGAATGGAAAGAATAAATATACCGGAGTTGAACGGTAATAATTATTTTATATGGGCCATGAAAATAAAAGCGGCTCTATCAATTAAGAGACTGGATTCTGTAATTACAACGGTGAAACCAGAAGGACTGAATGCAGCGGAATCTCAAGAATGGGATCTGAAAAACTCCGATGCAGTCGCCTATATGAAGCTTTCTCTATCCGACGAACACGCTCTTCAATTTTCTAATGAAGAAAATGCCAAAATCTTATGGGAAAATATAAAGAACACTTTTACTGGGCAATTAGAGGATAGAAGAATAGACGCCGGAAATGAACTGAAAAATTTACTGATGAAACAGAATGAACCTGTAAATGATTACATAGCACGTTCAAAAGGACTAGCTGTAAAATGTCAATCGCTAGGATTGGAAATTTCTACAAGAGAGCTGGTCTATCACACAGTAAGAGGACTATCGGGAAACTTTAGCAAAATCAGAGATGTGTTGAAAACACAAAGGGAAAAATCTATGGAGGAAGTTTTAGAAATTTTAAGAGAGGAAGAATCAAGCTTGAATCCGCATAATGAACAAAATAAACCCGAAGCGTTCTTCGTGAAAAAGGACAAGAACAAAAAACTTTGTTATATCTGTAGAAGGAGTAATCATCTTGCCAAGGACTGTTTTTATAAAAACAATTCACAGAAAACATTTAACTCTTATGGCTATAAAGGACATAAAGATAGAAAAAACAATTCTCGCTTTGATAAGAAAGAAGAAAAAAATAATTCTGTTTTTAGTGCTTCTACTATTGATTCATTGTGTGATAATGTTTTCGTTTTAGATTCCGGGGCGAGCGACCATATGGTAAAAGATAAAATTTGGTTTGATAAATTAAAACCAGAAAATAAAGAAATCTTCTTGGCAGGTAAGGATGCAAAAATTATGTGCCATGGCACCGGAAGCGTCAAAGCAAAAACCGTAAGTAAAAATCCTATTTATTTAACTATCAAAAATGTGTTATTTGTACCAGATCTTAGATATAATCTTTTGTCGGTTACCTCATTAATGGATAGGGGATGTAGTATAAAATCTATTAAAAATTCTGTACTAATTTTTGATAGTAATAATAAGTTGGTTACTAAAGCATATAGAAATAATAACAAACTTGAAATTAATTTAGAACCAATTACTAGTAAAGAATGTAATGTTGTGATGAATGATATTAATTATGAAACTTGGCATAGTAGATTATGCCATTTAAATCCTAACTATATGCTTAAAATGAGTGATTATATAAATGTAGATATCATAAATGATTTTAATTGTGAAATTTGTGATATAAGTAAGGTAACTAGAAAAAATCATCCACCTGTTAATATAGAACAAAGTTCCGAAATTCTAGAATTGATTCATATAGATTTGTGTGGGCCAATTAATCCTGTGTCGTTAGGGGTGCTAAATATTTTATGATTTTAGTGGATGATTTTTCTGGCATGTACTTTACTTATTTTTTGAAAAATAAAAGTGAGGTATATGAAACATTTTGTAACTTTAAGAGTAAGCATGAAAATTTAACTGGCAAAAGAATCAAAAGGCTCAGGTCAGATAACGGCCTGGAGTTTGTAAATGAAAAATTGGATAATTATCTAATTAATTCTGGTATTTCACATGAAAAAACGGTTCCTTATAATAGCGAATCGAATGGCGAAGCGGAACGTGGAAACAGAGTATTACTAGAAAGAACTAGGACTATATTATACGAAAGTCAGTTACCATTATATTTTTGGGCAGAAGGTATAAGCTTTAGTACACGAGTTTCTAATGTAACACCACGTAAAGGGAAAAATAAAATACCCCTAGAAATTTGGACCGGTAAAAAAAACCTAAATTAAATTACTTAAGAAAATTTGGTTGTGTAGCATATTTTCATATCCCTAAAGTATTGAGAAATAAATTTGAAATTCTAGGGAAGAGAGGAATTTTTCTAGGGTATAGCCGTGAACGTAGAGCGTATAGAATTTATGATCTAGAAAGTAAAAAAGTAATTGAGGAAAGATCGGTCAAATTCAACGAATCATTAAAAGGCAGTTCATTTTTTGAGAAAAATAATAATGTCTGGGATATTCAATCATTCTATGATACATCCCCAAATGAAATCGAAACTGAAACAACAGAGAACAAAATTCCGCATGACCATTCCTCTCATGAAAAAACAAAAGAAAGTAGCTTGTTGAAACCCTCTATGTCTGCGGTTGAAGAGGGGAACGCTGAAACAGGGGCGAAGCAAATTCACGAGAGCCGATTTGAAGCCGGAAGTAATTTGGAATTACGAAGGAGCGAAAGAATAAAAAATAAACAGATAGTGAGTAATTTTACGGAAAGTGTCCCAAATAATTATTTAGAAGCAAAAACTGATATTAATTGGCAAAATTGGGAAAATGCGATGCAAAATGAAATGGATTCATTAAATAAACATAATGTTTGGGAGATCGTTGATAAACCAGATGACGCGAAATTAATAAAAAGCAAATGGGTTTATACTAAGAAAGAAAATGATTCAGGTAACATAATTTTTAAGGCAAGGTTATGTGCAGCGGGTCATAATCAAATTAAAAACGTCGATTATTCGGAATCTTTCTCACCTGTTCTGTGCATGGAAACATTCCGTTTGCTAATTGCTATTGCCGCTAAATTAAATTTAATTGTAAAATTCTTTGATGTTAAAACTGCGTATTTATACAGTAATTTAGAGGAAAATGTATACATGTTACCACCGCAGGGTTTTAAAGGGTCTATACTCTATAGGTACAGGAAAAGTATGTAAATTAAAGAAAAGCATCTATGGCTTAAAACAAAGTGGGAGAAACTGGTATTTGAAAATAAAATTTGAATTAGAAAAATTAGGATTAGTACAAACAGCTTCAGATAATTGCATATTCATTAAAACTGATAATGATAAATTTCTTATTTTGAGCATCTATGTGGACGATTTCTGTATTTTCAGTAATAATCAAGAAATGTATGAAGATATAATCTCCAAAATTAGAGTAATATTTGAGTTACATGAAAATAATAAATCGTAATTTCTAGGTATAGAAATATTACAAAATAATAATGGTATCTATTTGTCACAGACACAATACATTGAGTCATTACTAGCTAAACACAATCTAAATGATTGTAAAACAGTAAAAACCCCAATTGTTAAAGGAGAAGATAAAAGCTTACCACTTACAAATGAAATTATTGATGTAAACATGTATCAGGAAATTATAGGTGAACTATTATATTTATCTAATAGAACGCGTCCAGACATAGCTTTTGCAATTACTTATTTGTCACAATTTAATCATAAGCCTGAAAAGAGGCATTTTTTACTCGCAAAAAGGGTTTTAAGATATTTAAAGGGAACTAAAGATAAAAAATTATTCTATAGTACACAATTTGGGTATTTAAATGCAAGTTCAGATGCAAGTTGGGGGAACGCAGAAAATGGAAAAGCATTTTCTGGTGGTGTAATTTTGTTGGGTAATTCATTAATATCATGGAAGTGTCATAAACAAAAAAGTGTAAGTTTATCAACTTGTGAAGCCGAGTTGTTTGCTATTTCAGAAATCTCTAAGGACATAGCATGGATAATAAATTTATTATCGGAATTAAACTTTAAAAATTTTATAAATAATACTGTGTCACTGAGTTCAGATAGTCAAGCAGCCATACAATGGGCTAATTGTACAAGATCATCCAACAAGTCCAGACACATAAATCTTAGATTACATTTTGTAAAGGATTTGATCAGAGACAAAATAATTGATCTATATTATACTCCAAGTGAAGCCCTAATATCAGATTTCTTGACAAAGGCTGTAAACGAAGAAAAACTATTATATTCAATGGAAAATATTTCTTTAATTTCTTAATTTTATATATTTTTATTTTTATGTGTTCATCCTGTATTATGTTATATTTGTATTTATATTTTTTATTTTTGTGTAGATTAAAATTCGTCGCTCGCAGGGGGGGGGGGGGGGGGGGTGTTGGAGTAGCGAACGATTCATTTTAATAAATAAAACAGATGCGCCTTTAATTGCGCATGCCTGTGAAAGAGAGCTCTCCAACTGCTCCCGGCGAGGCACGCCAGAGTTAAAAAAGGAATGTAGCTGTGTGCACCGGCCTTGGTGGCCATTATTACCTGTGTGGTTAAAAAAATAAAAATGTACGAAGTAAATGTACACTTAAATACTATTTTAATTCTACTTATTTTGAATGTGTGTAATGTAAATCGTCTTGTTTATCGTCTACAATAAATGTCAGATATATATATATTCAAGAATTTCGTTTTAATGGAACTCATATTACAACAAATGACATAAAAATTGCAAACGAAACGCCCACTGGCGAAGTTACAGATTTTCAAATGACGTGAATCTACGTCAGAGGTCGCGAAAGTGTTAATTGGAAATATTCCTATTCTTAATATATATATATATATATATAATATTTATTTATTTTTATTTTAATTATTTTTTATTTCATAATTAGATCATTAATGAAATATACTCTATATACTCTTTGTGTAAAAATCTAGGACTTGCTATATAACATCACAATAAACCAAAATAATAATAATTAAAAGATGCCGTATATCATAGATAGAAATACATTATTTATAGAATAAAAAATTGATATATATATTTATTTATTTAAGAGAATAACTGACAAGTTTTTAAACGTATTTTTATGAGATTAATTGGATGATTTGTATGGTTATATTTTAAAAAGATATACAACTTTTAAACGAATTTATTTTTATTAAGCTGTTGGTTTAGAGTTGCTGTGAAGTCCGAAGTTCTATGTTTAGAACCTAAGCTTGGAAGGGATACTTTGTATGAGGGATCATTCTAAGGATAACTATTCATATTAACTCAAATTTTAGAGAAAACCGCAGAAAATCTCCAAAGACTAGCCCAAAAAACCTGACCTAAGATCGAACTTGACAACACCCGTCTACCAGCTTTGAAATCAGAACCTCTCGAACACTTGTAGTGCTTTGTTAGTTATAGAATATGTCTGAGAGAAACTGAAATGTTACAAAATATGATTTAAAATTCCTTCTCCATTTAAATCATGTTAAACATATATATTGAATGCTTGTAAAACATTACTTATCCAAAACAATACTACTACTACTACTACTATTAATACTACTACTACTACTAATAATAATAATAATAATGGGCAAATTAAATAATACTTTGCTAAACAAACAACATATGAAATTTTACTGTTTTTAAAAATATGAACTTTGCATTAACAAGTGTTAACTGATTTACTTTAGCTGATAAGCGAATTTAAAGTTAGGCGTTTTTATTTGAGCAACATCACTAAAATTTAATGCAGTTTAATAATTTAAGAATATTTTTCTGCATGATTTAGCAGCGACTATATCAAAGTCATAAAAAATCAAGTTATGCAAATAATTGATTAATAATTAAAAGTTTAAACATATATATAAATGTATTACATTCGCAGAGCTGCCAACCTTATCTGGCAAATTGTTAGTACCGCCCCTTTTTCTACACAACTTAATTTTTAGAGTAATTCTCTTCAAATTTATCTACGATGAATTAAGGAAAAATTCTCTAAAAATCAAGTGATGCAGAAAAATGGGCGGTACTAACAATTTGCCGGAATAGATTGGCAGATCTATATTTGGTATTTCAGATGTATTTCACCAATAAGTAACTGCATGTCTTAAAATACACAAATAAAGAAATTCTAACTTTGAAAGACAAACGCAATATAATTTGATTTATGCCCTCTTATGTGTTTGTCAGAAACTATACAATTCTAATGATAAAAAAGGCTAAAATTCATAATTTAAATGTATTATATTTCATAGAAGTATTAATCTTAACTAAGCCATTAGTTTCAAAATCTTACAAGTGTAATTGCGTCATTCCTTAAAAAATTAAAATTTTATGAAGTAATCAACGGAACATAAAATGCAATATCTTATTATTAGTTTAATGATAAAAGTCTATTATTTAACCTACTGCATTTACAGATTTTTTTTTTTTTTTTTTAATTATAATAAAATTAATAGTTAATGTCAAATTTTCTCAATCATGTAGTATTTAAAGTTTTATTTTCTGTTGATTTTTCCAATAGTATGTTTAATTAAGTTACATATTAAAATGTGAAGTATTTTTATATTTTAAAGCGATCTAGTTTAAAGGAGTTTCAAAAATTTTATAAATACAGATATAAAATTCTTCTGTTAAAACTCCAAAAGGAAATCTCAAACATTTAATGTAGTGCAATGAAGATTTCAGTCCAAATAACCAAATAGTTTTTAACTATACAAGCATCATTAAATATTCAGCTGAAACAGTTTAATGAGTAGAATAAATTTTTCGGTACTGTTTCACGTGATCAGAAAATACTGTTTCAATTTAACCTTTTTACACAAAATCAAATGTTCTTAAAGAATCAATCTGTTACGTTAGACACGAATAGAATATGCATTCTCTTTTAATTATTAGCAATTGTAGTAGTCCACAACTGTAAATAATTATATAGATAAAAATGCCCAATTCAGATTATTTATTATTACCAAGCTTTGCCCGCTACGCAGACCACTATATTAAAATGAATACTCAAAACTAAATATCTAAATTTTGTATTACTTAAAAAAAAAAAAAAAAAAAAAACTAAATAAATTCTACTGAAATTACTCAAAATATCGGTTCGAGTCCTCGAAATCGACTTTCCCGCTCTTTTATATCCACTAAAATGCGAAATCATAATGTTAAAATTAGGTTATGATTATTGAAAAAAAAAAAAAAAAAAAAAGAAATTAAATCATAAATATATATGTAGATATATATATATATTAAAGATCTAATTTTATGTTTTCTAAATTAAAATCTTAAAGTAAATAAAAGAAAGCTTAGTTTTCTTTTCTTTTCTTTTCTTCTTCTTCTTCTTTTTTTTTTTTTTTTACTTCAGGAAAGAAAGGTATATTCCACTCCCAACGCACACACACACAATATATATATATATATATATATATATATATATGCTCCATTTTATAAAAAATACACCCAGTTTAAAACACATGCATACACAGAAAGAAGAAATAAAAAATGATATGTATAAAATTTTTTTACTAAATTTTCACGAAAAAATATGCAATGAAATTTAAATATAATTATAGATCGTGTGAATTTCTACCTTTTTCTATGCACATAGTTTTGGATTTTTGAAAATTTTCGATTTCCGGTTATCAAAATTTTGCTTGTTTTAAGATGTCCTGAACACGATTTGACCATTTTTAGAAAATCTCTCTCTATGAGCAAAATCAAGGTCTCTTCATTACTTACTATAAGGCTGAGGCAAACCAAAGTCGCTCTGCTATTGGTTAATGCCATAAAGTCATCGTGGAATCAACTCTGTCTACGCATATTCGCGTATATTAATCAAGAAAAAAAAAAAAAAAAAAAAAAAAGAAAAGAAAAAGAAAGAAAGAAAGAAAAAAGAGAAATCGACGTAAAAGTGATTAAAAATATTTTTTATATCATTTAACATGATGCTAACACATTATTTTAAAGATTCATTACCTCTAAACCAGTGAATAAATTTATATATTATCGTATCTTTATAGTTTGTTATTGTTTACATAAGAACAAATTAGGACACGAATTCATATACTTCTTTAAAGAATATTTGCAATCATCCCTTTTTATTATTTCTTATTTAAAATATATATATATATATATATATATGTACAATGTTATTTTATTTTTTTATTTATTTTTTAAAATAAGGAATAGAAATTTTAAGTAGTAATTTTACTCATTAATAAAAATTATTAGTTACCAAAAATACAATGATGAAATTCTTATTAACTATATAAAGCTTTATAAAAGTATTTTCTCACTAGTTAAAATTCTTGACATTCTACACTAACAAGGAGAGGTCACGACATGGAAAATTCAGATCGGGACGAAATTGTGCAGGATTGTAGTACACTATGAAGGTAATAACATACTAAAGCAGTAGGGCCCACTATCCACAAAATTTCGAGAAAAAAGCATTTAAAGTTTCAGTAATCTTTAAATATAAGTTGTTTCGCAAATAAGACAGCGCCCCAGTGGCGTGAGCGTTGATCGCTGGGCTTCCACCCAGACAACATGGGTTCGAGACTACCTTCAGAACTTTTTTTTTTCTTCTTGTTTCATTTTTTATGTAATCTAAATTTTTTATTTATTTTTACTTTATTTTATAAATGAATTCAAAATTTGAAAAAATTATAAAAGATTATTTAATTTTCTTGAATATAAAATAAATAAATACTATATATATTTTAATATTTATAACTCAAAAATACAATAAATTTTTATAACTTAAAAAATAAATTTTAATTTTACAAAGCACTAATTAACAAATATAAAGAAAAGCAGATAAAAAATTTAAATAACTAAAAAATAAGCAAGCTGTAAAACAAAGTGTAAAAAATAGTTAGCAGGTGTACTTAAATCTTGGTTTGAGCTTCCTGTTTTCCTTTTAATGTCTATAAATTACGTAAAGCCTTTTCGCTTGTTAATAATAGATAGCAGGTGAAGTGAAATATTTTATTTCGTCCACAGAAGGATAAAGAAAAAAAAAAAAAAAAAAAATGTCGTTGTCGAAGAAGAAAGTATGTTGATTAACATTTAAAATCTACATTTAAGGATAACATTTCTTTGCCTGTGATAATTTAATAGTATCGTAATCCTATACTTTGATTTTTCAAGAAGTTGTACTGATTAGAGAAGTAATTTGGATAATAATTATATATGCAATTAAAATCATCATTTCTCTGTAATCTTTTTTATTTTTTGTAATTTAAAAACAAAATTATATTATTTTGGATATACCTAAAATAAAATAAAATACTTAGAAAAATAATTAAAAACATTTTCTTTAGTTTTACCTTATTTCATAGTTAAAACAAAATTAAAATTTATTTTTTAAGTTATAGAAATTTATTGTAGTTTTAAGTTATAAATATCAAAAATAGAAAAATTTATTTATTTTATATTCAACAAAATTAAATAATCTTTTATTAAAATTTTCAAATGAATTATAAAATAAAGTATAAATAAATAAAAAATTTAGAATACATAAAAAATTAAAGAAAAAAAAAAAAAAAGTTCCGTAGGTAGTCTCGAACCCATGTTGCCTGGGTGGAAAACCAGCACTTTACGCTCACGCCACTGGGGCGCTGCTTTGCTTGCGAAATAACTTGTATTTTAAGATTATTGAAACTTTAAATGCTTTTTTCTCGAAATTTTGTGGATAGTGGGTCCTACTGCTTTAGTATGTTGTTACCTTCATAGTGTACTACAATCCTGCACAATTTCTTCCCGATCTGAATTTTCCATGTCGTGACCTCTCCTTGTAAGTAATTAAATTTAAATGCTACAAAGTATAAGAAGAATAAACTGGTAATTATCAAAAATTAAGTTCAACTGAATTTTAATCAACCACTTAAAATTTGAGTAAGTAAACAATGTTAACATTGCATTAATATGAGGTGTAAAAATCACTATGAATGGTCATAAGCGCATAATTTAATACTTTATGGCCCTCTTCACTTACCGTCGCCGAAAGCCCGAGCCAATGTTATTCTACGGGGAAATTTTCTTTACAATTAACTTATTAACTAATACATATTTTTAAATTCTGCACTGTTAAAAAAATGCAGAAAAAATACAGAAATTCTCTGTAATTTCAGAAAAAAAGTCGTAAAATACGTTTTGTCTACGTAATTTTTCCGTAATTTACGCCTTTTTTTCTGAAATTACAGAGAATTTCTGTATTTTTTCTGCATTTTTTTAACAGTGTGTTTTCACATTCAGAAAATTCCCAACTGTTAAATTGACGGACCTTTTTTAAAAATGAATTTTTTTAATTTTTAATATTTTATTTTGAAATTGCAAAATGAAAAAAATTCACGTATTGAAAATTCGTATTTTGCAGCTTCAAAATAAAATATAAAAAATTAAAAAACTAATTTTTTGAAAAAGGTCCGTCAATTTAACAGGTGGGAATTTTTAGAATGTGAAAACAGAATTTAAAAATAGGTATTAGTTAATAAGTTATTTGTAAAGAAAAATTTCCCATAGAATAACATTTCCGGCGGCGGTGAGTGAAGAGGGCCCTTAAGTTCGTTTAATTACCAAAATGTTTTACAAGGTTAGACTAAAAACAGCTGAATATTAACAGAAAATTCAACTTTAAAGTTCTTTAAGTAAAACATATTACAGTCAGTTTGTGCAACAAAAGTGAAAACTGCCGTATAAACTTTGACTAAACACAAAATTCCCTTGTTGCATTATTCATAAATTTTCCAATCGAAAAGTATATGAAATGAGGAGGTTGAAATAGGGGAAAAAAGAAAAAAAAAAATCATTATATTCAAAATGGGCTCTTCCCACCGTCGTCTGCTCAATCACGTGATAGAGGCAAACGAATAATCGAATTCAATTAAATATTGTTCTTAAGAACAAAAATGTTAATATTTAATTAAAAAAAAAAAAAAAAAGTAATATTGTGCATTTGTAAACAGTAGAATAATTGTATCTGTAAATTTAATAATTTTTAAAAAACACTTTATGTGTTTATTTATTTTCACCTGTAAGAATCGATTTTTGTATGTTTTGTGTAACTGTTACATTAACTGATCTAGCAATAAATAACAGCTTGTTCTTGCGGAATGTTTATGGATTATAAATTGAAATTTTAAAATGTTTTCATTTAATTTAATTGCATAAAGGTGTTACAACAAGTTAATTAACTTAGTTACTGGTCTAAATGGATTTACGCAGTACGATATTGCACAGTCACTGATTTAAGTACCAAAAATCAGAGTATTTAATATGTTCTTCATTAACATCAATAACAAATATAAACTAAATGATGATTGTAAATCTATACAGCAAACAAAAGAGGATGAATAATGATATAAAATGGATTAAAAATGATGATGTATAAAAAAACACAGATTAAATACGATTGATTAAAAATAATAATAGAAAATATGTTATTTCAGCAATCGCTCTAGATAAACAAGACTTCGTCTGCTATTTGTTTTTCCTCTATCATGTGACCTCTGACGTCAGGTGGGAAGAGCCAATTGAACAAAAATTTAGATTTTGTACAGTTAAAGTTATTAAAGGATTCACTTTCTTGAAGCTTGCCACTTGAGATATTTCTGTTTCTCAGCTTTTGCAGCTTTTTCAATTTTCGGAGTTGCATTAAATTGCAAAGGGTGTGGATTGACAAGTGCAAAAGAAAAGATGGTTTCAATCCTAAAACAGGAAGAATTTCTTAGCAGCATTTCAGTGCTGATAGTTGTATTCGAGATTTGCCAATATATTTTTATTTTGATGTTCCTATGACAGCTGCTACTTTGAAGGGCACCATTTTAAGTTTGGAAAGAATTGAATTTAATGTTGCAGCAGTTGTAACTGATCTTGGGACAAAAATTCAGAAAGTGTGAATTGAGTTAAATGTTGGTCAACTGAATTCAACTTTTGAAAATCCTCATGATCCCAAAAGAAAAGTCTGGGTATTTACTAATGTATCATATCTTTTCAAATTGATTAGAAACCATTTTCTAAATTCTGGGTTCACATTACCTGGAAATTAGAAAGTAACAAAAGCACCAATAGAACAGTTATTAGCTTTTGACTGTGGGGAAATGAAAATAGGTACTCCTTAGGTACAATCCTTAGGTACTCCAACTGGGCAATTGCTTTCAGTTCCTAATAATTTACAACTTGGTTGGATTGAGACACTTTCCCGCAATGGTCTCCTTATCCCATCTTTAGTGTCTCTGTTGTATGTCTTGCAAGTGGCTACTGAGCACCCATGCATAGCAAAGATTGAAAAACAAAAAACAAAATAATTAATGATGAAAAATAACGAACTTAACAAACAACAAGGGAAAATATCAAATTTAAAAAGAAAAAAGAAAATAATTATATGTAAAGCTTTGAAAAAAGCTGTAATCGAATTCATAAGTACAAAACCAAACGTGCATGTGCTACAAAAAAAAAAAAAAAAAAAAAAATGTAAACAAACATATTTGATTCCCCAATTACGTCATGTGCAGTTGGATAGAATACGACGTCGTATGCGCAGCCGATTTGGCACCCCCCTGGAGCAAAATTATATCTCAAGAACCAACTGACGGAATGTAGCCTAATTTAATATTTAAACGAATCTTGATTTAAATTGGAGTTGATTAGCTTTTGGGATATATCTACTAATAGCTAGTATGTTGCAGTTCTCTCATTAACGGAAAAGCTATATCTCAGCAATGTTTCAGTGAACTAATCTTGATATATGTGATAGCTATTATGCAACATCATCATGCCTGCCAACATCCTAATTGTGAATCGGCATATTTTAAGTACACGCCCTCTTTCCACACCACTTTATTTTTAGAATAATTATCTTCAAATGTAATTACGATTAAATGAATATAAAATTACTCTAATAATAATTAAAAAAAAAAAAAAAACTGGTGTGAAAAAAGGCAGATACTTAAATTTTCGGATTAATAATGTGATTGTTGGTAGGTATGCATTAGGATTAGCCCATTTATAGAAAGGCTGTGTTAAATATGCAGAGCTGGCACCCTATCCGGAGGATTGCTAGTACCTCCCCTTCTTCTACACAAGTATTTTTTTAGAGTATTTTTCTTCTTAATTTATCGTAAATGAATTTGAAGAGAATTACTCTAAGGATTAACTGGTGTGGAAAAAGGGCGATACAAACAACGTTCCGGATTAGGTTGGCAGCTCTGAATATGATATAAAGTTAATTAAGTTATGTGTATAAATGTACCAAACTTGGTATGTGAGATATATTATTATGAAGACTTATACTAATTCAATTTAAATCTATATCAGCCGACGAGTGGAGTTGCTATCACATTCTTCTATTTTCCCGATGACCATATTCAGCATTCTATTGCAGAAAATTGCACCAAACTGAATATATAAAATGTTACTTTTGAGATGCACTACTTAAAGTTTTGTGTATGTTAACTGGTAAATGGCACTGTTACATAGAATGATAAAAGTGAAAGTAATGTGATGGATAGAGTGTACTAGTTTTAAATATTTAAAATTCTAAAATAACTGCATAACATTTTCCTATGGTGACATAACACATTCTTTATTAAAATAATATAAACTTTTAAAAATGAAATAAATTATTCCATTGTTCTTTTATTAACATTTAATAAAATAAAACTTGGAAAAAAAATTCCTATAAAAGCAATGTTATACTAAATTCAGAAATAATACACTTAAATAAATTTATAAACAGAAGATCATTAAAATTTGAAATTATGTAAAATAAATAAATAAATAAATAAATAAATAAAAAGCCTACACTTTTTCATGATTATTTTTCAATGGAATTTAATTATGTACATGCAAATAAATCAAAACTGGAATTGGGCATTTTGTTCTATTCGTAATAATCGACCCAAGAAATAACATATACAGAGCTGCCAACCTAATCCGGCAAATTGTTAGTACCGCCCCTTTTTCTACACCACTTAATTTTTAGAGTATTTTTCTATTTAATTCATCATAGATACATTTGAAGAGAATTGCTCTAAAAATTAAGTGGTGTAGAAAAATGGGCGTTTTTCAATAGGCGTTAACAATTTGCCGGATTAGGTTGGCAGCTCTGCCATATATTTAATTTATTCCGGAGTATTTTTAGCCACGCCTGTATTTCGTACCACTTATTTTTTAAAAGTAATTTTGTCTTATTTTACCGAAGTTATATATTGGAGAAAATTTTTCTATAAATAAAGTGGTGCGAAATAAAGGCGGGGCTAAAAGTACTCCGGAATAAATTAAAATATTGGTTGCTATGCCTGCGTTCTACGGTAATTTTTCATTTCCCTGATGCCTACTATCACACCCTCAGAATTTGGGCGCTAAATTCGTCAATGCAGAATATATTTTATCATTTACGTCAGCTATAGTTAGTTTTTTTTTTACCTGATACTTAAACAATTTTAGCACCAGTATTTTTAAAAAGTTTTCTTTAAATATTTGTTTTTACATTACTGTATTTATAAAACCAGTTATATTAGGTGTGGTATTGTGAACAACTGCGCTCATAGACATTAAAAATTAAGGGGACCTTTAAAAGTGAAAAATGGGCAAGAAAAATCTTTTGCATGTAATTTTAGAATGTATTTGCTCTATGAGTCTATGACCATAATTTTTTTACTGTCTATGAATTGAAATATAATTTAACAGATATTTTTTATATCCTCATAAAGGAAAAATAAATTTATTTTTTGTGCAGTTATAAACGGTAAATATTTTTTTTTTTTCTTTTTGTAAAGTGATACTCCTACTTGCGCGCATGATTTCAAACAAAATATACGACGTAATACAAAATATCAACTGTAATAACAATCTACAATACTTTCTCTTTAATCTGAACCTATTTTTTTTCAAATTTAGGTTTCAAAATATATATATGTATAAAATAAAATAAAAAAAGAAGTTTGAAAATCATTTATTTTTTAATAAAATCTGAAGTATCACTTGTATAAAAAATAGGGAGAAGGGGGATAGAAATTTAGGTTCAGTTTGAAGGATATGATATGTTACACAATCTGTGAAAATTTCAAGAAAAAATGTTAAATATTTTTAGAGATAGCCTGCGCGCAAGGTAAATAAATAAATAAATAAATAAATAAACAGAACGTTTTGAGATAAATGACTTTAAAGTTAAATTATTAAATAATTCACGACATAATTTAAATTATATTCCAAAATACATAATGAACTTATTGGTAACAATTAGACATGCCCAATGAAACTTAGTTAACAATAATTTACTTAAAAAAAGACTATAATTAATCATGTTAAAATAAATGTTAAAAATGTTAAATAAATGTTAAAATAAATATATGATAATACGTAGTCATCATATACACAATACTAAAATTTTTGCATTTTAAGAAAATGACACAGACTTTTTTTTTATACAAAATTAATTAAAAAGGATACAGGATTAAACCCCACATCCCCCCCCCCCGGCTCATAAATGTATAGCTGCCAATATTTAAATTTATTCCGGAGTATTTTTTAGCCCTGCCTTTATTTTTGCACTACACATTTCTTAAACATATTTTTTTTTTTTTTTTATCGAAGTTATATATTGGAGAAATTATTTCTATAAATAAAGTGGTGCGAAATAAAGGCGGGGCCAAAAGTACTCTGGAATAAATTAAAATATTGGCAGCTATGTAAATTAAGCTTCTTCTTCAATATTTCTTTGGGATAAATTAAGTTTTGCTCTTCTCCTTGAACGACGAACTTCAAGAGCATTTTGGATTTTTTTCGATTAGCATCTTGAAGTCATTTTATGTCACTTTGAAATGTAGATATTACAGCACATGCACCAGGATAAATGCTTAGCCTTTTCAGCACATCTAATCTACCTTTGCGTTCATCATTGAAGAGTATAACAGGTTCATAAATTATTATTTCAGTAATTATTTTTCCACTTCGTAACGTCTTTGGTCAAATGTTCGAAACAGTTGAGTTGGATTTTGTGCATGAGATCCTACTATCACAATTCGAGCAAGACTTGCATACTTACCAACCCTCTCATTAATAACCGTACAATTGTTAACGCCCCCTTTTCCACACTGTTTTATTTTTAGAGTAATTCTCTCCAAATGTTGTTACGATTAAATAAGAATAAAATTACTCTAAAAAATGACTAGTGTGAAAAAAAAAAAAAAAAAGGCGGGGAAACTAAAAATTGTACAGTTCATAATGAGATGTTTGGCAAGTATGGAGTTGAGAACAGCTGAGAGCGTGTAAACAAAGTTTCAAAGAACTAAAGTTGTGTTGAGAAACATTCCCCCTGCTTCCATCGTAGATTGAAAATAAAAACTAAGCTGAATAATATTATTCATATCTATGCAACTTGTTGAAATTAGCGTTTATCGTGCAGCTATTTAAATGTTTTGTTTACTTAGGAAGTTTGCCACTTAGGAAGTTTTAGGATTGACTTTTATGTTTTATATCATATCTCTGGAAATAGTTGGAATTTTTTCATGATTTTTTTTTAAGTGCTCAGAAATGTTTTTAGCCTTCACATATATTTTTTCTGAAAAATCGATTTTTTTTTTTTTTTTTTTTTTGAAGTTCTAAGGGTCGTATGTCCCCTTAAAGAATTACGAGCGTTTTTACCACCGTTAGATGTAGGTTAAAATCACGTGTGCTTTTATAAAGCTTTTTAAACGTATAAAGTTTTTTCAACTTTAAACGTATGCATGTTGTAATAATATATGAGAATTATAAAATAGAAGTACAAATACAGGTTGTCGAAAAAAAAGGACTTTCTGATTTCAAAATTAAATATCTCGAAAACAAAGGACAATAGAGGGATGAGACAAACTGTATATTTATTACGAAAGCTGTAAAAATTTTATACATGAATTCAGAAAATAGTAACAAAATTTGCCAGCAGATGGCGCTGTACACTGTACAATGTTATGGTAAGGAAAATAAAAGCAGTTCTTCCGCATGTAGTCCATAGAATCAACGCAAAATCTGTTCAAAATGTTCACCGCTAGCCATGCAAAGGTGGCGTAAACGAACAACAAAATTTGCCTTTACCCCCTGTAGTGTGTCAATGGAATTGGATTCACATGCCGCACAGATTGCCTCTTCAAGCAAGGCGGCTTCAAGCTCGTCCAGTGCATGAAGTTAGAAAGAGGTTTGTACAACCATGGTCCAGTGCCATGGGATTGTTTGCACCGCCATCTGTTGGCAACTTTTGTTACTATTTTCAAAATTCCTGAATCCAATTTTTACAACTTTCGTAATAAATACACAATTTGTTTCATCCATATATTATACTTTGTTTTTGAGATATTTAATTTTGAAACCAGTAAGTCCTTTTCATTTACACCCTGTATGAGAAGAAAACATTCAAACCATGTTTTCTCCTTCAGATACAATTTTTCTGAAGACACACAAACAAATAAATCAAAAAATAACTAAACTTAAACCCTAATTATCGTTTGCTGAGTACATAACAAGTTATTAGGAAGATATGTAGAGATCAGGAATGGAACACGGGTGCAGATTTCATACCGGAATCTGTTTAAGAAATTTCTCTACCTATAATATCGTTGATTTAACAAGTAGAACATTTTCTTATATTGAGAGTGGTATGAATTCTGCGCCCGTGTTCCATCCCTGAGAGATACTATTTTATGTTACGTTTAAAGAAAAATCACTGATTTTTTTTTTTTTTCTTTTTCAGAAAACATGGTTTGTATGTTTGATCCTCATATATAAATTACTTTTGGACATCTATATATTAAAAAAAAAAAAAAAAAAAAAAAAAATATGGATATAATATAGTTAATAATAAAATATCTCCAAACATACATATGATGGTCACTGCACGTTAGCTATTTTTGTTGTTAATATCATTTTCAATTTTCGTAAAAAACTAAAAAATCGACTTTTGAAAAACAAATAATTAGATTATTTGATTTTTTTACATTTGAATGAAAGAAAATTGACTCTTCGCGGAGGACAGGTTTGTTATGGAACCGCCTTTCCCCACTGACTCTTCCAGTAATATATTCTTATAGTATATTTTAGTTTTTCGATCGTCAAAATATACTACTGCAGATAACTTTAAAATTATTGTGTTTCTAGAAAATATAGAATGTAGTACAATTTTAACGGGATGGACGGTGTATTTCATTTTCTCTGATTATAGACATTTAAAAAAATATGAGTTATTTATAAATTAAAATATGCAGACCTGTCAATTAATCTAATATATTCCGTAATAGTGATAGGCCACGCCTTTTTATTACATTAGTATATTTGTAGAGTAATACTCTTTTTAATCATTCGTAAGTATATATTGCTGATTATTACTTGAAAAATATACTGGTGGAAAAAAAAAAAGTGGGGCCTAAGGCTGTTACGAAATAAATAAGAATGACTGGAAGGTCTGGATGTCTATGAATGGGTATTGTAGTTATATTAAACAAACAAGAATTTTTGATCGAGTCTAATAATATTATTAATGTTTATGTTTAGTATTTATTTCTAATACAGTATTTTGCAAACCATTCATTGAACCTGACGAATTGACATAAAACATTCCAATATTAACTTGTGATCCTGCATTTTAACAAACACACACATACATACACACAAAAGTTAATCATCGTCGCTTAATTTAGGAGGTCAGAATGAAAAAAGGAAATACTACGTCGTTCGTTTATTAAATAGATATAAAAAATTCCGATTTCTGCGGAGCATTGCTCCTAATTGCAATTTTTTTTTTTTTTTTTTAACATCACTATTTTCTAAGAATAATTTTCTTAAATACTGAATCGAGATTAGATGAGTTGAAAATTATGATTTTTTTTATTTTCGCAGAGCATCGTTCGTCATTATCACTTTCGCAACCGCATGTTTTTGTCTTTTCGATAGTATGTTCCGCCTGTGGGCGTTATTCTTTCAAGCTACAATATTTCAGAACAAAATTTTCTGTATTCACAATTTACAAATGGATATGCATTATAACATTCTAGTGAAAGTACTTGTATCCACAATATTTTGATTGCTCAAATATGAGTACAAGGAATATTCTTAAAAAATACAGTAACATACAAATTGCAAAGGAAACACTCATTGCAGGAGTTACAGATTTTCAAATGACGTGAATCTACGTCAGCGGTCGCGAAAGTATTAAGTTCTCTTAGTGCCGCTATTTTTGACAAATAAATTTTTTCAACATTGAATTAAGGTTAAATAAGTAGAAAAATACTTTCAAAAATTTTGGTATTTAGTGAGTGCTACGGAGATCTGAAAAATGTTAGCATACCTTGATGAGTAATAATATTCATATAATAAAAATTCTGTACTTTTTTATTACAAATGTATAACTAAGTATGCAACTAAAATTATAAATCATTGGCATAAGATAAATATGTAAAAAATCATATAATTTAGTGTTATAATTATATATTGTACTATAGTAATAACAAACATTTCTATTCTTGGTTGATCCGATTATCAAGTTTATTTACAATTTAGTTAAAATTAATACATAAATAAAATTATAACATTTATGTCTTTTACTGATACCGAATGATCATTACCTACATACACTTTGCTACCATATACATGTGTAAATAAGAATTGTAGATTGTTGTCACTATTTCTGTTGATAAAGGAAAAGTGGTTTTACTCTATTTTTATGAAGATCACAAAATTCAGATTTATATTAATAACAAATGCCGTATTTTCTGGCGCATAACGCGCAAGTTTGTTAAATGAGTTGTACACTGGAAATTTAAATTTGCATTAAAAGCTATTCTTTAACAAGCTTTAGTTTCTTACAGGTATAACTTTATTTGTAAATTAAATTTTCTGGTGTGTAACTCACTCATTTGATTTCCGCGTTATATGCCGGAAAATACGGTAATACAAATTCATTTGTACAAATAAAATAATATAATTTCTTAATGTAAATTAGAAATTTAGTCAAAGGGGCTACTTTCAGCTAATTCGAACAAATCGTTTAGCCGCTATCGTGTTCACTCACACACATACACATACACACACACATACACACATACTTACATACATCACCGTAAAAATAGAAAATGCAATTCAGGATATCTCAATACGTATCTCAATACACTGAAATCTCAAAGTCCATTTTTTGTCATGATTACGATACGTTTCTTACGTATCAATGTTCGGAAAGTTAAAAGAAGAAATTTAACTAGACAAGATAATAATAATAATAATAAAAAAATACAATTATGAGACAAATTTATGGATTTAAAAAATCATTAAATTTTTATAAATGGGTTCATATTTACAAAAAATAAATGACACACTTTAAATCCTTCAGTCAATCTACAGGTTTATTTTTATTGTTCTGTTTGCGATCCTTCGTCTCTCAGAAATGTTCTAATAAGTGTACCTTTTGCATTGTGTTTGCCGTGTTGAAAACTTTTCGAGCGCATTTTTCTTATAACTATTTTTGCTTGAGTTCACCATTCGTATCGGCAACATCTCAATTGTTCTAACATTTACTTTTATTTATTATTATTATTATTATTATTATTTATTCTTAAAAAAAAAAAAAAAAAAAAAAAAAAAAACTCGCTTTGTGCGTACTAATAAGCTAAGTGTTAATAAGCTAAACTAGGAAATTTTTGGGATTTACCGAGTTTAAACATTAGAAAACAATCTTAAAAGAAAAAAATATATAAGCAATATTTAAAGCTACTATGATTTCGAATTATCAACAATAGACGTCTCGTACAGATAACGAAGTGTTGTGAAAATGAAAACAATAGTTTTGTAAAAAATGCTCTCCCCATGCATCATCTGCGTTTACATACTTGCCAACCATTTCATTAATAACCGTACAATTGTTAACGCCCCCTGAAAAAACGCCCCTTTTCTCACACCACTATATTTTTAGAATTATTCTCTCCAAATGTTGTTACGATTAAATAAGTCTAAAATTACTTAAAATTATTGGTGTGGAAAAAATGGCGGGTATTAAAAATTGTACGGTTCATAATGAGATGGTTGGCAAGTATGCGTTTAGAATACTGTAACCTATACTTCAAAAAGAACGGTTCCAAGGTCAAATGCCAACTTTTGGCGCTTGCACAATACTATTATTATAATTATTATTTTAAAACAGTGCTGTATATTATGAATAAGTTTCAATCTTATTTTATAGTTATATGCTCTGCATTTCCATGTTATTTTATTTGACATACTTTGCGTAATTTACAAGTTTGTTTATTTTCCATATAATACTAATGTTCTTTAATTTGATAGTTATGTTGATTTCAGATACATTTTAAAAAGGAACCAATCCCCAATAAGATTCCAACAAAAGTTTTAACATGCATCACACATATCGTAGGGAACTCAACAAAATTACATCTTAAAAACGCCAAAATTACAGGGATGGAACACGGGCGCAGAATTCATACCACTATCAATGTAAGAATATTTTCTACTTCTTAAATCAACGATATTATAGGTAGAGAAATTTCTTCAACAAATTCCGGTGTGAATCCTGCGCCCGTGTTCCATCCCTGAAATTATAAAATATTACACATGAAAAAAATTAATTAAGTGAATTCATATACTTGGCCAAATGCACAATTTAAAATAAAAAATATATTTTTGTTCGGTTGAATGAATTGCCGAAATTATGTTTAAAAGTTTAAACCTAGCATTTGAATTCGTTTCACACATTTATAATTTTATCTCTATTTTTAGACCTTATCAATTATTTTGTAAATATATCAGTCTTCGTATGGGCCTTATTTTTTCCCTGAGTCTTATACCAGTAATTTTTTAGAACGATTTTCGTTATAAAATAAGTCTTTCTGATTAAGAGGAATTTTATTGTTTCAGAATACTGGTGTGAGACTCAGGGAAAAAAAAAGGCCCGTACGAACCCTGTATATATTTTAATATCAGTGTTAGAAATTTAAATAAACTCAAACCAGTATTTTTTAAATGTTATTTTAATACATTAATTTTCAAATAGTTGATTAGTATGTTGCATTTCATCTGATGTGTCTTGAAAAACTGCTCAGGCAGTTTATTTCCTATATAAGATCACCTGACAATGAAAATTGTCTCTGACACCATTGCAGCGTATTCTTACGTGAAATGACTTCCTGAATCCGAATGGGACGCCCATTTTTCCCTATCACCCATGATTTTTAGAAATGGCCTATTATTTTTGTCATTTTTCGGTGAATTTATGGCTATAAATTTGATTTATAGGAGTGGGAGGATTATTTTAACCGTTTAATATCTTCTGAGGAGCTACAGAGTTGGAAAATTCTAAAACATAGACATTTGCAACAAAGGATTTTTTTTTTTTTTTTGGAGGGGGGGGGGGGATTTGGCACTTAAATTATGCATTTTTGTATCTTATATTTTTTTAATCTGTTCTTAATGTTATTTTTTTAAATTTATATATTTTTTGTTTTTAGGTGTTAAATTATTTTTGAATCTTCAAATCAAATTCATGGTCATAAAATAATCGAATAGGGAAAGAAATTGAGGGAGTGGCCAGTGTATCTAGAAAACGGTGGGTGACTGGGCAAAATGGGAGTCATATTCGGATTAAGGATGTCATTTTACATAAGAATCAGCAAAAATTGTATCAGATATATATTAAAAAAAAAATGCAGAAAATTGTATTTAGTAGTTTACATTACAGTCGATTGTTAGTATAGTTGCCAACTTAGCACCTTTTGACTACCAGAAATATTTAATAGAAATATTTATTTTGTTTAATCAGTGAACTGTTAGGGTTTTAATTGATAAAATAAATTTAAAAAAATATATTATAATTTTTCAGTATCCAAAAGGTGATAAGTCGACAACTATGAGTGCTCGGTTATGAGCTGATCAAAGCTGACTGCAAATGAAACGTCCAACCCTTAATATTAGACTGGCTCAGATTGTAGGCCACAAATTTCGAGGTAGCAGACACGCACAGTCCCGCCTCGTTTAGTCTCCCGTTTATTTTCCTATGATATACGGAAGAAAAAATCTTTCAAAAATTGAATGCTAAAAAGTTTAAAAAATAGTTTTATGCAATTGCAATTAATATTGAATATATAGGTGTACATATTTTAAATTAAATTAATTACAATGCAACTTAAATATCTGCAAATAAATGCTTAAACGTTCTGTAAAAAAAAAAAAAACAAAAAAAAAAAAAAAAAAAAACAGAAGCTTTAGAATATTTAAGCAATCTTTTACGAGTAACTACATAATTTAAAAATGCAAAATACATGTAAAAGAAAATAAATTACTTTTATTAGATTTACTTCTCAGCATATCGGAAATCTAAATCCAACAAGCAGTCACTTTAAAGGCCAAAAAAAAAATATTATTATAACTTAAAATGTAATGCGAGATAGATTAAATGATTATGTATATGAATCGTCCTTCCTTAAAATTATATTAATACATATAAATGCCTAAAGACACGTCCATATCTTAATATTACGGTTATTACAAAGAAAAAATATCTAAAGGAAAAAATAACCATATCTCATAAGTATACATGAAAATATTATTCTATAATTATTTCAATATTCTTTCTTTTAATAGATTACATTTGGGGAAGAAAAATATGTGTAACAAATATTATGCATACGTAAATTTTAAAGTAAAATGCAATTTTATTTCACATATTTATAATTTAAAAGTTAAATAAACCAAAGACAGTATCGAAATTTATACAATATTTATAAAATACAAAATTCTTCTATAAATATGCGGCTTGTACCAATCAATTAATGATGACGTCTAGTTTTTAGTTGTATAGTTAGATATTCTTTAGGGGTCGCTTACATATTAAAACTGGCATTAATTTTTCTCAATGGCAACCCCTATTTTAGACCTCATATTCAAACTTCTGAGACCAAGGCAGTTCGGAAAAATTTCCTTTATATAATCTGTACATTAATAGGCAAACTTGAAATTTGTAGTTTTAACATATTTAACATATTAATTTTACTACACTTTTAACATATTAATTATGAAAGTAGAGGGTTGAAAATGGTATCATTTAAAAGGTATGATTAGCAGATTAGCAGAATATAAAAATTATTTTCTTACGATGTCAAGAAGGTATTTGAAAATACTTTTATTTTTTTTATGCAGTTTTCCATTTTATACATGTATTCTTTCATATAAAAAAAAAACCTAAAGTAGAAAGTTGTTAAATCTGGCAATTCTTAAAACTCAATTAAAATCATAGACACAGTAATTTGTGTAGATGTAGCATCACTATACTCTCGACTAAATTTTTTTTATTCTAAGAGAAAACAGCCATTAGAGTGGTTGAATAAATGAGTTTAGCTCGAAATTTTATACTGTTGAAAATATATGTAAAATAAAAAGGAATTTGATTTATGAAAGTTCCATTTAAATTTCTAATTTATTTAAGATCTATTTTTTTTTTTTTTCTGATTTATATCAGCTCTAATATAAAGACTTTAATATTTTTAAACTAAAACATAATGCATTCCAAATAATTGAAATTGATTACTTATTAAAAAAAAAAAAGGATTTATTACTATATCTTTTGCATGCATAAGAAGAAAGTATAAGATTTGGAAAAAAAAAAAAAAATGATTTCCAGTTTTCTATGAATTTACACGTTTGAGATTTAATTGCATTTCAATTAAGAAAAATTGAGTACTTAATTTTGTAAACAGTAGATTTATTATTCTATCTTCTGCATACAAAAGAAGAAAGTATACAATTCCGAATATATATATATATATATATATATATATATAGATATCTGGTTTTCGATGAAGTTACACCTTTTGAGATTTCATGAACTCAATTCGACCGGCTTCATCTCAACTTCTGCATTGTATAAACGCACCAAACCAAACATGCTGTATGAGCTGAATATTATGTAGAACTATACTGTTTTAATTTGGGTGCATATCGGCCGACAAGTGTCACTGCTGTGCTGCAACTTAGTTCCGTTTATGAAAAGGCAAGTATTTTACTTTGCTTTGCAAAAAGTGGTTCAGTTCCGACCACTGACGATACTGAGTTACACGGAAAAGTGTTTGAGAAATCCGTCCATATGTATTTAGAAAGAATAAGTTGCTTAGATAACAACATTACTATTTTTTAAATCTGATTTATCCACCAGTATTCAAAAAAAAAAAAAAAAAAAAAAAAAAAAAGGAATCTGTCACGCATACGTTCGACGAATACATAAAACCAAATGAAATGAAAGCTTTTATAAAAACTTTCTGGCATGAGGTCACCAATGAATACACCTATGAAATTATGATCTTGCGTAAAAAGTAAATTACTCATTTAGACTTAGGCAGGAAAAAAGTAGAGAAATTTTAAATATGAGATAAAAAGAAGTTAAATTATTAAAGACATTGTGGTTGTAGCTAAACTTATTTGAGTTATTTCAATGGACACCCATATAAACCGACAAAAAAATTGTGATTAATTGCGATAAACAGTCCTTAACACGCGTAGGATAAATTAAACATTTTAACATAGTTAATCAAACCTCTGATTCCTCTAAGGCATAAATGGCTTATATTTTTTCTTCTTAAATACAGTTTATGATTATTATTATTTTTTTTTTTTAAAGTTTATTTTTAATAAAAACGAAATAATTTATCAGGTCGTTTTATGAGTTAAAATTTATATAACTTGAGGCGTACGAATCTTACAACATTCAATTATAAAAATGTGAATGGCAAGATAAAATATTAAAAATAATAATAATAGTAATAATAATAGCGGTAAAAACTAAAGAAAAAATGTATAATATTTAAGAAAGAAACAATTTGTGTACTTTTATTCCGAACAGTAAGCTCCGCACTAAAGTGTTTCTAAGCCCTGCACTAAAGTGTTTCTATAAAATGTTACATTTAATTTGAGGCGTATTATAATCTATTTATAAAAGCCTACAATATATAATATACAAAAATGTGGACAACAAGATTTAAACAAAAAATTAATTAAAAAAAAAGAAAAAAAAAAACTGGGAAAATATATTTAATATTTAAGAAAAGAGAGATGCAGTTAAAAAAAAAAAGAAAGAAAGAAAGGAAATATTTCCTTATTGGATTGAACTTACATAAATTTGTATGTCCCATAAAATGCGATTTTTGCGCGGAACGTATCCCTATAGCGTTGTACAGGATTCTACTGTAGTTGAATTTCTAATTATGAAAAGTGTAAGATCAGTATCAATATCTTTAAAAGTGTTAAGACCTATTACTTTGTTTTAAATTATTTTTTCATAATAAATGTGAATTTTATGCCGTGATTAGAAGTAATGGAATGTTGCGCTTTATTTTCAATTAAAGATTTGGTAATCTAAAAACTTAAAAAAAAAAAAAAAAAAAAAAAAAAAATATTTGATTTAGTATAAAAACCAGTTAATAAAAATTAAATATCTTATGTCACAGCATGCGATGAAGTTATAAAGTTTAAATAACTTATAGCCTACAAACTGTACAATACATAAATACAAAAATATAGACAGCAACATTAAAATAATTCGTGGTAAATATCTTATAAATGATATTAAATGTTAATAAAAATAAACGATTGTCTATTGTACATACATTGCATACTTACCAACCTAACCCGGAAGATTGTTAATCCTGCCTCTGTTCCGCCTAATTTTTCACACCAATCTTTTTTTAGAGTACTTTTCTTCTTATTTAATCGTAAATCTATTCGAAGAGAATTACTCGAAATATTAAGTGGTGTACAATAAGGGGCTGGAACTAACAATCTTCCGGGCTAGGTTGGCAAGAAGGACATTGCTATTTCAAATAATAAGCCACGCCACACCGCGTTTTCTAAAACACCCCATTTTACTTGAGGTGTACAAACCCTATAATATTCGAATGCAAAAAAGGACAACGAGATTAGAACAAAAATTTAGCGGTGAAAAACTAGTAAAAGTTATTTAATATTGAAGAAGAAAGACTCAACATATAAGGATCGGATAGGTTTCCATCTTGTAAAGTAATCCTTGCCTTTACACTTTTTTCTAAAACCTTACACTATAAAACAAAATGATTTCACATATTTACGATTAAAACATTTAAATTTTGTCTTCAACAATCGATGTAGTAAATGTCATTGACGTTTATGAATAATATCGTCACATATAGAGTTCGTCACATTGCATATTCGTCACATATACGAATATGCAAAATAGTTTTTTTTTTATTATTGTTTCAGCGATATAGAAGGAGGGGCTGGTTTTCTTTTAGAATTCTTAAATAATTCTTGTACAATCTCGTCTACATTGTGGTGATTTTACAAAAATGATTTAAATTTTATATTAAACATCTAAATGTTGTTTAGTAAATAATAAGAATAACAAAAAAGTAAACTAAAATAATTTTGAGGTACCATATTGGATATATATAGGAGACTATCGAGCTTCGGACAGGGCCTGATTAAGGGGGAAGCTCGCTCTTACCGGAATATTTTTACAATTATTTTTTACTTCATTTCATAGAAATTCCACGCTTTGACGAGGAAATATTTTTTATAAAAAATGAACGGTGTAAAACAATCCAATTTACTCACCGTTATTAGATACCAGAATTCTTTTAAAATAATTTTTAATGAAAATTTTCTGTTTATTGTAGGAGGAAAGTATTTGTTAAAAAATAACGGTGTAAGCATAAATAATGTGTGAAGAGCGAGCTTCCCTCTTAATCAGGCCCTGGCTTTGGAGTAATTAGGCAAGCGTTACAATTGAAAATTATTGGTGATTATTGAATAAAAAGTACATCAGGTCTGCCAACACTGCTTTTCACCTGTATAATGTTGCGAATTTCCTGTAGAATAACGTTAGCTTTTACTTATGACAGTAATAAATCATGAGTTTACTGAAATGAATTTAGCACCAGTAAATTTAATAAGTTTCTTTAATATATTAATTTCCTAATTCGAAGTATCTCGTCTTAACTCGTTTTGTACTGAGGAACGTATCAAGAACGACTGTTATAGGCAGTTATTATGTAAGGCTCTAGAGTAATTACTGAAGTAGAATTGATTCATTTGTTATGTATAAATGGCTTGAGATTTTATTTTTATTATTATAAATTCAAGCGTTGTTTAATATATAAAAAAAATCTAAACTCTAACTGAACATTTGAAATGTTTTGTCACAATGTATAGAATGATAAAATAAAATCTGCAATAATTACATATTTTTGACAATCAGTGCAAGTTTGCGTATACAGTTAATAAGATCACTGGTTAATAAAACCAACTGCTTAATCTGCTCAAATTGTCAGAACCGGAATCAAATCAAGGTAAATTACTTTTAAAATCGCCGCTTAATAAAATCAACGTCACCGCTTAATAAAATCATAAAAATTTCGCCAAAAGCAAAAATGCGTATCTATGAGAAGCTAGAAAACAAATTTTAAATCTTACTGGATTTTTTTCTTTATATATTTTGTTAAGGAAAATACAGCGATTCATCACATTATCTCTCTTATAGAAAGTTTTACATTCTGCAGCATAATAATAATACAAACATATCCTGACACGTTTTCTAGCAACAAATTCATGGAATGAATTTTTCAAAGTGCAATAGTAAGTTACAAATATACTTTTATTGTTCAGAGATCATATATATATATTTTTCTTTAACTATTAAAAGAGAGTTTCTAGTTCTCACAAATAACTAAGAAACAGGATGTCTAATTGTAAAGATTTAAACTTGAAGAAAAAGGCCTAAAATTTTGTGTCAAATTATAATGATTTTACTCCAGTGTAACCAAAGAGAGGCGGAAAAAAAAAAAAAAAAACCTTTTTTTTTCTTTAATTTTTCTTTATGAGATTTTTTAAGATAATATTGCTGCATAAGTTATAAAAAACGGAAATATAAAGCGCAAGCAGAATCATGTAGAAAAAGTATACCTTGTCAAGCAGCACTTCCAGGTTTCTTAAAGAATGACAAGTTAAAAAAAATTCTCAACTCTTTTGAAGTTTTGTGCGTAAAAGCTGAAAATTTCCCACGAATGATGAGTGTCGAGAACTTTACAACTCCTATGGATGACTGGTTGAAACATTGGAAGATGCGTCACTCTATCACTACTGCTTTCGTCCCAAAGAATTCGAAGACAAAGCATAAAAAAATATTGTTTAGCCCAAACTTTACGCAGCAAAGCAAGACGTGGATTTTAACACTACTCCTACAAAACGGAAGGTTAGCGGGATTTGTTGAAAGATTGATCCAGCTCGTTTTTTTTTTTTTTTTATACATTGATAAAATTGCACTGTTTAATTTGATTTTACTAAAACACGCTGATGTATTCAAATTTGAAAACAATGTTGGGTGCTAGAAAATTAAACAATGTAATAACTGATCTTTTGATATGTAATATGATGGAGCTGTTAATAAAATATCTTTATTTATTAGAGGAAAGAAAGAAACATCATTGCTTTCGAAGAGTGAATTTGCCAGTGGATAACCGTAATAATAAAAAATCATGGATGATATCTGCGATCGTCTCTGATTTTTTCATGCAATGAAACAAAATGCTAATTAAAAAAAATGACTACTAACTGAACTAATTGAATTAACTTCTAGCTGAAGTAACTGAATGCTAACTGAAAATTGTTCTGGTTTAGGACAATTGGGCTGTACAAAAGGTTATGTATTTAATGCTGCAACACATAAAATTAACTTTTTTCCACCTAACTGAACCAGTACCGTTCAACAACTCAAGAATCGGTGCTTTTAAATGTTATCAAAAGAAAAGAATTAACCTGTAATTAATCTGCTTCATCTTTTGTAAACACCATAGCAAAATCTGTCAGTGTCATGGATACAATGCATTACATAAAAATGTTTTGGGAGAGTAGGATGACACAGTGACTAAATGCATCATAACATTAAGCCCGGAGAAGATTTTCATTAAAAAATGCTCCATCATTGAAGGTGATGAACAATTTTACAAGAACTTCCTTCAATGTGTTGAGATTGATGAAAACCTCCTAACTTCAACAAAATTATAGGACACTGAAATCAAACATCTGAAAACATCTTCAAAAGTTGCATTAGAATGCCAAGTAGCCATGAAAATTCTGATTTAGACGTGATGACGGATCCACCACTCTTCATACAGTTTTGGTACGGACCGCCTTTCACCCCTAAGTTTTACACCTCTATTTACAAGCAACAAGCTTCTTAATTTTATAAGCTTTATACGAATTATGTATTTATTCATTTTCAATTAATAATTTATTAAATGCGTATTCAAATTCAAATCATCCTACTTATTAGTCCCATTAATTATCGCAATTTAAAATTTCTTTCATAATTTGTAGAAGAAATACTTTTTCCACAGTTCTGGAATATTCACCGAATCAGTCACTTAATAAAATTACTTTGGCTCAGAGCGAATGTGATTTTATTAAGCGTGTATTCCATGTCAATTTTTGCATTCCATGCATCATTTTTACTTTCTTCTATATGTAATATAGAGAAAGTATTGGATTCGCGAAAATTTTCGACCTCCGTTTTTTGACGGATCTACATGTTTTGGGATGTCCTGAACACGAATTGATAGTTTTAAAAAAATGTCTGTCTGTGGTTTCGTGTTTTCACCGTATCTCACGAACCAATGAATGAAATTCAACCAAACTTGGTATATAGTTGGACCCTGGCGGGGCATTGTGCTGATTAGATTTGGGGATCAATCGCCCAGCAGGTGGCGCTGTGATCGCATTTTTTCTAAATTTTTAACATGGCAGTATAGGACAAAATTTCGTATTTTTTACCGTATCTCACGAACCAATGAATGAAATTGAACCAAACATGGTATATAGTTGGACCCTGACATAAACTGGTGCTGATTAGATTTGGGGACCAATCACCCCGCAGGGGGCGCTGCGATCGCAAAATTTCGTATTTTTCACCGTATCTCACGAACCAATGAATGAAATTGAACCAAACTTGGTATATAGTTGGACCCTGACATAAACTGGTGCTGATTAGATTTGGGGATCAATCGCCCAGCAGATGGCGCTCTGAACGCATTTTTTCTAATTTTTTAACATGGCAGTATAGGAGAAAATTTCGTATAAATGTGCATAATGAGCGTTATTTTAAACTTGTGATTGTAAAATTGATATGAATTATTGATAATAGTAATAGTTAACTAGGAAAAAATTTCTGTGCATGTGAGGGCATCGCTTAACCCCTCGAGGGGGGGGGGGTAAATTTTCAAGATGGTATCTTTCGAAAGATCTCGTCAATACCTTTAAAACGAAAGGTTGAACTATAAATCTGTGATAATTTAAAACAAAGTTATCGATTTTTTTTTTTACTTTTAACAAAAAAAAAAAAAAAAAAACAGTTATTTATTTATTTATTTATTTATTTTTTTAACGAAATTTAACCAAACTTGTTATTTAGTTGGTCCCCGGCATAAACTGGTGCTGATTACATATGGGGATCAATAGCTCAACAGGTGGCGCTGTGATCGCATTTTTTCTAAATTTTTAACATGGCAGTATAGGACAAAATTTCGTATAAATATACATAATGAGAGTTATTTTTAACTTGTGATTGTAAAATTAATATGAGTTATTGATAATAGTAATAGTTAACTAGGAAAAAATTTCTGTGCATGTGGGGGCATCGCTTCGCCCCCTGCCCCCCAAATTTTCAAGATGGGTATCTTTCGAAAGATCTCGTCAATACCTTTAAAACGAATGGTTGAACTATAAATCTGTGATAATTTAAAACAAAGTTATCGATTTTTTTTTTACTTTTAACAACAACAAAAAAGACAAAAAAAAAATCTTTTTTTTTTTTTTTTTTTTTTTTTTAATATTGTTACTGGTTTAATATGTATTACTTTTAACAAAAACAGAACTTAGAAAAAAATCGTATTTTTTTTTTTTTTTTTTTTAATATTGTTACTGATTGAATATGTATATAGGAAAATATAGAAGAAAGTCTTGTGGTGGCCACAACATACTAGTTTTTTTTTAAGTTATGTTTTGTCGCAGTTTTCTAGACTTAATGGCTTCTATCGTTGGGCGATTTTTTTTTTTTTTTTTTTGAGAAAGGAATTGGCACTAATAATTAGTTTGACATTAAAACGGTCTTTCAAAATTCCAATTTTTAAATTAATTTGTTCGAGAGCTAAAGGAAACAGTCGGCGCTAAAGTTTGGTGCATTTTTGGCTGTTTGGTGTATTTCAATCCAGTCATCTCTCGACAATTTATATGAGTATTTAACTATTTATTTATATGAGTATTTATATGAGTTATTTTATGAGTACTGCTCTTAGGTTAATCTAAGTTCGTAAAGACGTGTTTTGCAGGCTTCACAGCGTTCCTTTAAATTTTAACCTAATTTTATTAAATTGCGACCACTGTATTTAAACAGTAATTATTACATAATATTTTCGCATCAAAAGCTTTAACAAAAAACTTTTTCTCAAGATAGTGGTGATAATGTAACTAAAAACACGTAACGTTTTAGGAACGCAGTGTCGTAAGGTTTTGAGACATTTTTAGTCAAGAGTCACCAATAATTTTGATATGTGAAATTTGATGAACGTAATAGAGGATTAATATTCGAAGTTTTTAATCGTTACATTCAAGACTTAGTGTTGGGTGTTGAATAAAAAAGTCGCAAAATCTGGCAACACTGCTGTGAGGCCTAATTTTTCATTAATCTCTTCCTCACTTCATTCTATGCAATTCAACGAACTGTAAATATTATTTATCAAATTTTTACTTTAATAATTTAATTTGTTTTTAAGTCAGAAGTTTTAAATTCCGTCTTCGATAAAATTAATTTTATTTACTTAATCTTGTACTTTTAACTTTCAGAGCTATCTTTTTAATAATTACCTCGAACCTCATTTAAAATATATTTGAAGAAACTTAATGCTATTACTTTTAAAGCACAGAATGTAAATTTTGAGAAATTTAAGATGGAAAATTAAAAAAAAGAAAAAATGGTTCACAAAGCCAACCGTTCCCTTTAATTTTTAATTTGTTAACTGTCATTTTTTCTCCTTCAGGATAAAACCTTTCTTGAAATGTATGTTGTATAATATGTTGTTTAAATCCACGGTGTTTTAAGAGAATCCGTCATATATTTTTAGCGATTTTCGACAAAACTTGTAAATTCAAATGTGTATTTTTATTTTCTCAACAACCTGTACACTAATTGTAGTTACCTCATCGACTGCGGATAAGGAAATTTAAATTCCAACGTATAAACACGATTTTAATTGTCTGACCGCTTCTGTAAAGGACAAAATTGTAAATTTTTAAAAACAATATCTGTAGTGCGGAAAAAAATAAAAGCAACCTAGTGAACAGATATATCCGTGAGCGGCGTCAGATGGTTTAGAACTAATCTTTTTGATAAATATGCTAACCTTAGAAGGACACACCCCAAGGCGGAGCTTAATTTTCGAAATATGAAAGATTTCTTTACCCCTCCTCTCCTTCCTTTTCTTATCACGGGGTCGTTCTCTCCGCCCTTTTTTCAGGATGCTCTCAGGAATGAGAAAATTTCAAAAATAGTGCTACCACTGTTTTTATACACTAATATTTATCCTGTATAATCATGGCACATTATTATAAATATACCAAACGTATTTCTGCACGAAATAAGCGGTTGCAATGAGGACTGAAATTTATTATTTCTGATAATATCCTGAAAGAAGGGCGGAGAGAACGACCCCTGTTATGATTACTTCTAGAACTTCCAACATTTTAATTTATTCCGGAGCATTTTTATGCCGCTTATATTTCATACCACTTTTTCAAGTGTAATTTTTTCTCATTTTATTATAGTTATATAATGAAAAAATATTCTATAAGTAAAATGATGTGGAAATAAAAGCGAGGCTAAAAATGCTTCTGAATAAATTAAAATGTTGGCATTTCTGTTATTACTCAGAATTAGGAATCGTTAATGAATTTCAATCTTATTTCCTAGTTATTTATTCGTATTTAAATTTTATTTTGTTAAACAATTTTTATGAACCCTACGCGTACGGATAGATTATTTTGCATTTACTGTGTTTACATACACAGGTTGCAAATAGTCTTATTTTTTAATACCACTATTTTTGAATAAAAACAATTTTCATCAGTTTTCAAGATTTATAAATTGCACTGTACAAACATTGCACTGTATGTACAGTCACCCAAAAAAAAAACGCCACCCCCCCCATCCAATTTCGCCGTAAATTATCGTAGAAACATGCGGCTGGTACCTATCGATCTGTAATAACGTCTAGTTTTTAATGGTGTAGTTATATTTTGCTTAAGGGGTCATCTACATATTAAAACACGTATAATGTTCATTTTTTTCAATGACGACCCCTATTTTCGACCTCATATTCAGATTTCTGAGATCAAGGCAGTTCGGAAAACTTACCTATTTATAGTCTTTAAATCAATTTTAAACAGAGTTACACGTGAAAATGTGTTAGGGGACCGTCTATACATTTAGAAAAAATAAATCGTGATCAACTACCCAATATTTATTATTTTTAAAATTTCACACCGGAAAAAAAGTTCAGGAATGTTTATTATAGAATAAAAAACGATTCAAATTTGCAAAACTTTGTTCATTAGCTTATGAATTAAAAGATTTTTATTGGTTTCAATTTATTAAACATTATTATTGAAAGTTAAATACATCACTTCGTACGAAGAAAAATAATAGCTTGAATGATATGAACCCTACAATATTTAATTACAAAAATCTAAATACCAAGGTAAAAGAACAGTAGTAATAATGATAATAATATTAATAGCAGTTAAAAAAAAGGTGTTTAATATTTAAGAAAAAGAATTATCTACATCTTAAAAGCAAAAACTGTTTTATTTAAGAGACAAAAATTTAAGTTAAAAACATTTAAAAAACAAAAAAAATATATAAAAACAATTAAAATCTACTAACTAACAATTATTATCTACTTCTTGTTGGGTATATTTTTATTTTATACAGTAAGCCTCGCATGAAAGTGTTACTATAAAGTTTTACATTTAATTTTAGGCGTACAAACCAACAATAGATAATATACAAAAATATACATAACAAGATTTAAACTAAAATCTGAGAAAGGATATTTAATATTTTCGCGACTGCTGATGTAGTTTCACGTCATTTGGAAATCTGTAACTGCTCCAGTGGGCGTTTCTTTCACAATTTGTGTGTTACGATATTTCTTAAGAATATTCCTTATATTCATATTTATATAAACAAAATAGTATGAAACAAATTTTTTCACTAGAAAGAGTGTATATTCATATTATTGTGTATATTCATATGAAAATAAACATGGATATGGAAAAAACGGTTTCCTATTGCCTAGAACGAATATTCCCCGTTCTGCAATCGTCTACTGTACTTGAATTCTTAATTATAAATGTGTAAAATCTATATCTTTAAAAGTAATAAGACATATTACTTTGTTTTAAATTCTTTTTCCGTAATAAATGTGACGACAGTTTTACGCCGTGATTAGAATAATAGAAAATAAATAATATTGCACTTTGTTTCAATAATAGATTTTAAAACTTAAAGAAAAAAAAAATACCACTTTATTATTCAGTATTAAAAAAACATTTAATAGAAGTTTTATATTTTATTATGTTACGTCATGCGATAAAATTTAAATAGCATAAACGGTAGAGTAAGCAAATGCGAAATTTTCACAAGATTAAAACAGAAAATTTGTTTTAAAAATTCTGATAAAAATTAATAAAAATCAATTATATTAATTTTAAAAAAGGAAAAAACAAAAGTATTGTTCACTGCGTATTGCTCTTTCAAATAATATTCCTCGTCTTACCGCGTTTTTTTACTGTCATGATACTTAATTGAGGTGCACGAATCCTAGAATATTCAAGTTAAAAACAAAAGACAAAAGGGATAAAATAGAATTTTAGCAGTGAGAAGCTAGAAAAAGTTATGTAATATTTAAGAACAAAGACTTAACATTTCAGAATCGAGTAAACTCCCTTCTTCAACGAAAGCCACGCCTTTAAAGAATTTTTCTAAAACTTTACATTATAAAACAAAATTATTTTACATACTTCCAATTAAATCATTTAAATTTTGTCTTCAGCATTCAATGTAGTAAATGCCATTGACATTTATGCATACCAGCGTCACATATAGTGTCATATACGAGTATGCAAACTAGGTTTTTTAATACTGTTTCCGCAATATAGAGGCGGGGCTACATTTCTTTTGGAATTCTTTCCCAATCTCTTGCCTGCATTGCGATAATTTTATAAAAAATAAGCCAATTTGTATAATAAACATCGAAATGTTCCTTAGAAAACAATTATAATAACATAAAGGTAAATTAAAATAGTTTTTCGTCAAAATGTATAGAAATATTGGCTCACAGATGATACAAATTATAACAAGTGACGCCCCCCTAACAGCAGTAAAAAATGAAATATCACTGTAACTCAAAAAATAATGTTAAGAACGAGCTGTAAATTTGGAAACCCATGTTTTTGATGATGCCCGTTCTATTCGTGTAAAAATTAACATAGGTCATAATTCATAATTTTTTCAAATATGAATTTATTAAAAATTTTCATAATTCAAAAAATGTTTTTTTAGCAAAAATTTGCATGGAATATGTTTGGGTCACTTCATTCTAACGAATAAAAAAAAAACAGAATTTAAATATCATAATTATTTCGGAAGATATGATTTAATGTTTGTCACATTCATTTAACATTAGCATCCCCAAATTTTGACAGCTTATAACTCTATGAAAAATTGAGCAAAATATATAAACTATACCATTTTCCGTGATGATTTGATCCAAATAATTCAAAAATATTATAAAAAAGGGGGGTTACCATTGAAAAAAATGAAGTTGATGTCAGTTTTAATATGTAGACGACCCCCTAAGTAAAATCTAACTATAACATTATAAACTATACGTTATTACAAACTGATCGGTACCAGTCGCATGTTTCTACGATAATTTACGGTGAAATTAGGTGGGGGGGTGGCGTTTTTTTTTTTGGGTGACTGTACAATTAATGGTGGAACATAATTTAACGGGATAATAATTTTCAATAATTTATCTGTTAAAAATAGTGTTTTAGAAATTGTGTTGTAAATGAAATTCAATGTTAAAGTTCTTTTTCCCGTCGAAATCACGGGCACCGTACGCAGAGGTTACATAAAAAAATATTTTCTAGTTTTTCATTTTCTAAAAGTTGATATTTTTGTTCGATTCAGTAACATATTTGCAGAAAAAATTCTTCTATGAGTTTCTGACAAAATGACAGCAAACTCCCGATTATCCGTAAGTGGATTATCCGCTGCTGGGGAAAATGGGCGAGATAAAAAAAAAGTACAAGATCAAGAAGTATTTCTTTTTTTTTTTTTTGAGAAGAAACAAAAGTACATGATTTCATTTTTCAAAGCAATGTAAAAAATAAATAAAATAAATAAATAAATAAATAAATAACTTATTTTTTTTTCTTTTCTTTTTTTGCAGTACAGTACTGTACACTTTTATTTAGTACATAACTTATTTTATTGGCTGTGCTTTTGTTTTTACAACTTTTACTACATAAAATACAAGCATGTTTGGTGTTCTGTGAATTTGACTTTAATTATCAGGCTTTTGGGGTTTTTTTGCGATTTGTGTTAACCGCGGAAACCGTTCCACTGAATTCCGCGGATAATTGCAGGGGTAGAAAATTGGCGCAGAACTCATACCGGTATTCATGAAACAAAATTTTCTTCTTATTAAACCGATGATTTTATAAGTAGCGAAAAATTTCAAAGGAATACCACCGGTATGAGAGTTACGCCAATTTCCCACCCCTGTTATTGAGAATTTATTATACAATTACATTTATTATGCATATTTGAAATTTAAATTAGTTTCGCACCAGTATATTTTAAAAATTTCTTTTGTATATACTTTTTCACATTGTACTTTTGTTCAAATTATTTTTTTATTCTCGCTTGTCTATGTCACGAAAATCTGTAGTCGTAAGAAAATTGAATTAAGAACTTGTAATTGTGTGAAGGTTGCTAGGTGATATCTTTCAAACGAGGCCAAACTCTCTCTAAAATAGAGCCAAATGGGACCAAATTCTACCAAAATGAATCCAAAAAAAGATCCAACGTCAATGTTACCAACTGTAGGGATTTGTTCGTAGGCGTATGAACTTTTAGTAGTTTTCTTCAAAGTGTATGGACTTTTTGGATGTACTCTTTCTTTCCAGGACATCCTCTAGATATCCCAAGAAAGAAAGTTATTCATAAACACATCCTCAGCACTAAAGTAGTGATTTTTATCATCAATGTAGGGACATTTTAAGCTGTCCGTAGGGATATGGCAAAATATAAATTGGCAACACTGGCCTACATATGAAGATTCAAAATACAGTCGGAAAATAAGGCAATGTGTTCTTGTTCTATGAGCTTTAATTGTTCTTGTAATGCATCATTTAAAAAGAAAAAAATGAACTTTCAGTTTATTATTTTTCATAAAATTTCTATAATATTTTATTTTGAAGACTTCGAAATCATTTCGTTTTTAGTTCAAATTGAAGCAGAAACTTGTTATGTTGAGCTTGAGATTTGAAAAGCCTAAAGCAAAAACAAATCTAGAAATTTGCGGTGTAGCCTACATCGATATAGTTTAAATTTCCAAAGTAAAGCGCATAAAATCAACCATTAAATAGGAAAAAGTAATTTAAAAAATAATATATATCATTTAATGCAGTTTCACATGTCATATAAAGTCGTCTTTCAACTAAATATATATACACATGAAATCCTATCATAAAAATATTTCTTATATAAATTAAAAATATTACTTACTAAATTCTGACATAAGTTAAAAAAAAAAAAAAATGAGATCATCACTGATTAAATACTGAATATATGCGTAATGGAATTATGAAAGATATATGTGGAAGAAAGAATGCTATTCGTGTAATATTTTTACATTAATTTTGGAGAAAACTATAGTGTTTCTGTAAAAATAAATTTACTCCTTTTTCTTCATAAAATGTTTTCTTCATTCCAATATTTTTCTCTCAAATAAAGCATTAACATCTTAATAGATATGTTTTCCTTTCAATGAAAACTAGTACGCTGTGACCACCACGAGACTTTCTTCTATAATTTCCTATATATATTCACTCAGTAACAATAAAAAAAAAAAAAATAAAAAAAATAAAAAAAAATAAACGATTTTTTTTTCGAAGTTTTTTTTTTTGTTAAAAGAAAAAAAATCGATAACTTTGTTTTAAATTATCATCAGAGATTTATAGTTCAACCATTCGTTTTAAAGGTATTGACGAGAACTTTCGAAAGATACAAATCATGAAAATTTACCCCCTCCCCCCTCCAGGGACGAAGCGATGCCCCCAGATGCACAGAATTTATTTCCTAGTTAACTACTACTATTACCAATAATTCATATTAATTTTACAATCACAAGTTAAAAATAACTCTCATTATGTACATTTATACGAAATTTTGTCCTATACTGTCATGTTAAAAATTTAGAAAAAATGAGATCACAGCGCCACCTGTTGAGCGATTGATCCCCAAACGTAATCAGCACCAGTTTATGTCGGGACCAACTAAATACCAAGTTTCGTTAAATTTCGTTAAAAAAAAAATTACGATTTTTTTTCTGCTTTTTTTTTTTTTTATAAAAGTAAAAAAAATCTGGAGTGACTCCACTCGACTTTCCGAGCATTGAGTAATTAACAGTTTTGTAGATAAAGTAAAGAAAGAGGAGTTGTTAAACAAACAAAAGAGAGAAAACCATAATAGAGTGTTTGAGTATTTTTCTCCATCTATTACACGATGTTTTATTTAACGCTACTGAACTTTGAGCCCCTAGATCATAATGATAAAGAATTTTTCGTTGTGTCCCTGTAAAAACCTATAAATGCTAGATTCACCAAAATGCTTATAGTTAGTGCAACAGTGATTTATAATACTCATATAAATTTTCAGCTCAATTCAATAAGGCGTTTAGATGCTATCGTACTTTTAAAAATTTAATCCCATAGGCCATAATGATAAAGAATTTTTCTTTGTGTCCCTGTAAAAAAACTGTAAGTACTAGATTCGCCAAAATCTATACAGTTAGTTCAACTGTGATCTATAACATGTGTACAAATTTTTTGCTCAGATTAATAAGGCGTTTAGACGCTATCACACTTTTAAAAATTTGGCCCCATAGGCATAATGATAAAGAATTTTTCTTTGTGTCCCTGTAAAAAAACTATAAGTGCTAGATTCTCCAAAATCTATACAGATTGAGTATTTGTGACCTATAATATGTGTATAAATTTTTTGCTCAATCGAATAAGACGTTTAGATGCTATCGCACTTTTAAGATTTTGCTCCCATAGGCCATAATGATAAAGAATTTTTCTTTGTGTCCCTGTAAAAAAACTATAAGTGCTAGATTCACCAAAATCTATAGGGTTCGTACTATGGTGACTTACAATATGCGTACCAACTTTCAGGTTAATCGAACAAAGCGTTTAGACGCTAGCGTGTTCACTCACAGACATACACACATACACACATACATACACACATACACACACACATACATACATCATCATAAAAATAGTGAAAACGGACTCAGGGTACCTCAAAACGTATAGAAACATCAAAATCTCGAATTCGGATTTTTGACATGATTACAATACTTTCCTCACTATAGTGTTCGGAAAGTAAAAATCGATAACTTTGTTTTAAATTATTACAAATTTATAGTTCAACCATTCGTTTTAAAGGTATTGACGAGACCTTTCGAAAGATACTTATCTTGAAACTTTACCCCCCAGGGTGGGCATTCCTCCCCTAAGGGGGGAACCGAGGCCCACACATGCACAAAATTTTTTTCCTAGTTAACTACTACTATTATCAATAATTCATATTAATTTTAAAATCACAAGTTTAAAATAACTCTCATTATGCACATTTATACGAAATTTTGTCCTATACTGCCATGTTAAAAGTTTGCCTAAAATGCGATCACACTGCCACCTGTTGAGCGATTGATCCCCAAATCCAATCAGCACCAGTTTATGTCAGGGTGCAACTAAATACCAAGTTTGGTTAAATTTCATTCATTGGTTCGTGGGATACAGCGTCACAAAAAAGTGATACAGACAGACAGATAGACAAACATACAGACAGACAGACAGACATTTTCTAAAAACTATCAATTCGTGTTCTGGACATTCCAAAACGTGTAAATCCATCAAAAAATGGAGGTCGAAAAATTCACGAATCCAATACTTTCTCTATATTACATATAGAAGAAAGTAAAAATAGTTTATACAAGCAAATGTTTAAAATAATAATAATAATAATAAAATAAAAGTGATTGAACAAGACAATTTTAACACAGAGTTGTGCATAATTCCAAAATATCTTTAAAATATAATAATTCATTCAGTAAAAAATTAAAAGGGAAACATCGTACGGTATGACTATCCCAATATTTCTCTTTTCCTTTTATTTATTATCAGATTTATTCTCAATTTGCTCCAGGAATATATCAACATTGGGAAATATCTCAAAAGAAAAAAAATATATATATATATATATTTTTTTTTTTTTCAAAATAACACTTACGAGAAATAGATGCTTTCTGAGGCCAAACACAAAATTTCGGAGCCAACCACCTTGATTTGGAGCCAATTTGGCTCCAATGAGGGCAAACTGGCAACCCTCATCGGTGTATGTATTGCAGATGCAGGTATGAATCGCAGGCGAATTTAACAGCTCGAAATGTCGCTTAAATGTTTACAAATTAAAATCTGGCTAAAGAACGATAATTAGATGACAATTAGATGACAGTTTGCAAAATTATTTGCTTAAAGGTTATAGTATGACTGCAGTAATCCTCTAAGGGTGTGTGAGAAATATATTCAATAACAGAACGCATGCCGGTTAGAGAGTGCAGTGAACCCCGCCCTTTCTTCTTCTTCTTCTTTTTTTTTTTTTTTTGTTAATTTGAAAATGTAATGGCGACTAAAAGTTGTCTTTTACATTAAAAAAGGAAAATACTGAGTTTCGGAATTTTTGAAATATACTTTTTGAGGGTCCACTTTTGCTGCAAAATCTCAAAAAATGTAAAAAGGTATTGATTATTTTTATTGTCTTTGTAACTCTTATGTAAATGTCTCTCCTTACGTTTAGCAGAAAAAAAAAAGTTTATATAAATGTTATTTAAGAATACAAAGTTTGAATATTATCTAACAGCATCTTGAAAGTTCATAATTGCGTTAAAAATCTCTTAAAATCGAAAATTTGAGTATTTTAATATAATTTTTAATATTTAATATTATTAAATGTAATTCTTAATATCAAATTAAAAAAAGAAAAAAGTTAGAGTATAAGTTTAGCTACATTACTGCGCAGTGTCTATTATCTTTTTAAACCTAATTTTTAATAGTATTTTTTTATAATATTTATCTCCAATTAAAATAGACAAAAGATAGTGATAAGATGACACCGATAAATTTTATTTTGATTGTGCAAAATTATAATACAGTCACAGAAAATATATCGAGGCTCCAATACATCAAGGAGACGATAAGAAAAATAAATAAATCTCATGGTAATGAAATTCAGAAGCAGCTGATCATAATTTATTCAGGGATAGAACATTGGCGCAGAAATCATACCACAATTTATGAAACAAAATTTCTGATTCTTAAATCAACGATATTATAAGTAGAGAATTTTTTTAAAGAAATACCGGTATGAGCTCTTCCCCAATGTTCCATCCCTGCTTATTGACGTCGCATGTAATGTGTTTATTTAATGAGTAAAGAAGTGTTATACTTCGATCGTGTCAGAAGTGATTTTGTGTGTACGAATCTTATTCCTAGATATTAGATGCTTTTCAGTTCAGAGTTAATTTATTTAAAAGGTAACAGAAGATGTTATTCTTGCTTTAATTTTATATTTCAGCATGAGTTTCTGAATGAAACTGAGAGTCTTGTTGAAGGTCCAACATTAGAAAATTAAAGTAATTGTGTGATAATATATTACCGACATATGAAGAAGTTATGCAATTTGATTTGTTCGTACGGAATGATTTAAAACACGATGAAAATTGAATGGAGACCTAAATCTGCTAAATTTTTACTGTTATTGCAGATAATTAGAGTTGCAGGTAAGTGAGTTCAAAAGTCATTGCATTATTTTGAAATATATATCAAATAACATTTTACTTTCAGATAAAAAACTGTCTATTTTTATTGGACACTCTCGCTCTGTTTCCAATGAACGCTAAACTATTTCTTAAGGTTTTGGAAAAAGCGAGAGTATCAAACAAAATGTGAGCAGTTTTTTAACTGAAAGTAAAAAATAATTTGATATTTATTACGAAGTGGTCTAATTCTTGAAGAATTCTTTTCCTAGAAACAAGTGGAAACAAGGAACCATTTCAAATTAGCTCTAACTCATCTAATGAACTAAAAAGTCATTTTTAAAGTCAAACTTTTTAAGGCATTGAATGTTATTATTTTTGTTCCTTTAAAGTGACTGCTTGTTGGTTTTAGAGTTCCGCTATGATGGTTGAGTTTGAGTGGGTTTTTACGCTGCTCTATTTGCTGTACTATGAGGGATTGGCGACTCACCCTAAAGGGGCTCCGGTAACGAGCTGTAAATTTGGAAAGCCATGTTTTTGATGATGCCTGTTCCATTCGAGCAAGAATTAATATAGGTCATAATTCATAATTTTTTCGAATATGAATTTATTAATTTTTTTCATAATTCAAGAAATGTTCTTTTTCATCAAAAATATGCATGGAATATCTTTGGGTCACTGCATTTGAGCAAATTATATAAACTATACTATTTTCTGCGATGATTGCATCCAAATAAATTATAAAAAATGGGGTTAAGAATGAAAAATATGAAGTTGATACGAGTTTTAATATTCAGGCGACCCCCTAAGCAAAATTTAACTATACCGTTATAAACTAGACGTTATTACAAATCGATCGGTACCAGCCGCATGTTTCTAGGATGATTTACGGTAAAATAAGGTGGGGGCGGTGGCTTTTATTTATTTATTTATTTTTCTGACTGTACAATTACATTTAGTACGTATATTTGAAATTTAAATAAATTTCGCACCAGTATATTTTAAACACTTCTTTTGTATATAGTTTTTCACATTGTAAAAGTTAAAGTAAGTAATTGTGCTTGCTTCCTATCTTTATCAAAAAAATTTGTTGTTGTAGGCATTAAAACGCTTTAGCGACCTTTGACCTAGATTCACGTTGTTTGAAAATTTGTTACTCCACGAGAGGGCATGTCTTTCGAAATTTGTATGATATTGTTTTCTTAAGAATATACTCAATATTCCTATTTCTACAATCAATATACTCTGGAAACTCTTTGATTAGAAATGGTATAATTTTAACGTATATTCGTTTGTATTATAAATGTGAATACAAAAATTTTTGTTTCGAAATATTATATTTTGGGAGAATAACGCCCACAAGCGAACAAAAAGACAAAAACATGCGGTCGCGAAAGTCTACTACATATGCAGATACAGGATTACCACTGCCCGATTCTTTTCAAGGACTCTTCCACCAGTATTATCTAAAAATAAATTTCTTCTGAAATGTACAGTCGGGGAAAAAAAAAAACGCAACACCCGCTGTAATTTCGTTATTAATTGACGCAGAAACATCTAATACACATCATTCAACAGGAAATTCAAAGCACATTCTGAATATGCCGTCAAATTTTGAATTAGGGGTCATCAACATATTGAATTGAGCGCCAACTTTGTTTTTTCTATAGCGACACCCAATTTTGACTTTATTTTCGAATTTCTGAGAGTCTGGCAGTGCGGAAAAGTATATTGTTTGTATACTTTATCTTTAGTATTTATATAGTTATAATGAAAAATGTGTTAAGGGGTTATCTATAAATGTAGAAAAATAAAATTAAGATCCTATAAGAAATGTAGAAAATTTTAATGTTTCACACCGGAAATCTTTCAGGAAAAAAAAATATTTATATTAATAAAACGTTGCCCCGTTTTCAGTTCCTTAATTATCCAGAATTCAATTTTTTTGATTTATATATACTTCAGTACTTTTTTAGATAATTTTAGGTCTATTTAAATACATTACACTTGCGATTACTCCATACAGTACTCTGTGAAAAACGCGCAATATTTTTCAAGTAAAAGTGTCTATTATGGCTGTACTGATCACCAATAAGGCTTAAATTTTCTTTCGTAGGTGTAACATAATATACGAAATGAAATAATATATATATATATATATATATATATATACACAACAAAGCATAAACTAAATCTTTTCGGATAAATTATTGTAAGTGTTCATGAAGTAAATATAAAACAATTTTAATCGCACTTACCAGTTTTGGATCAGTTGAAATCTGTGGAACTGTACGATTCGTTTTATAATTTCTATGAAAATAAAATTTCTTAATTAACCCTTTCGCGACCGCTTACGTAGATTCACGCCATTTGAAAATCTGTAACTCTGTTAGTGGGCGTTTCTTTCGTAATTTGTGTGTTACATATTTCTTAAGTGTGTACCCAGTGTTCATATTTTTGCAATAAAATATACTATGGATAGAAATGTATTGATTAGAAAGAATATAATTATAATGTATATCCATTTGTAATATAATTGTGAATACAGAAAATTTGTTCTGAAATATTTTATTTTGAGAGTATAACGCCCGTAGGCGGGTCTTACTGTCAAAAAGATAAAATCCTGCAGTCGCAAAAAGTGTTAAAATAGTTTTATAAAAGGTAAAGTATGTTTTTAAAAATGTATAAAGTTAAAATGTATTAATAAAATTTTAAAGAATAAAGTGTCCTTAAAATAATAATCCTCCCCCTACAAAATAAATAAATAAGTAAATAAATAAAATAAAATAAAGCAATATATAAAGCAAATGATTAAGCCTTTTTTAACTATGACGGTAGTTAAGAAACGATTTTACAGGTCTGTCTTGCATTCCAATTCCATTCGTTTTTTAAATTTCATAATTTCACATTAAACCCATTTTTCTATTTAAAACAGTAAACCCCGCCTATTTAGTTAATTTTTTTCTTCTAGTGTTTGTTTAAAAGATTCAAAATTAATCACCAATTAATCGATGAAGTAAATACCACTTGTGCATATTTTTGTCAACATAAAATAAGGGGTTTAACACGAATACTCAGTGTCACATTTACTTTTCTTTAATGTATTGTTTTGTTTTGAAGAACGATGAAGGCGGGGCTTGTCTTCTTTAGAAAACAGGAATTCTTGATGCTAACACTAATGTCTAAAAATCATCATTTTTGTTTCATTTCTTTGCGTTTGACGCTGCTGTTATATAATTTGACCCGTAAATAAAAAATAAAAGTATTTTGTTTAATTTTCTTTGTTATTTTTTAAGATTTGATTCGTTATCTCATGCAAAACTATATAAGAGACGGCCCCCTAAACCACTCCAAAAGAAAGATTTATTTATATCTCGAAAATTAATAACTGGAATGAGCTGCAAATTTGCACATCCATATTTTTCAGCATTATGATTCATTTTATGTAAAAATTAATATAGGTCATAATTCATAATTTTTATGAATATGAATTTATTAATATTTTTCAAAATTAAAAATATTTTCCAGAATCAAAAGTAATGATGGATTATGTTTGGGTTTCTTCACTGTATCTCGTAAAAAAAAAATTATATCGATCAAGTTATTTTTTATGAAGATATTAATAAAAGTTTGAAATATGAATTTAACATTAGCACCTTCAAACTTTGAACGCTTATAACTCTGTGAAAAAATGAGTAAAATATACAACCAATATACTTTTTCGCGTTGTCGCGACCCCAGGAATTCAAATATAAAATAAAAATAGGGGGTTACCATTGAAAAAATCAAAGTTGGTGCGCGTTTTAATATGTAGACGACCCCCAATTCAAAATTTCTGTTCATTTTCCGAAACTACTCACAATTCCCCGTCGAATGATACCTACTACATTTTTCTACATTGATTAGCAACGAAGTTACGTTGAGTGTTGCGTTTTTTTTTTTCCCCGACTGTACATTTTCCATTTAAGAATAAATTTATCTTAAGATTTTTCTGGTGGAAGAGTCCTTGAAAAAAGGCGTGGTCGTGGGAACCCGGAGATATGAATCGCACGCGAATTTAAAAGTTCGAAATGTTGCTTAAATGTTTACTAAAAGAACGATGACACTCCAATTAGATGATAGCTTGCAAGGTTATTTGCTTTTAAAGTTTGTAGTATGACTGCAGCAATCCTGTAAGGGGATGTAAGGTTAGAAATATATTCAATAACAGAGAACACCCGTTAGAGAGTGCAGTGAAAAAACTTTTCTATTTTATTATAATCTTTTTTTTTTTTTTTTTTTTTTTTTTTTAATTGAAAATGTAATAACGACCAAATCATTTCACATTGAGTAAGAAATTATTGAGCTTCGGAATTTGTGAAACATACCTTTTGAGGGTCCACTTTTGCTCCAAAATCTAAAAAAATGTAAAAAGGTATTGATTATTTTTTTTTTCTTTATAACTCTTATGTAAATTTCTCTCCTTACGTTTAGCAGGGGGGAAAAATTATATAAATGTTATTTAAGAGTGCAAAGTTTGAATATTATCTAACCGCTTCTTGAAAGTTCATAATTGCGTTAAAAATCTCATAAAAATAAAAAAATTGAGTATTTTAATATAATTTTTAACTCATAATTAAATATAACTCTTAATATCAAATTTCTAAAAGTAGTGAGAGTATAAGTTTAGGTACATTACTACGCAGTGTCCATTATCTTTTAAAACCTAATTTTTAATAGTTTTCTTTTATAATATTTATCTACAATTAAAATAGACGAAAGTTTTTGTTTGTAAATGGAGCTAGTTTTTCAAAGTGTGATAAGATGATACCGATAAATTTTATTTGGGCTGTGCAAAATTATAATACAATCATAGGAAATACAGCGATGTTCCAATGCATCAAGTAGACGATAAGAAATATGATCATAACTTCTTCAGGGATGAAACATTGGCGCAGAACTCATATCACAGATTAAGAAACAAAATTTGTACTTCTTAAATCAACGATATTACAGGTAGAGAATTTTTTTAAAACAAATAGTGGTATGAGCTCTGCCACAGTGTTCCATCGCTGCTTGTTGCCGTCGCACGGAGTGTGTTTATTTAACGAGTAAAAAGGTGTTTATCTTCGATCGTGTCAGAAGTGAATTTGTGTGTATGAATCTAATTCCTAGATTTTAGACGCTTTTGAATTGAGGGTTAATTTATTTAAAAGGCAATAGAAGATTTTATTCTCACTTTAATTTTATATTTCAATATGAGTTTCTGTATGAAACTTGGAGCCGTGCTGGACGTCCAACATTAGAAAATTAAAGTAATTGTGTGATAACATATTACCGACATATGAAGAAGTTGTGCAGTTTTTTTTTGTTCGTACAGAATGATTAAAAACACAATAAAAATTGAATGGAGCCCTAAATCTGCGAAATTTTTACTTTTATTGCAAGTAAATTAGAGTTCATTTGAGATCTTACCTCGATTTTAATTGTTTCTAGGAAAATAATTCATAATATCATTGGATCATTTTTAAATATATATCAAAGAACTTTTTACTTTCAGCTAAAAAACTGTCTATTTTTGTTGGATACTCTCGCTCTTTTTTCAATCAATGCTAAACAATTTCTTAAGGTTTTAGAAAGAGCGAGAGTATCAAACAAGATGTGAGCAGTTTTTAACTGGACGTAAAAAAGGATTTGATATTTATTACGAAGTGGTCTGATTACTTGCCAACGTACTAATTAATATCCCATAATATCGTTAGCCCCGTCTTCTTTTCCACACCAATATCTTTTTAGAGTTTTTTTTTTTTTTTTCTTATTTAATCGTATGTACATTTGAAGACTATAATTCTAAAAATTAATCGGTGTGAAAAAACAAAGGGCGGGACTAACAACACTACAGAATATTAATTAGGATGCTGCCAAGGGTCGGTCTAGAGACTTGAAGAATTATTTCCTGGAAACAAGGCACCATTTCAAATTAGCTCTAACTTATCTGAAGAACTAAGAGGGCATTTTTAACGTCACTACGTTTTAAAGCATTGAATGTGATTATTTTTGTGCCTTTAAAGTGACAGTTTGTTGGATTTGGAGTTCAGATATGATGGTTGAGGTTGAGTGGTTTTTTTACGCTGCTCTATATGCTACACTATGGGTGATTGGCGACGATGTGGGACTCACCCTAAAGGTGCTCCGGAAATATTCCATCACACATTTATCTTTCTCGGAAAAGGAAAAAAATATGATGAAGAAAGAGATCTAATAAAGATAATTTTCGCCCCCTTTTACACGTATTATGTATTTTTAAATAATGGGTAAAATTTGTCTAAATATTCTAAAAAAAAATTTTGCTATTCACAAGTTCAGGGATGGAACACGGGCGCAGGATTCATACCGGAATCTGTTTAAGAAATTTCTCTACCTATAATATCAATGATTTAAGGAGTAGGAAATTTTCCTACATTGATAGTGGTATGAATTCTGCGCCCGTGTTCCATCCCTGCAAGTTGTTTAGATATTTATTTGCATATTTGAAATTTATATTGCTTAGAAATTATTTTTATTTAATGTATATACACTATACATTTTGTATCAATATAAACTTTCAGCTGAAAGAATATTACTTTAAGTGAATGCATTGCAGTTATATTAGAATGCTTTCTAATTTTGTAGAATTTAATATTTTGAAAGATTTCTTTTATTCCGTAAGTAGCATGAAAATAAAAGGACGCATTCATAATAAATAAATAAATAAAAAGTTTGGATGCACATATTTTTTTTTTAGGTCACGAAATGCTTGGATTCTTTTCAATAAATGGGACGGGGCTACATATGTTACGTACTTGATTAGTAATTTTAGTATTCCTCACGCCGACAACTTCGAATCTGGTGCCAGTTTGTAATATGAAGTGTGAAAGCTTTTAAATGCAATCAGCTTTGTTACAAGTAATAACATATATTTTTTCTAAAGAAATATAAATTAGACGTACAGTCATCTAAATTCTCCTTAAAAGTTTGGAAAAAAAAGTTGATAGAACAATACCGATAAAAATAAAGTCTGCCATCATCTTTTTGATGGTCAGTGGAAGTTTTCTTATGTTATATAAATTTAACACAATAAACTGATAAAGAAAATGACTTATGTGAAATAATAAGCTTTTAACATTTTATAAAGCAAATTTGAAGATTTATAAGAAAATTGACACTTGTTGGATGGATTATTTATTCTTTGTCTTTCTCTGATTTTGAGTGTTTAACAAAAAGAATTAAAGTATCTATGCATGGAAATTATAATTATATTAAAACAATGAAAAAATTCATAAAATGCTATAAAGTCTAGTACTTTATGCGTGATTTTTGTTTATTTATCTATAGCCTCCTAAACTAGATGTCTATCGCGTAGCTCGTAAACTTGGCAACAGTTGAAGCGGTAGACAGCGTCACCTTGGACAGATTGCGCGACTTTTTTATTCAACAGACACCAATAATTTTTTAAAGTGGGATTTGATATATATAAAAGGTGACTAAGAAACGACGATTTTATATATGATATAAAATAATTTTTTTTTAATTAATAAAAAAAATCATGAAATCTGTACCAGGCGGCGCTGTCTACCGCTTCAACTGTTGCCAAGTTTACGAACAACACGACAGGCATCTAGTTTATGATGTTATGATTTATCCTATTGAAAAAAATTCTGACAAAATTGATAAAGCATAGCTGCATTTAAAGCATTTACTTTGTTGGCACTCTACATGAAATTCCCTGTTTAAGGGAATGAAAATTCTCTATTTAAGGTAAATGAAAATCCCCTATTTAAGTTCATGAGGGGAAAAAAAAAAACATTAACTTATATGAAAAGAGACCCGACAAAACTCACATACCATGCACTGACATAAATTTCATTGTTAGATTACGGGAAATGCTTGGCAGCACACACTCCTGCATTTTCTTTAACCCTTTGCTGGTCATAATACTCTAAACAGTGTCAATTTTAGAGACTTATTCAATGTTACCAATAATTTTGGCGAGTGATATTTTATATGTGTAATGTGTTCGAATAACCTTCGGTATGACTGGGCAATTGTTACAATTAAAATTTATTGGTGGCGGTTTCGCTGTCATTTCATACAGATATTGTTATTTACCGTATCATCACGGTTTGTAGTTGCTAAAAGAATACTTTACGAAAAAGACTGCTGTTAAAGACTGTATAAACCTGCTCTTCATTATCGACTTGACAATATTCTATAATTATAGCGAGGAAAATTACGAAAATAAGATCTAATCAGGTATTGCTTATAAAATATTATTATCAATGGCTGATATTTAGCAGGAAAGTTCGATATTTATAACAATATAGTAAATTTTAGTATATAATATATATATATATATATATGTACCGTAAAAAATTCTAAAGAAACAGCAATTTTTAATAGTGCAGCTGTCAACTCTAATATGTTACTCCACAACTAAACATTCGAAAATGTGACTCAAAGTAAAGGAATTTCAGACATAGCCCCTAATATATTGAATTTGTTTTTGCATTCATGCAGTGTCCCGATACTCCGCAGATGAGGATTCAAATCTACATTAGTAGCCATTAGATAGCCACGTATTTCTTAACGTAAACTGCCTACTTCAGCAGTTGTTCTTGACATTTACAAAAATGACGGAATCAGAAACTAAACAACTGAAAAACTACAATTGGAAAAAAATATATAGAAAAGAGTTTATAAAAGTACTGGTGCAAAACGTATTTAAATTTCTATTGTAGATAATAAATTTTACAGTAAACTTCCAGTTCTTCGCAGAATTTATTGCAGGGGTTGCATTCTCTGCTTTTATTTTAGGGCATTTTCGGGGATAAGAAATTTCAACCTTATTTTTCTACCACAATTATTGTAGAAATAACTTTTTCTGTTTAGTCATGTCCCATTAATATGAAAATACCATAAAAAATTCTCTATAAAAATAGTGGTAGCAATAAAGTCGAAAAGTTTTCATCCCTGAAAGTGTCGTAAAAAAGAAAGAGAATGTGACCCTTGTGAGTGGTACGGGTGTCAATGACAATGAAAATCATGAATAAGCGGCTATAGACTGGAAATGAGAAGTAAATGACGTTAATATATATATATATATAGGGGAACGTGGGGCGGGTTGTACCAGTTTTTAGAAAATTGAATATATTGTGAAATGTATTTAAGTTTTCCTGTTTATAATTGCTGTTTTCCATAGCATACATAATCATCTATCATATTTATATATATAAAAAAATTTTAGCAAAAAAAAAAAAAAATTATTTTCCTGTTACAATTTGCCCCAGATTTGGGGCCAATTGTAACATACGTGGGGCAAATTGTAACGGATGCAAAGGGAACCTTAACAATGAAAACGACAATATTTCTAAATGTTTTTTATTATCATTCACTTATTAATTTAATAATAATAATAAAAAGGTAATTAATCACTAATATTGAATTATAACCTTCTTGGTAACAATGAATTATATCAAACGGATTTTAGTAAAATAAAGATAAAATTAATGATAAAATCAACATAGAAGTCAATTTTAGTCAGAGTTGAAATTAATCCAAGCAAATGATATTTTGTTCCTCTCATGCATTTAATGTGTGCTCACATTTTGCAAATTAAGCATTATACCCATTCTTCTGCCAAAGAGAGTGTGTAGCAGAGCTCGAATTCTCCGCCCTTTTTTTAGGACACTCTCTCTGATGAGAAATTTCTGATTTTTTTCTCTACCACTATTTTAATGCAATATTCGCTAATTCGTGATTAAATAATTCGTGATTAACGGCACTATAATATAAAAACACAGAAAATATTTCTGCATAAATATAGTAATGGCAAAGAAGCCAAAATTTTTTCATTTTTGAAAGTTTCCTGAAAATGGGCGAAGACTTCGAGCTCTGGCTGTGGGCATCTCCACAAGCCACTCCTCTAACACGTTACAACTTGCCCCATCTTATGATTTCGGACATTTTTTTTTATTTATAAAAAAATATAACGATTAATACAAAAAATTAAACATGCATTTTATAACTCAACACACATACTAAACAAATAGCTATAAACATTTCTTTAAAGTATAAATTAGTATACTTTTAATCAAAATTTACGAAATATTTGTTTTCTCCACTAACTGGCTAAAATGAAGTACGTGTACAGAACCTCTCATTAACCCTTTTTGAGGAGCACCGATTGTGCTTACATTATAAAACTTATCATAAGAATTATGTTTATAAATATATTTAATCACAAATGTTACAAACTATTCCGTAAATTGCGTGTTACTTCTTACCCCTGAGCAACTAGCCCCTAGCTCTCCTATATATTAGGGGGACCGGAAAATAATGTCGTTTTGAATTAAAATACTGACATCGGAAATTTATCCTGGATAAAATTTAAGATATTCTTAGGTAACTTACAAGATGGTTATTTGTAAAGTACCATGTAAACACTGTTAAACAAAAATTTCCGGTTTCATTTTATTAATCCAAAACGACATTATTTTCCGGTCCCCCTAATATATATATAATCTCCTAGATACATCTAGCTAAAAAATGCTAATGTATAGTATGTGAAACATCATAAAATCAATGACAGTATTCATAATTAATGTAAATATTTGTATTTTATAGAGGGTGGTCTTTGTAAAACTGGCTCTGCATAATAAAAACCAGTCTTGGTCACCATAAAACACGTATTTGTTTTAATCTGGCCACGCATTGTATATCATGAGGCTCGTTTTATATAGATCACCCTGTATACTATAGGATGTAAAAATCAATAAACCAAAAAGTGCATTTATTATTATGCCAAGGTTCAATAAATACGTTGATCCATGTAATAAATTAAACAGTACCATAAACATGCCAATATTTTAACTTAATACGAAACCTTGTAATTACTTGCCCTTTTTACACATCACTTTATTCGTAGTAAAATTAACTTGAGTATTTAATTATGATTAAATAAGATAAAGCTTTAAAGAAAAATGGTGTTATATATATATATATATATAACAATTTTCAGGTTCTAACAATCTTCTGAAATAAATTAAAATGTCTGCATGTCGGTAGCGTACTTTACTGCGTAGCAGCCAACTCGTACAAATTTTTGCTGCCGGAAATTTTTTATAGAAATATTTAGTATTTTTTTTTTAAGCTGTTTTCTGCAATTAAACCTGATGTTTTTTTTTACAAAGAAACAATGGAGTTAAAAAACCATACAAGTTGGCACCTATGGTTCTGCACAAAAAAAAGGGATAAATAAATACGTAAAAATAAAAATTAAATAAAAAAAAAAATGCAACATAATTCCTTATACTTACATTTTCTTAAAAAAAAAAAAAAAAAAAAAAAAAAAGAGAGAGAGAGAGAGAACCATTTGTTTTTGTTTTTTGTTTAGAAATGCCTTTCTCCTGATTCCGCCTTTTTCCTGCGGCCACGGATAATCAGCTTGCGGATAATGAGTTTATTGTACAAAAAATATTTCAGTTAATTTATTTTTAAGTTTAGGATATTCTAATGATGTCAAATTCTATAAAATATTTGATCTGCAGATCACGAGCCTCAACGTCCTGTTTTCATCACTCATTACTTAGCAGGTAATTTTTGTTTATTACATTATACATACGTGTGTGTGTGCGCGCGAAATATTAATTCACAACATCTATATATTAATAGGCAAGCATAAAATTTGTAGTTTCTTTTTAACATATTAATTATGGGAGTAGAGGGTTGAAAATGGTATCATTCGAAAGGTATGGTTAGCCGGAAGGTGCGAATACAAATATTATTTTCTTACGATGTCAAGAAGGTATTTAAAAATACATTTATTTTTTATGCATTTTCCCCCATTTTTCCCTTTTATACACGTATTCCTTTGCATTAAAAAATACCTAAAACTAGAAAGTTGTTAAATCTGGCAATTTCATAAAGCTCAAATAAAACCATAGACACAGTAATTTGTATAATGTAGCATCACTATACGCAAGCGAAGTGATGACGTCACTGTCTGTCCATGGAGCAATGAAAAAGATTTTCGATATTAATCGTCCACTGGATTTTTTGTAAAAAATTTTAAAAAATAACGGAAATTATCTGCCGATTTTAATTTTGATATTTGGGTACAGTTATATATAAGTTACTGTCTACATGTGTTTGATTGAGTTATTTTTTCTGTAAAATTGATAAAATTTTAATTTAAAATCACAAAACTCCAGAAAAAAAAAATGGCAAACTTTCAGTTTCGAATGTAAACATAAACATTTCATTTCAAAGGGTTATATTTAAACAATAAATATTCAACTAATATACTAAATAAAAGGAAAATGGATTTGTTACTAACTGCTGCATGTATAAGTAGACGATACGGAAAAAATTCCGATTTCCGTTTTTTGCTGAATTTACATCTTTTGAGCTTTCTTTACGTTTTTTTTTTTTTTTTTTTTTTTTTTTTTTTTTTTTTTAAGTGTCTTTTGCTAGCTTTTGTGGGTAGAAGAAGCAAGTAGAAGATACATAAAAACTTTTGATTTCCGGTTTTCGATGAATTTACACGTTTTGAGATTTCTTTGCATTTTAATTAAGTGAAATTGACTACTTATTTTTATTTTTTAAAAAGTGGATTTATTATTCTTTCCTCTGCATATATAAGTAGAAAATACAAGATTCAGAAAAGTTTTAGATTTTCGGTTTTCGATAAAGTTACACGTTTTGAAATTTCCCGAACTCAATTCGACCATTTTTGAAAAATATCTTTTTTTTTTTTTTTTTTTTTTGTTCAAACACTGTACTTTATGAACCAATCGAATTAATTTAACAGAATTTGATACTTGGTTGGGCTTTGGTTTGACATGGCACCTATTAGCTTCTGGGCTGTATCACACAACAAGGGGCGTTTTCACGTTGCGATTTTCTCTCATTTCAGGAAAGTCTAACATCTACAGAGAGAAATAGTTATATTAAGTAAAACTCTGCTGATTCAGTTAGAGTGAATATAGGCAAACAATTGCCGCAGCTGTGTTGCAATTGCATTCCGTTTAGGACAAGGCAGTAACTTTGCTTTGCCTCGCTTTGCAAAAAAAAATGGTCGAGTGTCGACCACTGGGCGATACTAGTAACCATAAATGTTTCTGAGAGAAGCTACAACCCTTACAGGATGTCGACTGACAAAATTTCTTCCCTGATTCTTCCACTAGTATATTTAATTGATAGTTATTAATCTATGAATTATTGTTTTTTCTTTTTTTTCGTACTTTTAAGAGAGAAAATTCGTGAAGCTGTATGCTGAATTTATTTACAAAATGTGATTCTTTAAACACAATTCACATGTGGGGAAAGATGTGTGTGTGTGTGTGGGGGGATTTTTTGTTTATCATATCTTAAAAAGTAAAAACAATATACCTTTATAATGAAGATGAGTTAGGTGTACAGATGTGTTTATCAAATTTTGGTAAAAAATTGCAAAGTTGTAAATCAAGTCACAATTTATTTTTATTTGTATCTCAAAAACTATTTTAAATTCACCATATATACCATCTTGCAGATGCTTTTTATAGGTTACTTGCATAAAAATTGTTATGTTCTGCTTTCGTAGTCTAATTTTAACTCTGCATTCAATTTCTAAAAAAAGAAAAAAAAAATGGTTCTACAGGTTTGTTTGCAAAATCACCATTTTATCTACCCTTTAAATATCCTTTCTCATGTATTACGTAATTTCTGGTAGATACCCCGCAGGTTATATAATCCAGTTATGCACCAGAAATTTAATTGATAAATAAATTTATATTTGTACGAGCTCTTCCTTCAAAAGGTATAGATTTCTCTATTAAATAAAATTTCTGGTGGAGAAATGACACATCTTACCTGCGGGGTATCTACCAGAAATTACAGCAGTTGATTTCCAGTGTACAGATCTGTTTGTAAAGTTTTGATAAAATTGGATGGAGTATGGAGTACCAACATCCGTATCTAAAAAAGGTTGATTTTCATTAATTTTGCTATAAACCTCTGTCTAAATATCTTTTTGTCTGAATTAACTGGTTAGCAAAATTTTTTTTATATGTTTCTGATATGAAGGTTCTGAGTGAAAATATTAAGCGAAAATGACTACCACATTTGCAGGCCTCGCAGCACTCCTATATTTCCTGTACTTCCTATATATTTATGAAACCTACTATTTTTCCTATATTTTTTAATTGTCACTCAATATTTCTTATATTTTAGTTTTGACTACTTCCGAATGTCTGATTGAATGCGCTGTATCTACATATTAATATGAAACGTGTTTTGTCTGTATCCACTAAATTGAGAGAACGGCTACGTGTAAAAATTTGGTTGAGGTGTCTAAAAAAAGGTCTTGGTCTGTAGATATATCATCGAAAGAGAGAAAAAAAAGTTGAAAGGTCCCCCCCCCCTTGGGGGGCAGAGGTTAAGAACAAGTTTGCGAGCTTAACTCAGCTCCAAATTACTTCACGGTAAAGAAATTGTACATGAGGGGACTAGACTCAAATACTAAAAAATCAATTTCTGCGATTTTGGAATTTTCGATTTTAAAGGGTGAAAGTAGATTTGGGGGAGGAAAGGGGGAAATTAGTTTGAGAGGGAAGTCCGTTCTAACCCCACACATGTAGCACATCATTTTAAAGGTCTTGAAATTTCATGAAGATTGGGGATATTTGTATACAGTATAGTGCACCCCCTGGTGGTAAAAAATGGAACTAGGTGATTTTGTAGTAGACCCTATCATGTTACACCTTATTTTAAAGGTCTTAGCATTTCCTGACCGTTGGTGATGTTCGTACAGAACACACTGTGCCCCCTTGTGGTGGAAAGTGCAACTAAAGAATTTTGCAGTTGACACCACCATGGGACACTTTATTTGAAAAGTCTTGGAAATTCAAGGCAATTGGTGATGTTTGTATACAACATACTGCGCCCCCTAATGAGAGAAAGTGAATTTTGCATAACATGCCTGCTATACGGTGCTACAGCCACAGGCAGCAGAAACACAAGTGAAACTTTCGTTCGGTTCAAGGTTAATTTTTGAGAATTTTTTCATGTTATTAGTGGTCCGCATATACACTGCCACAGGCACAGGGGTCACAAGGCAGAGTTTCGTTCGGTTCAAGGTAATTTTTTTGTTATTGCTGATTATTTTTTTCGCTATGCTTTTATTTAAAAATAGAAATTCAAACAAAATCGAGTTAAAGATATGAAGTCGTACAAATTTAAGGTTCATTTCTATTTATAAGGATTTTTCCGAAGTTCTTTTCTTAAGTGAAATGTCATAAATTATATTAGATGTTTTAACTTGAAATATATTTAAATAGTGATGCGACGATTTCTGAAACATTACAGTCAGTAAAATGACCGTAGAATTCGACGGGTTCCAGCTAGTTTTTATTTATACTGTGACTTTTTATTTTTGAATTAAAAAATAAAATAAAATTCAGCCATCTCTCTGTTATCAATCTTTGTCGAAAGGGTTACACACTTACAAATTAAACGCACCCCATCACTCGTTTTAGTAACAATTTCAAGGAATGCATTCTGCGCGGTAATAAGTTATACATTTTATTTGATTTGCATTTGATATATATATATATATATAATTAAATTATTAATTATTACAAGAAATTTTCTTGTTATTATTCTGAAATAACTAAGAAGCAAGAGTTTTAAACGGAAAAGACTTTAAATTGAAAAGAAAAGCGTGAACTTTTGGCAAAATTAATGATGACTTTCTCAAAGAAAAGTATATCAGAATTTGGGATGTGTTTAATTTACTTATTTTGAAGTAGCAATTAATTAATTATTAATGACAAAAGTTAATTAATATTGTTTATTAATTCCATTATTTAATACCTTTTAAAATTTCTTTCCAAATTCTGGAAAGTAATACCATTTTCTTGAATGCAGGAACGTTCGCCGTATATAAAAATCAGCTGCTTTATAAAATCACTTTGGCTAAGAACGAATGTGATTTTAATAAGTGGTAGGTACTGTATTACAAAGTTTTCGCTTGTTTTTCAAGTTTGTAGGTCTTAAATAATAGCCATAAGCATTTAATCGAAACTTGGACAGAAACGTTACCAAATTAACCACCGTTGCCCCTTGTCGCGTGGGGCGAAAGCCCGGCAACAACATGCAAATCTCAAAAATACTTTTATCAATGCTCCTAAAAAAACTCAGAGACTAAAACGAATGTGCTAAAATACTTAATTATAGACTCAGTAATGAATCATCGCTCCAAGAGCGATAAGCGAGGACTGTCCCCTGTTTAGCCATAAGCATTATAGTCATTTGCATAGTTATATTTTTAAGGTGAAACAAGTGTTTTTTTAGTTTATTTAAAAAACTCTGCAGTGTAAACAACATTACAATTCTGCCCTTTTCAAAGGCTGCCAGAGGGTTTTAAATAACTATAAATGTCTGTAAATAATATAAATATCTATATCTATAAGTATCTTTAAATAATATATCATTGTTTATTATTAAACACAAGAAACAAAAATGAACCACTTATGAATGTTACTTTTTGTTCCTAATTTAAAATAATTTTCTTACAATTCAGAATTAACTATATTTCCCTCCTTTTTTTTCAATCTAAGAATGAATAACTACAATAAATACTCTTTCAGCTATATGTTTCAAAACGATATACACGTTTAAGCTTCGGAAGTTTTGCATTTTATAACTTTCTAATTAATGTAATTTTAATTAAAAATTTAACTCTGACGTTTAATTTCATTTTGATTAAAAGTTAATAAGATGCTTCCTTATTATAACGTGTTTATGAGTATTTTTGGAATTTTATAATTAACAGCTTAACGTAACTTCAATTTTGTAATGACATCTATATCTAAGATATTTTTTTTGTAAAATAAGAAATTTTTTATTAGATGATAACATAAAAATCCAGTTTAATGAAACTGTCCATAATTAGACTGAAAATAATTAATTTTTTGGAGGAAATTAAAGATTTTTTTTTTTCAGAGATTAATAAGTTTAAATTTAGAAGATGAATTTGAAAATATCTGGGTTGACTCCATTCGGCTTTCCGAACATTAGATAATTAACAGTTGTTAACATGCGAAGTTGTTAAATAAACAAATTAAAAAATTATAATAGCGTGCTTGAATATTTTTCCCATATAGATGCTGTTTAATTTAACGTTAACTGTATTTCAAATAATTTGAGCCAATAGGTCATAATGACAAAGAAATTTTCGTTGTGTCCTTGTAAAAATATATAAATGCTAGATTCACCAAAATCTATATTGTTCGTGTGACAATAACCTACATCATGTATATAAATTTTCCGCTTAATTGAATAAGGCGTTTAGACGTTATAGTACTTTAAACAGTTTGCGTCCATAGGCCATCATGATAAAGATTTTTTTTTTTTTTGTGTGTGTGTGTGAGTGTATGTGATTCTGTGAAAAAACTATAAGAGCTAGACTCAACAAATTTTGTATTTTCGTGCAACGGTGACATATTATAATATAAATGTTCAGTTCATTCGAATAAGAAATTTAGATGCTATCGCACTTAACAGTATGTCCTAGAGTCACGAAAATCAATAGGGTTCGTGCTATGGTGACCTCTAACATACGCACCAACTTTCAGTTCCTTTTAGCAAAGCATCTATACGCTATCGTTTTCATTCACACAATGCACGCACTTACGCACATATATTAATATAATTTCTCCAATTTTTAACTCTAGGTATATTCATGAAAAAATTAAATAATTAATAAATATATGCGACAGGATGTTTCTGTAACATGTTCTTCCGTATAAAGGACACTGTAAACTATGTTACGATCATCGATCAGTTGTTAAAGTAGACCCCGGACTTGTAACCTTTTTGTTTCCGAACATCACATCCCCACCATTCCACCAATTCATTTGCCAAACCGACATTCTACTTCAACCAAATCAAGTTTCCTCCAACTTTGTTATCGCTGTTTTACATTTCGATTGGGGATAAATTAAATACAAACCACAACTTACACTAGCTGAAATGAAAAGTAAGTAATCTAATTAAGATTAAAAACTATTAACCCCTTAACCTACAATGACGGGCATAGCCCGCGTACGACGGTCGGGCCAGAAGTGAATATTACGGGCATAGCCCGCGTACGCAGAGCCTGATTAAGGGGGAAGCACACATTATTTGTACTTACACCGTTATTTTTTAACAAATACTTTCCTCCTATAATAAACAGAAAATTCTCATTAAAAATTATTTTAAAAGAATTCTGGTGTCTAATAACGGTGAGTAAATTGGATTGTTTTACACCGTTCATTTTTTATAAAAAATATTTCCTCGTCAAAGCGTGGAATTTCTATGACATGAAGTAAAAAATAATTGTAAAAATATTCCGGTGAGAGCGGAGATAATGTGTACTTCCCCCTTAATCAGGCTCAGCGCGTACGATGGTCGAGCTTGTATACGATTTCGGCCCAACATCTTCGAATCTAAATCGTAGGTTAAGGGGTTAAAAGTTTAAAATTAGAAAACATTTCACGTGTATGTAAAAAGTAACAAACCACTTTATAAAACACGTAGATACAATATTTTTATTAAAAACGACACAAAGCTTTTCGCCATTATAACAATAGCATCATCAGGTGTAAGCAGAGCCTGATTAAGGGGGAAGCCCACATTATTTAATCTTACACCGTTATTTTTTAACAAATACTTTCCTCCTATAATAAATAGAAAATTCTCATTAAAAATTATTCTAAAAGAATTCTGGTGTCTAATAACGGTAAGTAAATTGGATTGTTTTACACCGTTCATTTTTTATAAAAAATATTTCCTCGTCAAAGCGTGGAATTTCTATGCCATGAAGTAAAAAATAATTGTAAAAATATTCCGGTGAGAGCGGAAATAATGTGTGATTCCCCCTTAATCAGGCTCTGGGTGTAAGTGCGTTGCATAGAACTAGCAATATATAAACAAGAGAAGTTCAAACGGTTTAAAGTTACGGTTACAATATATTTTTTTTTTCATTTCAATATCATTTTCATATTGAAATGAAAAAAAAAAAAAATATCGTAACAGTAACTTAATTTTTTTTTTTTTTTTAATTGTAACCGTAACTTTAAACCGTTTGAACTTCTCTTGTTTATATATTGCTAGTTCTATGTAACACACTTACACCTGATGATGCTATTGTTATAATGGCGAAAAGCTTTGTGTCGTTTTTAATAAAAATATTGTATCTACGTGTTTTTTAAAGTGGTTTGTTACTTTTTATATAAGTAATTTAATACTTGTTATTGATTGAATGCTATTCCATTTGATTTTTTTTTTTTTTTTTTTCTTTTTTAGTTTTTGTGGTAAGAGGAACAAACCATTTAAAACATGAAAAATAATAATAAGTAGTTACCAAGAAATTTATTATCGCCAAAAGAAGACGCAAAAACCGCAGTGATGTTGGCTGAATTTTTCTCCATAGTCTCTACCATGGCCTAACTCGATCTTCTCCTCGATCGAGTTCGGCCGTGCCTCTACTTTTATCACTACTCAATTGTTACGATCCTTAGAAACGATTACTATAATAACATGTTTTACAAATATCTCCGTTATCAACGTCGTCTTTGGTAAAAACCAAATGTAAGAATTTATCAGTTTAAATAAAGAGATAAAATACTGGTTTAAATGTTGTCGGATATCCTACGTGACACAAGGTGGGCTTACTTATTCTTCGAAAATATTAACATAATATCCAGTTAAGAATTCATCTTAAAAAGTTTCCTGGTAAAATTTTATCCGTTTTCTTAGTTTTCCGTTCTGTTTATTATTAAAAAGGAAATAGCTAAAGTAGTTTTTCTTACGCCAATATCTGAATAAAATAAAATAATTAAATTAACCTGTTACACTTTATTTAATTTTTTATCACGCGCACTCTTTATTTCATAAATTTAATATTGTCTAAATCTTACAAAAGAAAAAAAAATAAATAAACAAAGATGAAATAAAGGAAATGAACATAGTATGTATATATATATATATATAATTATTTGGTATTAACTTTCTTTTCCTTTTTAATAATTTTAAGATAAAAATGAGGATTTTATTTAATATTTTTTGAACTAATTATCCAATTAAACTAAAAATACGACGTTACATAAATTGCTTTCTCTAAAATCAATGTACAAATATGCGTAGCGATCGGTTAAACGGTGTAGATTTGTATAGTGTATTAAAACCTGGCATATCATGCATATATTCTTGATTCAAGGTTAGTTTTTGCAATTTTCCAAAACGCTAAAATCTCTATTTGAAATGAATAGTCCTGTCGTAGTAATAAGTATAGGAATTTTGCTGACTTAAAGAGTTTTTTAGTTAAAAAATACACTGTTGAAACTTTAGTGCAAGATGAAACTTAATTTTAGTGTTGTACAATTTATAACAATATTATCACGGAAAATTTGTCAATGGTTTTGCATAAATTAGGATTATTCAAATGTAAAACATTAATAAAATAACATACATTTTATGATCTGTGTTTGAGAGAATCTTCCCGTATGTAATTTATTCTGAAAGAATTCTCAATTATTAGGATCGGATTCTATTTCTTTAAGACAAATAAATAAAATAAAATAAAATAAAATAAAACATCGTCCCCATTTTCAACAGAAAACTTTGTTTTAGCTTTAGATTCCTTATTTATTTATTTAATTTATTTATTTTTCTTTGATTTAATAGAATATGTTTCATTACTAAATAAAGTTAAAATATTTAGAGTGACATAATGGTGTTAGAAAAATGCCAGAGTTCACAGTTATAATCTTAAATTTAAAAAATGATATGAAAGAGACTATTGCAGAATATAAGGGATAAATACATAAAGGAATAATTTGGTGAATCACTCACACGACTTTCTCTTACCCTGAAATTTAATACTATAAATACAGGTTGGATATTAAGAGGTAAGATAACGAGCACTGTTATGTAAACCTGTGTTAAACAATTCAAATTAGGCTTCGGAAAAGTTTTATATGATAATTAGTTCTGTGTGAGGGGAGCTACCGCCCCCTAAGACTTTTAATGGACATTCTTAAGATATTTTGTATCTTTCATGGGCAACTGGATGTTATTTATATGTCTAATGGATATAAGTGGCTGTGTGGATTTTTTTAAAATAATGTTTTAATTTTAAAGTATTTTAAGACGCGTTAAAGAATAAAAACACGACTACAAGCAATTCTTAATATAGAAACTAATTTAGGATGCAGTCGAAACTTGTTAACTTGAATTACTTTTAACATTAACTGCTTACACAGTCCCCGTAAAAATGAAAATTAGCTTCCGAGTTACTTATAGCATGAACTACTCGTAACACGGCAAGTTTTTTATTCCCCTTGAGATTGACGTTATTAAATAAGTTAAAATATAATTATTCAAAGATTAAATATTGTTCAGTATAGAACCTGTTATACGATACATGATGAGTTTACAAGAATTGTGAAAGTATTTAAATGTATTTTCTACACTTACTAAGTTAACTCTCTTCTCAAAATATTCAAACTTTTTTTCATATTTTTTCAAATCCTCATCATAATCAAAATCATTACGGTAATGAAAAATGAAAAAAAAAAAAAAAAAAAAAAAATATATATATATATATATATATATATTTATTTAATTTTAACCAAATCAAAACATTATATCAAATAATTGTTGTTATTGGAAGACTTTTTTTTAACCTTTAAGTGCCTTTTCACCTCACTATGTATACATATATATATATATATATATATATATATATATATATATACATATATACAGAGCCCGATTAAGCTCTGAAGCTAGGGGAAGCTCAGTATCATTTCTGGGTCCCCCTTTTATTTCGGATTTTTTTTTCTTCATTCATATACCTGGGTGGTTTCTACACACAACATTAAAATCGTATAACTTATTAATTAAGAACATTCAGATTTTTGAGGCTAAATAACAGATTTTTCCCGCAATAGTGAGTATTTTACCTTGCTTTAGGCGACCCTTTTCAGAAAAAATTCAATCTGAGTGTGAAAATATGAAACAGAAAACCCAAGAACCTGTTTTTAGTCATTTTTTAGCCCCCTCTTAAATTTTAGAGGGGAAGCTTGTGCTTCCTGAGCCTTTTGGGTAATCAGGCCCTGTATATATATATATATATATGTGTGTGTGTCTGTGTCTACGTATATATAAATATACATGTTATATAAAATCTGAAAAACTGTGTGTAACAGCACCAAAATAAAATAGAAGTAAGAAAAAAAGGGAAATAAAAAAAAGTAGATCAATTAAAGTAATTAAGAAAATAGGAGAATTAATTTTAAATATTTTCGCTCTTACAACATCGTTCTCAAGGGGAAAATTAATGCAAGAGGGAAAATTAGTACTAATATGTGTCTGATATTAGCATTAGATTAAAAAATCCAAAACATCGCTTTAAATTTGCCCGACATCTCAGTAAAAATTAACAATAAGTGCCAAAAATAATTATTGTTAGAAGAATAAAGAGGCATAGTATTATTAATTAAAAAAGATTCTTAAATAAATAAAAAAGAGTAACTTAAATTGTTCATGATATATAGACTAATTGAAAGAGAGAGGGAGAGAGATTAAGAGAAAGAAAATTAGTATGAATTGCAATGAATTCCTTAAAAAAAAAAGAAAAAATAGAATTAAGATATTAAATCAATATACAACAATATATATATACAAAAACATGGAGTGATAAAATAATGTACGTTATTTCATCTTCAGACATAAACACACACAGTTATGCGCCCTGTGGCAGAAATTTATTATGCTTTCTGCGACAAGCTTCATCAACACCATAATCTTTCTGCAGGAATAGTTTGAGAAGTTAACATTTACGAATTCAAAATAAATTATTTTTAAATAGTTAACAATATTCAGTATAACCAATGTATTTAAATTTTCATTTTAACTAGTCACAAATGCATATATCTGCACTATTGCAAGAAAACACTCTTTTTTTTTTTTTAAGAAAGGTGAAAATAAATCTATCGATCTTAATTGCTTCAAATTTTTTGTTCACATTAATATACAATATTGCTTATAAAATATTCAATGAATTCAAACCATAAAATGCAGTAACACATCAAAAATAATCTGCATATTTTTTTAAGGCATTTAAATCATGAAATGTCTAAATTAAACAAATGTTACAAATACTTATAAAATTTCATTACTATTTTTTATATTAATCATACATATTTAAATACACAAATGCACTTATTTCATAAGGTGCAAACCAAACAACATAAAATATAATACAGAACTCAAAATTAAAATACAAAAAATTAAAAGCAAAAAATTAATATAGAATACTGAATATTATAATGAAATATAAATAATTTACAACATTTATAGTTTTTGAGATTATTAGAAAGATGCACGATAACATTCTAATACACAAGATTCATTTTTTGTATTTCTTCAAATAGCATAAAGATGTGTATTTGAACTCTAAAAAATGTGATTTGACATTAAAGAATTCAGAATGTATAATTATACCATCATTTAAATACATAATGTAAAACAGAATACAAGATCAAAGTAACACAATTATAGAGAAAGCATAGTCGAAATATTTTCATAAAGATTGAGGCAAGTGAAATATTTAATTTTTAAGGAAATGTTTAAATCTGAAATGTAACAGATTTCATGGATAAAATCTATAATAGAAAATAATGATTACAGATGAATGAAATAAATAGAAATCAATTAAAAGTAATATTTGATATTAATATATATACGAATAAGTAAATAAAAATAAATAAATAAAAATAAATAAATAAAAGCATTTGCTGTTTAATTAGTATTTATTCAAAACAACTACTATTAGATAAATTTCCTTTTGCTTACAAAAAAAAAAAAAAAAAAATCAACAAAACCTTTGGTTTGATTTTTATTGAAAATAACTATTTAATTTGCAATATTTCAATTAAAAAAATAAACATTTTTTAAAAATTCAAATGTTTAAAAAATGAAAGGAACAAGCTGTAGAAACTAATGATAAGAGTATTTTTGTAAAATAAATTAATAATTTTTTTAACGACTTCATATGCTTAAACAACAAAATTTAAAGCTAAGAATTTTAATCACAATTAAAATAATTAATGATTCGTAAAGAAAAAAATTAGAGAAGTTACCAATTTTATAACTTAAGATACCCATTAATATTTATTGCTAAGATCTTTTACTACATATGAAATGCTAAAAATCAATAAAGTATACTTAAGATTAATTTCTTAATTTTCTATTTTTTGAAGCAAGGTTTGAAGCTTCATTTTTTATTTTGCGTATAACTACAGACGTTACAAATTTCCCTATAGTCTTATTTCTGTATATATTTGTGAAATGTATTGCATAGTTTGAACCAAACATTAAAATTAATGCAGCTTTAAAAAATGTACGTATATTTACTACCACGCACGTATGTACCCTTCGCATACATTAAAGAAAAAAAAATCGCTAGATACAACCAATTTCTCGTGCTTAAATCAGAAAATGTATGTATGAAAATCGGTTCAGCAGCAATCACGCTCTTAAAAAAAAAAAAAAATCACTGGATGCAGCTAATCTATTATGCACGAATCTGAAAATGCATGAAATATGAAATTCGGAAAATGGTCGCAAAGCCCCATTCTTTCAAAAAAAAAAAAAAAAAAAAAAAAACATCTTTTTGCAATACAACAAATACACACGACACGAGCAGCAGACGAGAGGTGAAAACAAAGTTTGGAGACACGAAAATGAAGTTCTGATATGAAGAGGTTACCAGTGAAAAGTGTCGATACACCGAATTGTATTACCGCATCACGAATTGCTAATGCATGCCGGTATCAAAGCTAACCCAAGTGAGTTACATCCGCTTTATCTCCTCTCCTTATTCAGGATTGAGGCGATCGTATCTGCAGAAACGAAAATTTGTTCTGCAGAACAGTTTATAAACCATTCTTTGAGTTTCTCTCTCTCTCTCTCTCTCTCTCTCTCTCTTTTTTAAATCTCTCTCTCTTAAGAAGAAGAAAAAAAAACAATGGCAAAATTTATTTCACTTAAGTAAAATCTTTCTGCAAGAACATTTCTGCTTCTGCGACATTGTCGCCGTGTCGTCGTGTTTCTGCCACGGGGCTCAGTGTATGTCACTGATGGCTGACATGCACTCAACTTGTTAACGGTGACTTCTTTCCATTATTGCGCATTAAAAAAAAAAAAAAAAAAGAATGTAATATTTGGGAAATTACTCGTTTTTTATTCCTTCTTTTATTTCAGAAATTCAGAAAAAATATTTGTAATACAAAGTTAATAACTAAAATTACGAAATAAAAACGATAACCTTACTGAGATAGGTTATCATTTTTGTTTTAAATATAAATTTGTTCGATTTCTCACGATCAAAGAAATTTAACTTTTATCAGTTAACAGCTAAAATTCATAAATCGAAATAAAACCTTTATAAATTGTTTTATAAATTATTTTTTATGGGTAAAAATAAAAATAACAAATAAATAGCTGGTGTAAAATTACAATTTTATACTGATTTTCTAATTAATAATAATGGCAAATAAACATTCATAATATATGCGTATGTCAGCATTACATTATATTTTAGATTCTAGTGGCGTTTTTGAGAAAAAAAGTTTTTTTTTTCTTTTTTAATTTCTTTTGCCTTTTTCAGCTTTTATCGGAGTGCCGCTGTCTATATTAACTGAGCTTAAAAAAAAAAAAATAAATAAATAAATAAATAAATAAAGTTTGTTAAAAAAACGAGAAGACTTCAGCAACTTTTCTAAAGAAATTTTTTATTTTACAAAACTACAAAAATTTTATATAAAAGTACATCTCAATCTGTGAAAAGTCACTTGTTTCTGTAACAGGATAAAATTTGTTTCAATGGTTACAAATTTCGTCTGATAGGTAAATACTTTTTCAAATTTGCATATAGAAAGCTGTGAGGTAAAGTCTTTGCCTACTATGCGATGGACCCTATTCATGTTATAGTAAATGGAACAGAAGAATTTTGCGCCATTTTTTCTTAATGTGATCTACGGAAAAATATATGTTGTGCATTTTTTTTTTTTTTTTTTTTTTTTTGTACACATAAAACGTCATATAAAGGTAAGACTGGGGAGCGGAGTGGTGCCAGACTTGGGGACTTTTTTATTGAGTAGTCACCAATAATTTTGAGAAGTGATATTTGATATACAGTAAGACCCCGCTTAACGCGGGGGATACGTTCCATCAAACTAGAGCGTAATGCGAAACAGCATGCGCACAATTTCAGGGAATCCCCGTACTGCTGCGAGCAATTTCGGGGAATACACAGGGGAAATAAAAGAGCGCTAAACCGAAACAGCGCTAAATGAAACAGCGTTAAGCGGGGTCTTACTGTACATAATAGTCGATTAATCTTCGAAGTGATTAGAACACCGTTACGATTAAAATTTTGTGGTGGGTAATGAATGAAAAAGTCATTAAATCTGGTAATACTGACGAAGTGTTAAGTAAGAGAGCGAAATGTGATTACATGGCCATTAAGTAACGCCGTTTCCTACTTTTTGGTGCGTCCTGGATTGATCCTTGACAGGGGAACAGGAAAATACTAGTTAATATGAGTTTTTTTTTTTTTTTTTTTTTTAACAGTGTGACCTAAGGAAAAATTTGTTATGCACAAATATTTTTCATACTATTCGTATACCGAAAACTTTCGTCAATATCCTTTTTTCACAGTATACAGATATTTTCTGGAAACTTTGCTGCGAGAAAATTTCATGTACTATAACAGGAAATATATACAGTAAACTCTCGTATAACGCGGGGGATACGTTCCGCGTAATAGGAAATCGCGTTATAGGAGACATACATTGAGCAGACGATTTCATTCCGCAATGAGACCAAAAGCGTTGGGTGTTGGCATAGTAACGGAGCAATCCTTATCTGCAGTGAAAAAGTAAGTAACCTTGAACAGGTTGGAAGTAGAAAAGATGTCACGTGCTTCCTTTATCTTACGCGTTATGCGAGACTTTTTTATCGCTTTTTATGAGTAATAGTCACAGATTTTTCGTCGCGTTATACGAAATCACGTTTTGTGCGATTGCGTTGTACGAGATTCCACAGTGTATCCTTACACTGAATTATTTTTTTTTTCTCCACAATAAACTTACAATTAAAAAATGTAGTTAGGATAATTAACTTGATTTTAAGTATTGAATTCAGAAAAAAAAATAGTCATTTTGATTACCATCAAGTACGTATTTTCATATTAGATTCCAAGCGGCAGTCAGATTTATTTTAGTTCATTTTAAAAACTGGCCGGTGTAAGAAACACTACAATTTTGCTGTTTTATAAAACAACCAGGTGGTTAAATAAAGGTTAAATATTTTAATGTAGAATTATTTTTTAAATTCGTTTAAATTTATACATTCAAAAAGAGATTTGTTGGATTATGAAAAAAAAAAAAAAAAAAAAAAAAATTAGTGCTCACTACAAAATTTCTGTTTACGTGTGTGCCAGTAGAAATTTTGTTTTTATTAACATAATGAATTTTATTAGAACTAATAATATTATTATTTTTTTTTTTTTTTTTTAAATCATTTCTTGTTTACTAATATATAAAAGTTCTTGTAAAGTTAATATATATATATATATATATATATATATATAATTTTTTTTTTTTTTTTTGCTTATTGTAAGCAAATAAAAAGAAACTTTGTGGAAATTTCGTAAGTTTGTTAACAACAAATTTCGTGTTGCCGTAACAAATATTTTTATTATTTATAAAGAGAACTTTTTTTAAGAAAACAAAACAAATTCAATAGTAGATATTTTGTAGTTTTAATATATATATATATATATTTTTTTTAGATGTATGTCCTTTATAATAAGACATTTGTGTTCTTTTGAATAAGTTTTCATATTGACAATTAATCATAAATTAGAAATTATACTAGGTTGATTTCATTTGTAAGGAATTAGACATCAGACTGTTTTATTTTCCAATTTTAAACACTAAATAATAATTTATCTGAAAATTTTGATGTGTTGCTATATCTGTATGTATAGCTTACAAATAATACAAAACATTTAGTGTAATAAAACTAATTTATATTTAATTAAATAAGTACACATTTACTCAATAAAGTAAATGTGTAGTGTGACAGACATGACAAAAACAGACATATTTTCTGTGAAACATTCTCATTACTGCTTTAATTTATGACACATTAGAAAATCTGAAATTTTAATTTATACAAACAGGAAATTCATCTGATATGTAATTAAATATATATATGTATATACATATATATATATATATATGTATATACAGTGAAACTTGGATAATTCGAACTTGTTTAATTCGAAATTCTGGATAATTCGAACTTTTTACTCGGTCCCTTGAATTTTGTATTAAAATAATGTTAAAAAATCGTGGATAATTCGAATTCTATTTTGGATAATTCGAATTTTTCGTACGATTACCTTTAAAATATTACTGTAAAATTTGCCTTTCAAAAGAAGGATAAGGAAATACCAGAGAAGCCCCTAACTAGTGCATCAGAAGATATGGTGCATATACATGAACTTTTAGGGGTTTTTTTAATTGAAAGTCATGTCTGATGAAGAAGATTCTATTTTTGTATCAAGTTATATGCTATGACACAAAGATTGTACTTAAAGAAGAAATAAAAAATATCTGACTATTTTTAAAAAAGTGTTGAATAATTAAGCTCGTAAAAAATATTGATTTAATGGGGGGGGGGGGGTTGTAGCAGTATTCTTAGATATAAAGTTTATATGTTAAATCTTTGATCGTAGAGTTTTAAATTTTTAAATTTATCTCTCTTTTTTTGACAAAATAGTATATGTAATTCGAATTTTTGGATATTTCGAATTTTTTTCTGGTCCCTTCAATTTCGAATTAGCCAAGTTCTACTGTATATAATTATAGCGTGAAATACACGACATTTGTAAAAATTTAGAATTGTATTTTGATGAATTTTAGATTTTTCCCTTTTCATTAATAATATAGGAAAAGTTTATATATAACATGTAGTAATATTTCATATGTTTGATATGTTTTTTTAACAAGAAAAATGAAAAAAATAATTAAGTTAGTTGAAAAGACAAAACTGCTGTTTCTTTTTTCGTACACTTTTGTATAAAATTAACCACTAATTCCTCAAGTGGCGTTACTTTCGTAATTTATTTTTCGCTTCTCTCGTATTTTGTAAATGAAGTGTAAATTTAATCATCGTGTTCGCATCTGCGACATTTTTATTTCATTAGAAATCTATTCGAAATTTACATAATAAAATTAACAAGCATATGCAATCTTAGCATAAAATCAACATTTCATTTATTATCTTTACTTCTGCTGAAATTCTGAATGTATCAAATTTAATATTGAAATTATCTGAAACTCCGAGACTGCAATCCATTCTAGAAGTTTTTGCATCAAAATATAACACCGTGGTAACATTTAATAAATATATATGTATATATGAAAAAAACTTGTTTAAAAGATTTTGTTAATATTGCCACTTCAAAGAAAATATATATATATATATAATAATAATACCATCGCTGGATCTACACATTACATCAGATTGTTCTACTTAAATTCACATACAATTTAGTAAAAAAAAAAATCCTTTACCTGAACTTTATTTACACTGCAACATTTCTTTAGCAGTAAAAATTTAGAAATCGCAGGTTTACTGTTATTCTTTCAAGTTCTTTTTTTTTTTTCGAGAAAAGTTTGCTATCATAATTTTCCATTCACTCACGCCCGTAATGCTCAGCAGCTGAGCTACTTATTACTTTATTTTATATTCAATTGAAGATAGTGTTCGATAAAAAAAAATTCGACTTTTGGTTTTCGATGGATTTACAAGTTTTGATAGGTCCAGAACACGATATGACCATTTTTTAAAAACATGTCTGTCTGTGTGTCTTTCATTGTGACAAATATTTTGCTCCAACTGTATCTCAGCTACGACTGCTCAGAATTACATAGAAATTTATATGTAGTTACACCTTGACATAAATTAATGCATATCAACTTTTGGTTCCGATCACTGAGGAAGTTGTGCTGTTATACAGAAATTTTCTCAGCTTTAAATAATAAAAAAGAAATTTTATTGAATTTCACGCGATAGAACATTTTATACGACATGAAATAAATATATGTATTAAAAAAATATCTAACTTTTAAATATAAAAATTGATAATTTTTAAATTTATGAATTAAAAAAAAAAAAAAAAAAAAAAAAAAAAAAAAGTTATTTCATGTAATAACTAATACACATGCATATATATTACATAACTAATACACATATTTACTTGCTTTATATATATATATATATATATATATAAACATACCTGCCAATATTTTAATTTATTCCAGAGTATTTCAGCTTCGCCTCTATTTCGTACCACTTATTTTTTAAAAGTAATTTTTTCTTATTTTAACGAAGTTATGTATTGGAGGAATTTTTTTTATAAATAAAGTGGTGCAAAATAAAGGCGGGGCTAAAAGTACTCCGGAATAAATTAAAATATTGGTAGCTATGATATAAAGCAAGTTGTTTACTTCCTTACAAATTATAGATAACCTAAGATGTACAGTTATAATTTCTATATTAATTTACCAGAAGTCATTTGTATTTCTAAAAGATAAAACTAGTTGTTTGCAAGCACAGGTAACTAAGACATTCGTTTTATTAAAAAAATTATAAGAGGAGATAGATTCATTTTATTATAAAAAACGAAATACGAAAAAAAACGAAAGAAGAAATGAAAACAAAATAAAATAATATATATATATAAAATGTCTTTCAGAGTCAATTAAAAACTATATGACAGATATTATGTGTATCACACAGAATGCGCTCACAAAAATTGATTCTAAATTATGAAAAAAGTGAAAATATTATTTTAATTAATAAAAATTTTAAGTCCGTAGATTAATTTGAAATCTGAGTACATTAAAATTTAAAGGAGAATTTGTCATTTAATATCTAGGTAACAAGCATTTAATTTTATTACAAAATCCTGCTCAGAATCTAAAAATATTTTTTTTTTCTTTAATCATAGATGCCAACGTGTTAATTTATTCCGGAATTTTTTTACCGTGCCTTTATCTGATACCACTTACTTTTTAAGAGTTAATTTTTCTTATTTTATAGTAGTTATATATTGGAGAATTTATCCTATAAATGAAGTGGTGCGAAATAAAGGCGGGGCTAAAAATACTACGGAATAAATTAAAATATTGGCATCTGTGGTTTAACCCTTTGCGGCATATTTTCCGTAAGACATGCCTTTTGGCGTTCCTTTAAAAAGTCACACGTATAGTTTGTAACTTACTACCTTTAGGCTACCGAAAAATTGTAATAATTTGTTTTATTTTACTTCATCATTAAATAAAATAAATCTTTCTGTTAAAATTTTCCGGTAGCCGAAAGGTAGCCTACAGTTATACGTTTTAGGAAAATAACATTTCATTTGCAGTGGAACACCTTAAGGCGTGGCTCGATTTTTTAATGTCCCCTTAAAAGGGACATACGAGTGACAAGGGTTAATACATGCCTTATAAAAACTAAATAAAGGAAGAATTACAGAGAAAAATCGATTAATTCGATGATAATAAATATGTACATCAACACGTTAAGTAATTCATTATAGAGATTAAAATCTTTTTATTAATCTTAACTATACTATGACATGCATACGTTAACTGTCATCAGATTTTTTTCTGTTATTGTTACTATTATGAAAAAAATTATCATAATTTATCTTTTACAAATGCTTCATTTAAATCTGTCAGCACTATTTCTTATAACATAAAAAATATTATAATTCTTATGTTTAAAAATAATAAAACCATATCGATCCTAGCAGATATAGATATAAAACATTATCAGCATGTTTTTTTTTTTTTTTCTTCTTTAATGTGTAGTCAGAAGTATTCTTGGAGTAAATAAGTAATAGGATTAGGACCGCTCTTTTCTTGTCAGCCAATATTTACGGAGACTATTTCAAATAAAATATCTTAAATATTAGAATATTTCGAAGTAGTAGAAGGACTTTCTTATTTTGAAATAAATTCTTTAGCTCTTTTGAATAAAAGCTATTTTTAAATTTTGCTTATATGTCGTCGCAGAGGAAAAAAAAAAAAAAAAAAAAAAAAAAAAAAGAAGAAGAAGAGGAAGAATAAATTAACATTAAAAAGTATTAAAAGAATAAATTAATAAATTAACATTTTATTTGAGCTATGCATTCAGAAAAAAAAAATATGTATCATGTTTCTAGAAAAAAAAAATCAATAAAATTTTTTTGCATGTGAACCTTTTAACCCTTTGCGGCGCAAGACAATTCAGATCATATAAATTATTCTGCCACCGGAATTCATGAACTAAATTAAACTAAAAGGAATTTTAAATTTTAAGGTTAAAAAAAGCCGGCTGTTTCTGCTATGTTGTAAACGGAAATGTTTTGGAAATTTTTGCTAAAAAATTTCCGGGATGAATTTTTGCAGCAGGATCTTAAATTTTGCGTCCTCGCAGCGAGGACAGCGCGCGTTAAGGGGTTAAAGTATGATTTCAGGTAGTAAAGGTTGTTCCTTTCGCTTTTTACCCAACGAACTTTATCAGTGCGACTTCATGAAACCCTTCACACGTGACCATGTAGGGAAAACTGCATCATTAACATGTTTATGTCTCTATTCTGTGGGGAAATATCTGTATTCTGTAGGGGGATATTTGTATCTATGGGGAAATTATATGGAAATTGACAAAGATAAACCAGCTGGGGTGGAAGACAATCCATGAATGTTTTGTACAACATTGAATAAACATCATAAAATGCAATAAACTAGCAACAATTATTTTGGATCTAGGTACGTTGCCGCTTTGTTTGCAGCACTCGTGCCTACGTTATTCACCTCACGAAGAATCGTGGGATTTTTCGACCCGAAACAATTGTTGCGAGTTTATTGCATTTTATGGTGTTTATTTAATGTTTTGTTCTCGTTACTTTAAAACACCAGTTCTGAAGTGCTTCCTTATTAACCCATGAAATAGCCTCAAACACAACGAAAACGAAAAAGTTTATTAAAACACTTTTCTCTGTTATAAAACTAAAATCAAAGGATGGATGGTTGGGTTTTACGTCGCGCTAGTGCTGCTCAGATGGGCAATTGGCGACGGTCTGGGACACACCCCTAGAGGTAGTCCAGAGACATGCCATCACTATTTTTATCCTCCACGGTAGGGATGGCTCTCCCGCTTCGGTAACCTCAGAGGTATAATTTTTTATGGGAACATGGAGGACATTGCGGCCACGACAGATTTTATTTAAATCAAAGGAGAAAAAAAAATCATGTTTTTTGCATAGATTATAAACACTTTAATTCGAACTTGTTTAATTCGAAATTCTGGATAATTCGAACTTTTTACTCGGTCCCTTGAATTTTGTATTAAAATAATGTTAAAAATTCGTGGATAATTCGAATTCTATTTTGGATAATTCGAATTTTTCGTACGATTACCTTTAAAATATTACTGTAAAATTTGCCTTTCAAAAGAAGGATAAGGAAATACCAGAGAAGCCCCTAACTAGTGCATCAGAAGATATGGTGCATATACATGAACTTTTAGGGGTTTTTTTAATTGAAAGTCATGTCTGATGAAGAAGATTCTATTTTTGTATCAAGTTATATGCTATGACACAAAGATTGTACTTAAAGAAGAAATAAAAAATATCTGACTATTTTTAAAAAAGTGTTGAATAATTAAGCTCGTAAAAAATATTGATTTAATGGGGGGGGGGGGGGTTGTAGCAGTATTCTTAGATATAAAGTTTATATGTTAAATCTTTGATCGTAGAGTTTTAAATTTTTAAATTTATCTCTCTTTTTTTGACAAAATAGTATATGTAATTCGAATTTTTGGATATTTCGAATTTTTTTCTGGTCCCTTCAACTTCGAATTAGCCAAGTTCTACTGTATATAATTATAGCGTGAAATACACGACATTTGTAAAAATTTAGAATTGTATTTTGATGAATTTTAGATTTTTCCCTTTTCATTAATAATATAGGAAAAGTTTATATATAACATGTAGTAATATTTCATATGTTTGATATGTTTTTTTAACAAGAAAAATGAAAAAAATAATTAAGTTAGTTGAAAAGACAAAACTGCTGTTTCTTTTTTCGTACACTTTTTTATAAAATTAACCACTAATTCCTCAAGTGGCGTTACTTTCGTAATTTATTTTTCGCTTCTCTCGTATTTTGTAAATGAAGTGTAAATTTAATCATCGTGTTCGCATCTGCGACATTTTTATTTCATTAGAAATCTATTCGAAATTTACATAATAAAATTAACAAGCATATGCAATCTTAGCATAAAATCAACATTTCATTTATTATCTTTACTTCTGCTGAAATTCTGAATGTATAAAATTTAATATTGAAATTATCTGAAACTCCGAGACTGCAATCCATTCTAGAAGTTTTTGCATCAAAATATAACACCGTGGTAACATTTAATAAATATATATGTATATATGAAAAAAACTTGTTTAAAAGATTTTGTTAATATTGCCACTTCAAAGAAAAAATATATATATATATAATAATAATACCATCGCTGGATCTACACATTACATCAGATTGTTCTACTTAAATTCACATACAATTTAGTGAAAAAAAAAATCCTTTACCTGAACTTTATTTACACTGCAACATTTCTTTAGCAGTAAAAATTTAGAAATCGCAGGTTTACTGTTATTCTTTCAAGTTCTTTTTTTTTTTTCGAGAAAAGTTTGCTATCATAATTTTCCATTCACTCACGCCCGTAATGCTCAGCAGCTGAGCTACTTATTACTTTATTTTATATTCAATTGAAGATAGTGTTCGATAAAAAAAAATTCGACTTTTGGTTTTCGATGGATTTACAAGTTTTGATAGGTCCAGAACACGATATGACCATTTTTTAAAAACATGTCTGTCTGTGTGTCTTTCATTGTGACAAATATTTTGCTCCAACTGTATCTCAGCTACGACTGCTCAGAATTACATAGAAATTTATATGTAGTTACACCTTGACATAAATTAATGCATATCAACTTTTGGTTCCGATCACTGAGGAAGTTGTGCTGTTATACAGAAATTTTCTCAGCTTTAAATAATAAAAAAGAAATTTTATTGAATTTCACGCGACAGAACATTTTATACGACATGAAATAAATATATGTATTAAAAAAATATCTAACTTTTAAATATAAAAATTGATAATTTTTAAATTTATGAATTAAAAAAAAAAAAAAAAAAAAAAAAAGTTATTTCATGTAATAACTAATACACATGCATATATATTACATAACTAATACACATATTTACTTGCTTTATATATATATATATATATATATATATATATATAAACATACCTGCCAATATTTTAATTTATTCCAGAGTATTTCAGCTCCGCCTCTATTTCGTACCACTTATTTTTTAAAAGTAATTTTTTCTTATTTTAACGAAGTTATGTATTGGAGGAATTTTTTTTATAAATAAAGTGGTGCAAAATAAAGGCGGGGCTAAAAGTACTCCGGAATAAATTAAAATATTGGTAGCTATGATATAAAGCAAGTTGTTTACTTCCTTACAAATTATAGATAACCTAAGATGTACAGTTATAATTTCTATATTAATTTACCAGAAGTCATTTGTATTTCTAAAAGATAAAACTAGTTGTTTGCAAGCACAGGTAACTAAGACATTCGTTTTATTAAAAAAATTATAACAGGAGATAGATTCATTTTATTATAAAAAACGAAAGAAGAAATGAAAACAAAATGAAATAATATATATATATAAAATGTCTTTCAGAGTCAATTAAAAACTATATGACAGATATTATGTGTATCACACAGAATGCGCTCACAAAAATTGATTCTAAATTATGAAAAAAGTGAAAATATTATTTTAATTAATAAAAATTTTAAGTCCGTAGATTAATTTGAAATCTGAGTACATTAAAATTTAAAGGAGAATTTGTCATTTAATATCTAGGTAACAAGCATTTAATTTTATTACAAAATCCTGCTCAGAATCTAAAAATATTTTTTTTTCTTTAATCATAGATGCCAACGTGTTAATTTATTCCGGAATTTTTTTACCGTGCCTTTATTTGATACCACTTACTTTTTAAGAGTTAATTTTTCTTATTTTATAGTAGTTATATATTGGAGAATTTATCCTATAAATGAAGTGGTGCGAAATAAAGGCGGGGCTAAAAATACTACGGAATAAATTAAAATATTGGCATCTGTGGTTTAACCCTTTGCGGCATATTTTCCGTAAGACATGCCTTTTGGCGTTCCTTTAAAAAGTCACACGTATAGTTTGTAACTTACTACCTTTAGGCTACCGAAAAATTGTAATAATTTGTTTTATTTTACTTCATCATTAAATAAAATAAATCTTTCTGTTAAAATTTTCCGGTAGCCGAAAGGTAGCCTACAGTTATACGTTTTAGGAAAATAACATTTCATTTGCAGTGGAACACCTTAAGGCGTGGCTCGATTTTTTAATGTCCCCTTAAAAGGGACATACGAGTGACAAGGGTTAATACATGCCTTATAAAAACTAAATAAAGGAAGAATTACAGAGAAAAATCGATTAATTCGATGATAATAAATATGTACATCAACACGTTAAGTAATTCATTATAAAGATTAAAATCTTTTTATTAATCTTAACTATACTATGACATGCATACGTTAACTGTCATCAGATTTTTTTCTGTCATTGTTACTATTATGAAAAAAATTATCATAATTTATCTTTTACAAATGCTTCATTTAAATCTGTCAGCACTATTTCTTATAACATAAAAAATATTATAATTCTTATGTTTAAAAATAATAAAACCATATCGATCCTAGCAGATATAGATATAAAACATTATCAGCATGTTTTTTTTTTTTTTTTTCTTCTTTAATGTGTAGTCAGAAGTATTCTTGGAGTAAATAAGTAATAGGATTAGGACCGCTCTTTTCTTGTCAGCCAATATTTACGGAGACTATTTCAAATAAAATATCTTAAATATTAGAATATTTCGAAGTAGTAGAAGGACTTTCTTATTTTGAAATAAATTCTTTAGCTCTTTTGAATAAAAGCTATTTTTAAATTTTGCTTATATGTCGTCGCAGAGGAAAAAAAAAAAAAAAAAAAAGAAGAAGAAGAAGAATAAATTAACATTAAAAAGTATTAAAAGAATAAATTAATAAATTAACATTTTATTTGAGCTATGCATTCAGAAAAAAAAATATGTATCATGTTTCTAGAAAAAAAAAATCAATAAAATTTCTTTGCATGTGAACCTTTTAACCCTTTGCGGCGCAAGACGATTCAGATCATATAAATTATTCTGCCACCGGAATTCATGAACTAAATTAAACTAAAAGGAATTTTAAATTTTAAGGTTAAAAAAAGCCGGCTGTTTCTGCTATGTTGTAAACGGAAATGTTTTGGAAATTTTTGCTAAAAAATTTCCGGGATGAATTTTTGCAGCAGGATCTTAAATTTTGCGTCCTCGCAGCGAGGACAGCGCGCGTTAAGGGGTTAAAGTATGATTTCAGGTAGTAAAGGTTGTTCCTTTCGCTTTTTACCCAACGAACTTTATCAGTGCGACTTCATGAAACCCTTCACACGTGACCATGTAGGGAAAACTGCATCATTAACATGTTTATGTCTCTATTCTGTGGGGAAATATCTGTATTCTGTAGGGGGATATTTGTATCTATGGGGAAATTATATGGAAATTGACAAAGATAAACCAGCTGGGGTGGAAGACAATCCATGAATGTTTTGTACAACATTGAATAAACATCATAAAATGCAATAAACTAGCAACAATTGTTTTGGATCTAGGTACGTTGCCGCTTTGTTTGCAGCACTCGTGCCTACGTTATTCACCTCACGAAGAATCGTGGGATTTTTCGACCCGAAACAATTGTTGCGAGTTTATTGCATTTTATGGTGTTTATTTAATGTTTTGTTCTCGTTACTTTAAAACACCAGTTCTGAAGTGCTTCCTTATTAACCCATGAAATAGCCTCAAACACAACGAAAACGAAAAAGTTTATTAAAACACTTTTCTCTGTTATAAAACTTAAATCAAAGGATGGATGGTTGGGTTTTACGTCGCGCTAGTGCTGCTCAGATGGGCAATTGGCGACGGTCTGGGACACACCCCTAGAGGTAGTCCAGAGACATGCCATCACTATTTTTATCCTCCACGGTAGGGATGGCTCTCCCGCTTCGGTAACCTCAGAGGTATAATTTTTTATGGGAACATGGAGGACATTGCGGCCACGACAGATTTTATTTAAATCAAAGGAGAAAAAAAAATCATGTTTTTTGCATAGATTATAAACACTTTAATTCGAACTTGTTTAATTCGAAATTCTGGATAATTCGAACTTTTTACTCGGTCCCTTGAATTTTGTATTAAAATAATGTTAAAAAATCGTGGATAATTCGAATTCTATTTTGGATAATTCGAATTTTTCGTACGATTACCTTTAAAATATTACTGTAAAATTTGCCTTTCAAAAGAAGGATAAGGAAATACCAGAGAAGCCCCTAACTAGTGCATCAGAAGATATGGTGCATATACATGAACTTTTAGGGGTTTTTTTAATTGAAAGTCATGTCTGATGAAGAAGATTCTATTTTTGTATCAAGTTATATGCTATGACACAAAGATTGTACTTAAAGAAGAAATAAAAAATATCTGACTATTTTTAAAAAAGTGTTGAATAATTAAGCTCGTAAAAAATATTGATTTAATGGGGGGGGGGGGGGTTGTAGCAGTATTCTTAGATATAAAGTTTATATGTTAAATCTTTGATCGTAGAGTTTTAAATTTTTAAATTTATCTCTCTTTTTTTGACAAAATAGTATATGTAATTCGAATTTTTGGATATTTCGAATTTTTTTCTGGTTCCATTCAACTTCGAATTAGCCAAGTTCTACTGTATATAATTATAGCGTGAAATACACGACATTTGTAAAAATTTAGAATTGTATTTTGATGAATTTTAGATTTTTCCCTTTTCATTAATAATATAGGAAAAGTTTATATATAACATGTAGTAATATTTCATATGTTTGATATGTTTTTTTAACAAGAAAAATGAAAAAAATAATTAAGTTAGTTGAAAAGACAAAACTGCTGTTTCTTTTTTCGTACACTTTTGTATAAAATTAACCACTAATTCCTCAAGTGGCGTTACTTTCGTAATTTATTTTTCGCTTCTCTCGTATTTTGTAAATGAAGTGTAAATTTAATCATCGTGTTCGCATCTGCGACATTTTTATTTCATTAGAAATCTATTCGAAATTTACATAATAAAATTAACAAGCATATGCAATCTTAGCATAAAATCAACATTTCATTTATTATCTTTACTTCTGCTGAAATTCTGAATGTATCAAATTTAATATTGAAATTATCTGAAACTCCGAGACTGCAATCCATTCTAGAAGTTTTTGCATCAAAATATAACACCGTGGTAACATTTAATAAATATATATGTATATATGAAAAAAACTTGTTTAAAAGATTTTGTTAATATTGCCACTTCAAAGAAAAAAAAAATATATATATAATAATAATACCATCGCTGGATCTACACATTACATCAGATTGTTCTACTTAAATTCACATACAATTTAGTGAAAAAAAAAATCCTTTACCTGAACTTTATTTACACTGCAACATTTCTTTAGCAGTAAAAATTTAGAAATCGCAGGTTTACTGTTATTCTTTCAAGTTCTTTTTTTTTTTTCGAGAAAAGTTTGCTATCATAATTTTCCATTCACTCACGCCCGTAATGCTCAGCAGCTGAGCTACTTATTACTTTATTTTATATTCAATTGAAGATAGTGTTCGATAAAAAAAAATTCGACTTTTGGTTTTCGATGGATTTACAAGTTTTGATAGGTCCAGAACACGATATGACCATTTTTTAAAAACATGTCTGTCTGTGTGTCTTTCATTGTGACAAATATTTTGCTCCAACTGTATCTCAGCTACGACTGCTCAGAATTACATAGAAATTTATATGTAGTTACACCTTGACATAAATTAATGCATATCAACTTTTGGTTCCTATCACTGAGGAAGTTGTGCTGTTATACAGAAATTTTCTCAGCTTTAAATAATAAAAAAGAAATTTTATTGAATTTCACGCGACAGAACATTTTATACGACATGAAATAAATATATGTATTAAAAAAATATCTAACTTTTAAATATAAAAATTGATAATTTTTAAATTTATGAATTAAAAAAAAAAAAAAAAAAAAAAAAAAAGTTATTTCATGTAATAACTAATACACATGCATATATATTACATAACTAATACACATATTTACTTGCTTTATATATATATATATATATATATATAAACATACCTGCCAATATTTTAATTTATTCCAGAGTATTTCAGCTCCGCCTCTATTTCGTACCACTTATTTTTTAAAAGTAATTTTTTCTTATTTTAACGAAGTTATGTATTGGAGGAATTTTTTTTATAAATAAAGTGGTGCAAAATAAAGGCGGGGCTAAAAGTACTCCGGAATAAATTAAAATATTGGTAGCTATGATATAAAGCAAGTTGTTTACTTCCTTACAAATTATAGATAACCTAAGATGTACAGTTATAATTTCTATATTAATTTACCAGAAGTCATTTGTATTTCTAAAAGATAAAACTAGTTGTTTGCAAGCACAGGTAACTAAGACATTCGTTTTATTAAAAAAATTATAAGAGGAGATAGATTCATTTTATTATAAAAAACGAAATACGAAAAAAAACGAAAGAAGAAATGAAAACAAAATAAAATAATATATATATATATAATGTCTTTCAGAGTCAATTAAAAACTATATGACAGATATTATGTGTATCACACAGAATGCGCTCACAAAAATTGATTCTAAATTATGAAAAAAGTGAAAATATTATTTTAATTAATAAAAATTTTAAGTCCGTAGATTAATTTGAAATCTGAGTACATTAAAATTTAAAGGAGAATTTGTCATTTAATATCTAGGTAACAAGCATTTAATTTTATTACAAAATCCTGCTCAGAATCTAAAAATATTTTTTTTTCTTTAATCATAGATGCCAACGTGTTAATTTATTCCGGAATTTTTTTACCGTGCCTTTATTTGATACCACTTACTTTTTAAGAGTTAATTTTTCTTATTTTATAGTAGTTATATATTGGAGAATTTATCCTATAAATGAAGTGGTGCGAAATAAAGGCGGGGCTAAAAATACTCCGGAATAAATTAAAATATTGGCATCTGTGGTTTAACCCTTTGAGGCATATTTTCCGTAAGACATGCCTTTTGGCGTTCCTTTAAAAAGTCACACGTATAGTTTGTAACTTACTACCTTTAGGCTACCGAAAAATTGTAATAATTTGTTTTATTTTACTTCATCATTAAATAAAATAAATCTTTCTGTTAAAATTTTCCAGGAGCCGAAAGGTAGCCTACAGTTATACGTTTTAGGAAAATAACATTTCATTTGCAGTGGAACACCTTAAGGCGTGGCTCGATTTTTTAATGTCCCCTTAAAAGGGACATACGAGTGACAAGGGTCAATACATGCCTTATAAAAACTAAATAAAGGAAGAATTACAGAGAAAAATCGATTAATTCGATGATAATAAATATGTACATCAACACGTTAAGTAATTCATTATAAAGATTAAAATCTTTTTATTAATCTTAACTATACTATGACATGCATACGTTAACTGTCATCAGATTTTTTTCTGTTATTGTTACTATTATGAAAAAAATTATCATAATTTATCTTTTACAAATGCTTCATTTAAATCTGTCAGCACTATTTCTTATAACATAAAAAATATTATAATTCTTATGTTTAAAAATAATAAAACCATATCGATCCTAGCAGATATAGATATAAAACATTATCAGCATGTTTTTTTTTTTTTTTTTCTTCTTTAATGTGTAGTCAGAAGTATTCTTGGAGTAAATAAGTAATAGGATTAGGACCGCTCTTTTCTTGTCAGCCAATATTTACGGAGACAATTTCAAATAAAATATCTTAAATATTAGAATATTTCGAAGTAGTAGAAGGACTTTCTTATTTTGAAATAAATTCTTTAGCTCTTTTGAATAAAAGCTATTTTTAAATTTTGCTTATATGTCGTCGCAGAGGAAAAAAAAAAAAAAAAAAAAAGAAGAAGAAGAAGAATAAATTAACATTAAAAAGTATTAAAAGAATAAATTAATAAATTAACATTTTATTTGAGCTATGCATTCAGAAAAAAAAAATATGTATCATGTTTCTAGAAAAAAAAAATCAATAAAATTTCTTTGCATGTGAACCTTTTAACCCTTTGCGGCGCAAGACAATTCAGATCATATAAATTATTCTGCCACCGGAATTCATGAACTAAATTAAACTAAAAGGAATTTTAAATTTTAAGGTTAAAAAAAGCCGGCTGTTTCTGCTATGTTGTAAACGGAAATGTTTTGGAAATTTTTGCTAAAAAATTTCCGGGATGAATTTTTGCAGCAGGATCTTAAATTTTGCGTCCTCGCAGCGAGGACAGCGCGCGTTAAGGGGTTAAAGTATGATTTCAGGTAGTAAAGGTTGTTCCTTTCGCTTTTTACCCAACGAACTTTATCAGTGCGACTTCATGAAACCCTTCACACGTGACCATGTAGGGAAAACTGCATCATTAACATGTTTATGTCTCTATTCTGTGGGGAAATATCTGTATTCTGTAGGGGGATATTTGTATCTATGGGGAAATTATATGGAAATTGACAAAGATAAACCAGCTGGGGTGGAAGACAATCCATGAATGTTTTGTACAACATTGAATAAACATCATAAAATGCAATAAACTAGCAACAATTATTTTGGATCTAGGTACGTTGCCGCTTTGTTTGCAGCACTCGTGCCTACGTTATTCACCTCACGAAGAATCGTGGGATTTTTCGACCCGAAACAATTGTTGCGAGTTTATTGCATTTTATGGTGTTTATTTAATGTTTTGTTCTCGTTACTTTAAAACACCAGTTCTGAAGTGCTTCCTTATTAACCCATGAAATAGCCTCAAACACAACGAAAACGAAAAAGTTTATTAAAACACTTTTCTCTGTTATAAAACTTAAATCAAAGGATGGATGGTTGGGTTTTACGTCGCGCTAGTGCTGCTCAGATGGGCAATTGGCGACGGTCTGGGACACACCCCTAGAGGTAGTCCAGAGACATGCCATCACTATTTTTATCCTCCACGGTAGGGATGGCTCTCCCGCTTCGGTAACCTCAGAGGTATAATTTTTTATGGGAACATGGAGGACATTGCGGCCACGACAGATTTTATTTAAATCAAAGGAGAAAAAAAAATCATGTTTTTTGCATAGATTATAAACACTTTCCAAATGTACAAAACCTTTGTATCTTCAATCTTCAGTTTATTTTGCTTCCATGTTGATACATTATAGATTTTAATTAGGAAAAAAAGAAGACTGGCAAAAAGTATTTACATGCCTTTTTCTTTATTTGGAAGGAGAACCATGCAGTAGATTGCATTTGTGTAGTCCTCATGTAGTGGCTGCCTTAGTAATACATTGTCTATAAACTAGAAATATGCAAAAGTGTGTACTATTTATACTCATGCGCTAAAAAAATCTCAGAAAAAAATAACTTTATAACTTTTTTTTTAAAGAAATAGCATTAAAGTAGTAGATTTTATGTAGTTTTGTTTTGTAAATCATCTAAATTTTACATACACACCAAATGGTGTACAAAAAACAAACAAACAAACAAACAAACAAAAAAAAAAAAAAAAAACAGAACATTTAAAACTGACATTGTAGAATTTTTTCTTCTATTTCATAAGGACTCAAAACGAATCACTTGCGGTAATGAAATTTTATTTCACCAAAAGAAAAATTATTGACGGTTGTGAATCTTAAAATTGTACACTAATTCCGTTAAGTTGCACATAATATAAAGATATTAAAACATGCTGTAAAAATATAGCTGTTATAGACGTTAATGCATCAGAAATCTTTTTAGAGTCTCTATAAACATATAATTTATGTTCTTTATAAATATTTCAACAGATACATGTCTAAGTTTACTTATTTTTTTTTTAATTATCTATGTTTTTCATTAACTCATTTTATCCCATGTCCTATTTAAAGGACAGCGTAAAAACTGCATATAGAAATCAGAATTTGCTTGGTGAGAATATTTTGTCAGCTGGAATATATATAATGGTATATATCAGTTTCTACTATCGTGTTATGTACCTCCTCCTCCTCCACCACCTGGAATCTTCGTTTAATCATTACATTAGGGGGCGTAGTTTATCTTCTCTTTGCGGTTGAAAATTCTTTCTGGAGAACTATTATGTAAATAAGGAAGTATTATATAGATAAACCAAAACTTTATGCTCGGAAAGCACTTTTCGCTATTTAAGAAAATACTAAAACATATAAGTGCAAATTTCATCATCTTTATTTTAATGTCCTGCGTACAAAGAGGATAAGATTTCTTATACAGAATATATTTTTTTATTTTTCAAATTTTGTTGTATTTAGTTTATTTAGGTTTAATAAACCTTAAAAAATATAATTTTTCTCAAATTCGAGCAAAATAAATAAATTGCGATAAAATGGGTTAATGTTTATTGGTATAATTTAGATTTTGAAAGTAAGACATTTTAAATAGAGATTACTTCCTTGCTAGTACTTCGAGAATTATTTCGCATCCTTTTTAACTCAAAGATGAAATTATTTGTATTTTCAAAACTATTAGTGATTTCATTAAGTTTACTGTGTATCAAGAATAAGATTAAAATATAATAATAATAATAATATTTTTCTGCAAATAAATTGGGTTGAAAAAGTGAAATAAATTAAAGATAAAAAAAAATGGAGACAATATTAATTGATTCTTGCATTCCATAAGGTCATTTGCACTCAACACTTTAAAATAAACTTTTTTTTTTTTTTTTTAATTTCCTTTGCTACCTTAATTAGGAAAATTAAACTTAAAAAAATTTTAATATCGTTATCTAACTTGTTTCCATATTTATAAACTTCTCTGTTTACAAATCTTCAAAAATGAAACAGATTATTTTAAACATTTATATTAGTTTAAAGATTTGCACAATATTAAAGTTTTTATGGCAATTGTAAATACAAATGTGTCATATGTCTGCATACTAAAAATAGGTGCTTTTTCACTGTGAAAGACACAATTTATTTTCTTTTATCGTAAAATATTTCTACAATAAATTATGTAAAAATGAAAACCAATCATAAACATTAATATAATCAATACATATATATATATATATATATATATATATATACTATATTTAATTTATTTTCTAAACTTGAGTAATGCAGAGATGCCTAGTTAGTACAAACGAAAAATCAATTTCATACCACAATAATGAAAAAGTAAAATTTAGCCTTTTAAATTGCAGATAATTATTACCAAAGAATACATTAAAAAAATTCCGGTATTAAGAATACGGACAATCCGTAATAATTTGGCATCTCTGGTAATGTTTATCCATTTGGGTACTAACTGTTATTACTCAAATTTGGGTGTAATGCCCGATTACTGTATCTTTCCTTTGTTTGATAACATTAATATATATGTATATATATATATATATATATATATGTAAGCTTTTTATTTTTTAAACTTCTTTTACATTTGTTATTAAAAACTATTTTACTTGTTCTATATAATGGAGGAAAATTGTAATCTTCTTATATTATTTTAGGTTAAATATAATTCATCACAAAATTCTATATTTCTTTCCTTATTTGTTTTTTACTCTTGATTTTTGATACATGAATAAAATTTTGTAAAAAAAAAAAAAAAAAAAACTATTAAAGTAGTTAATTAAAAAAATCATATATATGTTACATCATGAAAATTGTATAGAAACACGTAGTCATGTAGATATACGCATTGTATACAATCCTGCCAACATTTTAATTAATATTCCATAAATCTGTTAGTATCCATTCTTTTTTTTTTCCACACCACTATATGAAAAAATAAGTCTTACATTTATAACAAACGTAAAAACGAGTAATATTCTACAGTGATAAGTGTAGCATATTTTAAATACACTAAATTTTATCAGTTTTGAACCATGTAGAGATGCATTACATACATACCTGCCAACATTGTAATTAATATTCCATGAAACTATCACTATCCGCCCTTTTTCCTCACCACTTTATTTTTAGAGTGATTTTCTTCAAATGTAATTGTGATTAAATAAGAAGAAAAATACCCTAAAAAAAGACTGGTGTGAAAAAAAGGCGGGTACTAACAATTTTAAGGAATATTATTTAGAATGTTGGCAGGTATGTTATAGAATGTACTTGGTTCGGGACAAATAATTTTTAAGAGATTTTTTTTTTCTTTTTTTTTCTATTTTTTTTTTTTTTTAATGCATGTTATAGCATCATACTTTGGACGTTAAATAGTACTATAACTTCAAGTAGGTAATTTTTTAAGCAGTGATACTTCTTGAAGTCTCAAGAGTTCACATTTCCAATACTATTGAGCTGAAGTGCACTGTGCAATAACATGTATTAATAAATTACAAAATAATAAAATAATTTTTCAAAATGTGTATTTTTTGTTTTCCTGTAGCTATTTTTTTTTTTTTTTTTCAAATTTCTGTGATTAATTTTCAGCAATGTAAACGAATATATCAAACTAAAATCTAAAAATGGAAAATAAATTTTGCACAAGCATATTTATGTAATTTATTGAAAGAAACTGAAAATATGTGTTCAAAGTGAAACAACTTAGATAATACCTTATTAAATATGACTATTATTTTCAAACTATGACAGTAATAAATTTTGTGTATACTTATGTTTTCGATAGTCAAGTGTCAAGAACAATAAATCAGAATTGTCCCATCTAAAATCTATAAAAAGGAGTCGCAGAATTGGCTGTCGTGAACAGTGACAATAAATCTAGCTAAGGAGTTCCACATTATGAGTGTTGCCATTGTTTAGAATGCAGTGAGTAGCAGTTGATTAATAGAGTAAGGGAAATGACAAATGGATATTCTGAAACAAATGTAAATGATATTTTGGTTTGAAACATTTTGGTTTTCAGTATAAAAATGCAACATTTGTTTTCGTAAAGATTTCTTTTTTGACAAACAATTGAAAATATGGTTTACAAATAAACTTCTAAACTAAAGGTAACTGGAATATTACATACTTAAATAAATTTAGCACACTAGTTAAACTATACTGACCAAACGTCCCCATTCTCTGGGGACAAATGGGGATGCCCCTTTTTCTTGAAGGCATTTTTCTAAGTTCTAAAAAATTGTAGAAACTAAATTATTAATCAATAACACTTTATTTTTAGTCCTTATTTATTAGAAATGAAAAAATACATCCATAATTTGATAATTGTAGCAATTTTTGATGCTTCTCTATTATAAAGGTACTCAGATCTGGTCAGCCTAGATATACAGTCTGCATCAAAATTATTTCAGCGCTATTACTATGTAAAAAAAGTACACTTAATACTGTTTTGTTAAATAAATCCTTGTCGAATCATGTTTTTACACTGAATAAGATGAGGATTCGACAAGGATTTGTTTAACAAAACAGTATTAAGTGTACTTTTTTTATATAGGAATTATTGCTAGCGCTCCAATAATTTTGATGCCGCCTGTAGTTTATTAACCTTGCTATTCTGTTCAGGTCTATTTGACCCAAAACATTTTTCAATTCTTTATAAAGAAATGACAGTTTAGAAATATTTTCTAGCCATTTTGTGACTTTGTTAGTGTGGAACATATATTAATTACATGAAAATATTCTTATTTCATTTACATAGTTTTATATATTTTTTAAAATGGTACAAATGTAATCCATAGTAAATAGGAACAGAACAGCAGGGTTAAATTGACATGAATTATTTTATTTATTTGTTATTTTAGTAAATAAACGTTTCTTAATCAATATTTTTTCTACTAAATAATATATTTTATTAATTTTACGATAGCAATAATATACGATTATTATTTTTACAACATATGTTATTGTATTTTTGAAATTTCATGACTCAATTCTTTTGCAGTATCAAACAATAAGTAAATAAATAAATTAAAATTAATTAGTTAATAATGGCAACATTATTGCATTTCACTAATTTAAAATCAGTTTCTAATATACCTTGTATTCATAGTTATTAAATACATTGAAAGAAACTCTTTGTATTTTGCTTAAGATAATATATATAATTTAGGAGTCAACAAGCTTTCATTCTGTTGATTTTGTCTTATTTTGATCTTTGGAGGCAGGATAGATATGGAGAGGGCGAGAGCTCCTTTAAGTGAATCTCCAACTGTAATCGATTCAGCCATATTGGTTCACCCAAAACATTTCCGAAAAACGTGTTGGGTAGCGCAAATTATGAAATACTTTATTTGTGTTTTTCTTCGAATCAACGTTTCATTTTGAATTTTTTCTTATTTATAATTATATGTATAATTAATAATGCCGTCTTGTTCGGCATTTGGCTGCACTAATAGACCATCAAAGAATAAAAACATGGTAATTATCCTGATGTTGTGTACCATTTAATCTTTAATGTTCATTGGTTTCGTATAGAAACTAAACACTTAGCATTTTCTTTTTATGCAACAGTATTAAAATTATGATTATGACCAATCGACTACATAAAAATTCTAAGCCTGGGTGGTGTACCCTCCGGAGGGATCTTTCCAAGGGATACTAGCCTGTATTTACGAAAGTTTAGGAGAAAACCATGAAAAACTCTCAATAGCTACGATGACAAGCTTACCCGAGCTTGAACCTAGAAATTCCCATTTACCAGCTTTGAGTGCAAAACTGCTCTGTCACTGGTATTCAATGTGATATTAAGAGAAATTGAATTTAAATTATTTAGGGTCAGTAAACATTCATAATATTAAATCCATATGATATCACATTATATACATATGTATGCAACAATTTGCCAATATTTTTTCTTTGTTTTAATTAATTTTTTTACTTTTGCTTGTTTTCTAGCAGTTATATAACAGTACTACTCTAATCCATATGGAAAAGTCAATTTAAATGCATTAGTAGGTGCAAGTGCACATTTTTACTTTGATGATGCACTTGTGTATATTTTTATTATTATTATTAGACTACTTCATGAAGTGCTATACACTCGAAAACCTTTGGATAGCCCCTACCTGCCTCGTCTCGGCCAAGCTTAACTGGTTTTGTGTGCTGAAATGAAGTGCTATAATCTTATTTTGATCTGAAATGATGTTTCAAATAAATCTAAAATGGTGATGACCAGATGTTTCAAAACAAAATATTTCCATTTTTTTAAATAGTATATTTTGATCCAGTTAAGTGTCTGACATCCATTTTTGAGGCCTCACCAGCGGCTGAAAACTTCTCAAAGTTGAAAGATGAGAAATGCTGGTTTTAAACTCAGGTCGTATTCGTCTACTAAGCTGTTCCCATTGTTTTTTCTGCAATTCAGTACATACATGATAGGACTCTTCAGAAAGACACCCCCGTACAAAGGAGGGTATCTCCTTTGAGACCGTGGTCGTAGATAATTGGACTTAACCCAAGTACCAATACCATTTTTAAAATTAGTTAATTTTCAGTATATATATATTATATAATGCATTTGATAATAATAGAAAAGAATGAGAACGGAGAATAGTCAGTCAAATAAATCACCACAGAAACATACACAGGCCAAACAAAGTAACTAGTAATCTTGATTAATTTCTTGATCTAAATTGATTTAATTTATCTATATATGTATAGATAGATAGATAGAAAATTAACTAATTTAAAAAATGGTGTTGGTGATTGGGTAAATTATTGGCCCAATTATCTACATTAGAGAAGGGGGGGGGGTAGTTTTTGCATTCAATGTTAAAGCGCCTAGTTTCATTGTAATTTTTTATAAAAATTTGCAATGTAAATTTTATTATTATTATTATTATTATTCAAACAAAATTGTTTGTTTTTATTGCATAAGAAAACAAATTGCCACAAATAACTCATTCAAGTGCAAGGGTTTAAAACAATGGATATGAAATAAAACAATTCTTTTCTTAAATTATAACAAACAGGGATCAAGATAACTATTTTAGAAGGGTTTTATAATTCATCAACTTCTACATACTTGCCAACTTTTTAATTAAAAAAAAACAGTAGATTTTATAAATTGACATTTTTAACAATAGAGACTGGATTTATATAAATATATAACTGACAAAAAGGAAAATATATGAATATTTACATAAGATTTTCTAAAAATAGTAATATTCTTTAAATAAATAGCCGATCTTTCAAATAAAATATTGAGATTATGTACATTAAAGAATTAATTTCAAATCCCAAAAATTGGGACAAAGAAAATACTGCCTTACATTTGTAGCAGATTTTGCTTTATTATGGAAAGAACAATTAAATTGTTCTTCATAATAATTTTAAATTAAATTTTCATTGCATTTAGGAATTAAAATGTTCTTGAGATTTTTATCAGATAATAAGGATCAGAATTTAGTTTTTAATTATGTTATCTGGCTGAAAATACACTCACAATGACTATGCAAACATATTTAATTTCAGAAGCATTATTTAAAAAACCTAAACATTTACAATTATTTTGAGATAATTAAAATCAATATTGCAATTTTTACACTTAAACTTAATAAGCCTCAAAGCATAGCAGCGCCACCTGTTGGGAAATTTACTTCAAAGTGTTATCAGGATAAAATACCATTAAGTTCCAATTAAATATAAAATTTTTTGAAATTATACACAACAGAAGATTATCTAAAAACTTCATCTTAAATGGGTGTAATATGCATAGTAGCGCCACCTGATGGGCGATTTACTCCGAAATATAATCAGTACCAATTCATATGAAGATTTAACTAAGTATAAAGTTTTGTGGAATTCCGTGCATTATTTAATGAGATACAGCACCTACAAAAGTTTGATAACACATACACGATACACAGTCAGACTTGCATTTTTAAAAATAATCAAATCATTTTCAAGACTTTAGAAAACGTGTAAATGCATAAAAATTTTTCACGAATTCAATACTTTCTTCTTCTGAATAGAAGAAAATAATAAAAATCATTATTTTTATCATTATCACAGTTTCAAATAGAAAGCAACCTATATTCTCGCCATTTTAAGATAATCTTAAAGAATATATTTCTTATAAGTTTTTAGCTTTTTCAATGTGATATTTAATTTTAAATAAGAAATTTATTCCAGGCCGTTGTGTTGTATAATTTTACGTCATGAAAGAGAAAAGGGAAAAGAATATTTAACTATAAAATGCTCCTGCTTTTATTTCTTTAAAAAAAAAAAAAAAAAAAAAAAAGACACACTAAACAAAAAATATTTCTCAGTATTTTTGAAGGATAAACCGTGATTTATACAATTTTTTCGTACGTTTAACACTAATGGCAATAGAATTTAAGCGAATGTTTTGGGTGCCCAGTTAAAGGGACACCAGTTGATAGGGCCCCATACAGTTACTTCACTCTTTCTCCATTGAAAACTGGCTCTCGCCGTCTCCATTCTTACCCTTCTTCCGAGGTTGGGATAGTTGCAGTTTGCTCAACGTCTATTTTTGTCTCCTCCGTTGGAATTTTATTTGTTCGGGTAGCTCTGGTTGGCCCGCCATAATGAACAACGTTATGAGTCCAATAATAGCTAACGTGTTCAATTTGTCTATAACAGTTTCTTTTTAACCATTGTGTAACTTCAAAGAAATATATAATTTTACAGTACACATTAAAATATCATTGAGGATGTTGATTATTCTCAAGAAAGTATAAAAATGGCAAATAATAAATGCCAAAATGTATTGCCAAAGTAAAATACTGCATTTAGGCCAACGGTTTCCTAATGATTGTTCATCAGTCTAGCCAACGGCCATTTATAACCGCTGTCCAACAAAAAACCCACTTTTGTTTTAATATTAGCCCATATAAATTTTGTTTACGGGATATATATACAGATACAGTGTGTCCTACTAAAATAAAACCACCCATCTCGCAACTGGGCACAAAATAAACCAGTATGATCGAAACAAATATTTTAAGAAAGCTTATGTACAAATACATGCAAGAAGTAGCTCACTTCTTTCATCACCTAGGCACACACACACACACAAAAAAAAAAAAAAAAAAAAAAGAATTAAATTAAAATAAATAAACGTGCAAAATAAATAAATAAATAAATAAATAAAGATTTATAAAAGTGTCTTTCCAAAATAAAGTCGCCAAACTTGTTCGTTCAAAGGATAATTCTCGACATACGAACTACAGCAGTTAGACATACTTATAACACCAGGAAGTTCTCAAATAGATAATATATACCAGTTAAACTCTCTGCAGACTTCAGAAGGTTGCATTTTCTTTTGCTCTTGAATTTTTACTTTGGGAAAGGCAATCCAGCTGCACTCTTGCTCAAAAGTTTAACAAGATTTCCAAACGATCAGGTTTTTTCAATTTAAAAACTTATCTCTCGATGAAATGTTTCCAAACATTGGGTATTTAAAGAACAGGATCTTCCTCATGTTTTTGTTAGTGAAGATTGGCTTAGGACAACGTTTTGGGGGGCCGGAAACAGATTGAGCAAAATCAATAATGTGTGTGATCCCCCTGTATCGTTAAGTGAAGAAAATGATCTGTAACTATAGGATACGTTAATACACACCCAGTTTAATTTGTGGATGAATTTGCGTGACGATAGTATAATAACGCTTATCGCTCGTATGTCCCTTCTGAGGGGACATTAAAAAATAGAGCCACGCCTTAAGGTGTTCCTCTGCAAATGAAATGTTATTTTTCTAAAACGCGTAACTATAGGCTACCTTTTCGGCTACCGGAAAATTTTAAAAGAAAGATTTATTTAATTTAATTATGAAGTTAAATAAAACAAATTATTACAGTTTTTCGGTAGCCAAAAGGTAGTAAGTTGGAAGCTATACGTGTGACGTTTTAAAGGAACGCCAAAAGGCGCGTCTTACTGTTCAAAATAGGAAAATGTGCCGAGCGTTAAGGGTTAATTAACGGAGATATAAGCATTTATTTTAAAACTCAAATAATAATAATGATAATAATAATAAATAAATAAATAAATAAATAAAATAAAAAATAGTAAATAATAATAATAAAAAAAATGACCTTGTTTTCTAACTTTAATATGCATAGTTTCTAACGAAAATTACCCCCAATTTCAGATGAATTGGAAAGACAGTTTTAAAACAATATACTGTAAACGGAATTCCAATATCTCATGAAATATGAAAATTTTTATGAATGTGCGAAAGATTATATATATATATATTGCATAGGTTGAAAGCTAGATCTATAATGAGCATCTTTGATCAATAGGGCATATAAATAGAGTAAAAATTAAGCAAATTATACGAAAAAGACTGAGCTAAATTTTAGATAATTTCCATGAACTTAAATTTCGGGGGGTTTCTCATGCCGCGTAATTAATTTAAAGATCCAATTATTTTAACCACTTAGCAAAAGCTCTTTTTTGTGAAAAACCCCTATCCTCTTACAAATCTTAGTGAATAAACAAATGTATGTTAGAGTTATAAGTTTATAAGGGGTTTTTCACGAAAAAGAATTTTTGCTAACAAGGAAACATTCAAAAGGTAGCGTCTTCAAAAATACTGAAAAAAAAAAAAAATATATATATATATATATATATATATATGTAATTCTACTCTTCATAAAACACCAGGAAGTGAAAAAATTATCGGCTGAAATGAATTACAGCGACCACAATTTTTTTTTAAATTAAGCATATTTCGCGATTTCACACTATTAGGCGATTGATTTTGAGTACTTGGGGGAGAAGCAAAACACAGTTCTGTCCATACACGGCAATCTCGGTGCTAGCGAACTTATCACCTAACAGCGCTAAATCGCCGAAAATGCTTAATTTTGATATATTTTTGTGGTCGCTGTAATTCATTTCAGCCGATAATTTTTTTTCATTTTCTGATGTTATTTGAGCAGTAGAATCACATATATTTTTTTTTCAATATTTTTTGAAGACGAGACCTTTTGAATGTTTTCTTGTAAGTAGTTAAAATAATTGGATCTTTAAATTAACTACGCAGCATGGGAAAAACCCCTTAAGAAATTTCAACCCTTGGAAAATATCTCAAATCTATCTCGTTCTTTTTCCTATAATTTATTTAATTTTTATTCTATTCAAATGCACTTTTGACAAAAGTTGCCGAATATATCTAGCTTTCAACAACTTATGCGATATTTTTCTTTTCTTTTCCTTTCTATCTTTTTTTTTTTTAATCTTTCGCACATGCACAGTGAAATCTTTTTCAGAAAAATGCTCATATTTTATGCGATATTTAAGATATTTGTATTCCGATTGTAGTATATTGTTTTAAAAGTGTTTTTCCAACTTATCTGAAAGTGGGAATAACTTTCGTGAAAAACTCTGTATTTTATAAACAAAAAAGTATTGATTTTTTTTTTTTAAGGGGGGGGGGGGTTAAAAATAAATGCTTATATCTCTATTATTTAGTAAGCTATCATCACACAAATTCATCCACATATTTAACTCGATCTGTATTAACATATCCTAAAGTAACAGATCATTTTGTTCATTTAACGATACAGGGTGATCACAAACATTTTTGATTTTGCTCAATTTGTTACCGACCCCCTAATCGTTGTCTTAAACTAGAGTTCACTGAAAAAAGTGAAGAAGACCCAATTTTTAAATGCTGAATGTTTGAAAGCATTTCTTCGAGCGATAAGTTTTTAAATTGAGAAAAACTTATCCTTTGCAAATCTTGCTAAACTTTTGAGCAGGAGTGAATAAGAATTCGATAAAGGCTAGATAACATCGTTTAAAAAACAAAACATTTCATATACACAAATATCTAAGCAAATCAAATGATTTAATATGTTAATATACAATTTTATATAGACAGGAAATGCGTACGGATATGAAAAAGGACATTTGCATTTAAAAATAATTACTTTAAGGGCAGTAAAGCGATATTATGACATACAACTGGACAATGAGGTGAAGATCCCTGTAACTATGTCAAGGATTGTAAAATATACAACCAACTTGTGATATAAAAAGTAGGAAAGAACAGCCTTTATCTAAAGCTAACCATAAGCAAAAGAGACTAAATTGGGTCAAATATCATCAAACCTGGAAGAACCAGTGACACCACAATATGTTCTCAGATGAGGAAAAAAATAATATGAAAGGCTGTGGTGACTTTGTTTACTATTGGAATGACATGAGAAAAGAAGTGGAAATCTCGAAAAAACAGTAAAGTAGATGCTCATTAATGGTGTAATACAGTCGGTAACAAAAGTGTCCGAACACTAGCAAAAATTCGCATGTAAAAAAAGTGCACTTCATACGGTTTTGCTAAATAAATTCTTATCGAGTCATGTTCTTACACTGAATAAGAAGAGGATTCGATAAGGATTTATTTAACAAAACAGTATGAAGTGCACTTTTTTTACATACGAATTTTTGCTAGTGTTCGGTCACTTTTGTTATCGACTGTACACACTGTAAAAAAAAAAAAAAAAAAAAAAAAAAAAACCTATTACCAGCTGCAATCTGTGATTTATTTTATCCAATCACAGAGAATTTCTTGCAAGAAATTCTCTGTGATTGGATAAAATAAATCACAGATTGCAGCTGGTAATAGTTATTTTTTTACAGTGCAGATTTGGATATAGTGATAAAACTTGGCTTTTTCATAAGCCATGCAGGATATCGATTACCAAGATATACTAGAAACGTATTTACTGCTATTTTCAGAGATAATTAGTTGCCCAAGATGGATTTTACAGTAAGCCAAAGGCCCCATTCATGTTACAAAATCCTCTTGGGAATGGTTTTTGAATAATGAGGTGTAAGCCATGTAAGAGGCTGACTTTTAACGGGATCTAAATCCCCAAGAAAATGTGTGAGGTATCCTAAGTACAAACGGTAACAAAAGTGTCTGAACGCTAGCAAAAATTCCTATGTAAAAAAAGTGCACTTCATACGGTTTTGTTAAATAAATCCTTATCGAATCGTGTTCTTACACTGACTAAGAACAGGATTCGACAAGGATTTATTTAACAAAACCGTATGAAGTGCACTTTTTTACATAGGAATTTTCGCTAGTGTTCGGACACTTTTGTTACCGTCTGTACACATGTATATTCCAATAGCAGACACTTTCTCATTTTGGCAGAAATGGATGCTGTTATCTTTCCAGTCTGGGGTAATATTGATACTCATATCTTCTCCAGGGTTTCGTAAATGATATGCCGCATCGTGTATTCCACGTAATATATAAGCACGGCGGATGAATTTCGGTAGTCATTGGGTGGGTTAGGAATAGTGGCTTTACACTTAAAAATTGGACAGTGGAAATATGGATAAAATATCATTAACGCACAGAAAAGTTAGTCTTTCAATTTTAAAGGGTAATAAATTTGCAAAATAAAACCTTATCTTTACAAAATTCTATAAAGAAAATAAGATCGTTAAAAACAATTACATGTTTTTATAACCTTAAAGTATAGCGTTAAGTATAGCGTTAAGTATAGTTTTTTCGTGAGGAAAAAAAAATCACAAGAGAAAAAAAGCCTTTTTACCCATATTTATTTTTGTCAAAATTTGTTCAAATTGCTGGCATTTCCATTGATGTTTCATTCGATCATTCTTTTTATTGGGATTTTGAAATAAAATTTAAGATTAGTTTGGATGTTGTTATAACTTAAAATATGATATTTTCGGTAAAAAAATAAAAAAATAAATAAAAAATAAAAATCTGTAGGTGATGTCAAGTTTTGATGAAAAACAAATATGCTTTTTCATTCTTAAAACTGATTTTCTTTAACATTGTCCTAAAACATTGTAAGTTAATTGTCCATAAAAACTTGTTTTCCGAGACGACAAGTATCTTTTATATATTTCATGGATTATAAACAATTATAAATAATTAATTAATTTCTTTTTAAGATATTTTTATGGAAATCATTTTAATTTTCAAATGGTTTCTTGAATTGGATTACTTATCCATAACGGCATTATATTCCTGTGTATACATAAATTTAAGTTACATTTATAGTCACGAAAAAATAATGACTAGAAAATAGCCCATTTATCTATCGCCAGAAAAACGAATTATTTAAAAAAATAAAGTTAATATGAATCAACTAGGAATTAATTCAATAATAAACTAGTACCCATCTTTTAAATTTTAGGGATTTCAACAATTTTAAACTTCAAATAATTTTTAAAGTAGCGATAATCAATTTATAAGCAAATCCTTATTCTGTGTTCACATGTATGCCGTACCTCAAAATTGAAATTTATGTATGGAAAAGTTTTAAAAAATAAACAATTATTCTAAAATCACTTTTTACTCTTTATTATTAAATCGTTTTTACGTATTTTAATTTATGTCAGCTAAGATTTTTATCTTATAATGTTGAATGTGTGTATGAACATATTATTGAAAGAAAATAAGATATTTTGGTCTGGTAATTAATAACTTTTATTCATAAAAAGTAAAATATATTTTGTTTTTCACGAGTTTTCTGTTTCTTTTATTAATATTTTTTTCGATTATCACTTTCTTCTATATGTATATATAGAGAAAGTATTGGATTCGTGAAAATTTTTGAACACCAGTTTTCGATGGATTTATACGTTTTGGGATATCCTGAACACGATTTGACTGTTTTTAGAAAATGTCTGTCGGTGTGTCTCTGTGTGTGTTATCACAAATTTTGTTGACGCTTTATCTCCCGAACCAATGAACGAAATTTACCAAACTTGGTATTAGTTGAACCCTGACATAAACTGGTGCTGATTAGATTTGTGGAACAATTGCTCAACAGGTGGCGCAATGATCGCATTTTTTTTTCTAAATTTTTAACATGGCAGTATAGGACAAAATTTCGTATAAATGTAATAATGAGGGTTATTTTAATAGTGTGATTGTAAATTAATATGAATTATTGATAATAGTAGTAGTTAACTAGGAAAAAAAAATTGTGCATGTGGGAGCATCGCTTCCCCCTAGAGGAACTAAATTTTCAATATGGGTATCTTTCGAAAGATCTCATCAATACCTTTAAAACGAATAGTTGTGATAATTTAATAGTTGTGATCTGTGATAATTTAAAACAAAGTTATCGATTTTTTTTTTTTTTTTTTTTTTTAATCTTTTAACTAAAAAAAAAAAAAAAAAAAACTGGGAAAAATCTTATTTCTTCTGATTTGCAAAAATTGACATCATTCGGCATTTAGTGATAATATATAATGTCAGTTAAAATCGTCTGTATTTATAACGGAAAATAATTTGATAATTTAATAAATGAATTCTATTGAATAAATTTTGTGTAAAATTACATAGTAAAAAGTCATGTGGTGGCCACATCGTACTAGTTGATTGTAAATCTTAAAAATATAGGTTCCTTTACTTACTAAATATTAATTTAATTGAATATAAATTTCTTGAACATTTAATTATGTTGTATTAAGATTATAGAACAAATTTCAACAAAAATCATTGCAATATTTAAAAGCTGTAGAAAATTATATTCAATTTAAGTAAAATGCAATAAACACCTTTGTTAAAATGTTTTATATAATATAAATACAGTATGCTTGTTCTTCAAAGATATTTCATTAATTATGGTTAATATTTCATATTTATACCACCTATATTAATTTATTCTGCTATTGATTACTTATAATGTATTCTATTATTGATTAATGTATTCTGTTTTTCAAACAATCTTGTTGAAATTTGATAAATAACATTGATATAAAATATTTCTTTTTCAAATATACAATTTCAGTAATATTGTTTAATATTGGATGTTTATAATATATTCCTGCTTTTTATAAATTCTATTAATGTGTTTGATTTTTGATTACCTATATTGTGTTCTATTATTGATTACTGTATTCTATTTTTCATAACAATCTTGTTGAAATTTGATAAATAACAGTAATATAAAACATTTCTTTTTCAAAGACATTTCAGTACAGTCGGTAACAAAAGTGTCCGAACACTAGCAAAAATTTCTATATTAAAAAGTAGAATTAATACTGTTTTGGACAAAGAACAGGATTCGACAAGGATTTATAGAACAAAACAGTATTGATTGTACTTTTTTTACACAGGAATTTTGCTAGTGTTCGGATACTTTTGTTACCGACTGTAATACCGTTTAATATTGGATATGTTTAATCTGTATAGTTATTACAAATTCTATTAATAAATTCTATTGTTGATTACCCATATTAATGTATTCTAAAATTGATAACATTCTTGTTGAAATTTCATAAATAATATCAATATAAAATATTTATTCTTCGGAGATATTTTATTAATACTGTTAAATATTAGATAATCATAATATTTATATTAATTGCGAATAATTTAATTAATTGCGAATAATTCATTACCTATTAATATAAAAATACTCACATATCAGATTGAAATTAAGTATTGGATGAAGTAATTCCAATTCAAAAGTCAAAACCTCTAGGGAAAGTTTACTATATGACATTTTTCAATATTACGTAACATTAAATGCTTTTAAATATTCCTTATGATAAAATTCGTGAATAAAAGCTATTTCTAAAAGTCTTTTGTCAAGAAATAAATGATTCATTTTCAAGGCATGGAACAATACATGTTGAAAGTTAAGTTCAGTAGCTTGAAGCATTTTCTTAAACAATTAAGTTTTACTCATTTATTAGCCAAACTGAAATTTGTTTGACATTTTATTGTTAGCTATAAGTTAAAACATATGAATGCATAAACATGTTTAAAGAAAAGATGAATATTTCCTATTAAATCAGTCGAAGTGTAAGTATTATATTTTTACCAATATCTATTAAAGAAAATTCAAACAATAATTTAACTAGTATAACAATAATTTAACTATAATTTAAAGTTATAGGTTTTATAACTTTATACGGAAAGGAAACATGACACTAGATAACTAAATGCAAGTAAAGAATTTCAATGAAAAATTTCAAAATTTCTTGAAGTTTAAAGGCAAAAATTGAATAGACATTTGTTTCGGTAGTTCATGACACTTCAATGAAAAATTTTAAAATTTCTTGAATTTCAAAGGCAAAAATTGAATAATAGACATTTGTTTCGGTAGCTTTTCCGTAATATCTTCAGTGCATAAAGAAGTGAGAGAAAAGTACTTATAAATATTTAGATAATTTAAATCCCTCTTTATAAACATGTAGATATTAAAATCCCCCCCCCCTTCCCAATATAAAGGAGCACTTTTGTCTCACTTCTTTATGCAGTGCAGACGGTACGCTAAAGGCTGCCGAAACTTTTGCTTGCTTTTCAATTTTCCCTTCGGCGTTCAAGATGTTGAACATTTTTCCTATTTATTTATTATAACTTTTTTTACTATTTTCTAAATTAAAAAATAATCGCATTTACTGAAGTGTATGTGGCATTTTAGAAAATATTTTTATAGGAGATATTTACAGTCGGTAACAAAAGTGTCCGAACACCAGCGAAAATTTCTATGTAAAAAAAAAAAAAAAAAAAAAAAAAAAAAAAAAAACTTCAGACGGTTTTGTTAAATAAATCCTTCTCGAATCCTGTTCTTAGTCAGTGTAAGAACGTGATTCGATAAGGATTTATTTAACAAATCTGTATGAAGTGTACATTTTTTACATAGGAATTTTTACTAGTGTTCGGAAACTTTTGCTTCCGACTGTATATATACAGAAAAATAGGTAAATATTTAATTATTAAGTAAAATATAGAATCCTTTTATTCTTTAACAATATGTGTGGTTAATGGCAAATGCAACCATGTTATTCAGAGTAAAACAATCTTTTAGTTCCTCATTTGTACTATTGGCATGGGGAACTTATAGGCAATCATGAAAATTTTCTACTCGTTTTTTTTTATATTTTTTTACACGTTTTCAGGTGTGAGGAATTCGAAAATGACAAAATTTGTATGGTGTCCATCTGTAAGGTGTCTGTTAGTCTGTTAGTTAGTTTATTAGTCTGTGTACATGGCATTTCAAGAACAATTATTCGCAGAGATGCCAGATCAGTTTTTAAATATTACTTTCGACACTGACAAGTACATTATTCATTTGCAACATTTCAATCAGAAAACTTCGTATGTTATTAGAAATTTACGATTTTCTTAACATAGGAGAATATGGCAAAATTTCACCTAAACGTGCATTAAATGGAAAACGTTTACTGTAAAAATTTTAGATCATCATTAACTATCAACATGTTACTTTGAAAATTTCGCAAATTATTGGAAATTTACGAATTTCTTAACAGGGTAGAATAGGGCAAAATTTCACATAATCGTCAATCTTGAAGGATATTTTCATCGGAAAGATGTCAGACCACTTTTAAAGTATTATTTAAGATACTGGCATGAATATCATAGACTATGAAATTTCCAATTAAGAAAATTCGTAAGTTATTTGGAATTTAGAATGTACTCAACATGGCAGAATAGGGTAAAATTGAGCATAAACGTCTATTTCATAAATGCTATTTTTAAGTTATCTGATAGTTTTATGATCCTCAAAATAGACGTTTATGCTCATAAAACTATCAGATAACTTAAAAATAGCATTTATGATATTGTTTGAACATGACTGACTATAAATATTCTAATAAGAAAAATTTGTAAGTTTTTCGTAATTCAAGATATCATCAACATAACAAATTTGAAATTTTTTTATACACTGATGGAAAAAAAATCCCAACACCAGGAAGGAGCTGTGCTAGATAAACGAAATTTGGTAGGCGTGTTTATACATCTGAAAGATGACGTCGATTCAAATTTCGAGCTACGCGCATAAGTGTGGCGCTAGTAGCGATACTATGAACATGCAAATGAGGTTTGCTTTAAATAAGCGCTGTAAGGTTCGTGATCGTTATTTACAGTTGAGATTTGACGTAGTGGGTTAATGTTAGTCAAGGATGCCTCTAAGAAGACGAAGAAGCCATTATCAACAGCTCACTGAGTTTGAACGAAGTCGTGTAGTAGGGCTACGAGAAGGTGGGTTTTCTTTCCGCGATATTGCAGAAAGACTTGGCAGGAATGTATCCACTGTGCATGAGTGTTGGCAGCAGTGGTCAAGGGAAGGTACTCAAGAAGACCGGGTTCCGGGCGGCTACGTGGCATTACCGAGAGGGAAGACCGCCGTGTTCGGCGTATTGCTGGGGCTAATCGTACTGCGTCTGCAACTGAAATTCGAGCCAACTCAAGCTAGAGCTCATTGGAGGACGGAGTGGAGATCTGTTGTGTTTTCTGATGAAAGCCGGTTCTGCCTTGGTCGCAGTGGGAGCCGTGTGTTGGTTAGAAGGAGGCCAGGTGAACTCCTGCTAGCGACCTGTCTGCGGCCTAGACACACAGGGCCTACTCCTGGAGTTATGGTTTGGGGAGCAATTTCGTATGACAGCAGGAGCACTCTCGTGGTTATCCCACGCACCCTGACTGCAAATTGGTACGTCAGTCTAGTGATACAACCTGTTGTGTTGCCATTCATGAACAGCATTCAAGGGGGTGGTTTCCAACAGGATAACGCTCGCCCTCATACCGCTGTTGTAACTCAACATGCTCTACAGAGTGTCGACATGTTGTCTTGGCCTGCTAGATCACCAGATCTTTCTCCAATCGAGCACGTATGGGACATCATTGGACGACAACTCAAGCGCCATCCACAACCAGCATTAACCGTCCCTGCATTGACCGCCCAAGTGCAACAGGCATGGAACTCCATCCCACAAACTGATATCCGACACCTGTACGACACAATGCATGCACGTTTGCATGCTTGCATTAAGAATTCTGGCGGTTACACCGGTTACTAATGTACCAACATTTCACATTTGAAATGGCTCTTCTCGCTAATTGCTCTACCTGTGATCTTGAAACATTAATCAATTAAATATGTTACCTAGACAAATGTATTGCTGAAATTTCATTACTGTACAATAATTTTTTCTTGATGTTGGGATTTTTTTTTTTCCATCAGTGTATAAATATGCAATTTCAGGTTTGTTGCGTTAGAAACAGTAACCTGAAAACTAAACTACGAAATTGACCCTAATAAAATAAATTAATAGATTTGAATAAGATAAATACATCGAAATGAACGGTGGATAGTCTCTTAATAGGAAATTGCATTCTGTCTCTATGTCAAGCGTTTGGTCAAATTCATTTCTCTTAACACGATTATAATAAGTCTTGCAGTAGAAATTTGTTAAGAACGTATACATGATGGGGAACTGAGCAGAGTCTACCTATGCCGACTAGTTTCATATGTGACTAAATTAAAAAAAAATTACTAATTCATTAAATATAGGGTGAAGTGTGGAAAGAGTGATATCGATTTATAGCACAACTGCGGTAAATTTACACGCAATTGTCATCTTATCTCAGCAAAATCTGAGATAATGGCAAACACAAGACCAAGTATTAGCTACCAAAAAATAGCTGCAGCTGGCCCGCTGGTGGCAAAACTTAATCCTGCCGAAATGCACTCGCTTCGTTGGCCAGCACATGGCCACATTTGACCGATCCACAACTAGGAGTACGATTGGAATAAGTTAGTGGGTCAGTGATGGATCTTTGCTAGCTGCAAACTGTAGATTGAAAATAGTTTGCAGGACACTGTTGGCAGCCAACATTATGTTTAAAATTTTTAGTGGGCCAGTTTTGGGCCACCTGGTTGCAAACATATTTTTTTTATATTGTTGCTAGCAGCCTTCAGTGGGCTAGTGTTGGAACACCTGGTGTCAAACATACTTTTTTTTAATTGTTGCTAGCAGCCTTCAGTGGGCCAGTTGTGGAAAACATAAATAACCATATTACTACCATCAGTTTGACCCTTTATATTTTCTTATTAATGGGCCAACAGTGATTTCATTATTGCTAGTATATATATATGTATATTGTGTGTGTTTGTTTGTGATGGCTAAAATTTTATTTCTACTAATTTCTATGCATCCAATTTTAATTTGATTTCGTAGTTACAGTGGGAGATTATACTATTAGTTTTTTTTTTTTTTTAAATCTTTTTTTAATACTTTTTCGAATTTCTAAAAATGCAGTAGATGAAATGGCTTTGAAATTCATACATGGAAAAAAATAAATAATATAAATAAAAACTCACATTTCCCACTATCGATTTAGTCCAAAGTTCAATTAGAGGAACAACTAAAAATTAAAAAATTAAAGAAAAGTAGAATTACTTTAGATTACCTTGTATCATGAAAAGCTACAAATGACTTGTAACTATAACACATTATTGCGCTTACTATGTACAATAGTCGCATGTTTCTTTTTATTTATTTATTTATTTTTTAAATTGTACAATCATTTAAGCAGTATTTTTTTTTTTTTTTTCAAAAAATATTAATTTTTTAGCAAGTTTTTTGATGTCAGACCACTTTTAAAGTATTATTTAAGATACTGGCATGAATATCATGTACTATGAAATTTCCAATTAAGAAAATTCGTAAGTTATTTGGAATTTAGAATTTACTCAACATGGCAGAATAGGGTAAAATTGAGCATAAACGTCCATTTTGAGGATCATAAAACTATCAGATAACTTAAAAATAGCATTTATGATATTGTTTGAACATGACTGACTATAAATATTCTAATAAGAAAAATTTGTAAGTTTTTCGTAATTCAAGATATCATCAACATAACAAATTTGAAAATTTTTTATACATTGATGGAAAAAAAATCCCAACACCAGGAAGGAGCTGTGCTAGATAAACGAAATTTGGTAGGCGTGTTTATACAGCTGAAAGGGGACGTCAATTGAAATTTCGAGCTACGCGCATAAGTGTGGCGCTAGTAGCGATACTATGAACATGCAAATGAGCTTTGCTTTAAATAAGCGATGTAAGGTTTGTGATCGTTATTTACAGTTGAGATTTGACGTAGTGGGTTAATGTTAGTCAAGGATGCCTCTAAGAAGACGAAGAAGCCATTATCAACAGTTCACTGAGTTTGAACGAAGTCGTGTAGTAGGGCTACGAGAAGGTGGGTTTTCTTTCCGCGATATTGCAGAAAGACTTGGCAGGAATGTATCCACTGTGCATGAGTGTTGGCCGCAGTGGAAAAGGGAAGGTACTCAAGAAGACCGGGTTCCGGGCGGCCACGTGGCATTACCGAGAGGGAAGACCGCCGTGTTCGGCGTATGGCTGTGGCTAATCGTACTGCGTCTGCAGCTGAAATTCGAGCTGCAGTTGGCACCATAGTGACACAACGAACTGTTACAAATCGGTTACTTCAAGGACAGCTGCGAGCCAGACGCCCTGTAGCGTGCATTCCACCGACTCCAAACCACTGCCGTTTGCGACGTGAGTGGTGTCAAGCTAGAGCTCATTGGAGGACGGAGTGGAGATCTGTTGTGTTTTCTGATGAAAGCCGGTTCTGCCTTGGTCGCAGTGATAGCCGTGTGTTGGTTAGAAGGAGGCCAGGTGAACGCCTGCTAGCGACCTGTCTGCGGCCTAGACACACAGAGCCTACTCCTGGAGTTATGGTTTGGGGAGCAATTTCGTATTACAGCAGGAGAACTCTCGTGGTTATCCCACGCACCCTGACTGCAAATTTGTACGTGAGTCTAGTGATACAACCTGTTGTGCTGCCATTCATGAACAGCATTCAAGGGAGTGTTTTCCAACAGGATAACACTCGCCCTCATACCGCTGATGTAACTCAACGTGCTCTACAGAGTGTCGACTTGTTGCCTTGGCCTGCTAGATCACCAGATCTTTCTCCAATCGAGCACGTATGGGACATCATTGGACGACAACTCCAGCGTCATCCACAACCAGCATTAACCGTTCCTGCATTGACCGCCCAAGTGCAACAGGCATGGAACTCCATCCCACAAACTGATATCCGACACCTGTACGACACAATGCATGCACGTTTGCATGCTTGCATTAAAATTTCTGGCGGTTACACCGGTTACTAATGTACCAACATTTCACATTTGAAATGGCTCTTCTCGCCAATGGCTCTACCTGTGATCTTGAAACATTAATCAATTAAATATGTTACCTAGACAAATGTATTGCTGAAATTTCATTACTGTACAATAATTTTTTCTTGGTGTTGGGATTTTTTTTTTTTCCCATCAGTGTATAAATATGCAATTTCAGGTTTGTTGCGTTAGAAACAGTAACCTGAAAACTAAACTACGAAATTGACCCGAATAAAATACATTAATAGATTGGAATAAGATAAATACATCGAAATGAACGGTGGATAGTCTCTTAATAGGAAATTTCATTCTGTCTCTATGTCAAGCGTTTGGTCAAATTCATTTCTCTTAACACGATTATAATATGTCTTGCAGTAGAAATTTGTTAAGAACGTATACATGATGGGGAACTGAGCAGAGTCTACCTATGCCGACTAGTTTCATATGTGACTAAATTAAAAAGAAATTAGTAATTCATTAAATATAGGGTGAAGTGTGGAAAGAGTGATATCGATTTATAGCACAACTGCGGTAAATTTACACGCAATTGTCATCTTATCTCAGCAAAATCTGAGATAATGGCAAACACAAGACCAAGTATTAGCTACCAAAAAATAGCTGCAGCTGGCCCGCTGGTGGCAAAACTTAATCCTGCCGAAATGCACTCGCTTCGTTGGCCAGCACATGGCCACATTTGACCGATCCACAACAAGCAGTACGATTGGAATAAGTTAGTGGGTCAGTGATGGATCTTTGCTAGCTGCAAACTGTAGATTGAAAATAGTTTGCAGGACACTGTTGGCAGCCAACATTATGTTTAAAATTTTTAGTGGGTCAGTGTTGGGCCACCTGGTTGCAAAAATATTTTTTTCATATTGTTGCTAGCAGCCTTCAGTGGGCTATTGTTGGACCACCTGGTGTCAAACATGTTTTTTTTTTTTAATTGTTGCTAGCAGCCTTCAATGGGCCAGTTGTGGAAAACATAAATAACCATACTATTACTACCAGCAGTTTGACCCTTTATATTTTGTTATTAATGGGCCAACAGTGATTTCATTATTGCTAGTATATATATATGTATATTGTGTGTGTTTGTTTGTGATGGCTAAAATTTTATTTCTACTAATTTCTATGCATCCAATTTTAATTTGATTTCGTAGTTAAAGTGGGAGATTATACTATTAGTTTTTTTTTTTTTTTTTTTTTTTTTAAATCTTTTTTTAATACTTTTTCGAATTTCTAAAAATGCAGTAGATGAAATGGCTTTGAAATTCATACATGGAAAAAAATAAATAATATAAATAAAAACTCACATTTCCCACTATCGATTTAGTCCAAAGTTCAATTAGGGGAACAACTAAAAATTAAAAAATTAAAGAAAAGTAGAATTACTTTAGATTACCTTGTATCATGAAAAGCTACAAATGACTTGTAACTATAACACATTATTGCGCTTACTATGTACAATAGTCGCATGTTTCTTTTTATTTATTTATTTTTTTTTTAAATTGTACAATCATTTAAGCAGATTTTTTTTTTTTTTTCAAAAAATATTAATTTTTTTAGCAAGTTTTTTGCATATAACTTGATGGAATTTCCATAAAATATTACTAAAGCTTGCAGAAAAATCTACAAAGCATAAGAGAATTTAAGCATTTGTAGTGAATATATTTTTACTGCGCATGCGCGAAAGATAGAAAAAAAATTACTACATAAGTTGAAAGGTAGATATATTCGGCAACTTATATCAAATGTTTATTTATTTATTTATTTAGTTATGGAACTTTTTTAAATATTTTTTTTATATATCTTTATTCAAATATTTTTAAATATTCTATTTAAATGTCTTATTTAAATTAAATTAAATATCTTTTTTAAATATTTTTAAATATCCTATTAATTTAAGAATATTATTGTCATTTTAGATTATTGCTGGAAAATAATCCTTTATGAAATGAGAATTTGATTAATTCAATATATACTGCTTGAATAATAAACTACAGTTAACACTTTAATTAAAACACAATTTTAACATATGAATATAATCTATAATTTCCATAGAAAAAATATTGCATGCACGTAAATTTATATTCAATAGATATAACCTTAATGATAACAATGAATGTCTTTAACGGATTTAATTATTAGTTTCAAATTACTTACATCAATTCGGCTAACATTCACATTATATCTGATTTAAAATGAGAAATTTCTTCTCTGATAATTGCAATTTAAAATGCAGATCCTTTGAGGAAAATTCAGTAAATACCCGTTTTAAATACAGAAATGCATAATGTGGTTTGATATCTTTCCTTTTATAAAATTTGTGAATAGAAGCTATTAATAAAGATCTTTTCTAAAGAAATAAATAATTTATTTCCAAGGCATAGCAAGAAATATGTTTGAAACAAATTTACGCAAAAATCCGTAACTCGAGGTACAATTAATTTTTACTGGTTTCTCAGTCAAACTGACAGCTATTCCAGATTTACTGTTAGCAGTAAAATAAAGGAAAGTAAAGGCATGAACGTATAGAAAGAAATGATAAATGTCTTCTGATAAAGTAGAGAAATGAATTAGTGAGGATTTCATTACAAATGTGCAATGGCGAAAATTTTAGACAACACATTAAAATTTTTCTCCATGTTCTAAGTTTCTTTAATAAATGTCTTAATTCATGTAATAAATGTATTATTACTTGAAGTAAAGATATTATAAAAAGAAAATAGATTTTTTAGGAAAACATACTTTTATCAAAATGCCGTTATATTTTACATACATAAGAAACGATTATCTCTGTTTCTACAAAATCAAAAATTATTTGGAACGCCGTTCAAAAATAATATTAATACTGTAATTAATATATATAAATTAATTAATTAAAAATTGTCAAACAAGGGCACACCAAAAATAACAGAAAATGCAATTTTGTTTTTGCATATAGAGAGATTCCATTCATAAATTTTTAGCAGTTTGCATACAGCATGACACAAAGTTCACCTAATTTTCTTACAACATTCTTTCAGTGCCCTTGAAAAAGTAATGAATTTGTATGCTTCAATATCAAGTTGCTTATTTTTCCTTTCGTCAAATTCATTCATTTTTTATAGTTCTTCATGTGATACTTGATTTCATATAATGCAATGTTTGGAAAAGTTTTCAATATCTATCTATCTTATCTATATATATACAACATAACATTGAATGTAAATAAATAGGATTATCCCTGAAGTTTAATATATCTTTGTATCAGTATTTATTCTACAAAGTAAAGAACACACAATAATAAAAAAATAGTAATAAATAAAACTGTAAGTAAAAAGTTTTTCAAGTGCGTTATGTAAGATTTCGATTTTCAATACCAGTATTTTTTATTTCAGAAATTTTCACCTTACATAATAATAGAAATTTTTTAACGGGCTTTCCATAAGAACGTGCAGGTATCGGAAAACTAAATGATTTTCATCTACGTATAACTGCGAAGCTACTCCATTTAATTTTAATTTTCTTTGCATTACAATTATTTAGAGTTTATTTTGCAATAACATTTAATTTGTATGTATATATATATATATATATATATATAATTTTGGCAGTGTTAAGAAAACAAGAGGGGTAATTACAAATAAAGTACCTACAAATTACCCTAAAATTAAAGTGTATTTTAAGAATAATCGCAATTTATCATCTATACAGAAAAATGCCATCTCTCCTTCTCTCTCTCTCTCTCTCTATATATATATATATATATAGGGGAGACCGGGCCTAGTAGTGACGTTTTTGTTATTTTTGATATTAGCTCTAAGATTTGAACTGAAGTGAAACATTTAATATATCATACCATAGAGTAAACCTTGTGTAATATATTTATAAAACTATCATTAATATTATTAACGTTTTTCATCCCATAAAATGAATTCTGCGTAACGTCGAAATTTGTCACAACTTGCCCAGTAGCGGGGCTAGTAGTGACATATTTGGGGCACATTGTGACATACAAATTACACATACAAACGCGTTGTAGCATATGCAAACTATGTAAAAGTAATAAAATGCGATATTTTAAATCAACAATGAAAATTTTATTCACTTATATCGTTTTTAACACAATAAAAACACTTTAATTTTTTTAATAACTCTGTAAACCAAATAAAAAAAAAAGTGTTAAATTACTAACACTTGTAAACTCTTAGTCTTTTATAAAGCTACGTTTAGATACACTTAACAATATAAATAAAGAGTAAAAACTGTGTCAATCAGTAAAGAATTAAAAAGTAGGCTAATAAAGATGTTTGGCCACATTGGTCTTTTATACGGTAGCTTACTACAACGAGTAGGTCCTTGTATCCTATTGGCCTAACTATATTTTTAATTATTCATTGTCATCGCTTACTTAAGCGTCTGATTTTCAGTTTGTAGTTAATATAAATATAATGAGGTTCATTTTCGGTACATTTGGTATGAGCCCATCTTTTACATGTCATGCATTGCACCCAGTTTTTTCCGGATCTGGAAAGTTTGTATTGCTACTAGCAAACTAGACATAAGCAATTTTCGTCATCTTCAAAGGTATCCGATTCCTGCTACTTAATTTTATTTAATAACGTAGTTTTTTTTTTTTTTTTTTTTTTTTTTGTGTGTGTGTGTGTGTGTGCGTGTGTGATGCACTGTTTGACCTTTAACTATTGTGTGAATATCATACATGGCCTTTTTATATCCCATTTCAATATTTCCTTCCATAATAGTATTTTTCTTTTTATTCATATATCTAAGAAGTGACTTTCTGTTTACATGAAACAGTTCTTGGGTTTTCCTTAAACTGCACCTTTCAGAATTTACTTCTATTGCAGCCCTCTTACTGTCGTGTAAAGCAGCTTTAGATCTTTCAGTAAGCCTTTTGTAATTACAAAAGGCTTACTGAAAGATCTAAAGCTGCTAATAAAACATAATTTTTTCTGAAATATAAAAACCTGTATTAAAAATCATGCCGGGGCAAGTAGAGACACTGTCACAACATACCTCCTACACTTCGTCACAACTAGCCCCACGTTACGCAGCCTTGAACTTTATTCATTAGTTCCCAAAAGTTGTTATCCTTAATAAATGAAATACATAGAATAACAGCTCAAAATATAAATATTCAAATAACGTTAAGGAAGTTTATATACCTCACGATTCCTCGTGGCAATGACGATCCTAACGTAGGTCACAAAATTTACTTTTGCAATAGAAAACACGATAAATAATTTTTTCTCGAAAGCAACTCAACGCTCTACTTCCAAACATACAAAGCACATTACAATAATCAACCTGTTCACTCACAAGACATGACAGGTTCTGCAACCTACTGGATCATTCAGAAAGCCCTATGCCACTACTTGCCCCCTGGCACAACTAATCCCGGTCTCCCCTACAGTAAATAAGTAATAAGTAATACAGTAAATAAGTAACAGCGACAGTAAATAAATAAATAAAAGCCGCACTGTAGAAAATTTGACTGATAACTTTTGGGTTTGCAATAATTTAAAAACTAATGATTGCAACAAATAAAATTGTTATGTTTGTATAATACGGAAGTCATAACATGATACCTATGTACATTTTCGATTTAATAATTCATTTTATTACACTCTACAAAGTATTTAATAAAAATCTACATGAAACTTTCTTTTTAAACGTAATATAATAAACATATACTTTATATTCTCTCATGGTTTATTATATGAAATAAACAAGTGCTATTTTAATGTATGAAATAAAACTATTTATTTGTTAGATCTAAACAATTATTTAATAAAAATATGTATTCTGGATTGGATAACTCCGCCTTTATATGGGATTCTTACTTTAATTCGCAATGGCATAGTATTTTACAAATTTTTAACATGAAACTCAGAAATTTCACTGTGCTAAGTATTATAAATATTTTTTCTATTTCTATCAAAGTTGTAGGCTACAAATTTCTAATCCTCACTCTCTTTTATAGACTAAACATTTTTGAGCTGATTAAGATTAAGACAATTTTCAGGTCTAATAAAGAAGAAATACTGCGATATTCCTTGTGGGATTTAATTTTAAGTAAAAAAAGTTATGATAACTTTCAAAATTATAGATGCTCACGAGAATGGATAAGTAATTTTAACAACTTGAATCAAATAAATGTATCACAAGCGCTATATAATAAGGTGCTTATCATCTTGAAATGTTGATTATGGAAGAGTCTGAAACAGTAGTCGGTCAGGTATCAATTTTTTAATGGCCAACTTTTATTTCGGGTTAATTAATCCCTTGAACATGAAAATTTGCCTGACTTACCAAAAAATTATGCATTTTCCTATCGTAATGTAAGAGGAATATGTCATTGTTTTAAAAGTGCGATTTTCATTAAGTCAGTCACATTTTCGTGATCGGATCTGCTTGTTTCCGTCAGTTCGAAATAAGTTAAACTTGACTCATCAGAGAGAACAACTTCATCCCAATAATTAATTGACCATTATTTAATTTTTTAACCCTCTAATGTCTTGGTTTTCTAAATCTTTTCGTTAAGAATGAATTTTTTTCTGATTTGCTGGCAATTAAACCTGCTCTGCTTAATTGTTATTTCATTGTATATAAATAAATTATAATACTAAACACTTTTTCTGAATCCCTACTATGTTCTAAATGTAATACAATTGATTTTTTAAGCGCTGGCTTTTTAACTTGCGGTCATCTCGATCGGACGAGTAACGTGGCCGCCTAAGGACAAATGTTCAGTTTAAACAGCCAAAAAATATTATAGCTTGCTAAAAACCAGATCACTAATATTTTGTTAACATTTAATCATTTTAACATCCCACGTATTAAAATATATATATATTTTTTTCGCTCTAAAATTAATATTTTTTGTGGTATCGTTAATTGCCTTATTTTTGCCATGTTTGAAATACTTTCTAAAATTACAATTTTCCGAACAATTGCATCTTGTTTTTAACACTTGGCTCAATCCTAAATTGCACGCAGAGCCTGATTAAGGGGGAAGCACACATTATCTCCGCTCTCACCGGAATATTTTTACAATTATTTTTTACTTCATGTCATAGAAACTCCACGCTTTGACGAGGAAATAATTTTTATAAAAAATGAACGGTGTAAAACAATCCAATTTACTCACCGTTATTAGACACCAGAATTCTTTTAAAATAATTTTTAATGAGAATTTTCTGTTTATTATAGGAGGAAAGTATTTGTTAAAAAATAACAGTGTAAGTATAAATAATGTGTGCTTCCCCCTTAATCAGGCTCTGATTGCACGCGGAACTCAACGTAATAAAATCTGTTCAAAAATTTACCTTTGAAACAATAGAATTAGCGATTATAGAAAGAAAAATAGAAAATATCCAAGTAAGGCTTTTTTTTTGTGTCGCTTAGTGTATATATGTGTGAATGTCATATCCTTCTCGACTCCATTCAAATGCTTTATAATTGTAAGTCTTAAAATACGAAACATATACGAAACATGCATTACTCGAGTCCATCTTTAAGAGGGTTCAAATATCATTACAAGCATATCTGTACATTATAAGTTCCAAATGTTAAGGAGAGGCGTTTTATTAAGGCTACAGCACATAGCTGACAGCATTTTAGCTTATTCCGGAGCCTTTTTAGCATTGAATCCCTTTTATTTCGCACCACTCCATTTATAAAATAATTTTCGGATGATTATATAATTACGGTAAAAAAAAAAAAAAAAAAAATCTTAAAATAAAAATGGTATGAAATAAAGGCGGGGATAAACATTCTGAGGAATAAATTTAAATATTAACAACACTGATAGCATAATTCAACACACATATAAAACTAAAAACAGTTCAAGATTTTATACAACATTTAAATTTCCTTGCAAATTTATATATACATTAAATGCTAATGATCTATTTATAAACGATAAAGAAATCCTTTATTGGAATCATATATAAGTCAACGTACATTGTATGTATATAATGTATAGATATAGATATAACCTTCAATTTAAAATTCTAAATATCCATCTGTTTTAAAAAACTGTAAAATATTTCAGCATATACACAATAATTTTCTATACAAATGTAATTTTTAACATGCTTCATGCTGCTATATATATATATCTATGCATAGATGCCAACATTTTATTTAATTCTGGAGTATTTTTAACCCCACCTTTATTTCATACCACTTTTTTTTTAAGGAGAAATTTTTTGTTGTTTTATCGAAGTTATACATTGGAGAAATACTTTGTATAAATAAAGTAATGCGAAATAGAGGTGGGGCTAAAAATACCAAGGTATAAATTAAAATGTTGGTGTCTATTATCTGTGACATCTTACTAGTATGTGCTCAATTGCAAAGACCTTACCGGTGAAGCCGTACAGGAGACGAGCCACTCTTCTCTTTATACACCTTGTCTTATACCTTCGATGTTGGTGAATTGTAGTTTGGCGCTTTTCGATGCTGCTACTATTACTGATTTTAAGTAGAGAGAGGTTGATTATTTTAGTGATATTAAAAAAAAAAAAAAAGTGATGCTACTGTTGTTGTTAATTGGTGATTATGGTGAAATGTGAAGAAGCTACTGGTGGAAATGTTGCTCTCACAAATCGATGAAAAATAACACGGTTGAGGGAAAAGTTGTCCCAATCAAGAAAAGTTTGACAAATACGGTACACAGAATCCAAATAAAGTGCATTTTTTTTTCTATCCTCGAAAAAAATCTATGAAAATTGATATATATGTATATATATTTGCACCTTAAAAAAATATTAACAAAAGAACGGATGTTTGGTTCAAATTAATGGACAGAAACGTGAAACTAAATTCAAATACCTATAGAGCATAATCGCTTTTACATTACTGCAAAATGTACTTAAAAGTAAACTTAACCAGAAATTTAAAATAAACATAAGTAGAAATGTTTTTTTTTTCACATTTATATAATTATTCATTGAATAATTTCTATTAAAAATATCTTTTTGATTTGTTCCAATTTTTAAAATACCATTAAAAATTCTGTGCGATGTAAAAAATGTCATTCTGCTGAATTTTACTTTCTGTTATTTTTATTGTGTAGAAAAACTTTTTTTTCTGTGGTTGGGGTGTGTGCGTATGTTAAAAACAGTATTTTAAAGTTCGATACCCACACAGCCATTTATATCCATTAGACATCTTAATTACATCCAGTTGATACGCAAAAATGTAAAGAAATTTTTAGAGTGTCCATTAAAAGTTCTGGATATCCTGTACTAATTATATACATCTATTAGACGAAATTTAGACGTGACTTTTTCGATGTGTAATAGATGTAACATGTTAGATCAAAACAAGATTTAGATATTTTCAATATCTATTAGATCTTACAAGTACAATTGTTGGATATTTTTATATGTAACAGACATCTAATGGATGTAAAAAAGAGTGACATTTGTCGTACTAATAGAATATGTGTAAGATGTTTATAGAAGTCTAACGGAACATTTAAAAACTTTTTTAGATATTTATTAACTTTTATATATGTCTTTTGATGTACGTTGCTGTGTGGTTATGTGTGTGTGCATCTGGAAGTCTGTTATAATATAATTCAAAAAGAGGTATTGGACAGGTATCCAAATTCATTATTCTAGAAAGGTATTGCATGATGCTATCACTTAAATCATTTTGGGAAATCAGACATCTGGATCTTGTACAGGCTTATACAAAATAAGTCTAATACTTTATGTGTATTCTAATGCATTAAGGTTATTTTTTCTTTCGCACATTTCAAGATATTTAAGTTACATTAAGATTAATGAAATTTAATTTTTATACGAATAAAACATATTTACTATAGGACATCCTATGAGAAGCAATCAACATTTATTTACAAGGCTTCACAAAAGAATGCAGATTTATTAGGATCTAGCTGAAAACTGTTTCATATAATATTTTAAGTTACTATACGGCGTGAAACACATTATATACAATTTTCTGGGCTGTTAAAAAAAAAAAAAAAAAAAAAAAACGATATATTTCTCTTTGTCTGACTTAAAATTTGTTATACTGTGAGATATTTTAATCATAAATTTTGACATAATTCGTGAAAATATTTTACAAAAGTTTACAATGTTCAAAAAAAATTATTCAGTAAATTAAACAGCGCGGGTAAAATATTAAGACCTATAGAAACTTGTCATTATTTTCGTCACTGTTTGTTTAAAATTTCTGGACATTTAAATATAATGCAGAAAAATAGCAGTTTTATACATCTGCATTTTTTTTTTCACGAGAAAAGCCAAAGAAACCAATTAATGCTAATTATGCAAAGAAGAACGCACACAATTGACGTTGGACACTATAATCTTAAGAAGATCCTAAATTTAAATTTTTATTTAAATTATTCAAATCGTACCTACGAAAAAAGATAAATGTCTCTTCCATTTTTTGCCACACAGGCGGAGTAGGGTTTACCAGTGATCGCTTACTTTAGAGAAGATGAGGATAGGTCAGATGAGTTTCTAATCTTATAAAACATTTTAACATTAAATTTTTAACAAAATTATTGCATCATTTCTGAGAAATCACATTTTTTGCCATTGTTTGTAAAGGGTGATGTTGGGATTCAAAGTGATTGCAAATTTTCTTGAAGATAAGTCAATATTTTTTTCGCATTTGAATGAACCTTTAACCGCAAGTTTTTATTAAAATTGTATGATCTATTTACATGTAAACCAAATTTGTGACACATGTTGCAAACTGCAAAATAAGTGTTGACAGTGAAAGCTAATTTTTCTAAAGTTGAGGATCACTCAGATTGATTCGTCATGTTAAAAAAAAAAATAAATAAAAATAAATAAAATAGAATTTAATCCTTATTAGTTATTAAAACCGTTAGTGCATTTTTTTTTAAGAAATTGCGTTTGTGCCATACTTTACAACGGGCGGAGAAAGTTTTAACAATAAACTCTAATTTTATAGTTGGCACTATATTTCTCTGACATGAAATTTGTCTTCACTCACTATGCAAAATCATTTTAATAAAAATTTTATATTGCGTGTAATTGTATAGGAAAATATGTAAGAAAGTTTCGTGATGACCAATGCATACTAGCTCACATTATCGTATTTTAGTTTAATATTTGAAAAATAAACTCATTTTTCTTTAACGAAGTAACATTTTAAAAGTCTTCATTCTTGCATGTTCTAAAATACGTTAGGCTTCAGAATGTTTCCATATTTTAACTAAATCATTCAAATGTAAATTTTCCTAAAGTTGTTTCAAAGCATTTTGCATTTTCTAAAATGTTGCTATCAAATAAATGTTTTCAGAAAATTTCAACTTATATAACTTCTAGTTAATACATGATGGTTGTATTTAGCGAATCAGCGAGTTGAATGTGTATAACTGTTTTATGGAGCTTCATAATTAATGTTGTTTACGCAGATATTTCAAACATTACATTTGGAAATTCATATTTGTTAGAATGTTTCAAAATTTCTATCAAATACTAGTTACTCGTAAATTATAGTTCCGTAACATAGTAGAAGAGCATTAAATATATTAATATGTAATATGACATTACTGAAATATCATGGTTGTGTTTAATTTGACAATTAAAAAGTGCTATAATAAACAAAAGTTTAAACTTAAAACTACTTACAAATTTCCATTACATATATATACTTTTTCATATTATATAATGCATGTAATTTAGTGATTTACATATTAATCTATTTAATAATTTAAAAAAAGAGGCGTAACACGTCAGGTGTCAGGTTCGAAGAACGATCACGTTCATTGGAGTAGACATTCGGCATTTTTCATGCTTTTATTTTCCGACACTTGAAAGATCACAGATTAGTACTTCCCAGAATGATATCTATAACGGAAATCCACCCAGACCCAGATCCCTAGCGCAGCTAATTAGTCTTAGACTCTGTATCACACATAAAAAAAAAAATCTGCTTTATAATAAAAATATACACTATCAAAAAAAAAAAAAAAAAAAAAAAAAAAAAACACTATCTGCGTTATGGTTCATTCTATGTCGGTCAGCCCATAACAACTACCAACACAGATTTGTATTAAATTTGGTATACATAAAAAAGTTTTCGTGATGATTCTGGAAATGTCAACTTCCGGGTGTCCCTGTACACAAACCGATGATGTTATATACTACAATTTCAATGTTAAACATCCGATAGGGAACTTGAGTAACATATTTGAATTTCAGTACGATTTGTGTAAAGTAACAGTATTAAAATATGGTTTATAGAAGTACCTCTAGTAGAACATAAGCGCGTGCAGCTACAAGGAAACGATGACATAATAAGCAGGGACGCAATCACTACGCTATTCCTGTGTAAGCAGTGATGTCATATGACAGAGAGTAGATTAGATGCCTGGAAATGAATTCATATATATATAGGGGATAATATTGGATATATGCGTGTGTGTGTGTTTGTGTCATGCATAATATATGAAAAAAAAAAAAAAAAATGAACACGATTTTGTATTACTTAAAGATTATCATTTTTTTTATTTTACTATAAAAATTAAATAATATTAATAACCTTACCAGCCAACATCCTCATTGATATGCCGTAGCATTGTTAGTCTCGCCTTTATATTCACGCCGGTAAATTTTTAGAGTAGTATTCTCCAAATGCAATTACGATTAAATTAGAAGGAAAATACTGGTGTGAAAAAGAAGGAGGAGCTAATAATACTACGAAATATTAAGTAAGATGTTGGCGGGTATGTTAGTAACATGATTCTCTTTAATATTATATTATTTCTATACGCAAATAAGAAGTTTAAATTAAACTTACCAGAAAAAAAAATTAAATAAAAACAATAAAAGTCTAAAAATTAACTATTAGTTATAAAAACATTTAAATCATTAATTAAATCAGTCTATGTACATTATTTCTTTTTTAATTCATTTCATTAACTTTGTTTACGCTATTAAAATACGACAAGCGAAGACAAGCCTCAATAAATCTCATCTAATATTTACTAACTCATTTTATGCATGTCAAGTGTTAATTAAAAATGTTTCTTTTAGCTGTCACATACACTTTGTAATTTGTCAAACATAAACGAAGCAGATTCTGTGGTTAATGAAGCTCATTCAGTATTCATTAAATGTATATGAAGTTAAATAACTCTTCTTTTTTCTATTAATGAATATAAATAATTTGTCAAAGCATAAACATTAGATTAAAGAAATACATATCATTGAATGAAAATTTTAAAATGTAAAATAAAAATGTTATAAAAATTTTTTTGCTCATGGAGTATAAATTTTAAAACGGTGACAACAGGCATTTTCTTAACCATTGAAATCCTTTGTTTGTTTACTCTGAAATGAACATTCTATACAAATCTGTTTTAAAAAATCTATACTGACAGTTTTATTACTGTTGTTTATATATATATATATATATATATATATATATATTTTTTTTTTAACATACTTTTTAAAACATTTTTCGAGAAATGTATGTTGTTTTTACAGCACGGTCATAAAAAGCAAAACATTTTATTATTATTATTATTATTATTATTATTATATTACTTAATGATATATCTCCAATACTTAAGATACCATTTTAAGTTAAAGTTGATTAATAATTTCTTTTTAATTTCTCTGAATTTTTCTGTAATTGTTTAAATTATTATTATTATTATTTTATCAATCCATTTTAAAATATATAATTTATACAATTTGTAATAAAAAATACCACATTTAATTTGCAATGTAATTTAAAACTAATCTGTTGTGGCCACCACAAGACTTTCTTCTGTATAAATTTACACAAATTCACGTAGTACAAATGATTTATTAAATTATTATTTATTAAAATTTTTTTCCATGATAAATGCTGGCGATTGTTATCGCTCAAAATTATAACTCAAAATGCCGATAAAAAAAAAAAGTCAGTTTTGTGCCAACATCAGAAGAAATACGATTTTTTTTTTTTTTTTTTTTTTTGGTAAAAAATGAAAAGAAATAAAATAAAGTAAAATAAAGATAACTTTGTTTTAAAATTAACACAGATCTATGATTCAGCTATTCATTTTAAATTTATTGATAAGTTCTTTCGAAAGATAACCTGTGTGACTTTTCACACAAATGATCTATAAAAGTTAGTTTTTTTTTCGATTTTTATAATAACAAAAAAAAAAAAAAAAAAAAAAAAAAAAAAAAGAGAGAGAGAGAGAGAGAGAGAGAGAGAGAAATTAATACAATTAATAATATATATATATATATATATATATTTCTTTACATTTAAGTAATTCAATTAATTAATTAAATAGAATTTTCCGTTTCCTCTTCAAATTAAAAATGATTCATTAAATATCATTTCTTTGTCTTTCAATAGATGCAAGCATATTGTTCTCTGTGTAAAATAAAGCAATTTTTGTATCGGAGTTTTTGAAAAGTAATTTTATTTATACTTCTTCCCCTACAGAATTAAATCATTTTCGCTATAATTATTTATTTGAGAATGTATTTCAAAATTCGTTACCAGCTTATTTTCAACATATGTATGTAATAATAAAACAAAAAATAGGAATTTCCGTTAATAATTATAATGCTTCTGTTTATATAAAAAAAGCTATTATTACTTTCGAGCAAACCATTATTGCTCTAAAAATAGATTTGTAATTGGTTAATGACGACTGTCTAGTGCAGATCTTGTAACCGACTACGTCCGTTGCTTTAATTGACACACAGCATGTTTTTTTTTTTTTTTTTTTTTGCCAAATTTGTTTGAGTTTTGGTAACGACAAATTATATTAAAAAAATTTGTATTAAAATACACTGAAGACAAAGGAACTGTTTGGCATTCTTTTTGGCTTAATTGTAACTACGCCAACTTATTCGGTTGGTACTTTTCGGCTCGGGGACTGGCAGATCTCTTGCAGACTTCGCTTTTTGACTTCCCTTGAAAAAGAAGTAATTTGTCGATCTCTTCCTCTACCTGCCAATCTGAATAGCTGCGGTGGAATTTTTTAGTCGCCTTTATTTATACAGAGTGATGAAGACTAAAATCGTTACTTTGTGTTAAAGGTATATTTATTGAATTATGCATAAATAAAAGTCAGTGTATATGGATTCAGTGCTGTTTTTTTCTAACGAAAAATTCTTCTGCATTGTTCTAGGTGATATGTGCAATGCGACTTCTTCTAAAACTGAACCTGGTATTTATAAACTACAGTATATACCCACATTAATTATTTACACCCCCTGGCGGAGGGTTGAGATATTCCTACATGAAAAAACATTTTTTCCTAGTTTACTACTACTATTATAATTAATTCACATTAATTTTACAATCAAACATTTAAAATACTCTCATCATATACAATTATACGAAATTTTGTTCTAACTGCCATGTTAAAAATTTAGAAATAAAATAAGATCACAGCGTCACACTGTTGAGCGATTGATCTCCAAATCTAATCAGCATCAGTCTATCTGAGAATCCAATTAAATGGCAAGTTTGATTAAATTTCATTCATTAGTTCGTCAGATACAGCGTCTCCAAAATTTGTGGTACGTACACACAGACATTTTCCAATTATACTCAAATCCTATTCAGGACGACATCTCAAAACATGTAAATCCATCAAAAACTGAAGTTCGAAAATCTTCACGAATCCAATACTTTCTTCTTATATCTATAAAAGAAAGTAATATTAGAAGTTGAAATTTAGTGTGTATAACTTTGATTTAGATTATTTGCTGCGAACAATTACGATTTTCTGTTTCAACTTTAGGGGTATGAGAAGACATTTTTTTTTTTTTTTTTTTTTTTTTACGAGATAACAAAATGGGTGTGAGCCCCTAAGATCCTTAAATTCGCTTTTTTAACACTTTCCAACAAGGTTAAAAAGTGTCAATGACTTCGATTTGTCTGTCTGTCTATCCGCACTCAACATCCCGTAAATATTCATAGAATTTCTTAAAACTGATATATGTTATTCAAATTCACTATCGGTTGCTTCTATTGAAAATAGAGTAAATACCTCTACTGATTTGGGTACAGGAACACTCGAAAGTATGCCAAAGCATTGTGTTCTATGAGAGGTATTTCTATAAACTATATTGTCATAAATTTATCTTTCACGAATCTTAATGAGATTGAAATATATTATACAAGATCACTATCGGATATTTTCATGAGAAATTCTAGTAAATACTACCAGTGGTTTGTGTACACAGGGACACCCGAAAGTATGCCGAAGCATTGAGTTTTATGAGAGGTTATTTCTATAAACAAATTTTAATATCTTCACCTTGCACAAATCTTAATGAAATTAAAATAAGTTATTCACATGCACCAAAGAATGCATTCTATGTAATATAGTATGATTAGCATTAAGATCTATAGGGCCTCACAAAAATATTCGGTTACATTAAAGGATATTGCGGGATATTGATGGAATTGCAATTTCATTTACATTAAGTGTTTTTAACATTTTTTAACAAATTTGAGTGGAAATATGTTTTGAATTCGTATATCCGTCTACCCAATTCCAACGTAAATATTTTCCAAAATTTTAAAATATGATGTGTGCTATTCAAGTTTATTATAGAATGTTTCCTGTTTAAGTTGGGTGTTGGGCGGATATTAACCAAAATCAGACTACCCTCTTTTTCGTGGCTATAAAGTGACAGCTTCATGGTCGTACACTTTGAATATCAATTCGATATTCGGGCATGCGTTGTGAAATGCCCTAAAATTAATCCTAATTAAAAAAGCAAACATTAATCTGAAAAATAATATGGTTATTAATAAATAAATTTACTCTCAAATAATATTAGATTCATATAATTTTAATTAATTTCTTTATTAAATATCCAAATTTTGAATACTAATTAAATTGATTATTCTATAATTTTACAATACAATATAAATGATATAACAATGATCTTTGATTTTGCATCAATGGTGCTAAAGATGAGTACTTAGAAAACAAATGTGCTTTACCAGCATTGCACGGTAAAATTACTGACCGAGAAATGTAAGAAATTCTCACCAGATTACTGGAAGTTATGATGCATGCGGAGCATAGTAAGGATCATCACAGGGAGCATTAGTATTGGGGCCACTGAAGAGCACATCTTAGCGTAGGCGGTGCGGCCGTCAGACTTCACATGATTTCATCACAGATACAAATTGACAGAGCGACAGCCAGAATTTTCTATCGTCATCTCATCTCGAATGCGACAGCCAGAAGTAGCAAAAATCTAAATCTCTTTTCTTTTAAACTTCTTCTCATTTTCTTTTTGGTCTCTCATTATAATTTTTGGAGGAGGTTTTCCCCTTGCATTTTTTTTATTGGGTCTATCTTCTGATTGGACCTTTCTTCTACCAATCTGCTTGCTTCTAGATTACTACGGTGCCTTTTTTTACAACCTCGCCGGGGCTTATTTTGGCGGTAGCCAGTGGGGCTTAAATGCGGGTGGTCCCCTTTCAGAGTTCCACGTGCAGGTGCATGTCATAAATATGACGTTGTATTTCTGTCTTAGGCTTTTAAAAGGCAATAAAACAGCTTTGTAGTCTTCATTAAAACAGCTTTTGTGTTTTTATATTTATTTTCCTTTTAAATAATGCCCTTTTGTATCTTTATTATTTTGTTTTTAACAAAATGGCTGATTTTGCCCATCATTGGGATTAATAGATCCTGTATAAGTGGTTTATGTACAGGGACACGCAAAAAATGCCATTGCATTGCGCTTTAGGGCAGACATTTATATAAATCACATTTAAATGACTTTCTACTGTAAACATCATAAATAAATTGATATTTAATGTTATTTGCTAAAATAATGTTTTGTATAGAATATGATATAGTTAACCTTCAGATTTACAGGGTCTACACTAAAATATTCAGCTACATTAAGGGCTGCAATTAGAATCTCATGGCTGCATTTTCTTTTGCGTTAAACATTTTCAACACATTTAAGGATGTTTAAGAGTGATTATGAGTTTAGTTAGTCTATCTATATGCTTTTCAGCCTTTCTGTCTATCCGGTTTGCGATAACGTAGGCAAAGAACATTGAAAGTGTGAAGTTTCATTAGGGTCGTTAGTTTTTGAGTTTGCCTTTTTTTTAACAAATATAACCGGAAATGCGTAGCTTGACGTTGTATTTTCTATTATGTTTGCGTCCAATAATTTGTTTATTTCCTGTTGTGCAAATTTTCTTACACTTTGCGGAATTTTGTAAGGTCGAGTAGAAATTGGATAATCGTGGAGTAATTTAAAATTGGGCTCCACTATTGAAGTCTGTCCCAAGGTTTTGTACGATTTTGAGAACGCTTGTATATTATCTTTTAGTAAATTTTGAAATTTAATTTTTTGTGATTGATCTGAGTGTTCTAGATCAAAATCTTGTAAATTGAATTCTTTTTCTCTTAATTCTTGAATTTCACTCATTGTTAAATTATTCATTTCATATACTTTGGGAGTGTTATCTGTTTTTGATCCATTTAATTTTATTTCAAATTCTGTGCATATTTTTCCAATATTCATTTTTTTGTTTATCATTATCTTTTCTTCACTATCATTTTGAACCATTAAGTGTATCGTATTTTTCTCATTGATTTGATGTAAGGATTGGTCATATTTAATCCTAATGTTATGCCTTAGGGGTTCTAATAAAATTACTTGGTTTGGCTGTAAACTGAGTGGACATTTTAATGTAATTACTTTTGTTTCACCTGGTTCTAAGCCATATTTTTTGTCCGTTTTTGGCATAATCATGTTTTTATGCGAAATTCTCTTTTTATTTTTTTATTTGTTTTTTCTTTGATTTTTTGAGTATTTGTATCATTGTTTTTGTTCTCTATATGCTCTGTGAAATCGTCTTGAATTTCGTCATTATTTGAATTTTTTGCCGGTTTTTGTTGTCTCATAGTATTTTCACTATTATTTTGTGAGTTCTGTGTCTGCGTATTTACAATTTCTGAAATAACATTTATTTCATTTTCATTTATTTTTTGTACTGTGTCTATGCCTTCTAAGGGTATTTCTTTGTTCTTTAGGTATAAGGCCTTTTGTTCACAATCTAATATTGCGTGATTGTTCTTTAGAAAATCATATCCAAGTATGATCTTGTATTTTTTATCTAGGTTTCTCGTTGTAACGTAAAATGTTCCAGTTGCGAATATGTTTTGTATTTTAAAAGATATTTTGATGCATTTTTTGAATGGTATATTTTCATTGTTTAACGTATGAATCCTTACTTGTCTGGCCAGATATTTTATTTTAACGTTTGCTTCTTTTAATTTTTGGAAAATGTCTGGTGATAGGACTGATAAACTAGCTCCGGAATCAATTAAAGTTGTTATCTCTAAGTATTTAATTTTTATATTAATTAGCGGTAGTTGTGATCCGTCGCTTACACTGGCTATTGTGTCATACTGTTTACTGTGATGTTTTTTGTAATTTTTTTTCTGTGTGTATGAATTTCCGTAGGTATTAGTTTTTGTTTTAAGCCCGAAATTTGGAGGTTTATCTGGGCTTGAGTTATTGTTATATGTTTTATTTATAAACCTCCTTTGTAGTTTTCCTGGTTTTTATAGCCTTGATTTTTATATGTTGTTTTGGGTCTAGCACCCCTATTGTTTTGATTATATCCATTTTGATTTGTGTAATGTTGTGGATAGGCAAAATTTTCGAAGTGGGGACTGTTTTGGGATTGTGCAGCGTAATTTAGAAAATTATTAGGCGGTGGATAATTATAATAATAGTTCACAGGAGGATAAGTTTGATAATTTTGAGGGTTTGTTATTGGGAACCTACTTTGATATGAGTTATTTCCCCTTAAATCTTTATTTTGATATCTCCGTTTATTTTGTGTTACGTTTTTATTTGTCTCATTAAACCAGCAGTTTTCTGTTGTGTGATTTCTTTTTTTACAAATATTACAAATTTCTGTGTTTGGTACCTGTGTCTGTTTAAACTGAATTTCTTTGCTCTCTTTTAATTGTTTTTGTATTTCTTTTAATTCTTCATTATGTCTGACTGTCATATTTAGGAGCATTTCATATAATTTGTCTTCCTCTTTGGAAGTAGTGTTGATTTCTTCTATTTTCGAAGCGTTAAAAGCGCTTTCGATTTGTTTAGCAAATTTAATTGCTTTATCTATCGAGTCTGGTGCCATTTTTTTAACTTCTAATGCAATATCCTGCCTTATGCTTTCGAAAAATTTTGTCAATTTAATCGTATCTAGGAATTGTTTAGCCCCAGTTTTTTCTGAGTGGCCTGAATCTTTTAAATAGTTGTTTGCCGCCCTGTTGAATATTTTTGTGAATTCTTCTATTGATTGTGTCGGTATTTGTTTCAAATTCATGAATTCATTTTGTGAGATGTCAAAAGAGATTTCCCTTTTAAATAATTCTTGTAACCTTTGTTTAATGTCAGCATAGTTGTTAATATTATTTGTGTCTTCGTCGTTAATTAGGCTTTCTTTTGCCTGGCCCGTTATTTTGGCTTTTAACAATATTACTTTTAAGTTTTCTGGTAACTTAATTTCCTCAGCTAGCGTATCGAATTTTTTTAGAAAGTTTACGATATTATTATTTTTTTTTCCGTCAAAGTTCGGTAGACTATTCAGGATAGCATCATAGCTTATTACAATTTTGTCTGCCATTTTCTTAATTGGTTTATTTCTCTCTTTAGAATTTTCGTTTCATTTTATTTCTTTATTTTCCGCGTAATTTATTTTCTTTTTTGCCAATCTTGGTATAGAGGATCTCATACGCGTATTTTTTTTTTTTTTTTTTTTTTTTTTTTTTTTTAAATTTTAATTAATTTCTTTATTAAATCTCCAAATTTTGAATACTAATTAAATTGATTATTCTATAATTTTACAATACAATATAAATGATATAACAATGATCTTTGATTTTGCATCAATGGTGCTAAAGATGAGTACTTAGAAAACAAATGTGCTTTACCAGCATTGCACGGTAAAATTACTGACCGAGAAATGTAAGAAATTCTCACCAGATTACTGGAAGTTATGATGCATGCGGAGCATAGTAAGGATCATCACAGGGAGCATTAGTATTGGGGTCACTGAAGAGCACATCTTAGCGTAGGCGGTGCGGCCGTCAGACTTCACATGATTTCATCACAGATACAAATTGACAGAGCGACAGCCAGAATTTTCTATCGTCATCTCATCTCGAATGCGACAGCCAGAAGTAGCAAAAATCTAAATCTCTTTTCTTTTAAACTTCTTCTCATTTTCTTTTTGGTCTCTCATTATAATTTTTGGAGGAGGTTTTCCCCTTGCATTTTTTTTATTGGGTCTATCTTCTGATTGGACCTTTCTTCTACCAATCAGCTTGCTTATAGATTACTACGGTGCCTTTTTTTACGACCTCGCCGGGGCTTTTTTTGGCGGTAGCCAGTGGGGCTTAAATGCGGGTGGTCCCCTTTCAGAGTTCCACGTGCAGGTGCATGTCATAAATATGACGTTGTATTTCTGTCTTAGGCTTTTAAAAGGCAATAAAACAGCTTTGTAGTCTTCAGTAAAACAGCTTTTGTGTTTTTATATTTATTTTCCTTTTAAATAATGCTCTTTTGTATCTTTATTATTTTGTTTTTAACAAAATGGCTGATTTTGCCCATCATTGGGATTAATAGATCCTGTATAAGTGGTTTATGTACAGGGACACGCAAAAAATGCCATTGCATTGCGCTTTAGGGCAGACATTTATATAAATCACATTTAAATGACTTTCTACTGTAAACATCATAAATAAATTGATATTTAATGTTATTTGCTAAAATAATGTTTTGTGTAGAATATGATATAGTTAACCTTCAGATTTACAGGGTCTACACTAAAATATTCAGCTACATTAAGGGCTGCAATTAGAATCTCATGGCTGCATTTTCTTTTGCGTTAAACGTTTTCAGCACATTTAAGGATGTTTAAGAGTGATTATAAGTTTAGTTAGTCTATCTATATGCTTTTCAGCCTTTCTGTCTATCCGGTTTGCGATAACGTAGGCAAAGAACATTGAAAGTTATACGACACAACAAGTACGTACAGTCTGAAAATCTTACAAATGAATGCGCAACGCATGGATTTTCGTTCTTGTTTTATTTATTAAACTAGATTACCCGAAGATTTACTGAACACGTGTTTTAGTTTTCTTAGAAATTACGATTCATTTACGAAGGAATAAGTTATACTTTTGGCGGACCCTCTGTATATTATGTTTTAGTATTGTGATACATGTTTACGGTTAGTATTAAATAATTGAAATATAGACACCAAAAATAATTTTGTCTGCTGTATTTTTAAATAATTTTCTCATTTATTTATTGAAAAAGTGATAAATTTGGCATATATGCTGAATTGGTTTAAAATAATGAAAATTAAATAGCAAAATTAATGAGAAAGTATATATCTGTAGTGATAAGTATAAAGGATTTAAGTCCATATTCTTGATTTTTCAGGAGACGAAAAATAAAGTTACACTGACTAAAAAAATAATCAGAAAAATCGATTAGGAAAAAGGGATTATGTTGATTTATACCCTTTATACCATTCAGTGATTGTCAATCTTCATTTAATAAAGGGAAAAAATTGAATTAAATATTTTATACAAAGATTAAGGCTAAATTTCTGTCTTGAATCTTTTTTTACCAATGGATTTTCTCAATGACTAAATGACATGAATTTAAATCCTTTGTACCAATCGATAGAGAATTTTTTTCTGGGTCTGACTATGTGCTTAACTCAAAATCGACATTTTTGGACTTAAATCCTTTATACTTCTCAGTACAGATATATACAAATCACATTCTTTTGTAAAGCCCACAGAGGAGGGGAAGAAAAAGTTGTGTTTGGGTGGGGGGTAAGGTCGATTGTCCCGAGATTAACGCTAGAAAAATATCTAAGGAATCCTAGCCCGGGTATATGAAAATTTAGGAAAAGAAAACTATAGAAAAATCGGAACAGCAAGGTAATGCACTTTTAAAAATTTCAGCTCAAACTTGAACCGCAATATGAGGTAAAGTTATAAGCAATACCATAATATGATTAAATCTCACTTTTTAGTTTTCTTTTTCTTGCGATTGAATATCAGTTGCACCAAAACTTGGAAAAATGTTTCGACGTACATGCAATTGTAATTCCCTTTTATTCAGGAGATGACGCCACTAGCATACTGAAAATCACCTGCTGTAAGCCGAGGAGTGAAGATGAAACGTGTGAAGTGTAATATTCCGTGATTATTTCATTCAAAACTAATATCATTACAAGAAAAAAAAAAAAAAAGCAGCTCTTTATTGAATTGATCACTAACCAGATATTACTATAAGAAAATTTATTGATGTCCTTTTAATACGAGAGAAGAATCCATTATACAGTTAAGGAAGCATGAATCAGTAAAATTCTTTTTGAACCCAGATTAAACTTAAATTAAAGAGCGTAGTCGAAAACGTAGGGTAAAGTGCAAATTTTTGCAACAACACATCCATGGGTCAAGACAAGAACCTAAGAAATTTAGCCCCTTTATCAAAATCTCAAGAAACAGATACACCGGACAAGAGAGCAAGGCACTGTGCCAGAGTGTTAGACTTCAGACACGAAGGCCTTCAGTTCGATTCCCGCTTCGGTCGAATGTTGAATTTTATTTATTTATTTTTTTAATTTAAAACATAGCATCAATATTTAATTCAACATAAAATTACCAAATCATGGTAAAACGTTAAACCGTCGTTGCAGTTAAACGTCAAAGCAACGTTAAACGTTGGTTGCAGCTAATTCAGTGCCAGGTTTTGGTTCAAACTAACACCAAATTTTTAACAGTGTATGTAAGTGTAGTACCTAGAACCCCAATCAGCGTTACAGGCATCTCGGGAAAATATGATGTCTGGTTAGAAACGGCAGGAATAATGATTATTCTTGCTTTAAAGTCTTACTACAGTTGTGTTTGAAATATTTAACTCAAATGTTTTACTGATTCTCTTTAATAACTCTCAAATATGTAGCAAAATATTCTTTTTTTTTTCAAGTTTATACATAGATAGTATTTTGAAATTTAATATTGAATTAGTATATCAATAATGAAAGAATGATTCACTAATTAATTACCTATTGGACATTTATTATTATTTGTATATTTCTCTATTTAATTAATTACAAAGTGATATGAGTAGATTACAGTTTTTTTTCTTTAAGTTTCATAATCAATAAAACAATATCTGGTAATTAAAAATTTAAGATTTATTATTAATAGTGCATTTTCTTTTAAGTAAATATTCACATTACAAGTACTGATGACTAACAAACAGACTACTTTTTACAATAAAATAATATTTTGTCATTTAAAATCTAAAACTTATTATTATTACTGCATTTCCTTTTAAGTAAATATTTGCACTACAAATACTAATAACTAACACACAGACTACTTTTCCGATTCATTTTATTTGATTTTGAGGCTATTAAGAAAAGAAAAGGCAAATTATGATTACATATGAAATAAAAATTATAACCTTAACTTTTTTTTTTTCATATACATTTAAAAAATTCCTTTAAGATTTGTGTGGTAATTTAAATACCTTTTTATTTCACCAAATAAAATCAATATGTTTTAAAAAGCTTGGATAATATTCAGAAAATATATAACATTCCTACACATTTTTATTTGTTTACATCGCATAATATTTAAGTTTGTAGATCAGAAAATCCAATTATGAATTCTCAAGGAATTCTGATCTTGTAGTGGACATACAGAAGAATTTGATTTTCTTCATTTCTACCAAATAAGATGGCCGTTTGGTATGTTCTTATTTATTTATTATTATTATTATTATTAATTTATTTTTTTGCTTTCCCTTTGGCCACAGAATCTAATAAATATGTGTACGTTTAGCGCTTAGTTCACATTTCATATTTAAACTTAAAATATTTTTATCTGCACCAATAAATATTTGTATTGTACACTTTCGAATTTAGATGTTTTGTTAAATGTCTAGGAAAGTTCTTTAGAAATAATCTTGAAACTTTGGTAGTGTAAAGAATATGTTATACCTAACATATATTTCAGCAAAATTTTTGTCCTGAAGGGGAAAAGGGTACCAGTAAATAATTAAGCTAAAATTAAAATGTTTTGGATCACCTTGTGAAAAGTAATGCTTTAAATGTTTTTTAGCTGTATTATGTGATTAAGATAATTTTTTTTTTTTTCATTTTTATGAGGCTACCACAAATGTGCATAGAGATATAAATGTTTTTTAAAAAATTACAAATAATAATAATAATAATAATAATAATAATAATAGCACGGAGAGTATTAGACCCAGTGCAAAGCCATTTTAAAGAAATTTAGCATCCTGTATTACACATAGCATACTACAATCAGAATGTAAAAATGTTAAATATATTGCGAAATGTGAGCAATTTTACTAAATAATTTTTATCTACGCATGCGCTCGATTAAAAAAAATTCCTTTGCATAATTTAATAGCGAAAAGTATTGAGCAACTTGAATGTAAACTTCAAACAAATATCGTGTAAATTCAAAAAGTTATGAGAGATAGAATGAACAGAATTTCAGTTCTTCTCAAAAAAAAAAAAAAAAAAAAAAAAAAAAAAAATGATGGGGGATTTTATCAATATTTATTTACAATCAGCGAACACTTTAATACCACTGGGCATTGATTGAATCAAAATAAAAATGTAAGTAAAACCCCTTATTGTTTAGCATTTATCTTTAGAGAACTGAAATTCTGTTCATTCTATCTCTCATAACTTTTTGAATTTACACGATATTTGTTTGGGGTTTTCGCATAAGCTGCTCAGGTACTTTTGGCAATTATTATAATTATGCAAATATTTTTTTTTTAAGTTAGCGCATGCGTGCTTAGAAAGTATTTATCAAAAATTCTCATATTTCTTAAGATATTTAACATTTTGTTTTTCTTTCTGATTGCAGTATGTTGTGTCTAATGTAGCATGCCAAAATTTCTAAAAAAGTGTTTGCACTGGGTCTAATACCCTGTGTGTTATAATTTAATTTATTTATTTATTTTTTTTTTTTTTTGCCTTTAAAAAATAAAAATAAAATAAAAAAAATAATAAAAAAATGTGTAAGTATGTTGTAAATTTTTTATGTTGTAGCAGATGTGGAAATACATTCACTTGAAATAAAGCAGAGAGCTCACACTTGATTTCTTTTTTTCTTTAATTTAACAGTAACCAACAATAACACTTGACATAATTCATGACACTTTGGATGGATTACCAATATTTTCTTTTAAAGGTATATCTTGAAGCATAAAATCATTAACAAGAAATTTCATCTACTCTAAAACAAAGCACCAACTGCATTGGGCGAATAAACTCTTAAAATACATTCATAAAATATCTAAAATGTTTTCATAAAAGCCGCCAATAAAAGGGCGATAGATAAACCTTTCTTTCATTTCCGAAATGCAGCTGCATTCCAGACATCCACAATTCAACTGTAAACAACTAGGTGTGGCCAATTTTTCAAACTTAAATAGAAAACTAAAATATTGATAGGAACTAAACCTATTGCTTAATGAAACATTGGAATTACACTGAACAGGGTCTAATACCCTGGGTGTTACAATTTAATTTTTTTTTTTTTTTTTTTTTTGCCTTTAAAAAAAAAAAAAAAAAGTATAAGTATGCAAAATCTGTTATTATAGAATTGGTAATAATCTGCTAGTACGGAAGTGGTTCCCTGATGTTACTTGAGGGTAAGTAAAAAACCACTTAATATCCGAACATACTGGCAGAGCAAGTGCATCCCCCAACGTTGCATTTTCATTATGAAGATGAAGGATACTTCATGGACATTATGCAAACATACATCGCACCCGAATCATGCCCGAAAAAAACGTTCTTTATTTTTCGAATGACTGTCGTGTATGGAATAATTTTTTTCTACAAAAAAAAAAAAAAAAAAAAAAAAGTCACAAAAATTATAGCATTATTACTTTTAACAGTTACATGATGAATGGAACTATCTTCATCTGTTTTTTATTTCATGTCGAAATTGTACTTTGAAAATTTTATTTTCCATGATATTTGCCTTTAAAAATCTTTAGTTAAATAAAGAATTATGTAAGAAGAATTATACATAACACAGGTCTACATATAAAGTTTTGATTTGATAATTTTGGCTCATCTTTATGTTTTTTCATGTGCTTAAACCGAAACTTAAACCAGTTTTCCTCTATCTAGTATTGGATTTCGTCAATGCAGGGTGACTACCCACACAATTTTTCATACATGGTAACTATAAGTTAAATTTTATAGTTTATTTAAAAACTTTTGAAAATGAAGAAATTGACAGAATTCTATACGTGATAGAGAAAATCTGTCTTCATTTCTGGTTTCAGAACACCAAAAATCATATGTATCAGTTAAAATTTTCAAATCAAATTTTGCAAATTTATTTTTGTATACCTGTGCATGTAAAGATAAATTTTGAATACATTTATTATAGCTATTTAACAAAACTTTCAAGTTTCTTTAGAAATAAAATAACAATTATACCACTACAAATTTCAAATCCATTAAAAAAAAGGAAAAAAAAAAGAAATGAGAAAAAAAGAAAAAATCATTTAAAATTGATAACATTTTTCAATTTCAAATTAATCTTAAATAATCTGGTGTGTCACTCACACGACTTCTCTTACCCTGATTTAAAACTATGAATACAGGTTGGAGATTAAGAGGTAAGATTGTTATGTAAACCTATGTTAAGCAAGTGAAATTAGGCTTCGAAAGAGTTTTATATGATAATTAGTTCTGTGTGATGGGGGTTGACGCCCCCCTCAACACCCCGTTTCATTAATGCACCTACATTTATATAGAATTTAATTCTGTTATTAAAATTAAAAGTTTACTTAAAGTTATACAGACAATTTTCACACGCAATGTTCATTGAAACTTATCAGTCTTGATCAAACTTTTCCAGCAACAAACACATATTAACTTCAAAATACAACATTTGGATCTCCTACAATTATTCGTTTTTAAGTTACTCTAAGAGACACAGACAAAGATTAAACGTTAAAAACCTTGACTGTGATAATCAGGAAGTCCCAAAACATGTAAATATACAAAAAACAAGCGATGAACATTTAGCTTAAAACACACATTATTTACCCTATCTCTATGAGGAATTTATTTCAATTCCCGAACAGCTTTCCTGGAAATGGTAAAATATTATTATTAAAGCACATCCACTAACAACAAATAACTAGTGTGTTGTGGCCACCACACGGTTTTCTTTTATATTTTCCTATACAAATTCACTCAGTAAAAATAATTTATTAAAATTATTATTTAAAAAAATTATCTTCCATGATAATGCAGATGATTTCCATATTAGAGAAGTAGTATAACACTAAATATCCAAAAGAAAGTTGAATTTATTCTCAATATTACATTATTATTATTATTATTATTATTATTATTATTATTTGTTATGTTAAAAATGAAAAAATCCGATAACTTTATTTTAAATTATCACATATTGATAGTTCAACCATTCGTTAAGGTACTGGCAAGCTCTTTTGAAAGATACCCATCACGAAAATTTACTCCCCTCGAGGGGGGACTTCCCCCCCCCCCCAGGGTTGGGAGGCGAGGCTCTTACATGCACATTTTTACTTTCCGAACACTATAGTGAGGAAAGTATTGTAATCATGTCAAAAATCCGAATTCGAGATTTTGATGTTTCTATACGTTTTGAGGTACCCTGAGTCCGTTTTCACTATTTTTACGATGATATATGTATGTGTGTGTGTATGTGTGTATGTGTGTATGTGTGTATGTTTGTGAACACGCTAGCGTCTAAAGGCTTTGTTGGATTAACCTGAAAGTTGGTACGTATATTGTAAGTCACCATAGTACGAACCCTATAGATTTTGGTGAGTCTAGCACTTATAGTTTTTTTACAGGGACACAAAGAAAAATTCTTTATCATTATGGCCTATGGGACCAAAATCTTAAAAGTGCGATAGCATCTAAACGCCTTATTCAATCGAGCAAAAATTTTATACCCATATTATAGGTCACAGATACTCAATCTGTATAGATTTTGGAGAATCTAGCACTTATAGTTTTTTTTACAGGGACACAAAGAAAAATTCTTTATCATTAAGGTCAATGGGGCCAAATTTTTAAAAGTGTGATAGCGTCTAAACGCCTTATTAATCTGAGCAAAAAAATTGTACACATGTTATAGGTCGCATTTGCACCAACTGTATAGATTTTGGTGAATCTAGCACTACAGATTTTTTACAGGGACACAAAGAAAAATTCTTTATCATTATGGCCTATGAGACCAAATTTTTAAAAGTGCGATAGCATCTAAACGCCTTATTCAATTGAGCTGAAAATTTGTATGAATATTATAAATCACTGTTGCACTAACTATAAGCATTTTGGTGAATCTAGCATCTATAGATTTTTACAGGGACAAAACGAAAAATTCTTTATCATTATGATCTAAGGGCTCAAAGTTCAGTAGCGTTAAATAAAACCTCGTGTGATATATGGAGAAAAAAACACTCTATTATGGTTTTCTCTCTTTTGTTTGTTTAGCAATTCCTCTTTCTTTATTTTATCTACAAAACTGTTAGTTACTCAATGTTCGGAAAGTCGAGTGGAGTCACTCCAGATTTTTTTTTTCGAAGTTGACTTGTTTAGTGTAGTCTATAGACGTTAAAGTCTACTTACCTGCAATTTCCCCCGTAGACGTAATGTATTTGAATACTTTTGAGTGTCCCTGTACACGAACCATTTGCTTCATCTCAACGAAAAGCTTAGTGTAGCATCCCTATATGATACACATTTAGCATACCGAGTTTAGAATTTCTGCTACTATTTGTTCTTGAGATATGCTGATAACACAGACACACAGAGACAGACAGATAAACGGAACATTTTTTAAAAACATGATTTTGTATTCAGGGGACCTCAGAACATGTAAATATAACAAAATCTCACGTTCGAAAATTTGACCCTTAAAAAATACTTTCTCGACCCTACGAGTAAGATAAAGAAAAAATGTGATTATTATAAAGCACTCACTTTCTCTTATCTTTTAAAAAAAATCAAGAGACCTCACTTGCTCTCATTTATCCCTTATGAACATTTTCAAAGAAGAGTTGTTCAATTAGCAATCTCGAACAATGACCATAAATCAATCTGAAGTGTTTCACATAAAAGACATTATCATTTATTATTATCTAGTGAGAAACTGTTGATTAATAGGTTTTAGAAAATGATAAATAGATATTTTCTTCTAAAACTATGCCAAAACTTTTATTTTATAGCTTAACAGAAGTTTAACTTTTTCTTTCTTTCTATTTTTTTTTTTTTTTATTATTATTTTTTTTTTTGACTAAGTGTGTTATTTATAAAAATTTTACAATATGATTGCTAACTGAATTAAAAAAAAAAAAAAAAAAGGAAACTTTAGAATAAATACAAAGAAATACACAAATTTCAATGAAATAAATAATAAATAGAAATAATAATTAAAAAAATAATAGCAATTTCGATAATTTGGGTTCTTATTCTTAAGTTTTTCAATGTTTAAGATTACATTTATTTTATTATCATATACTAGCATTTTCCAACTAACATTCCTTTTTAAGAGTTACCAAGATATAAGGAAATAACAGAATGTCCAATGTCCAATCAAGCGAGCTTACGGCCATCTTACATTCGGGCCCTATAACTATTATTTTTTCATTAGATTTTATCACACTAAATTTTCACCTATTTCACCCCAGATATATACTTGAGTAAAATATTACTCTTGTAAAATATTACTTTTTCAGAACTAAATTTTTTATTAAGTGTTTTTTCAAGAATATTTATATATATATATATATGGGGGCTCTGCCCCCAGCTCGCTCTGCTCACCAACCTACGTAGGAGGCTTCGGCTCCTCCCAGACTCACTTTAACACATGCAGAACTCTGACCGCCTATTCGCTGATTTCTTTCACTGAAAAGGAATATTAATACTGCATATTACAAGACAAAAGCAGAAAATTGTTATGGAAATCCTCTTTATCAAATTGAATTATATAATATTTATACATATACTTTTTAATAGAAAGTAAATCGTAATATCTAGACCATTTTGCATTACAGCTTTAGTATTTGACCCTTTTTATTTCTTTTTTACAACCTTAAAACAGGACCACGGTACCCCAGTCGGTTGAGCGCCGAGCTCGTAATTGGAAGATTGTGGTTTCGGTTCTCGAGCCGACCAAAGACCGTCGTGTACACTAATGGTGGCTGGTGCATGTAAAATATGTCGTGGCCGCAATATCTTCTGTGTTCCCATCAAAATTATACCTCTGAGAGCCACCGAAGCTGGGGAGCTATCCTTTTCGTGTAGGACCAAAACTGTGGTGGCATGTCACCGGAACATCCGTAGGGGTGCGTCGCAGGCCGTCACCAATTATCTATAGCGCAGTAATTGTGCGACGCCAATCACAACCTACCTAATTATCTACCTACCTACAACCATGGATCATTTTTAATTTTCCCGTGAAAGAAGATTAATTTTCTAAAAGTAGAGAAAAAAGTTTATATTTATTTTCTTTGTTTTTTACATCCATGGTTTCCGGCCGCGGTACCCTAGTCGGTAAAGCGCTGAGCACGCAATTGGAAGATTGCCGATTTGATGTTTGAGCCGGCCAAAGATCGTCGTGTACACTAATGATGGATGGTGCACATGTAATTTCTTGTGGTTGCAAAGTCCTACATGTTCCCATCCCCACTATACCTCTGGAGATCACCGAAGCGGAGGGTATCCCCTCCGTGAAGGTTCAAAGTTGAGATGACATGTATCCGGAAGATCTTTATGGGTGCGACCCAGACCGTCGCCAATTACCCATAGTGCAGTATTGGTGCGACATTAAATCCAACCAACCTACCTACCTACGTAGAACTATGGATCATATTTTAATTTTCTCGTGTAAAATAACTTCATGACAGAAGAACAACGTCACTGTGAGAAACTTTTTTCAAAATGGCAAATACTGTACTTTCATAAACTTGTCGTTTTTAGTTAATAACTTCTTAAATTAAAATGATAGAAATTTGTAAGTGGCTGAAATGTGTTCCTTGGAGTACTAGGAACACATTGTTACCTCTCATGACGCAAAGGACCCTGTCCTCCGTTAGAAGATATTGTCGCAGACAAAAAAAAAATTGACGCCAGTGACATTAACTTTATTTAATATATAGAGATATATGTATTACCCATTAACGAAATTTCGGATACTCAAAGTCAGTGGTCACTGGGCCACGGTCCAGTTGGCCCGTGCATTAATCTGCCCCTGTGTGTCATAAAAAAGAATTTATTTTTCTTGCTTTAGTAATGTACGTACGTACTCTTAGAGGGAGAAGCTGTCGTGACTCTGAAAAGAACCTGGCCGATAACCACCCAAAAAAAATGGATTTGTCTGTTCGTCTATGCTCGGTTATATTCGTCAGACGTCGTCAGTAGTTGAAAGAATTTCTTTGTTACTTGTGTTTCCAATTCAATTGTAATAAATAAATAAAGTGTATGTATTAGTGATGTAAGAAATGTAGGATCACACCTGTGATTGTGATTGTTTAACACTCTATGATTTATTAAATGGTGCGTGATTAACTTCGATAAAATAATAAATTATGAAGAAACTTAAGCATCAGAAATTTTCTTTATATTTCAGATTATTCAGCATAGTAAAATGCATAATTCTCAGTTTTCATACACATAACTTTTTTCTCTTTAAATGAATTGCTATCAGAACCCTAATGTGAGATTCCACCTCAATTGTTATAAACAAAATATTTATATAACCTTGTTAATCTTGGATAATAAAAAGGGATACACAAAACCTACCTGTTTCAGTGTATTTTTTTAAGCAAAGAATAATTGTAAATATAACTTTGGGTGTTTTCTTAACCCTTTCATTCCTAATTTTTTCCCGCAAGAAAACAGTAAATCTTATATTTAGTCATAAATTTATTTCAAAGGTAATATATTTAATTATATTTTTTTAATAGGAGTAATAGCAGCGTACGAATTAATACAGCTTACAAAGCAACTGCGAAGTGTTTATTTATGTTTAATATTACCACTGATGCCATTAAAATTCATAACTTTTCAATCAATAAAAATATCAAAATTCTGGAAGAAATACATGTTATAATTAATTAAAATACAAATTATAAACATTAAAAAATAAAATAAAATGTATTCCAAACAGTTAATTTACTTAACCCTTTAAATCACAAATTACCATATTTTTGGAAAAATAGTTTGATAGTTTTTTATCATATTTCTTTGCTGCATGAGAAACATCTCATATTAAATTTAGCTTAAATTATAGCTTAATTATAGGGAAAGCTTTAACAATAGGGACTTTAAAGGCCCAGTGGAATACAAAGGGTTAATTCAAACTAAAAGCAAAATGTATTTAAATGAGTCATCACGCAGAAAAAAAAATATTGGAGTTTAAACACAATGTAAAAAGGTAAAAAGTACAGTTGGGAAAATTTTATAACATTTACAATTTTTTTTTTTTTTTTATAGGTTTTCATTTATAAACTTAATTAGTTAATTATATTGTTTTAATTATTCTTTGTTTAAGTTATTAGTAAATCTATGTTCTCAGCGTAAGCGTTCAGACTAATCCTTTTAAAAGAGAATGAATTACAAATAATTTTATTGACAATAATCAAAAGATAATTAATTTCATGTATATTTAGCGAGTATTCAATTAACTTGATTAACCACTAATACTCCGTTTATAATTGGTAAATTACAAAGAAATGATATATCTTAAAGAATCTGTTTTAATTAACATATGACATGCATAAATTAAGCCAATAAATATTAGATTAGATTTAGTGAGTCACAAATTATCTTTAATTTTTACCAGAACAAATATCTGTTTTTTTTTTTTTTTTAAATAGAATAACGTACAATAAATAATGTAATTTTTCAAGTATTTTTGTTTCGGTTATTTTTATGGTTTTTCTTTTCTATTCTTTTCTTTCTTATTTTTATTTTTTTTTAGGACTGAGGACTATTAGTCTCAATCTGCTGATTTTTACGATGCCAGATTTACGATAGTTGGACATTTAGCGAAATCTAAAAGTTTTCGAAAATATAATTGAATAATTTGAAAGAAATGTTATAATTTGAAAAAAAAAAAGAAACTGATAGTTTTCTGTCCTAAACTAAATTCTGCTTTTGCCAGAATTTCCTTAAAATATTTTTTTCTTTTTTCCCCTTCTTGAAAGAAAAAGGAAAGAAAAGTAATAATAATCAGTATCGAAACAAACACTATCGAAAAAGTTTTTAAAAAATAATTTTGAATTGGGACATAAATAGCGCGTGCGAAAAAAAAAAAAAAAAAAAAAGAAAAGAAAAGAAAAGAAAAGAAAAGAAACAAGAAACAAGATAATTAAGTTTGAATTTGAGTTGGTAATTTAAGGATTCCTTTTATATAGTAACTTTTTTGTTGTAAATTGTTTTTGATAAATTAAAATGCGGATATCATAAATGCGCTAATAAAGGCCTTTGCGAGAAACGTTCGAGTTACTTCGATGCCAAATTTCAAATTTTGCCAAAGGAGTCCTATACTAAAGCTTTTTACTTTCTTCTATATTCAAGTATTGGATTCGTAAAAAATTTCGACTTCGGATTTTTTGATGGATTTACACGTTTTGAGAGCTGTAGATTACGATTTGACCATTTTTAGAAAATGTCTGTCTGTCTGTCTGTCTGTCTCTCTCTCTGTGTGTGCGTGTGACAAAATTTTGTGATGACTGTATCTCAGGTATTACTGCACAGAATTTCACACAAATTAGTATGTAGTTACACATTGACATAAATTTGTGCCTATCAACTTTTGGTAAAAATGCTTCAACAGCTTGCGTTGCCATCCCGCTTTTTCTAAATATTTAACATGGTAGTATAAGACAAAATTTTGTATAAATGTGCATAAAGAGAATTATTTTTTAATAATCATTATGAAACTTAAAAGAATTATTTGTAATAGAGATAGTCAACTGCGGAAAAAAAACTGTGTATGAAGGAGCCTCGTCTCCCCCAATGGGGAGGGAAGTCCCCCCCCCCCTCGAGGAGAGTAAATTTTCGTGATGGGTATCTTTCAAAAGAGCTCGCCAACACCTTTAAAACGAATGGTTGAACCATCAATCTACGATAATTTAAAATAAAGTTATCGATTTTTTTTTTTTTTTTAAATGGAATAAAATTCTTTTTATATATTTAATGTTATACTACTTGTTTAATATAGAAATCGTCTGCATTATCATGGAAGATGATTTTTTTGAACAATAATTTTAATAATTTTTTTTTACTGAGTGAATTTGTGTAGGAAAATATAGACTTAGGAAAGTCATGTGGTGGCTACAACATACTAAATATATATATATATATATATATATATATATATATATTAACTTCATTTTGATATTTTTATTTATTTATTTATTTATTGTAAATTTGTTTTAAATTTTTAGCAGTATTTTATACAGAAATGGTAGGGGATATGGATGAGTCGGGTAAAATGGATTACCGTGAAATCTCACATGCATCGTGTTACAATTTACCTTAATCACGTCAAAGTATTCACTAACAGGGATGAAAAAATTCCGCTTTTCTTTTTGTTCCTTCAAAGACTCTAATCTGTAAAATCACAAAAATAGCCCTAAAAATATGATAAAAAATTCTGCACGGAAATACTGGTGGCGGAAAAGCGAAACTCTTTCATCCCTGCACTAAGCTTTATACATAAACAATAATTGAACTTGTGTTAATGAGAAGAGCAGTTTCTCTATCATAAAACTTGTATGATTTATGATTTATCAAGATTCTGACGTTTAGGTGTCAAGTATTACTAATTCTGTAAACTATTTACGAAACAGTAAATTCGACTTAAAATTTACACTTACTTCGACAGGTGAGCTGAGTTAATTAGCAGTCTGATTCTCATGAACTTATTTGTACCAACAGTTGAAGTGAGGTTGGTTTATTCTCCAAAATGAAGATTCGAGCCATATGGAAAACCAACTGTTTTATCTTGTTTGCGATTTTTATAAAATCTGAATGTTGGTAACTTTTCAATACTGCTTGTTTCCAATAATAATTTCAAGATAAAATGTTTACATTAATATTATTTACAATTTTCTGTAAAAATACGACGCTATTCCATATTTTTCCTAAAGGAAATAAATATTCCTTACTTCCCTTCATGATAATCCATATTATCTGCTTTGTTTTTATTACCTTACAACATATTTCATTTTTGTTAACTTATTGCCTGCAAACAACATTTTTTTGTAACATAAAACCACCAGAACAAAGAGCTCATAACTATCATCACTAGTACTTAACATATTTAATAACCTGCAATAATATACGAATATTAATTTTATTAATACATTATAATTAATAAAATTCTATTCATACGTAAATAAAAAGGGCAAAAATAATGAAAATATTTTGTAAAATTTGTAAGAATATTGGTTCTAATTATTTATTCATGAGTTTATCAGTATATATTAATTAATAAATCATTATGTATAATGCAATGAGCTTCATTTCCCACTAAGTGCTGAGTTAATGGAACTCTACGATAGTATAGTTAATCACTTTAATAAGCTTCTTGACGTTTAAATTGTAACAATGTATCATTAATGTACTAGCCAGTCAATATTTCTCAAATGTTATGATAATATTCCTTTATACATTTACGTATAATGTATAACTTGTATGATATTAAAGTCCCTTTATATCATTTATAAATTATATTTTCAATACTTTTTTTATTGTTCTAACAGTATTTCCAAATTATGAGATATCTAAAAATTCAAAATTTTAAAGAAAATGCATGCCTATGTATAAAAGTGTTTTAAAAAAAAAAGAAATTTATAGAAGAATTTACATATAAGTGTTTCTTTTTCTTTCTTTTTTTTAAAATTATTATTATTCATTATTTAAAATTTTAAATAAAATATATTGACAAATATGATACTAAACTTAAATTTTATAAAATGCTACTTTATAGTTGTAAACTTTTGTGTTTTGGGCTATCGTAAATGTTTAATTAAAAATTTTCTTTATTAATTAGAGAAAATTCTTACAAATATATATACTATATAAATCTTGTAAAATTTTCCGGACAAAAAAAAAAAAAAAAAAAAAAAAAAAAAAAAACGGACAGCCCATAATTGCTATTATTTACGCATTTTAGCTACAGCAAAATTAGAATTTTTTTAAAAACATTTCTGTAATTGTTTACATTATGTTAATGAAGTAAAAAATTCTACAAAAATTTTCCGGTAGCAAAAAAATATCTTAAAAATTGACAACTATGATAATCACATGGACAGTCAAAAAATCGAAATCATAATCTATCTTAAACATCGTTGAAAATTTAAAAACGCGAAACGCAACTGAAAAATTCCGTTTATATCTAATAATGTAACAAAATTTTTTTTTGAGAAGCAGAAATTTTAATGTAAATCATACCATATTCTATAGAAAACCTGCTTTTGTACAAATGATTAATAAATGTTATTTTTATTCATATATTTTTTAGTACAACGATGTTAAAATATGGATTATAGAAATATGTTTCAAGAAGTGCAATATATTGGAATTGTTCTCATATGCATTAATCCTATTTATACAATTTTCAATAGAAGACCATAGTTATAGTAATAAGATATAGATTGATCATGGACAGGGAAAAGGAGACTCCTTTTTACTCGGGGAAAGACTCTCTAATGACTGTCTTTTCCCGAGTGAATACACACAGGAATAAACATGGATAATTTAATAAATAAAATTTATGAATAATTTATGTACTAAAGGTAAATGAAAAACTTAAAAACTTAGGATACAGTTTCAAATTCAATTTTCATTCATTCATTCGTCTTTTTTTTTTTTTTTTTTTTTTTTTTTTTACTATGTCTATTATTTTAGTTACTATTTAAAGTAAAACATTTTTTATATACTAAAACTGACGTTCTTCATCTGCACCGCTGCTAACTATGTTTAAAAGAATTTTGAAAATTCTATATTACTTAGATAATTATAAATCTTAAAAATATGAAACTTTAAAATATATATATATATATATATATATATTCCATTAGACACCAAAGCAGTATGTTAAATACTGCTTTTAAATACTGCTTTGTTAAATACTGCTTTGTTGCTTTTATAATAACAAAGCAATTGATTATAAAAATTACATTTTTCATAATTTAGTCAGATATAATTTAATTATGATATGATAACTTATCCCATTTCTTTTTATATATTTATTAGAACAGTTAAAAGTCTCGCAATATTTCAACATTTTGAAAATTCGTCAACGTTCTATTCTATTTCCGAGTTTTATACTCTCTAATGGCTGATGCCGAAAAATGTTTTCGGCATAATAAAAATCTTTGCTCGTTAACATGGGGATGATAGATCTACATTTATTACTGCGTCTTCCATGTTCCCATCAAAAATTATACCTCTGGAGGTCACTGAAGCGAAAGAGCCATCCCTTTCGTGAAGGATCAAAATTGTGATGGCATGTCTCCGGACCACCTCTAAGGGTGTGAGCCAGACCGTCGCCAATTGCCCATCTGCGCAGCACTAGTGCAACGTAAAACCCATCCATCCATCCTATTACTGTGTCTATGTAGAAAACATGACATGCACGTATATGCTTGAATAAGGGTAATACTCTATAACATACAGCAAAGTAAACTATAGGGTTGAACTCCTAATACATTTCCGTTTGTAAGTGTATCAAGAATTATTTTAAACTATATGAATTGTACATTTTCCTGAGCAGTCTGAATCTCAGAAATTTTAATATGGAGTCAAAAATGAATATTAAAAAAAAGAAATGTCGATACAAATTTTAATATGCAGAAGACACTCTAAGCAAAGTGTAACTATAGCATTATTAACGTTACTACCAACTGATCGGCCTAAGCAGCATATTTTATGATAATTTACAACGACATTAGTCGAGATGCTTTTTTTTTCCTTATTGAACGTAATTTTTATATTACGTAAAATTCCATAATAGTTATTCACGAAATTGTTAAATGGATCACTTTTATTTCTATAGAAATAAAACGAAAAGAAAAGTTAATAATATCTAGGTTAATAACAAGTAGTGTTAATAATATAATATCTAACTTACTGACAAAATATAAAAAGCACTAAAACATAGAATTTTATATCAAAAATCATGTAATACATTTACATTATTCTGTATTTAACTAATTTCAGTATATCAATATTTATGCTAGTAAGAAAGAAAAGTAAATCTTGAATAAATCTAATCTAGTATTTATTGTCTTACTTTATACATGTCAAGTGTTAATTAAAAGTGTTTCTCTAGGATTTTTCACAACCTTCGCAATTTGTCAAATATAAACGAAGCAGATTCTGAGGTTAATGAAGCTCTTTCAGTATTCGTTAAATATACATGAACTTATGTAATACTTTTATTTTATAACTGAATGCAGATAATTAATGAAAGCATAAAAATTAGATTAAAGTAACAAACTACGTTTCATTCAATAAAATCACATCATAAACTAAAAATAAAAGGAAATAATCAGAAAGAAAGGAAATGTATTTTTATGAAATAAAAATTTTAATACACGTCTTCTTATTACTTTGTGTATTGTGAAATCAGATTTTATAACATTTTTTATTTCATTATTCATTTAAAATAGTTAATGGTAGCTTAACCCGTGAGGACACGCTTGGGGTATTTGAAACCCCTATGTCATGATATACAGTTCTCTAGAATACAATCTATAAAAGTTTTGTTTAATGTTTCCACTTTTTTTTTGTGTGTTAATTTCTTCGTTTAAAACGATATGGAAATGATTATGTTTTTTATTTTTCACTCTACAATCTAAAACAAAACCAGTTTGTATATGAAGTATGAAACAAACACTGTGTTCTGATGTGTTAAAAATTATAATAAAGGAACTAACTATATATCATTCAATAAATCATTTCAAAAAGTAAAAAAAAAAAGAAAATAATAATAATATTTGTGTTTGTACAAATTACAAACTTTGTTACACTTCTTTTTCATTATTTTATATTTTGACATCACCATTTCTTTAATTCTAAGTAGAATATTATGTGTCCATGTCATTTAAGAAAAATATCTTAAAATTATTAATTATTTCTGTATATATTTTTTAAAAGATGTTTCTCACATCGAATATTCTCTTATTTGTAAAACTAGTGGAATAAAAATGAATAAGTTAGTTAAATAACACGGATATAATTTAACTCAACTGTGGTATAATGTAATAGATGCGATGTGTTAAGAAATTTAAGATAAATAAATGACTGTTTTGTTTTTATTGTCTGAACATACTTATTTAAAGAAAGTATTATAATCAAGAAAAAAAATTGACTACCAGTTTTTGGTGAATTTTACGTTTAGTAATCACGGGAATTCCTTTTTTTTCTATTTTAACACTAACGCACCCATGTGTATTCATGTATGTGAAAGAACACGATAACGTATAAATGGTTCATTCGATTGAGCTCCCCGTTGGTAGGTATGTTATTAGTCCTAGTCACATGAACTGTATAAATTTTCATAGTTCTTTTTATAGGAATACTAATAGTTCTTTTACAGGGATAGATAGAATATTTCTTTAAAGTAACAACTTTATTTAACCTTCAAACTACCTTATTTGAATATTTTGCAATTATTTCTTTGTGCGTTATGTTTCTAACACATGCGTATACACAGAATAACTGCCAAAAACTTTATTTATTTATTTATATTTTTTTTTCTTGTTCAGAAACCTCAATGCGCAGTTTTAGAAAAAAATCCGTGTTGAAATTTGGAATCCAAACTAGTACAATTTTTTACGTATGAGAATTAATTATCATTTCTAAGCAGTTTATTTGGACTAAGTAAAATTTAGCGAAGCACTTGCATCAATTTAAATTCTGTACAAAAGAATGTATCAGCTTTATTTTGAGAAGCTGCATATAGTGTCTGTACATTATATTCACACCATTTAGTGCGCTTCAATTCAGCATAATATGACAAACAAAGTAACTTTAATCTACTTCAAGGAAATTCCAAATAATGTCATAATCTATATGAATTCTTTTGTGTGCCCTGTAAATGAACGGTAAGGGATTATTATAACACATATTATACTAAACGTGCTTTTATGCATAGAAAAATATATATTCATTGCATTTGTTTAATACAATCTAAAAGTGTTTAACTCACCCTACCATGTATTTACTTTCCGAACCTACATATGTAAAGAAAGCATTGTAATCATTTCCGACTTTGAGGTTTTTGTTTTTCTTTACGTTTGAGGTCTCTCGAGCTCATTTTTATTATTTTACGATGAAGTATATATGTGTGTGTGTATGTGTGTGAGTGAACACGATAGTGCCATTTTAGTTTAGCCACGATAGTTTATTAACCCATAAATTAGCCTCGAACACAACGAAAGGGAAAGCGTTTATTAAACAACTTTTCTCTTTTATCAAACATAAATGAAAGGAGAAATAAAAATCATGTTTTTTGCATAGATTATAAACACTTTTCAAATGTTAAAAAACCTTTGTATCCCCAATCTTCAGTTTATTTTGCTTCTATGTTTATACATTATAGCTTTTAATTAGGAAAAAAGAAAACTACAGTGCGTGACGAAATGATAGGTCCACCAGTAAAAACGAAAGTTATGTTGGTAAAAAAGGTTTTATTGTGTACAAAGTACTATTTTATAAACTACATTACTTCATTCAATGTAAAATAATACATGAAAAATATACAAATAATAGGAATAATAAGGAAAACAAAAATTACATGAAAAAGCTGTTTCAAAAAGATAGGTCCACTGAACCAAGCATAAAATTAATGTTGAATTAATAAGAACTTTTTCCACCTCGTTTCAAAATAAGCTCATAAATACTCTTCGGCATGGTTTCTACAAGTTTTTGCAAACACTTTTTCTCGATTTTTGACCATTCGGAGGAAATAGCCTTTTTCAAGTCTGCAGTACTGTTGTATTGCCTTCCGCCTGCATATACCGCTCTTGCGAGTATACCCCACATGTTTTCTACCGGATTCAGGTCGGGGCTGCAAGGTGGCCAATCGATAACATGTACACCATTATCCAGAAACCATTCGAAAGTGGACTTTTCAGTGTGCACAGGAGCATTGTCCTGTTAGAACATGAAGAATGGGCCCCCAATGTGCTCTGCTTGTGGAAGAAAATATTGTTCAAGCAGCTGTTGGTAGCCTGCAGCATTCAAACGATTGTCTACAAATGCTATATCAGTTTTTCCTGCACCTCTGAATCCGGCCCATACCGTAACGGAACTACCACCAGCTTGCCTCTTCGAGAATATGTCTATCGTTACGCAGATCGTGCCAGTAGTACTGCCAGCCATCTGGACCATCCATGTTTGAATTTCTTTTCATCACTGAATATCACACGATACCAATCTTGTTTCCAGGACATCACTTCATGGGCGAATTTTAATCTCTTTTCTTTGTGCTTTTTAGTCAATTTCGGAGCCGTTTTCCTCTTCACGTAAACTATATTGCCGAACTTCTTTACCACTCTATGGGCTATAGATTTTGATATTGGAGGGTTTTGTTGTCTGGCCACAGTAGATAAGCTCATATTTCCAGATTTTAACTCCTTTACGATAGTCCTTCTTTGTCGAGATGTCACTTTTGATGGGCGGCCAGATGATTTTTTACTGCCATAAGCATTTCTAAGTCGCAAATAATTGTTTACAACATTATGTGATCTGTTTAAAAGTTTACCTATTTTTCTATTCGATTTTCCACACGTTTTAAATGCATCAATTTTCCCCTGCTCAACCAGCGAAAGACTGCAACGGCGACCCATTTCGTTTGATTACAACGTGATGTTCAAATCTGTTTAAATACCTCCACACCAGCCAGCATAATCCCGCAGTAAGACTAAGCAACGATATTTATGCAAAGTTTTTGGAAATAAACGTGATTGGTGCAAAATTTCTGAAGGCGGACCTATCTTTTTTAAACGGTCTGAAAATGAAAATTTGCATAAAATAAAAAGGAAATTTTTATTTTAAAGAAATTTCTTCACAAATAGTTATAACAATTACTGATTAATTATCTCTACCAAAAAAAGTTATTCTTATTCTCAATTAAGAGTCGAAATTTTGAAAAATGCGGGTGGACCTATCATTTCGATACGCACTGTAACTAAAAGTATTTGTGTGCCTTTTTCTTTATTTGAAAGGATAACCATGCAGTAGATTGCATTTGTGTGGTCCTTATGTGGTGGTTGCCTTTGTAATACGTTGTCTAAAAACTACAAATATGCAAAAGTGTGTATTATTCATATTTAAACGCTAAAAAAAATCTCAAAAAAAAAAAAGCTTTATTGATTTATTTGTAAAGAAATAGCATTAAAGTAGTAGATTTTAAGCAGTTTTGTCTTATAAATCATCTAAATTTTACATACACACCAAATGGTGTACAAAAAAAAAAAAAAAAAAAAAAAAAAATCCCAGAACACTTAAAACTGACATTGTAGAATTTTTTCTTCTATTTCATAATGATTCAAAGCGAATCGGTTGCGGTAATGAAATTTTATTTCACAAGAAGGAAAAGGATTCACGGTTGCGAATCTTAAAAATATATACTAATTCCGTTAAGTTGCACATGATATAACGATATTAAATCATGCTGTAAAAATATAGCTGTTATAGACGTTAATGCATCAGAAATCTTTTTAGAGTCTCTATAAACGTATAATGTATGTTCTTTATAAATATTTCAAAAGGTAACATGCCTAAGTTTATTCTTTTTAATTATCTATGTTTTTCATTAACCAATTTTATCCCATTGTCCTATTTAAAGGACAGCTGAAAAAATAGCATATAGAAATCAGAATTTGCTTGGTGCGAATATTTTGTCAGCTGGAATATATAATGGTCTATATAAGCTTCTGCTAGCGTGTTATGTGTCTCACCTCCTCCTCCTCCATCTGGAATCTTTGCTTAATCATTACATTAGGGGGCGTGGTTTATCTTCTCTTTGCGGTTGAAAATTTTTTCTGGAGAACTAGTATGTAAATAAGAAAGTATTATACAGATAAAGCAAATTTTTATACTCGGAAAGCACTTTTCACTATTGAAGAGAACACTAAAACATATAAGTGCAAATTTCATCCTCTTTATTTCAATGTCCTGCGTACAAGGTGGATAAGATTTCTTATACAGAATACATATTCTTTTTTTTCAAATTTTGTTGTATTTAGTTTATTTAGGTTTAATTAACCTTAAAAAATATAATTTTTCTCAAATTTGAGCAAAATAAATAAATTGCGATAAAATGGGTTAATGTTTATTGGTATAATTTAGATTTTGAAAGTAAGACATTTTAAATAGAGATTACTTCCTTGCTAGTACTTCGAGAATTATTTCGCATCCTTTTTAACTGAAAGATGAAATTATTTGTATTTTCAAAACTATTAGTGGTGGTGTCATTAAGTTTACTGTGTGAGAAGACGATTAAAAAAAAAGAATACGATTAAAAAAAATAATAATAATATTTTGCTGCAAATAAATTGGGTTGAACAAGTGAAATAAATTAAAGATTAAAAAAAGAATGGAGACAATATTAATTGATTCTTGCATTCCATAAGGACATTTGCACTCCACACTTTAAAATAAACTTTTTTTTTTTTTTTTTAATTTCCTTTGCTACCTTAATTAGGAAAATTAAACTTAAAAATTTTAATATCGTTATCTAACTTGTTTCCAGATTTATAAACTTCTCTGTTTACAAGTCTTGAAAAATGAAACAGATTATTTTAAATATTTATATTAGTTTAAAGATTTTCACAATATTAAAGTTTTTATGGCAATTGTAAATACAAATGTGTCATATGTCTGCATATTAAAAATAGGTGATTTTCACTGCGAAAGACAGAATTTATTTTCTTTTATCGTAAAATATTTCTACAATAAATTATGCAAAATTGAAAACTAATCATAAACATTAATATAATCAATATATATATATATATATATATATATATATATATATATATATATATACTATATTTAATTTATTTTCTAAACTTGAGTAATGCAGAGATGCCAAGTTACTACTAACGAAAAATCAATTTCATACCCCAATAATGAAAAAGTAAAATTTAGCCTTTTAAATTGCAGATAATTATTACAAAAGAATACATAAAAAAAAAAAAAAAAAAAAAAAATCCGGTATTAAGAATACGGACAATCCGCAATAACCTGGCATTCCTGGTAACGTTTATCCATTTGGGTACTAACTGTTATTACTCAGCTTTGGGTGTAATGCCCGATTACTGTATCTTTCCTTTGTTTGATAACATTAATATATATATATATATATATATATATATATGTAAGCTTTTTATTTTTTAAACTTCTTTTACGTTTGTTGTTAAAAACTATTTTACTTGTTCTATATAAAGGAGGAAAATTGTAATCTTCTTATATTATGTTAGGTTAAATATAATTCATCACAAAATTATATATTTCTTTCTTTATTTGATTTTTACTCTTGAATTTTGATACATAAATAAAATTTCGCAAAAGAAAATATATTAAAGTAGTTAATTAAAAAAATTATATATATGTTACAACATGAAAATTGTATAGAAACACGTAGTCATGTAGATATACGCATTGTATACAATCCTGCCAACATTTTAATTAATATTCCATAAATCTGTTAGTATCCATTCTTTTTTTTTCCACACCACTATATGAAAAAATAAGTCTTACATTTATAACAAACGTAAAAACAAGTAATATTCTATAGTGATAAGTGTAGCATATTCAAAATACACTAAATTTTATCAGTTTTGAACCATGTAGAGATACGCATTACATACATACCTGCCAACATTGTAATTAATATTCCATGAAACTATCACTATCCGCCCTTTTTAGAGTGATTTTCTTCAAATGTAATTATGATTAAATAAGAAGAAAAATACTCTAAAAAAAGACTGGTGTGAAAAAAAGGCGGGTACTAACAATTTTAAGGAATATTAATTAGAATGTTGGCAGGTATGTTATAGAATGTACTTGGTTCGGGACAAATAATTTTTAAGAGATTTTTTTTTTCTTTCTTTTTCTATTTTTTTTTTTTTTTTTTTTTGATGCATGTTATAGCATCATACTTTGGACGTTAAATAGTACTATAACTTCAAGTAGGTAATTTTTTAAGCAGTGATACTTCTTCAAGTCTCAAGAGTTTACATTTCCAATACTATTGAGCTGAAGTGCACTGTGCAATAACATGTATTAATAAATTACAAAATAATAAAATAATTTTTCAAAATGTGTATTTTTTGTTTTCCTGTAGCTATTTTTTTTTTTTTTTTCAAATTTCTGTGATTAATTTTCAGCAATGTAAACGAATATATCAAACTAAAATCTAAAAATGGAAAATAAATTTTGCACAAGCATATTTATGTAATTTATTGAAAGAAACTGAAAATATGTGTTCAAAGTGAAACAACTTTGATAATACCTTATTAAATATGACTATTCTTTTCAAACTATGACAGTAATAAATTTTGTGTATACTTATGTTTTCGATAGTCAAGTGTCAAGAACAATAAATCAGAATTGTCCCATCTAAAATCTACAAATATGAGTTGCAGAATTGGCTGTCATGAACAGTGACAATAAATCTAGCTACGGAGTTCCACATTATGAGTGTTACCATTGTTTATAATGCAGTGAGTAGCAGTTGATTAATAGAGTGAGGAAAATGACAAATGGATATTCTGAAACAAATGTAAATGATATTTTGGTTTGAAACATTTTGGTTTTCAGTATAAAAATGCAACATTTGTTTTCGTAAAGATTTCTGTTTTAACAAACAATTGATAATATGGTTTACAAATAAACTTCTAAACTAAAGGTAACTGGAATATTACATTAGATGTACTTAAATAAATTTAGCACACTAGTTATACTATACTGACCAAACGTTTTGAAAAATTTTAGAAACTAAATTATTAATTAATAACACTTTATTTTTAGTCCTTATTTATTAGGAATGAAAAAATACATCCATAATTTGATATTTGTAGCAATTTTTAATGCTTCTCTATTATAAAGGTACTCTGATCTGGTAAGCCTAGATATACAGTCTGCATCAAAATTATTTGAGCGCTAGCAATAATTCCTATGTAAAAAAAAAAAATACACTTAATACTGTTTTGTTAAATAAATCCTTGTCGAATCATGTTTTTACACTGACTAAGAACAGGATTCGACAAGGATTTATTTAACAAAACAGTATTAAGTGTACTTTTTTACATAGGAATTATTGCTAGCGCTCGAATAATTTTAATGCCGACTATAGTGTATTAACCCAGCTGTTCTGTTCGGGTCTATTTGACCCAAAACATTTTTCAATTATTTATAAAGAAATGACAGTTTAGAAATATTTTCTAGCCATTTTGTGACTTTGTTAGTGTGGGACATATATTAATTACATGAAAATATTTTTATTTTATTTACATAGTTTTATATTTTTTAAAATGGTACAAAAGTAATGTATAGTAAATGGGAACGAAACAGCAGGGTTAAATTAGCATGAATTATTTTATTTATTTATTATTTTAGTAAATAAACGTTTCTTAATCAATATTTTTTCTAACAAATAATATATTTTATTAATTTTACGATAGCAATACTATAAGGTTTTTATTTTTACAACATATGTTACTGTATTTTAGAAATTTCACGACTCAATTCTTTTGCAGTCTCAAACAATAAGTAAATAAATAAATTTAAATTTAAATTAATTAGTTAATAATGGCAACATTATTGCATTTCTCTAATATAAAATCAGTTTCTAATACCTTGCATTCATAGTTATTAAATGCAATGAAAGAAACTGTTTTTATTTTGCTTAAGATAATATATATATAATTTAGGAATCAGCAAGCTTTCATTCTTTTGATTTTGTCTTTTTTTATCTTTTACAATAAACTTATTACATTAAGTTTGATCATTTTGTATCGTTAAAGAAATATATTACACTTATATATGCTGTTAATAATTATAAAAACAGTAATAAAACATACTTTCAGCATATCATATAATTCAAAATATCTTTATTCCGACGTTTCGGTTAACATTCAATTTTAACCATCTTCAGGGAAAACGATGTTCATAAACCATAACCATAAATCAATTTAAGCCATTCATGGATACTACAAACACAATTCACAAAGAAATTAATATGTTATGGTTGGTTGGTGTCGTGTCCATGGGGAGAACTATAGAGAACCATGAGTGTGCAAAACACAGCCGGCCAACTCCTTGATGTTATCGGAGTACAGACTGTCGATGTGAAAGGGGGAGAATTCCCCAAGCTGAGCCAGGGATCTTAGAATGGCTGGGCAGTCAAAAATATGTTTTGGTGTTAGTGGAACATCATCACAGTTGCTGCAGAGACGGTAAGTTCTATTGCCATCTCTTAGGATCTTCATACCTCGATAATGACCAGTTCTAAGGCGGGTGATAGTTTTGGTAAGGTCTCTGTTAGCGTTTATTTCACAGATCTGCGAGTCTTTTTTAATGGTGTTTTCTCTCAAACGGAACCTTGCCATCGCATTAACATCGTCAAGAATGACCTTGGCGATATTTTCATTATTGAGATTTCTCCCTTTCTTGGTAAGTTGATCTGCCACTTCGTTTCCAGGGATGCCGACATACGCGGTGATCCACTGTAGAATACATATCTTGTGTAGTATGGCAATTTCTTCCAATTGGTAATTAATATGTTATGCAATCACGTATTAATTTCTTTTTGAATTGTATTTGTAGTATCCAAGAATTTCTTAAATTGATTTATATTACTGTTTTTATACATTCTGTACCGTTTTTTCAGTAATTTTCTATAAGTTCTAATGGGCTCTTTCCAGCGTCGTCTGCTCAATCACGTGACATTCAAAAACAAAGAAGCGAAATCTGAGAAGCGAATTCAGTTAAGTATTTTTCTTAAGAACAAAAGTATGGTGTTTATTTTATTTTATATTAGTATTTAAAAGAAAAGAAAAGAAAAGAAATATTGTGCACTTGTAAACAGTAGAATAATTGTATCTGTAAATTTAATAATTAAAAAAATATATATATGTGGTGCAAATAAAAATAGTGCACCACAGAACTGGTGTTTTAAAGTAATAATTACAGAACTTTGGATAAACACCATAAAATGCAATAAACTCGAAACGACTGTTACGGGTAGAAAGAACATACGACCCTTCGTCAGGTGAACAAAGTAGGCACGAGTGCTGCTGTCGAAGTGGCTGCAATAAACTCGGAACAATCGTTTCGGGTTGAAAGAACACACGACCCTTCCTCAGGCTAACAAAATAGGCATGAGTGCTGCAGTCGAAGCGGCTGCAATAAACTCTCAAATATTGTTTGGGGTCGAAAGAACACACGACCCTTCGCCAGGCGAGCAACAAAGGCACGAGCGCTGCAGTCAAAGCGGCACTTTGCTGCTTTGACTGCAGCACTCGTGCCTTCTTTGTTCGCCCGACGAAGGGTCCTGTGTTCTTTCGACCCGAAACAGTTGTTACGTAAGAATCGATTTTTGTATGTTGTAAAAAAACTGTTACAATAACTGATATAGCGATAAATAGTGGAATGTTTATGGATTATAACTTGAAATTAATTTAAAATGTTTTAAGACAAATGTAATCGCGTAAAGGTGTTACAACACCTTAATTAACTTAGCTACTGGCCGAAATGGTTCTACACAGTACGATGTTGCACTGTTAATGATATAAATACCAAAAATTAGAATACTCAACATGTTCTCCTTCAACATTAATAACAAATATAAACCACATGGTGACTGTAAATGCATACAGCAAACAAAAGATGATGAATAATGATATAAAATGGATTAAAAATGATGATGCATTAAAAAAAAAATAAATAAATAAATATGATTGATCCAAAATAAGTATAGCAAATGTGTTATTTCAACAATCACTATAGATATAGAAAAAACTTCGTCTGCTCTTTGTTTAACTATGCCATGCGACCTCTGATGTCAGGTGGGAAGAGCCCTACAAACATGATTCATTGGTCTGTCAGCAGCTAATTGTTCACACGATTGGCATTTGGTTAGTTAGGATAGTTTCAGTTTGACCAACGCCTTTTTTTGTCTCCTCTGTTGGAATTTTATTTGTTCGAGTAACTCTGGTTGGGCCGCCATAATGAACAATGTCATGAGTCCAATAATAATTGATGTGTTAAATTTACGTATAACAGATCCTTTCTAACTATTGTGCAACTTCAAAGAAAATATATAATTTTACTGCACGCATTAAAATAATCATCAAGGATGTTGATTATTCGCAAGAAAGTATAAATAATTGCAAGATAAAAAGATATTTTTATATACCATGTTTTTAAATTTTCTGTTCAATCATATAAACGCTACCGAAGGCAGCGGGAACCCGAAGCAATTGGATAATTTTTTTTAAAAAATTCATTGCTCTCGTGTTTTGAGCTATTATAAAAGTTTCAAATGTCTAGCTAGTCGGGAAGTTAGTGAAAAATCGATTGCAAGCTCTGTACTGGTAACGCTGCCGAAGGCAACAGGAACCCGAAACATTTGGCTAAAAATATTTAAAAAATGCATTTTCACCGTATTCTGAACTATTCTGAAAGTTTCAAATGTCTAGCTAGTCAAGAAGTTAGTTAAATAAATTTTCTGTTGAATCATATAAACGCTGCTGAAGGCAGTAGGGATCTGAAACAGTTCACTAAAAGTATAAAAAAAATGTATTGTCACTGTATTCTGAGCTATCCTGAAAGTTTCAAATGTCTAGCTAGTCGAGAAGTTAGGGAAAAATCGATTGCAATTTTTGTACTGATAACGCTGCCGAAGGCAGCAGGAACTCGAAACATTTGGCTAAAGGTATTAAAAAAAATGCATTTTAACCGTATTCTGAACTATTCTGAAAGTTTCAAATGTCTAGCTAGTCGGGAAGTTTGTTAAATAAATTTTCGTTCGAATCATATAAACGCTGCCGAAGGCAGTAGGGACCTGAAACAGTTCACTAAAAGTATTAAAAAAATGTATTGTCACTGTATTCTGAGCTATCCTGGAAGTTTCAAATGTCTAGCTAGTCGAGAAGTTAGTGAAAAATCGATTACAAGTTTTGTACTGGTAACGCTGCCGAAGGCAGCAGGAACCCGGATTAGTTGGTTAAAAATATTTTAAAAATGCATTTTCACAGTGTTCTGAACTATTCTGAAAGTTTCCAATGTCTGGCTAGTCGGGAAGTTAGTTAAATAAATTTCCTGTTAAATCATATAAGCGCTGCCGAAGGCAGTGGGGACCCGAAACAGTTGACTAAAAGTATTAAAAAATGTATTGTCACCGTGTTTTGAGCTATCCTGAAAGTTTCAAATGTCTAGCTAGTCGGAAAGTTAGGAAAAAATCGATTGCAATCTTTTTACTGATAACGCTGTCGAAGGCAGCGGGAACCCGAAACATTTGGCTAAAGGTATTAAAAATATGCATTTTAACCTTATTCTGAACTATTCTGAAAGTTTCAAATGTCTAGCTAGTCGGGAACTTAGTTAAATAAATTTTCTGCCGAATCATATAAACGCTGCCGAAGGCAGCGGTGTTGTGAGCTGTCCTGAAAATTTCAAATATCTAGCTAGTCGGGAAGTTAGTTAAAAATCGATTGCAAGATTTGTCCCTGACAAACACACAAACAAACAAACAAGAATCGAAGTTGATAAAAACATGGTAAAATGGCAAATAATAAATGCCAAAATGTACAGTCGGTAAAAAAAAACATCCGAACGACAGCAAAAATTCCTATGTAAAAAAAAAAAAAAAAAGTACACTTCATACGGTTCTGTTAAATAAATATTTATCGAATCAAGTTCTTAGACTGACTAAGAAGAGGATTCGACAAGGATTTATTTAAGAGAACCGTATGAAGTGTACTTTTTTTACATAGGAATTTTTGCTAGTGTTCGGACACTTTTGTTACCGACTGTATTGGTAAGGTAAAATACAGCAATTGGTCCAACGGTTTGCTAATGATTGGTCAACAGTCTAGCCAACGGTCATTTCTAACCGTTGTCCAACAAAAAACTAACTACATTTTTAATATTGGCCCATATACATTTTGTTTACGGGGATATATACAGATGCAGTGTGTCCTAACTAAAATAAAACCACCCATCTCGCAACTGGACACAAAACAAACCAATATGATCAAAACAAATATTTTAAGAAAGCTTATATACAAATACATACAAGGAGTAACTAAGTTCTTGCATCATCTAGGCAGACGCACACAATAAATAAATAAATAAAATAAAATAAATGAACGCGTAAATAAAATATGGGTAAAAGTGTCCCTCCGAAATGTAGCCGTGACACTTGTTCGTTTAAAGGATAATTCTTGACATTCGAACTGCAACAGTTAGATATATTTATGACACCAGGAAGTTGTCAAATACATAATCTATACCAGTTCAACTCTTTGCAGATTGCATATAGTTACACTTTCTATTGCTCTTGTAGTATTGCTTTGGGAAAGGTAATCCAGCTATTAGAATTCGACAAAGGTCAGACAGCATCTTTTAAGAAACAAAATATTTCATATAGACAAGTATCTACGGAAAGCAAAAGATTTAAGATCGTAATATATAATTTTATGAAGACCGGAAATGCGTGCGGATTTAGAAAAGGAGGTTTGCATAAAAAAAAAAAAAAAAGACTTTAAGGGCATGAAAGTGATACTGTGACATACAACTGGACAAAGAGATGAACATCCCTGTAACTATGTCAAGGATTGTAAAATATACAACAAACTTGTGATATAAAAAGTAGGAAAGAATAGCTTTTGTCTAAAGCTAATAGCCATAATCAAAAGAGACTAAATTGGGTCAAATGTAATCAAACTGGAAGAACCAGTGACATCGCATTATATTCTCAGATGAGGAAAAAAAATAATATGAAAGGCTGTGGTGACTTTGTTTTCTATTGGCATGGCATGAGAAAAGAAGTGGAAATCTCGAAAAAACAGTAAAGTAGATGATCATTAATGGTCGATAACAAAAGTGTCCGAATACTAGCAAAAATTCCTATGTAAAAAAGGGCACTTCATACGGTTTTCTTAAATAAATTCTTATCGAATCGTGTTCTTACACTGACTAAGAAGAGGATTCGATAAGGATTTATTTAATAAAACCGTATGAAGTGTACTTTTTTACATACGAATTTTTGCTAGTATTCGATCACTTTTGTTACCGACTGTACAAATTTGGATATAGTGATAAAACTTGGCTTTTGTATAAGTCGCATGGAGGATATCGATTACCAAGAAATACTAGAAACCTATTTACTGTTATTTTCAGAGATAATTAGTTGCCCAAGATAGATTTTACAGTAAGCCAAAAGCCCCATTCATGTTACAAAATCCTCTTGGGAATGGTTTTTGAATAATGAGGTGTACGCCATGGAAAAGGCTGACTTTTAACGTGATCTAAATCCCCAAGAAAATGTGCGAGGTATCCTAAGTACACATGTACAGTCGGTAACAAAAGTGTCTGAACACTAGCAAAAATACCTATGTAAAAAAAGTAGCGTTAATACTGTTTTGTTAAATAAATCCTTGTCAAATCATGTTCTTAGACTGACTAAGAACATGATTCGATAAGGATTTATTTAACAAAACAGTATTAACTCTACCTTTTTTACATAGGAATTTCAGCTAGTGTTCGGACACTTTTGTTACCGATTGTATAGTCCAATATCAGACAGTTTCTCACTTTGGGAAAAATGAATGCTGTTATCTTTGAAGCCTGGGGTAATACTGATACTCATATCTTCTCCAGGGTTTCGTAAATGGTATGTATAATGTATGTAATGCCTAAGTGTAATGTATAAGCATGGCGGATGAATTTCGGTAGTCATTGGGGTCGGTTAGAGTAGTGGCTTTATTTTGGTGGAAAGAGTGGACGGTGGAAATATGGATAAAATATCATTAACGCACAAAAATATTATTCTTTTAATTTTAGATGGTAATAAATTTGGAAAATAAAGCGTTATCTTTACAAAATTCTATAAAGAAAATAAGATCGTTTTTAAAAACAATGAAATGTTTTTGTAATCTTAAAGTATAGCGTTAAGTAAAGTTTTTTCGTGAGAAAAAAAATCCACAAAAGAAAAAAGGCCTTTTTACTCATATTTATTTTTTATCAAAATTTGTTCAAATTGCTGGCATTTCCATTGGTGTTTCATTCGATCATTCTTTTTATTGAGATTTTGAAATAAAATTTAAGATTTGTTTGGTTGTTGCTATAACATAAAATAAGATATTTTGGGTTAAAAGAAAAAAAAATCTGTAGTTGATGTCAAGTTTTGATGAAAAACAAATATGCTTTTCCATTCTTAAAACTGATTTTCTTCAACATTATCCGAAATAATTGTGAAATGATTATCGATAAAATGTGTTTTCCGAGACGACAGTTATCTTATATAATTCATGGATTACGAACAATTATAAATAATTAATTCATTTCTTTTTAAAATATTGTTATGGAAATCATTTTAATTTTCAAATGGTTTCTTGATTTGGATTACTTATCCATAATGGCATTATATTCGTGTGTATACATAAATTTAAAATACATTTATAGCCCCGAAAAAATAGTGACTAGAAAATATCCCATTTATCTATTGCAGAAAAATGAATTAATTAAAAAAATAAAGTTAATATGTATCAACGAGGAATTAAATCAGTATTAAATTAGTACCCATCATTTACGTTTTAGGGATTTCAACAATTTTAAACTTCAAATAATTTTTAAAGTAGCGATAATCAATAATAAGCAAATCCTTATTCTGTGTCCACATGTATGCCGTACCTCAAAATTTGAAATTTATATATGGAAAAGTTTCAAAAATAAACAATTATTCTAAAATCAGTTTTTACTCTTGATTATTAAATCGTTTTTACGTATATTAATTTATGTCAGCTAAAATTTTTATCTTATAATGTTCAATGTGTGTATGAACATATTATTGAAAGAAAATAAGATATTTTAGTCTGGTAATTAATAACTTTTATTCATAAAAAGTAAAATATATTTTGTATTTCACGAGTTTTCTGATTCTTTTATTAATATTTTTTTCGATGATTACTTTCTTCTATATGTATATATAGAGAAAGTATTGGATTCGTGAAAATTTTCGGACTCCAGCTTTCGATGGATTTATACGTTTTGGGATGTCCTGAACACGATTTAACTTTTTTTTTTAGAAAATGTCTGTCTGTGTGTATCACAAATTTTGTGGACGCTGTATCTCACGAACCAATGAACGAAATTTAACCAAACTTGGAATTTAGTTGGACCCTGACATAAACTGGTGCTGATTGGATTTGTGGAACAATTGCTCAACAGGTGGCGCAATGATCGCAATTTTTTTTTTCTAAATTTTTAACATGGCAGAATAGGACAAAATTTCGTATAAATGTACATAATGAGAGTTATTTTAATCGTGTGATTATAAAATTAATAGGAATTATTGATAATAGTAGTAGTTAAATAGGAAAAAAATGTGCATATGGGAGCATCGCTTCCCCCCTAGAGTGACTAAATTTTCAATATGGGTATCTTTCAAAAGATCTCGTCAATAGCTTTAAAAATAATGGTTGAATTATAGATCTGTGATAATTTAAAACAAATTTATCGATTTTTTATCTTTTAACTAAAAAAAAAAAAAAAAAAAAAAAAAAACTGAAAAAAATCTTATTTCTTCTGATTTGCAAAAAATTGACATCTTTCGGCCTTTAGTGATAATATAATAATGTCAGATAAAAATGGTTTGCATTTATAACGGAAAATAATTTAATAAATAATTTGTATTCAATAAATTTTGTGTAAAATTACATAGAAGAAAGTCATGTGGTGGCCACATCATACTAGTTGATTATAAATCTTAAAAATAAAGGTTCCTTTACTTACTAAATATTAATTTAATTGAATATAAATTTCTTCAACATTTTATTAAGTATATTATATTAAGATTATAAAATTTCAACAAAAGTCATTGCAATATTTAAAAGCTGTAGAAAATTGTACTCAATTTAATTAAAATGCAATAAACACTTTTGTTAAAATGTTTTATACAATATTAATATAGTATGCTTATTCTTCAAAGATATTTCATTAATTATGGTTAATATTTCATATTTATACCACTTATATTAATTTATTCTGCTATTGATTACTTATATTGTTTTCTATTATCGATGAATGTATTCTATTTTTTCAAACAATCTTGTTGAAATTTGATAAATAACATTAATATAAAATATTTCTCTTTCAAAGGCATTTCAGTTCAGTCGGTAACAAAAGTATCGAACACTAGTAAAAATTCCTATGTAAAAAAAAAAGTAGAGTTAATACTGTTTTGTTAAATAAATCCTTGTCGAATCCTGTTCTTTGTCAGACTAAGAACAGGATTAGACAAGGATTTATTTAACAAAACAGCATTAACTCTACTTTTTTTACATAGGAATTTTTACTAGTTTTCGGATACTTTTGTTAGCGACTGTAATACCGTTTAATATTGTATATTTTAAATATTTATAGTTATTATAAATTCTATTAATAAACTATATTATTGACTACCCATATTAATGTATTCTAAATTTGATAACATTCTTGTTGAAATTTCATAAATAATATCAATATAAAATATTTATTCTCCGGAGATACTTTATTAATGCTGTTAAATATTAGATAATCATAATATTTATATTAATTACGAATAATTTTTAACGAAATTCATTATTAATATAAAAATACTCACATATCAGATTGAATTTAAGTATTGGATGAAGTAATTCCAATTCAAAAGTCAAAACCTCTAGGGAATGTTTACTATATGACATTTTTCAATATTACGTAACATAAAATGCTTTTAAATATTCCTTATGATAAAATTCGTGAATAAAAGCTATTTCTATAATTCTTTTGTGAAGAAACAAATGACTCCTTTTCAAGGCATAGAACAATATATGTTAAAAGTTAAGTTCAGTAGCTTGAAGCATATTCTTAAACAATTAAGTTTTACTCATTTATTAACCAAACTGAAAACTGTTTGATATTTTGTTGTTAGCTATAAGTTAAAAGATATGAATGTATAAACATGTTTAAAGAAAAGATGAATATTTCCTATTAAAGTATTCGAAGTGTAAATATTATATTTTTACCAATATCTAGTAAATAAAATTAAAACAATAATTTAACTAGTATAACTATAATTTAAAGATATAGGTTTTATAACTTTATACGAAAAGGAAACATGACACTAGATAACTAAATGCAAGTAAAAAATTTAATGAAAAATTTCAAAATTTCTTGAATTTCAAAGGCAAAAATTGAATAATAGACATTTGTTTCGGTAGCTTTTTTGCGTATAAATATTTGCTTATAAAAATTTAGATAATTTAAATCTAGATATTAAATGGTATGTAAATCCCCACCTTCCCAATATAAAGGAGCACTTTTGTCTCATTTGTTTATGCATTAAAGACGCTAAAGGCTCCCGAAACTTCTGCTTGCTATTCAACTTTCCCTTTAGTATTCAAGATATTGAACATTTTTCCTATTTACTTATTATAACTTTTTTATTTATTAATAATTGCATTTACTGAAGTGTATGTGGCATTTTAGAAAATATTTTTATAGGAGATATTTATATATAGAGAAAAATAGATAAATATTTAGTTATTAGTTAAAATATAGAACCCTTTTATTCTTTAACAATATGTATAGTTAATTCTAAATGCAACCATGGTATTCAGAGTAAAACAATCTTTTAGTTCCACATTTATACTATTGGCATGGGGAACTTAGGCAATCATGAAAATCTTCTACCTCGGGTTTTTTATATTTTTTTACACGTTTTCAGTTGTGAGGAATTCGAAAATGACAAAATTTGTATGGTGTCCATCTGTAAGGTGTCTGTTAGTCTTTTAGTTAGCTTATTAGTCTATGTACACGGTATTTCAAGAACAAATATTCGCAGAAAAGTCAGAACAGTTTTAAAATATTACTTTCGACACTGACAAGTACCCTATTTATTTGCAACATAACAATCAGAAAACTTCGTAAGTTATTAGAAATTTACGATTTTCTTAACATAGGAGAATAGGGCAAAATTTCACCTAAACGTGCATTAAATGGAAAATTTTTACTGTAAAAATTTCAGATCAGTTTTTAAATACCAGTTTTGATGTCGGAATGAACATCATTAACTATAAACATGCTACTTTGAAAATTTCACAAAATATTGGAAATTTTACGAATTTCTTAACAGGGCAGAATAGGGCAAAATTTCACATAAGCGTCAATCTTGAGGGATATTTTCATTGGAAAGATGTCAGACCACTTTTGAAATATTATTTAAGATACTGGCATGAATATCATAGACTAGGAAATTTCCAACTAAAAAAAATTAGTGAATTATTTGGATTATACAATTTACTTAACATGGCAGAATAGGGTCAAATTGAGCATAAACGTCCATTTTCAGGATCATAAAAATATCAGATAACTTAAAAATAGCATTTATGATATTGTTTGAACATGGTTGACTATAAATATTCTAATAAGAAAATTTGTAAGTTTTTCGTAATTTAAGATTTCTTCAACATAACAAATTTGAAAATTGTTGATGTAAATATGCAATTTCAGGTTTGTTGCGATAGAAATAGTAATCTGAAAACTAAACTACGAGATTGACCCTAATGAAATAATTTAATAGATTAGAATAAGACAAATATATCGAAATGAACGGTGGATAGTCTCTTAGGAGGGAATTTCATTCTATCTCTATGTCAAGCGTTTGGTCAAATTCATTTCTCTTAACATGATTATAATATGTCCTGCACTAGAAATTTGTAAGAACATATATATGATGGGGAACTGAGCAGAGTCTACCTATGCCGACTAGTATCATATGTGACTAAATAAAAAAGAAATTAGTAATTGATTAAATATAGGGGGAAGTGTGGAAAGAGTAATATCGATTTATAACACAACTGCGGTAAATTTACACGCAATTGTCATTTTATCTCAGCAAAATCTGAGATAATGGCAAACACAAGACCAAGTATTGGCTACGAAAAAGGAACTGCAGATGTCCCGCTGGTGGCAAAAGTTAATGCTGCCGAAGGGAACGCGTTACGTTGGCCAGCAGATGGCCACATTTGACCGATTCACAACTGGCAGTACGATTGGAATAAGTTAGTGGGTCTGTGATGGATCTTTGCTAGCAGCAAACGGTAGATTGAAAATAGTTTGCAGGCCACTGTTGGCAGCCAACATTATGTTTAAAATTTTTAGTGGGCCAGTGTTGGGCCACCTGGTTGGAAACATATTTTTTTCATATTGTTGCTAGTAGCCTTAAGTAGGCTAGTGTTGGGCCACCTGGTGGTAAACATAATTCTTTTTAAATTGTTGCTAGGAGCCTTCAGTGGGCTAGTTGTGAGAAACATAAATAACCACATTACTACCAGCAGTTTGACCCTTTATATTTTCTTATTACTGGGCCAACAGTGATTTGGTTATTGCTAGTGTATATATATATATATATATATATATATATATATATATCTTGTATCATGAAAAGCTACAAATGACTTGTAACTATAACACATCATTGCACTTACTGTGTACAATAGTTGCATGTTTCTTTTTCCTTCTTTTTTTTTTTTTTTTTTTTTTTTTTTTTCTGAAATTGCACAATGTTTTAAGCAGATTTTTTTTTTTTTTTTTTTTTTTTTTTTTTCAAAAAATATTAATTTTTTTAACAAGTGTTTTGCTTATAACATGATGGAATTTCCATAAAATTTACTAAAACTTGCAAAAGAATTTACAAAACATAAGAGAATTTTAGCATTTATAGTGAATATATTTTTAATGCTCATGCGCGAAAGATAGAAAAAAATTATTACATAAGTTTAAAAGTAGATATATTCGGCAACTTATATCAAAAGTTTATTTATTTAGTTAGTTATAGACCTTTTTTAAACATCTTTTTTATATATTTTTATTCAAATATTTTTAAATATTCTAATTAAATATCTTATTTAAATTAAATTAAATATTTTATTTAAATATTTTTAAATATCCTATTAATTTAAGAATTGTTTTAGATTATTGCTAGAAAATAATCCTTTATGAAATGAGAATTTACTTAATTGAATATATACTGTTTCAATAATAAACTACTGTTAACACTTTAATTAAAACTCAATTTTAACATATCAATATAATCTATTATTTCCATACAAAAAAATATTGCAAGCAAATAAAATTGTATTCAATCGGTATAACCTTAGTGATAACAATGAATATCTTTAACGGATTTAATTATTAGTTTCAAATTACTTACATCAAATCGGCTGATATTCACATTATATCTGATTTAGAATGAGAAATTTCTTCTCTAATAATTGCAATTTAAAATGCAGATCCTCTGAGGAAAATTTAGTAAATACCCGTTTTGAATACAGAAATGCATAACGTAGTTTGATATATTTCCTTTTGTAAAATTTGTGAATAGAAGCTATTAATAAAGATCTTTTGTAAAGACATAAATAATTTATTTCCAAGGCATAGCACGAATTATGTTTGAAACAAATTTCCGTAAAAATCCGTAACTCGAGGTACAATTAATTTTTACTGGTTTCTCAGTCAAACTGAGAGCTATTTCAGATTTACTGTTAGCACTAAAATAAAGAAAAGTAAAGGCATAAACGTATAGAAAGAAATGATAAATGTCTTCTGATAAAGTAGAGAAATGAATTAGTGAGGATTTCATTACAAATGTGCAATGGCGAAAATTTTAGGCAACACATTAAAATTTTTCTCGATGTTCTAAGTTTCTTTAATAAATCTCTTAATTCATGTAATAAATGTATTACTTGAAATAAAGATATTATAAAATGAAAATAATTTTATTAGGAAAACATATTTTTATCAACATATTTTTATCAAATATATTTTTATATTTTATATAGATAAGAAATGATTATCTTTGTTTCTACAGAATCCAAATTTATTTGAACGCCGTTCAAAAATAATGTTAATACTGAAATTAATATATAAATAAATTAATTAATTAAAAATTGCCAAACAAGGGCACACCAAAAATAACAGAAAATGCATTTTTTTTTTTTTTTTCATATAGAAAGATTCCATTCATAAATTTTTAGTAGTTTGCATACAGCATGACACAAATTTCACCTAATTTGCATACAACATTTATTAAATGCCCTTGAAAAAGTAATGAATTTGTATGCTCCAATATCAAGTTGCTTATTTTTTCTTTCGTCAACTTCATCCTTTTTTTTTAATTATAGTTCTTCATGTGATACTTGGTTTAATATAATTCAACGTTTGAAAAGGTTTTCAATATCTATCTACCTATCTCTCTATCTGTTTATCTATCTATCCATATCTGTTTCTATCTATCTATCTATTTATATATATATATATATATACAACATAACATTGAATGTAAATAAATAGGATTATCTCTGAAGTTTAATATATCTTTGTATTAGAATTTATTCTACAAAATAAAGAACATACAATAATAATAAATAAAACTGTAAGTAAAAAGTTTTTCAAGTGCGTTATGTAAGATTTCGATTTTCAAAATCAGTATTTTTTATTTCAGAAATTTTCACTTTACTTAATAATAAAAATTTCATAACGGCTTATAGAAATTTTCATAAGAACATGCAGGTGTCGAAAAAGGGAATGGTTTGCATCTATGTAACAGCGAAGCTACTCCATTTAATTTCAATTTTCTTTGTATTATAATTATTTAAAGTTCATTTTACAATAACATTTAATTTACTTTTTTTTTTTTTTTAATTTTGTCAGTATCATGAAACAACAGTGGTAATCATGAATAAAGTACCTACAAATTACCCTAAAATTAGAATGTATTTTAAGAATAATTGCAATTTATCATAGTTACAGAAAAATACAATTTCTGTTTATCTATCTATATACATATATGTGTGTGTGTGTCATAATTTTCTAGACTTCATTCAAATGCTTTATAATTGTATCAATTGATAATTATTGCAAGTTCTTTTTTTTTTTTTTTACAGATGCAGTTGTTTATGGAAATATATAATACATAATTTACGAGTTTAAAATACGAAACTTATACGAAGCATGCACAGTGCCCGCAGCAGTCCTATATTTTTTGCGTGCATTTTTTTATTTTCCCACCAATTTAATCAATCAGTATACTTTTACCTTTTGGTTTAGCTTTAAAATCTTGACAGAAAATGTATAAAAAAATATTGGTATTAAAATAATAAAACATACGTGAATATATAGGACTGCTGCGGACACTGCGTGCATTACTCGAGTCCATCATTAAGAGGGTTCAAATATCATTACAAGCAGATCTGTACATTATAAGTCCCAAATGTTAAGGAGATGCGTTTTATTAAGGCTACAGCACATAGTTGACAGCATTTTAGCTTATTCCGGAGCATATTTAGTATTGAACCACTTTTATTTCGTACCACTCCATTTATAGAATAATTTTCGGATAATTATATAATTACGGTTAAAAAAAGAAAAAAATCTCTTAAAATAAAAGCGGTATGAAATAAAGTCGGAGCTGCAAATTCTGAGGAATAAGTTTAAATATTAGCAACACTGATAGCATAATTCAACACACATATAAAAATTAAAACAGTTCAAGGTTTTATACAACATTTAATTTTCCTTCCAAATATATATAAATATATTTATATTAAATGCTAATGATATATTTATAAACGATAAAGAAATCCTTTCTTGGAATTCTGGGAAATCAGACATCTGGATCTTGTACAGGCTTATACAAAATAAGTCTAATACTTTATGTCTATTCTAATGCATTAAGGTTGTTTTTTCTTTAGCACATTTCGAGATATTTAAGTTACATTAAGCTTAATGAAATTTAATTTTTATACGAATAAAACATATTTACTATAGGACATCCTATGAGAAGCAATCAACATTTATTTACAAGGCTTCACAAAAGAATGCAGATTTATTAGGATCTAGCTGAAAACTGTTTCATATAATATTTTAAGTTACTATACGGCGTGTAAACACATTATATACAATATTCTGGGCTGTTAAAAAAAAAAAAAAAAAAAAAAAAAAGATATATTTCTCTTTGTCTGACTTAAAATTTGTTATACTGTGAGATATTTTAATCATAAATTTTGACATAATTCGTGGAAATATTTTACAAAAGTTTACAATGTTCAAAAAAAAAAAAAAATATTCAGTAAATTATACAGCGCGGGTAAAACATTAAGACCTATAGAAAATTGTCATTATTTTCGTCATTGTTTGTTTAAAATTTCTGGACATTTAAATATAATGCAGAAAAATAGCAGTTTTATACATCTGCATTTTTTTTTCTTTTTTTCACGAGAAAAGCCAAAGAAACCAATTAATGCTATTTTTGCAAAGAGGAACGTTGGACACTATAATCTTAAAAAGACCCTAAGTTTAAATTTTTATTTAAATTATTCAAATAGTACCTACGAAAAAAGAAAAATGTCTCTTCCATTTTTTGCCACACAGGCGGGGTAGGGTTTAACAGTGATCGCTTACTTTAGAGAAGATGAGGATAGGTCAGATGAGTTTCTAATCTTATAAAACATTTTAACATTAAATATTTAACAAAATGATTGCATCATTTCTGAGAAATCAAATTTTTTGCCATTGTTTGTAAAAGGTGATGTTGGGGTTCAAAGTGATTGCAAATTTTCTTGAAGATAAGTCAATATTTTTTTCGCATTTGAATGAACCTTTAACCGCAAGTTTTTATTAAAATCGTAGGATCTATTTTCATGTAAACCAAATTTGTGACACATGTTGCAAACTGCAAAATAAGTGTTGACAGTGAAAGCTAATTTTCCTAAAGTTGAGGATCACTCAGATTGATTCGTCATGTTAAAAATATAAATAAATAAATAAATAAAAATAAATAAAATAGAATTTAATCCTTATTAGTTATTAAAACCGTTAGGGCATTTTTTTTTAAGAAATTGCGTTTGTGCCATATTTTACAACGGGCGGAGAAAGTTTTAACAATAAACTCTAATTTTATAGTTGGCACTATATTTCTCTGACATGAAATTTGTCTTCACTCACTATGCAAAATCATTTTAATAAAAATTTTATATTGCGTGTAATTGTATAGGAAAATATGTAAGAAAGTTTCGTGATGACCAATGCATACTAGCTCACATTATCGTATTTTAGTTTAATATTTGAAAAATAAACTCATTTTTGTTGAACGAAGTAACATTTTGAAAGTCTTCATTCTTGCATGTTCTAAAATACGTTAGGCTTCAGAATGTTTCCATATTTTAACTAAATCATTCAAATGTAAATTTTCCTAAAGTTGTTTCAAAGCATTTTGGATTTTCTAAAATGTTGCCATCAAATAAATGTTTTCAGAAAATTTCAACTTATATAACTTCTAGTTAATACATGATATTAAGTAAACATGATGGTTGTATTTAGCGAATCGGCGAGTTGAATGTGTATAACTGTTTTATGGAGCTTCATAATTAATGTTGTTTACGCAGATATTTCAAACGTTACATTTGGAAATTCATATTTGTTAGAATGTTTCAAAATTTCTATCAAATACTAGTTACTCGTAAATTATAGTTCCGTAACATAGTAGAAGAGCATTAAATATATTAATATGTAATATGACATTACTGAAATATCATGGTTGTGTTTAATTTGACAATTAAAAAGTGCTATAATAAACAAAAGTTTAAAGTTAAAACTACTTACAAATTTCCATTATATATATATACTTTTTCATATTATATAATGCATGTAATTTAGTGATTTACACATTAATCTATTTAATAATTAAAAAAAAAGAGGCGTAACACGTCAGGTGTCAGGTTCGAAGAACGATCACGTTCATTGGAGTAGACATTCGGCATTTTTCATGCTTTTATTTTCCGACACTTGAAAGATCACAGATTAGTACTTCCCAGAATAATATCTATAACGGAAATCCACCCAGACCCAGATCCCCAGCGCAGCTAATTAGTCTTAGACTCTGTATCACACATAAAAAAAAAAAATTCTGCTTTATAATAAAAATATACACTATCAAAAAAAAAAAACACTATCTGCGTTATGGTTCATTCTATGTCGGTCAGCCCATAACAACTACCAACACAGATTTGGATTAAATTTGGTATACATAAAAAAGTTTTCGTGATGATTCTGGAAATGTCAACTTCCGGGTGTCCCTGTACACAAACCGATGATGTTATATACTACAATTTCATTGTTAAACATCCGATAGGGAACTGGAGTAACATATTTGAATTTCAGTACGATTTGTGTAAAGTAACAGTATTAAAATATGGTTTATAGAAGTACCTCCAATAGAACATAAGCGCGTGCAGCTACAAGGAAACGATGACATAATCAGCAGGGACGCAATCACTACGCTATACCTGAGTAAGCAGTGATGTCATATGACAGAGAGTAGATTAGATGCCTGGAAATGAATTTATATATATATAGGGGATAATATTGGATATATGCGTGTGTGTGTGTGTGTGTTTGTGTTATGTATAATATATGAAAAAAATAAATAAATGAACACGATTTTATATTACTTAAAGATTATCGTTTTTTATTTTATTATGAAAATTAAATAATATTAATAACTTTACCAGACAACATCCTCATTGATATGCCGTAGCATTGTTAGTCCCGCCTTTATATTCACGCCGGCAAATTTTTAGAGTAGTATTCTCCAAATGCAATTACGATTAAATTAGAAGGAAAATACTGGTGTGAAAAAGAAGGAGGAGCTAATAATACTACGAAATATTAAGTAAGATGTTGGCGGGTATGTTAGTAACATGATTCTCTTTAATATTATATTATTTCTATACGCAAATAAGAAGTTTAAATTAAACTTACCAGAAAAAAAAATAATACAAAAATAAAATTAAAAAAACAAAAACAATAAAATTCTAAAGATTAACTACTAGTTATAAAAACATTTAAATCATTAATTAAATCAGTCTATGTACATTATTTCTTTTTTAATTCATTTCATTAACTTTGTTTACGCTATTAAAATACGACAAGCGAAGACAAGTCTCAATAAATCTCATTTAATATTTACTAACTCATTTTATGCATGTCAAGTGTTAATTAAAAATGTTTCTTTAAGTTGTCACATACACTTTGTAATTTGTCAAACATAAACGAAGCAGATTCTGTGGTTAATGAAGCTCATTCAGTATTCATTAAATGTATATGAAGTTAAATAACACTTCTTATTTCTATTAATGAGTATAAATAATTTGTCAAAGCATAAACATTAGATTAAAGAAATACATATCATTGAATGAAAATTTTAAAATGTAAAATAAAAATGTTATAAAATTTTTTCTGCTCATTGAGTATAAATTTAAAACGGTGACAACAGGCATTTTCTTAACCATTGAAATCCTTTGTTTGTTTACTCTGAAATGAACATTCTATACAAAGCTGTTTTAAAAAATATATACTGACAGTTTTATTACTGTTGATTAATTTTTTTTTTTTTTTTTAAACATACTTTTCAATTTTTCGAGAAATGTATGTTGTTTTTACAGCACGGTCATAAAATGCAAAACAATTTATTATTATTATTATTATTATTATATTACTTAATGATATATCTCCAATAAAGATACTTAAGATACCATTTTAAGTTAAAGTTGATTAATAATTTCTTTTTAATTTCTTTGAATTTTTCTGTAATTGTTTAAATTATTATTATTATTATTTTATCAATCCATTTTAAAATATATAATTTATACAATTTGTAATAAAAAATACCACATTTAATTTGCAATGTAATTTAAAACTAATCTGTTGTGGCCACCACAAGACTTTCTTCTATATAATTTTACACAAATTCACGTAGTACAAATGATTTATTAAATTATTATTTATTAAAATTTTTTTCCATGATAAATGCTGGCGATTGTTATCGCACAAAATTATAACTCAAAATGCCAATAAAAAAAAAAAGTCAGTTTTGTGCCAACATCAGAAGAAATACGATTTTTTTTTTTTTTTTTTTTTTTTTTTTTTTTTGTAAAAAATGAAAAGAAATAAAATAAAATAAAATAAAATAAAATAAAATAAAGATAACTTTGTTTTAAAATTAACACAGATCTATGATTCAACTATTCGTTTTAAAGTTAATGATAAGTTCTTTCGAAAGATAACCTGTGTGAGTTTTTGCACATATGTTCTATAAAAGTTATTCTTCTTTTTTTTTTTTTTTTTTCAATTTTTCTAATTAAAAAAAAAAGAGAGAGAGAGAGAGAAATTAATACAATTAATAATAATAATAATAATTATAAAATTAATTTAATAATTCAATTAATTAATTAAATAGAATTCCCCATTTTCTTTTTTAATCAAAAATGATTCATTAAATAACATTTCTTTGTCTTTCAATAGATGCAAGCATATTGTTCTCTCAGTAACATAAAGCAATTTTTATATCAGAGTTTTTGAAAAGTAATTTTATTTATACTTCTTTCCCTAGAGAATTAAATCATTTTCGCTATAATTATTTATTTGAGGATGTATTTCAAAATTCGTTACCAGCTTATTTCCTACATATGTATGCAATAATAAAACAAAAAATAGGAATTTCCGTTAATAATAATAATGCTTCTGTTTACATAAAAGAAAAAGCTATTATTACTTTCGAGCAAATCATTATTGCTCTAAAAATAGATTCATAATGGATTAATGACGACTGTCTGGCGCAGATCTTGTAACCGACTACGTCCGTTGCTTTAATTGACACACAGCATGTTTTTTTTTTTTTTTTTTTTTTTTTTTTAATGCCAAATTTGTTTGAGTTTTGGTAACGACAAATTATATTAAAAACAAATTTGTATTAAAATATACTGAAGACAAAGGAACTGTTTGGCATTCTTTTTGGCTTAATTGTAACTACGCCAACTTATTCGGTTGGTACTTTTCGGCTCGGGGACTGGCAGATCTCTTGCAGACTTCGCTTGAAAAAGAAGTAATTTGTCGATCTCTTCCTCTACCTCCCTATCTGAATAGCTGCGGTGGAATTTTGTTGTCGCCTTTATTTATACAGAGTGATGAAGACTAAAATCGTTACTTTGTGTCAAAGGTATATTTATTGAACTATGCATAAATAAAAGTCAGTGTATATGGATTCAGTACTATTTTTTTCTAACGAAAAATTCTTCTGCATTGTTCTAGGTGATATGTGCAATGCGACGTCTTCTAAAACTGAACCTGGTATTTATAAACTACAGTATATACTCACATTAATTATTTACACCCCCTGGCGGAGGGTTGAGATATTCCTACATGAAAAAACATTTTTTCCTAGTTTACTACTACTATTATAATTAATTCACATTAATTTTACAATCAAACATTTAAAATACTCTCATCATATACAATTATGCGAAATTTTGTTCTAACTGCCATGTTAAAAATTTAGAAATAAAATAAGATCACAGCGTCACCTGTTGAGCGATTGATCTCCAAATCTAATCAGCATCTGTCTATCTGAGAATCCAATTAAATGGCAAGTTTGATTAAATTTCATTCATTAGTTCGTCAGATACAGTGTCCCCAAAATTTGTGGTACGCACACACAGACATTTTCCAATTATACTCAAATCCTATTCAGGACGACATCTCAAAACATGTAAATCCATCAAAAACTGAAGTTCGAAAATCTTCACGAATCCAATACTTTCTTCTTATATCTATAAAAGAAAGTAATATTAGAAGTTGAAATTTAGTGGGTATAACTTTGATTTAGATTATTTGCTGCGAACAATTACGATTTTCTGTTTCAACTTTAGGAGTATCAGAAGACATTTTTTTTTTTTTTTTTTTTTTTTTTACGAGATAACAAAATGGGTGTGAGCCCCCTAAGATCCTCAAATTCGCTTTTTTAACACTTTCCAACAAGGTTAAAAAGTGTTAATGACTTCGATTTGTCTGTCTGTCTATCCTCACTCAACATCCCGTAAATATTCATAGAATTTCTTAAAACTGATATATGTTATTATATGTTATTCAAATTCACTATCAGTTGTTTCTATTGAAAATAGAGTAAATACCTCTACTGATTTGGGCACAGGAACACTCGAAAGTATGCCAAAGCATTGTGTTCTATGAGAGGTATTTCTATAAACTATATTTTCATAAATTTATCTTTCACGAATCTTAATGAGATTGAAATATATTATACAAGATCACTATCGGATGTTTTCATGAGAAATTCTAGTAAATACCACCAGTGGTTTGTGTACGCAGGGACACCCGAAAGTATGCCGCAGCATTGAGTTTTATGAGAGGTTATTTCTATAAACAAATTTTAATATCTTTACCTTGCACAAATCTTAATGAAATTAAAATATGTTATTCACATGCACCAAAGAATGCATTCTATGTAATATAGTATGATTAGCATTAAGATCTATAGGGCCTCACAAAAATATTCGGTTACATTAAAGGATATTGCGGGATATTGATGGAATTGCAATTTCGTTTACATTAAGTGTTTTTAACATTTTTTAACAAATTTGAGTGGGAATATGTTTTGAATTCGTATATCCGTCTACCCAATTCCAGCGTAAATATTTTCCAAATTTTTAAAATATGATGTATGCTCTTCAAGTTTATTATAGAATGTTTCCTGTTAAAGTTGGGATTAATAGATCCTGTATAAGTGGTTTATGTACAGGGAAACGCAAAAAATGCCATTGCATTGCGCTTTAGGGCAGACATTTATATAAATCACATTTAAATGACTTTCTACTGTAAACTTCATAAATAAATTGATATTTAATGTTATATGCTAAAATAATGTTTTGTATAGAATATGATATAGTTAACCTTCAGATTTACAGGGTCTACACTAAAATATTCAGCTACATTAAGGGCTGCAATTAGAATCTCATGGCTGCATTTTCTTTTGCGTTAAACATTTTTAACACATTTAAGGATGTTTAAGAGTGATTATGAGTTTAGTTAGTCTATCTATATGCTTTTCAGTCTTTCTGTCTATCCGGTTTGCGATAACGTAGGCAAAGAACATTGAAAGTTATACGACACAACAAGTACGTACAGTCTGAAAATCTTACAAATCAATGCGCAACGCATGGATTTTCGTTCTTGTTTTATTTATTAAACTAGATTACCCGAACATTTACTGAACACGGGATTTAGTTTTCTTAGAAATTACAATACATTTACGAGGGAATAAGTTATACTTTTGGCGGACCCTCTGTATATTATGTTTTACTATTGTGATACATGTTTACGGTTAGTATTGAATAATTGAAATATAGGCACCAAAAATAATTTTGTCTGCTGTATTTTTAAATAATTTTCTAATTTATTTATTGAAAAAGTGATAAATTTGGCATATATGCTGAATTGGTTTAAAATAAAGAAAATTAAATAGCAAAATTAATGAGAAAGTATATATATACAAATCACATTCTTTTGTAAAGCCCACAGAGGAGGGGAAGAAAAAGTTGTGTTTGGGTGGGGGGTAAGGTCGATTGTCCCGAGATTAACGCTAGAAAAATATCTAAGGAATCCTAGCCCGGGTATATGAAAATTTAGGAAAAGAAAACTATAGAAAAATCGGAACAGCAAGGTAATGCACTTTTAAAAATTTCAGCTCAAACTTGAACCGCAATATGAGGTACAGTCGGTAACAAAAGTGTCCGAACACTAGCAAAAATTCCTATGTAAAAAAAGCACACTTCATACAGTTTTGTTAAATAAATCCTTATCGAATCATCTTCTCACACTGACTAAGAACAGGGTTCGGCAAGGATTTATTTAACAAAGCCGTATGAAGTGTATTTTATTTACATAGGAATTTTTGCTAGTGTTCGGACACTTTTGTTACCGACTGTAAAGTTATAAGCAATACCATAATATGATTAAACCTCACTTTTTAGTTTTCTTTTTCTTGCGATTGAATATCAGTTTCACCAAAACTTGGAAAAATGTTTCGACGTACATGCAATTGTAATTCCCTTTTATTCAGGAGATGACGCCACTAGCATACTGAAAATCACCTGCTGTAAGCCGAGGTGTGAAGATGAAACGTGTGAAGTGTAATATTCCGTGATTATTTCATTCAAAACTAATATCATTACAAGAAAAAAAAAAAAGCAGCTCTTTATTGAATTGATCACTAACCAGATGTTACTATAAGAAAATTTATTGATGTCCTTTTAAGAAGAGAGAAGAATCCATTATACAGTCAAGGAAGCACGAATCAGTAAAATTCTTTTTGAAACCAGATCAAACTTAAAATAAAGAGCTTATTCGAAAACCCAGGGTAAAGTGCAAATTTTTGCAACAACTCACCCATGAGTCATGATAAGAACCTAAGAAATTTAGCCCCTTTTATTAAAATCCATGAAACAGATACACCGGACAAGAAAGCAACGTACTGTGCCAGAGTGTTAGACTTGAGACACGAAGTTCTTCAGTTCGATTCCCGCTTAGGTCGAACGTTCAATTTTATTTTTTTTAATTTAAAACGTAACATCAATATTTGGTTCAACATAAATTACCAAATTATGGTAAAAGGTTAAACCGTCGGGTGGTTGCAGCTACTTCAGTACCACGTTTTGGTTCAAACTAACATTAAATTTTTAACTGTGTATGTAAGCGTAGTACCTGGAACCCCAATCAGCTTTACAGGCATCTCGGAAACATATGAGGTCTGGATAGAAACGGCAGAGATAATGATTAGTCTTACTTTAAAGTCTTATTACAGCTGTGTTTGAAAAATGTAACTCAAATGTTTTACTGATTCTCTTTCATAACTCTCAAATATGTAGCAAAATATTTTTTTTTTTCAAGTTTATATACAGATAGCATTTTGAAACTTAATATTGAATAAGTATATCAATAAAGGAAAAATGATTCACTAATTAATTATCTATTGGACATTTATTTTTATTTATATATTTCTTTATTTAATTAATTACAAAGTGATATGACTAGATTACAGTTTATGTTTTCAATATTTCCTTTAAGTCTGATAATTAATAAAATAAAATTTAAGATTTATTACTATTAGTGAATTTTCTTTTAAATAAATATTTGCACTACAAATACTGATAACTAACACACAGACTACTTTTTCGATTCATTTTATTTGATTTTGAGGCTATTAAAAAAAAGAAGCAAATTATGATTACATATAAAATATAAATTATAATCTTAATCTTAATATTTATTTATTTTTTTATATACATTTAAGAAAATTCATTTAAGATTTGTGTAGTAATTTAAATACCTTTTTATTTAATCAAATAAAATCAATATGTTTTAAAAAGCTTACATAATATTCAGAAAATATATAACATCCCTACATATTTTTATTGGTTTATATCACGTAATACTTAAGTTTATAGATCAGAAAATTCAATTATGAATTCTCAAGGAATTCTGATCTTGTAGTGGACATACAGAAGAATTTGATTTTCCTCATTTTTATCAAATAAGATAGCCGTTTGGTATGCTCTTATTTATTTATTTATTTATTTTTCGGTTCATAGCTTTCCTTTTGGCCACAGAATCTAATAAATATGTGTACGTTCAGCGCATAGTTCACATTTAATATTTAAACTTAAAATATTTTTATCTGCATGTGCACTAATAAGTATTTGGACACTTTCAAATTTAGATGTTTTGTCAAATATCTAGGAAAGTTCTTTAGAAATAATCTTGAAACTTTGGTAGTGTAAAGAATATGTTATACCTAATATATATTTCATTAAAAGTTTTGTCCTAAAGAGGAAAAGGGTAACTGTAAAAAATTAAGCCGAAATCAAAATGTTTTGGATCACCTTGTGAAAAGTAATGCTTTAAAAGCTTTTTGGCTGTATTATGTGATTAAGATAATTTTTTTTTCATTTTTATGAGGCTACCACAAATGTTCATGGAGATATAAGTGTGTTTTTTTTTTTTTTGTTTTTTTTTAAATTATAAAATAATAATAATAATAATAACACGGAGAATATCATACCCAGTGCAAAGCCATTTTAAAGAAATTTAGCATCCTGTATTACACATAGCATACTGCAATCAGAATGTAAAAATGTTAAATATTTTGCGAAATGTGAGCATTTTTACTAAATAACTTGTAACTACGCATAAAATAATACAAGACAGGAATTGTGGGCAGACATAAGTACTTTTTGTTAAATTATACATTTGTGACGTAGTGGTAAGGGGGAATTTACGTCACAGGGGTTATGACATTAGCTACAGGTTTTAATGTTTCCTCAAGGTTGTTCAACTATGTCTAAACTTGAAAGTATATAGTTTTTTTTCTTTTGTTATTACTTCACATATGGTTTTTCGTATCTTATAAGTTTTATCTACAAATTTTCTAACTTACTGTTTTGTGTTAGTAATCCTACCTAAAACATTTAATTTTTTCTAAGTGATGTGACATAAAAAAAACATTTGACAAAAATGTTTAAACTATATTGAAAAAAAAAATTCACAAACTTCTAAAATTAAGCTTTCACTATTCTTACAAAATATTTTCTGTATTCTAAAAATGAAAAAAGTTAAAATACAATCGTGAACGTATCTATATACAAAAGTTTATGTCGTTACTCTAAAATTATTTTTACACTCTTCAGAATATAGATTGTGATTTTTGTTAAAGTGCAAATCACTTTGAATATGCATATGCATATTCAAAGTAAGATTCAAATATGATACTTAGGAAAATACTAACTTCATAAGTATATCAAAAAAATTTTATAAGTTAGTTTTTCAGAAAAAATGTTAATAAGACAAATTCATTTAAGATTTTCACACGTACATTACAATTGAGTGGTAAAACAATTTTACAGGTTTTTTCCTTCGATGAAAGTTTGATAGTTTATAAAAACTACTATCGTGTATAAATTTCACTTAGTGTTTAAATATTATACTCAAACAATACTTCTACGGTAATTAAAAAAGTATATCTCTAATACATTTTACGTAAGTAAACTTTTTACATTTTTTTATTTTAAAAAGGTGACACTTAAGTTTGCATTCTAATAGAAAATATTATATAAAAGGTGATTTTGTAATAAAAATTAAAACAAACCACTTTCACTGAAATCTTTTTATTTGAAATTCATTCACAATAATACAAAACAGCAAATTCACACAAATCTATATTGTTGGGATATCGTTCATACATTCGACATTAAAGTTATTCAAAAAATTTATCAAGTGTAGATTTTCATAGTTAAAGTTATCTGTTACTAACTCATTTTGATTCATACTAAAATTATTCGAATTAATATTTTCGTTGTTAGCTGAAAGATCATGAACATCGTTCAAGCATTTGGGATTAAAGTTCTACAAAAAATTTAACAAGTTCAGACTTTCATTGTCATAGTTTACTAGAGGTGAGTCAGTTTGTATCAGGTTAAAATTATTTAAATTGTTATTTTCAACTTTGATAGATAAATCACCAACGTTCTTTTCACTTGTATATTCCACATTCAAATTGTTAAAATTTTTTTTTAAGTCTAAGTCTATATTTTCATTTTGAAAGTTGTTGGAAGGTAAGTCAAAAACATCATTCATACATTCAGTGTGAAAATTATCCAAAAAATTTAACAAGTCCAGATTCTCATTGTTATTGTTCACTGTTGGGAATTCATCGTTAGTACTTCGTTCATTACATTTTCTACGTACGTTAAAGTCTTTAAGATGATTCTTTCTCTTATGTTCTAATAATTCATAGTTACACTGAAAGGTTTCACAGCATTCATCACATGTAGTTTGCACCAAAGATTTTTTATGCATACTTCTTTTATGTTTTAAAAAATGTCGTTTGTTTGTAAATGTATCAGTACATTCGTCACAACAGTACGTATGTAAAGTCTTTTTATGACTTTTTCGGTTATGATTTGAAAAGACATGTTTGGTTGGAAAGGTTATAGAACATTCCTCACATATATACTCAGGTTTACGATAATGCACCCTCTTGTGTTTTTCTAATTCATACTTGTGTTTAAAAGCGTCTTTACAAATAATACATAGATGTTCAGGTAAGACTTTTTGATGAAATAATCTCTTATTTTTAAATAAATCACACTTGCGATTGAAATTTTCAATACAATATTCACATTTGTATCTTATGGGAATTTTTCTATGGGTTTCCATATGTCTTTTTAAACGATGTAAAGTAACAAATCCTTTCTCACACACGTAACAAATATTAGGTTTAATGTCATCGTGAACCTTCACATGTCTAGTAAGATAGGATTTTTTTTTAAATGACTTATTACAAGTTGGTCAAATAAAAAGTTTAGGTAACTTCTCATCCTCAAAACTTGATGAAGGGGGTTGTTGAACAGAAACATGAGTCTCCTCAGACGGTAAAGTATTATCCATTTTGTACTTCAGTTTAGTAAAGTATAAAAAATCACTCTAAAAGTAAGACTTTAAAAATGTTTAAAAACTACTAAGTATGAGAACTTAGACAACTCTACAGCGAAAAAAGATTGTAACTAATTCAAAATTTTTCTTCGTTCATCAGTTTTACTTAAGAATTAACGCCAAATTACTTATTGTATCCCAAATTTTTATAACTATCGCCAATATTAGTGGAAATTTAGCCAAATATTATCCCATACCTTGCTATAAAACTCGAATCTTGTGGAAAATTCTAGTTTATCAACATGTCTAAACAGATAATTTGTACACTTTCACTCTGTATTTTTATGGATATAGCATCTACGTTAAACTTTTTAGGGTAAAAAATATTCTACTATCTATGTTTTTTAACAGTTGATTATAGATTTGTTGAAACTTGTGGTTTAGTATTTTCAAAGAAGGTAGGTTGTTAATAGTTAAAGTTTCAAGTTCATGATTTCATCATACATCTACAGCTTCTAAATTTGATATGTGTTAGATTTTTATCTTACATTTTCAATCTAAAAAAGAAAAAGTTAATTTTTCTGAGATAGTATTTGTATTATAATAATTTGTGTAAAAATTTTTCATTTACAAAAAATTTCGTTTATAAGCATATGTGTGAAAAACTTCAAACTAAATAACTTTAAAAAACTTAGTACTTTGTAAAATAAGATGCGTTATTAACACATGTAAAACATTAAAATTCCATACTTCATAATTTTTTAAATACTTGCAGTCTCTTAAATTGGTAAGAATGAGATTTTATCTTACATTTTCATTCTTATCATTAGAAAAAATAAATTTCTTATATTTTTATTCTAAAAATAAGTTAATTAATTTCTGAGATGATATTTTTTCTAAAATACTTTGTGTAAAAAATTTTTCATTCACAAAAATTTCAGTTTATAAGCATATGTCTGAAAAACTTCAAACTAAATGACTTTAAAAAACTTAGTACTTTGTAAAATAAGATGTGTTGTTAACACCAAAATTGTTGACTTCGTGACTTTTTTCGAATACCTACAACCTCTTAAGCTGGTAACTTTGTGATTTTATCTTACATTTACAATCTTATTATTGTGAAAATGAGTTTCTCATATTTTTATTCAAGAATAAGTTAATTTCTAAAATACTTTGTAAAATTTTTCAAGTATACAAATATTTGTAATCGACAATACTTTGTTAAAATATTTTTTAAGTATGTTTAAACACACTCTAGAAAACTTAAGTATGCATCTGTGAGCATGAATGTATTTATAAAACATATATTAATGTTTTTTTAACTCTGAATTTTTTCAAAGTTAGCTTTCATTATTTACAAACTTGCTATCTGTAAAGAAAAAATGAGTGAAAGGTAGCATGTGAGGTGGGGTATTTCACAATGTTCAAGTGGTAGAAAGTAGTGAAAAGTAGTAAAAAATGTAGTTGGGAAGTCTTTATTTGACGCAGATCGTTGAATAATTCTTAGGAAATATAGCTTAAAATAACTAATATTGGGAATGAATTACAAAAAAATTCAAATGTTGTCATTAGGGAAGTGTCAGGTTCGATTCCAGATCACGTTAAAAACTAAAAAAATGGTAATTTCTAATTATCACTATGTTCAGAAACTTATATTATTTTAAGAATGTTGCAAAATTTCTAGTACTATAATACAAAACTTGAAATAAAAAGACTTACAATATTTTAACGAGTATAAGGAAATTTAAAGAAAATTTATAATTAAATACCACTTTGTAAAAATTTTTAAGTATACACGTATGTTCGATGACGGTGATAAGAAGATTCCAAAAAGTTATATCTAAAGTATAACTGAAAAATTTTATCCAAGTTATGATAAAGTCCCCAGATCTCTTAAAGCGCTTCGCCATAACCTCACTTGAAAATATTAAGTAAATTACAACTTTGTCCCAATTAATTTCATTTTTTATCATTTCTTTTAAGATAATATCTAAACAGGTGTAAAAATTTTCCTCAGATAACATATCAACATTTTCATAAAGTTGATTGCTAATTTCAGAATTGATAAATTCATTCATTCGAAATTTAAGCTGGTTTATAATCTCTAGTTCTGAATTGCGTAGATGTGATCTATTGAATATATGAGTAAATGCATTTAACAAAATGATATCTGCTCTGACATCCATCTTGAAAAAATTATTATTATGTAACACTGAATTCAGGTTAAAAAATAGATGTCTTCACTTCGCAAAAATAAGTTAGCAAGTGACAAAATTTTCCTTCATTCGAAATTAATGCTAGGTGTTTCTCACCAAATCTGAATTATCACCAAATACTCTAAAATTTTTGTAGATAGATCAAAAAATATTACTAAAATTGGTTTAAAATTCTGCCAAATGCTAAGTGTAGTAGCGGAAATCTAAATAAATTTGTGAAAAAAATCTTCTATCATTGTGAATGTAATAGTGTATAATCTACTTTGAGCATGTAAGGAGGGGTGAAAAACAGGTTCTCTTGGGGATATGACCTTGGCATACCAGTGAGGGGAGACTGAATGATATTAGCTTTAGCATAAATTCTTCATTAGACGTTCGTTAATTAATCGAATTTTCAACATGTTGAAGAATTTTCAATCATCTTCTTACTTAATTTTTACTCTCATTGTCATTTTTCATAAAACATTCGTAATCTTTTACAAGAAAATTCATAATTAACAGTTTTCTAATTACACTGTTTTAAATACTAAAGATATAAAATGGTTCTTTCCACATCTATCGACATACGTTTGGTAGACTATTCCATTCATTTTGTGAGGGGTGGAAGGTATCGTAGACTGCTGTATTTCAGCGCAAGGGGTGATAGGTTTTGTTAAAATAACTCGAGAAAAAGCACCAGGTTCGAATTTCACTTATACATTTGAGATTTTAATCATCTTTTAACTTAATTTTCACGTACATTTCCCTTTTTTATAAAACATTTAGTGAATTTTACAAGATCTTAAATTATTATTATTTTATTATTATTTTTTTTTTTTATTTTAATTATTATTCTGTAATTAATATCAATTTTATGGTTGAATTCTTTTCAAACGATAGCATTCCTATCTAAAATATATTCATCAGGTCATATTTCTAAAGAACAGTGGTTAAAGTACTTGTAAACTGCTGTTTCTTTACTTCAAGCAGGTGCCGGGTTCGAATACCAGCCGATCTTCAATGTTTCTACGCTTTCTTTCATTCTTTCTACTTAAATTTTACTCTCATTGCCTTTTTTCGGAAAACATTTGGTGATTTTTTACAAGAAGATCTTCAATTATTATTTTTCTTAATTATTATTCTGTAATTAATATCATTTTAACGATTGAATTCTTTTCGAACAATAGTATTCATAGGTTTAAAAAGAGCAGTGCAGACATATAATAGAAAAATCACACACACATACGCGAAAACTACAGTCTTATGGAAATATTTTTACTGCATGGTGCCGGGTTCGAATCCCAGTCAGACCTCTCTATTTCTACACTTTCTTCCATTCTTTCTACTTAATTTTTACTCTCATTGTCTTTTTTCGGAAAACATTTGGTGAATTTTTACAAGAGTTTTAATTAATATTTTTTTTATTATTATTCTGTAATTAATATCATTTAAACGATTGAATACTTTTCGAACAATAGCATTCATAGGTTTAAAAAGAACAGTGCAGACATATAATAGTAAAATCACACTTACACACGCGAAAACTACAGTCTTATGGAAATATTTTTACTGCATGGTGCCGGGTTCGAACCCCGGTCAGACCTCTCTATTTCTACACTTTCTTCCATTCTTTCTACTTAATTTTTACTCTCATTGTCATTTTTCATAAAACATATGTAATCTTTTACAAGAAGATATTTAATTAATAGTTTTTTTAAAATTATTATTCTGTAAATTAATATCATTTAAATGGTTGAAACATTCTCAAATAATTGCATTCGTAGGTTTAAAAAGAACTGTGCAGACATATAATAGAAAAATCACTCACACATATGCGAACACTACTGTCTTTTGGAAATATTTTTACTGCAAGGTGCCGGGTTCGAACCCCGGTCAGACCTCTCTATTTCTTTCATAATATATTCACATCAACATCCTTCATTCTTAAATTCATATTTTTTATTGATTTCTTATTTATTTCTCAATTTTTAAATTTAAATTTTTTTTTTTTTTTAATTTTAATTTTTTTTTAAATAATTCATTACTCGTAAACAATAACCTTCACACAACACCACAAAAACTCTTTTTAAAACCATCATCATCTTTCTAGCCATTCATTAAAATTTCCTCATTAATAACCTTAATTAATACCCTCGTCACGTTTCACAATTAAGTTAGAGGATGTCTCAAGGACGATACCAACTCATCTAGGCCGTCAGGGGGTGGTGTGACACCCGCACGGCTTGCCTGCGCCTCAACGCCTCCTCCTGTGTTAAAAGCGGCCTATTTTCCCTACTTTTAATAGCCAAAAGTATTGAGCAACTTGATTGAAAACTTCAAACAAATAGCGTGTAAATTCTAAAGGTTATGATAGATAGAATGAACTGAATTTCAGTTCTAAAAAAAAAAAAAAGATGATAGGAGATTTTATCAATATTTATTTATAATCAGCAAACACTTTATTACCACTGGGCATTGATTGAATCAAAATAAAAATGTAAGTAAAACCCCTTATAGTTTAGCTTTTATTTTTAGAGAACTGAAATTCTGTTCATTCTATCTCTCATAACTTTTTGAATTTACACGATATTTGTTTGGGGTTTTCGCATACGCTGTTCAGTATTTTTAGCAATTATTATAATTATGCAAATAAAACTTTTTTAAAGTCAGCGCATGCGTGCTTAGAAATTATTTATCAAAAATTCTCATATTTCTTAAGATAGTTAATATTTTTTTCTTTCTGACTGCAGTGTGCTGTGTCTAATGCCTTAGAAAAAAAGTGTAAGTATGCAAAAGCTGTTATTATTGAATTGGTAATATTCTGCTAAAACGGAAGTGGTTCTCTGGTGTTACTTGAGGCTAAGTAAAAAACCAGGTAATATCCGGACATACTGACAGATCAAGTGCATCCTCCAACGTTACTTTTTATTATGAAGATGAAGGATAATTCGTGGACGACAATGCAAGCATACGTCGCACCCGAATTGTGCCAGAAACAAACGTTCTTTATTTTTAGAATGTATGCCGCGTATGGAATCAATTTTTTCTACAATAAACAAAAGTCACAAAAATTATATCATTATTACTTTTAACAGTTACATGATGAATGGAACTATCTTCATCTGTTTTTTATTTCATGCCGACATTGTACTTTGAAAATTTTATTTTCCATGATATTTGCCTTTAAAAATCTTTAGTTAAATAAAGAATTATGTAAGAAGAATTATACATAACACAGGTCTACATATAAAGTTTTGATTTGATAATTTTGGCTCATCTTTATGTTTTTTCATGTGCTTAAACCGAAACTTAAACCAGTTTTCCTCTATCTAGTATTGGATTTCGTCAATGCAGGGTGACTACCCACACAATTTTTCATACATGGTAACTATAAGTTAAATTTTATAGTTTATTTAAAAACTTTTGAAAATGAAGAAATTGACAGAATTCTATACGTGATAGAGAAAATCTGTCTTCATTTCATGTTTCAGAACACCAAAAATCATATGTATCAGTTAAAATTTTCAAATCAAATTTTGCAAATTTATTTTTGTATACCTGTGCATGTAAAGATAAATTTTGAATACATTTATTATAGCTATTTAACAAAACTCTCAAGTTTCTTTAGAAATAAAATAACAATTATACCACTACAAATTTCAAATCCATTAAAAAAAAGGAAAAAAAAAAAAAAAAAAGAAATGAGAAAAAAAGAAAAAATCATTTAAAATTGATAACATTTTTCAATTTCAAATTAATCTTAAATAATCTGGTGTGTCACTCACACGACTACTCTTGCCCTGATTTAAAACTATGAATACAGGTTGGAGATTAAGAGGTAAGATTGTTATGTAAACCTATGTTAAGCAAGTGAAATTAGGCTTCGAAAGAGTTTTATATGATAATTAGTTCTGTGTGATGGGGGTTGACGCCCCCCTCAACACCCCGTTTCATTAACGCACCTACATTTATATAGAATTTAATTCTGTTATTAAAATTAAAAGTTTACTTAAAGTTATACAGACAATTTTCACACGCAATGTTCATTGAAACTTATCAGTCTTAATCAAACTTTTCCAGCAACAAACACATATTAACTTCAAAATACAACATTTGGATCTCCTACAATTATTCGTTTTTAAGTTACTCTAAGAGACACAGACAAAGATTAAACGTTAAAAAACTTGACTGTGATAATCAGCAAGCCTCAAAACATGTAAATATACAAAAAACAAGCGATGAACATTTAGCTTAAAGCACACATTATTTACCCTATCTCTATGAGGAATTTATTTCAATTCCCGAACAGCTTTCCTGGAAATGGTAAAATATTATTAGTAAAGCACATCCACTAACAACAAATAACTAGTGTGTTGAGGCCACCCCACGGTTTTCTTTTATATTTTCCTATACAAATTCACTCAGTAAAAATAATTTATTAAAAATATTATTTAAAAAAATTATCTTCCATGATAATGCAGACGATTTCCATATTAGAGAAGTAGTATAACACTAAATATCCAAAAGAAAGTTGAATTTATTCTCAATATTACTTTTTTTTTTTTTTTTTTTTTTTTTTGTTATGTTAAAAATGAAAAAATTCGATAACTTTATTTTAAATTATCGCAGATTGATAGTTCAACCATTCGTTAAGGTACTGGCAAGCTCTTTTGAAAGATACCCATCATGGAAATTTACTCCCCTCGAGGGGGGACTTCCCCCCCAGGGGAGGGAGGCGAGGCTCTTACATGCACAATTTTTTTCTCGAAGTTGACTATCTCTATTACAAAAATTATATATTCGTTTCATTTTGTTTAGTGTAGTCTATAGACGTTAAAGTCTACTTACCTGCAATTTCCCCCATAGACGTAATGTATTTGAATACTTTTGAGTGTCCCTGTACACGAACCATTTGCTTCATCTCAACGAAAAGCTTAGTGTAGCATCCCTATATGATACACATTTAGCATACCGAGTTTAGAATTTCTGCTACTATTTGTTCTTGAGATATGCTGATAACACAGACACACAGAGACAGACAGATAAACGGAACATTTTTTAAAAACATGATTTTCGTATTCAGGGGACCTCAGAACATGTAAATATAACAAAATCTCACGTTCGAAAATTTGACCCTTAAAAAATACTTTCTCGACCCTACGAGTAAGAGAAAGTAAAAATGTGATTATTATAAAGCACTCACTTTCTCTTATCTTTTAAAAAAAATCAAGAGACCCCACTTGCTCTCATTTATCCCTTATGAAAATTTTCAAAGAGTAGTTGTTTAATTAGCAATCTCGAACAATGACCATAAATCAATCTGAAGTGTTTCACATAAAAGACATTATCATTTATTATTATCTAGTGAGAAACAGTTGATTAATAGGTTATAGAAAATGATAAATAGATATTTTCTTCTAAAACTATGCCAAAACTTTTATTTTATTAGCTTAACAGAAGTTTAGCTTTTTCTTTCTTTCTATTTTTTTTTATTTTTTTATTATTATTATTTTTTTTAACTAAGTGTGTTATTTATAAAAATTTTACAATATGATTGCTAACTGAATTTTTTTAAAAAAAGGAAACTTTAGAATAAATACAAAGAAATACACAAATTTCAATGAAATAAATAATAAATAGAAATAATAATTAGAAAAATAATAGCAATTTCGATAATTTGGGTTCTTATTCTTAAGTTTTTCAATGTTTAAGATTACATTTATTTTATTATCATATACTAGCATTTTCCAACTAACATTCCTTTTTAAGAGTTACCAAGATATAAGGAAATAACAGAATGCCCAATGTCCAATCAAGCGAGCTTACGGCCAGTTTACATTCGGACCCTATAACTATTATTTTTCCATTAGATTTTATCCCACTAAATTTTCACCTATTTCACCCCAGATATATACTTGAGTAAAATATTACTTTTTCAGAACTAAATTTTTTATTAAGTGTTTTTTCAAGAATATTTATATATATATATATATATATATATATATATATATTAGGGGGCTCTGCCCCCAGCTCGCTCTGCTCACCAACCTCTGTAGGAGGCTTCGGCTCCTCCCAGACTCACTTTAACACATGCAGAACTCTGACCGCCTATTCGCTGATTTCTTTCACTGAAAAGGAATATTAATAGTGCATATTACAAGACAAAAGCAGAAAATTGTTATGGAAATCCTCTTTATCAAATTGAAATATATAATATTTATACATATATTTTTAATAGAAAGTAAATCTTAATACCTAGACCATTTTGCATTACAGCTTTAGTATTTGACCATTTTTATTTCTTTTTTACAACCTTAAAACAGGACCACGGTACCCCAGTCGGTTGAGCGCCGAAATCGTAATTGGAAGATTGTGGGTTCGGTTCATGACATTGTTTATTTAAAATCCGTTGATAAGTTTAAACCAAAGTACACAGGACCTTTCATTGTTCTACAAAAACACTCACCGGTTTCATTTACAATTAAAAGACTACAAGCGCCTGATAGATTGTCATTTAGAGTCCATATTGACAGACTTATTATTGCACCACCTAGATACAGCCACTTACTTGATGAAGCAAGTCCTAATAGAAATGTTAATTATTATGCAAGACAAAGCCACAATTATAATTTAAGAAACATGAATTAATTTTTAATATCATATTATGTAATGTTTTACAAAACTTATGCATTCCATGAGCTCAGTAGTGCATGAGTTGTTTTTTTGTATGTTTGTTTATTTATAGTTCTGTCATTCATTGTATGCAGGCAATTGGCTGGACCAATGTATACTCTGCATTTTTCTTTTTTTTTTCTCTCTTTCTTTTTTTTAATTACAATGGATGACACAACACTATGTGAAATATTGCATAATTTTTTTCTTTTCTAGTTCTTATTATTACAGTTTTCTTAACAACAAATTTAATAAAATTTATTATAATTCAGTTAAAAAAAAAAAAAAAAATCTTGTTTAATAATATTTACATTTTGATAGATATTAATCTATCATAAGTTTAACAGATGATTACAATACTGTTTGTTGACATACTATATACAAAACTTTTCAATAGTGCAATGACTTAAAGTTAAAATCTCAAAATTCTAATATGAGGCAATTACCTTATTATTATTGTTATTATGCTATGTTATTTTTTTTGAAATGCTTCAGTGGGTTTAGTGAGTTGTTTTGGTAGTCTTTATCTCATCACACTAAATTTTGATAGTACTAAGAATTTTAATTAAATATATTTTTTTTTCATTTTTTAATTTTACCCTCTATGTTAATGCTAACTCGTTCAAAATTTACCCGGGAGAGTAGCATTTCATTGTGATGAGACCCCCACACTTCTTTTGAAAATTGTTTAATACAATTCAATTGACATATATATACCCAGTTTTGCGAGGTGTCCCTACAGAAGTCTTTGACTTTGATGGGGGACGGAGGCCTGTCCCTAACAGGTGAGGTCTTTATACACGCCCTTTCCCGCTAGGACAATGGCCATAAGCCAAAGTCGATATACTTGTTGCTACATACAAGATTAAGGGGAGATATATATTTTTTTTTGACTGTCCAATGGGCGTCGTTTTTGAATCTCTCCTGTGTGGAATTGCACGAACAATTTTTTTTTTCATTTTTGTGATATTTTCTATTATTTGTATATACATTTTTTTTCTCTCATTTTATGTTCATTTTTTAATTTACTTGTACTCGTGTGTTGTTGTTTTCTATGTTTAACATTGATGTTATTTGACATGTTGCAGTATTAAATATGGCATGTTCAATATTCTTTTTAATGTAGAAAGTAATATGTAATACCTTTAAAGCATAACATCATCATTCCATGGATATATATATGTAGGAAAATTGTAGAGAAAAACTTTTTTTTACAAAAAAGTGAATAAGTATCACTTTCAAGGCTTTCTTGACGAGATATATGTAGGGGAAATTTGGATCCAGATTCTGAACTATAAGAAAATGTGGTGCCCACAATCATTGTCGAATGATAAAGTATTCGGAAAGCCATTGTGTTTCATGATGAGACAGATTTTTTTAATGTGCACATTTTATAGTAGTAATTGACTGCTTCATTATATACAATTTTTGTTTTTACTTAAGCAGATTTCTTATATATATTAAAAAAAAAATGAATGACAATTTTCATTATGTTTATATGACATACTAGGGAGTGAGAGAGATTTTTTTTTTTTTTTTGTGGGTCGCCGGGAGAAATATGTGAAGGTGTTCACATATATTTGGTTAAATTTTAATTGAATTTTTAAATAAAATAAAATCTAATGATAAATTAATGCATTATTGCAATAAAAAAAAAATAATTAAATTTTAAGTGAGATATCATATTTACATAATTTGTTCTTAAGCATTTGGAGAAAGAATTATTTTTAAATGTCGTTAAAAATTACACAATTTTAATTATACATACGACCTACACTATTTATTAACATAAAACAATAACACACATCATTCAGAAATCTAAATTGTATATGTTTTATATCTAAATCATAAATAAAATGTTTATCTTTTTAAATAGAAAAGTACTTTATTTTATGGGATAAAAAGAAAATAAAAGAAATAATATCTAACGGAAATTCTGACATTAAACATAATTATAAAAAAAAAGTGTTCTCAAATAGTCATAAAACAAGAAAACTCATTGTCAGAATTTATATTATTGCAACACCAGATATAATTTATTTTAAATTACCCAATATTAATGATTTCAGTTCATAACGGTCATTTTCTCTAGTCAAACGGTCGCTTGGCGTAATGTTGGCGATTAAAAGGTTAATATAATTATAAACCGTCATTACAAATTCAAAAAATTAACATTAGTTTATTATCTAAAACAAAGAACTGAAGTTGCTTTCATTTTGGCGAAAATAAGATAAAGCGAAGCATATGATTTCCCTTCCAGGGGTTCTCCCCGTGCGAGAAAAAAAGCAGACCCACAGTTTTTGCTTTTTCATCGAATAGTAAATACGCAAGTTTTTTTAGCCCTCTCTCTCTCCCCCTCGCTTCCCGAGAAATGCTTGGGTTTTTATTGCAACTAATATTTTATATGTGAACTTCCTTATGTGACTTCTTAAGAATATATACTCAATAAAGACAGTTTAAAATTATCAAGACTTGAATGGTTTCTATTTGTTCTCCAACGCAGTTTACAGAAATTTATGGACAAACGAAAGACTTTTTTTTAAGAGAAGGATTTCTTCCTCACAGGTGCGACCCAGACCGTCGCCAATTACCCATAGTGCAGTATTGGTGCGACATTAAATCCAACCAACCTACCTACCTACGAACAACAATGGATCATATTTTAATTTTCTCGTGTAAAATAACTTCATGACAGAAGAACAACGTCACTGTGAGAAACTTTTTTCAAAATGGCAAATAGAGTACCTTCATAAACTTGTCGTGTTTAGTTAATAACTTCTTAAATTAAAATGATAGAAATTTCTAAGTGGCTGAAATGTGTTCCTTGGAGTACTAGGAAAACATTGTTACCTCTCATGACGCAAAGGACCCTGTCCTCCGTTAGAAGATGCTGTCGCAGACAAAAAAAAATTGACGCCAGTGACATTAACTTTTTTTAATATATAGAGATATATGTATTACCCATTAACGAAATTTAGGATACTCAAAGTCAGTGGTCACTGGGCCACGGTCCAGTTGGCCCGTGCATTAATCTGCCCCTGTGTGTCATAAAAAAGAATTTATTTTTCTTGCTTTAGTAATGTACGTACGTACTCTTAGAGGGAGAAGCAGTCGTGACTCTGAAAACAACCTGGCCGATAACCACCCAAAAAAAAAATGGATTTGTCTGTTCGACTATGCTCGGTTATATTCATCAGACGTCGTCAGCAGTTGAAAGAATTTCTTTGTTACTTGCGTTTCAAATTCAATTGTAATAAATAAATAAAGTATATGTATTAGTGATGTAAGAAATGTAGGATCACACCTGTGATTGTGATTGTTTAACACTCTATGATTTATTAAATGGTGCGTGATTAACTTCGATAAAATAATAAATTATGAAGAAACTTAAGCATCAGAAATTTTCTTTATATTTCAGATTATTCAGCATAGTAAAATGCATAATTCTCAGTTTTCATACACATAACTTTTTTCTCTTTAAATGAATTGCTATCAGAACCCTAATGTGAGATTCCACCTCAACTGTTATAAACAAAATATTTATATAACCTTGTTAATCTTGGATAATAAAAAGGGATACACAAAACCTACCTGTTTCAGTGTATTTTTTAAGCAAAGAATAATTGTAAATATAATTTTGTGTGTTTTCTTAACCCTTTCATTCCCAAATTTTTCCCGCCAGAAAACAGTAAATCTTATATTTAGTCATAAATTTATTTCAAAGGTAATATATTTAATTATATTTTTTTAATAGGAGTAATAGCAGAGTACGAATTAATACAGCTAACAAAGCAACTGCGAAGTGTTTATTTATGTTTAATATTACCACTGATGCCATTAAAAATCGTAACTTTTCAATCAATAAAAATATCAAAATTCTGGAAGAAATACATGTTATAATTAATTAAAATACAAATTATAAACATTAAAAAATAAAATAAAATGTATTCCAAACAGTTAATTTACTTAACCCTTTATATCACAAATTATCATATTTTTGGAAAAATAGTTTGATACTTTTTTATCATATCCCAGCAAAACTTATACTGGCGGGCTCGTTATGGCCTACTGCTGGCATCCTGCACTTGCCATCAGTTGCCGGTTGCCCCATATAACTCCAGCAGCGGGCTTTTTATGGCTGCCAGCAGCCTAAAGCAAAATGGTCGGTGGCCCAGAGGTGGCACAAACACAGATGGCCTTATGCAGGCTATCACCGCACGGCCAACCTCATGTTTTTCATGTTGTGGCCACAAATTATTATGCCATAACCAATTTGTATGCATAGAGGGCGCTGTGATTCTTTTTCTGTTCATTTGAAATTCCTTCGCTTCCGCCATTTCATACGAAGTTGTTGTTCGTTAATATAGTCTGCGGGTGCGTCTTCGAGGTTGAAAATCTTGTAAAAAGAATATATGAGTAAGTAATTCCATTATTAATTTGTTTTTGTATTATTTTTTAAATACTATTTTTTAAAAATGTTTCACTCTAAAGCCATTGTTATAACAAAAGGATTTCTAGAAATATATAACAATTATCCAGTTGATCCGTTTTAGTAAATTATGATAGTCGCTAACCTTCTAGTATTTTATCATTGTTATTATTATTTTAATTGATTTAATAAAATAAAAATTATGGATTTTATTTTATATATTTATATTATATGGACGGGAGAAAGTTATTAGAACAAATATAACTATTTATAGTTTATGTTTTATTTATTTTTTCTTCCTTCAGTGTAGTTAAGAAGAAAGCATTAGATTCGGGAAAATTTTCGACATCCGGTTTTCGATAGATCTTGCACGTTTTGGGTTGTTCTCATGAACATAATTTGAAAAATTGTCTGTCTGTCTCTTTGTGTGCGCTCAAAAATTTATGAAAGTGATAGTAGCCTAAAAAGTTTACTTCTTCCGCTTTTTTTTCCCTTTAATGTACAAACATTGCTTCCTCCACCCCTGAGGGAGAAGTATATCAGATAGAGTAAATTTCCAATATGAGGGCTTGGAGACAAAATCTCTCGGGACAAAATATCGTAGACGTAAATGAATACAAAGTAAAAAGAGTTGGTAATTATTAGTAATGATGTATAAAATTTCATTACAACACATACCTTAGTCAGAGCACTGACATTCTGACAAACCTACAATAAATTGTTTTATAAATTTTACTTAAAGAAGTTTAAAAACTATATTTATTTATTTTTTGTCAGAATTAGTCATAATGAATTCAATCGTGCTTATTAATTTTAAAACTTTTAATTCAAGTTTGTTAACAGTGTTCAGCTTTAATGTCAGCAATGATGTACACGATTTTTAAAATGTATTTTGAATAGTGAAAAGCAAAAGATAGAATAACTTAAAAATAAACATAGATAAAATAATGAAATGCAACTCTATGATTTATTTATTTATTTATTTTAATTAATTAATTAATAATTATAAGGCCCTGTGGCCCCCTCCAGAGATCACGCGTGACACAAAATGAAATTTTCAAATAGATCCTACTATTTTTTTGACGCGAGATTTTGTCCGGCGAGATTTTGTCCCGCGATATTATGTCCGGATCCCAATATGAGTATTTTTGAAAAAAATTCGTTAATATCTTTAAACGAACGTTATATTATACATCTGTGATATTTTAAAGCAAATTTATTGATTTTATTATTTTTAACAAAAACTAGTATGTTGTGGCACCACAAAACATGCTTTTTTATTTTTTATTATGTAAATTTGCGTAGTGCAAATAATTTGTTAAAATCATTTTCCTGAATGCATGGAAACGATTTTCATTTTAGAACAGTGTTTGTCAATAATAATAATAATAATAATAATAATAATAATAATAATAATAATAAATGAATTTTGTGCCAACTTCTGAAAAAATGACTTTTTCTTCTTCTTCTTCTTTTTTTTTTTTTTTTTAAATAATTTATAACTTTGTTTTAATTTACCACAAATTTAATTCAGTCATTTACTTGAAAGTTATTGATGAGTTTCTTTTGAAAAATATCGCCACTGAAAATTTGAAGGGCGAGCGATTCCTCAACTTATACAAAAAAAGTTTCCTGGTTAGTTGTTAACAAGTGAAATTGTTTTTCTTGAATTTTTGCATGCGTGAGAAATCCTACACACTAAATCAGAACAAAAAGCCATAAGTACTTCTTTCATAAAACAACAACAAAATGTAACTGATAATTGCTGCGTCAGCGTTGGTTGGGCTACTGGGCAGAGAGGAGATTTATTTATTCAGATAACGAGGAACTGTGTTCAGAAAATAAAATAAAAAAAGAAGAAAAATTAGTTAATTCATCAATTATTTTTAAATGAAAATTATTATAAGTATACAACTAAAAGTTTGTAGGTATAATATATGTCACTATCGCATGAAATGTATAAAAATTCATGGAGTCCTTCTATTTTTTACGGGCCTATAAATAAGTATATTTATTTATTAACAGCTTATAGATTCAAACTATTTGAAGTACGCTATTAAACAAATTCTTCAATAACATATTGATTTCTATCTGAAATTATGCTAGGATTTGTGTCAACTAATTATTAATATTATTATTCATTTCCATAATCCGAATACCGTAGATAATGAAAGCATTGTATTCGGTCAAAAATTTTGATATCGAGTTTTCACCTGATTTACATATTTTAAGGTCTCGTGAGTCAGAAAAGTGTTTTTTGGCAATTGGTCTGTGTGTTTGTGTATCTGTATTGTATATATGCGTATATGTTTCTGGAAATTTTCTGATTATCATAACTACAAAACTAATAAAGAACGACGAACTTCTGATTAAGACAGGTATAGTGTACAGATGATTTTTCCAACTTTTGTTAAAAACTGGAAATCTCAAAAACTGGCGATTTTCTTCAAATTTATATAAACTTTGTTTTGGATGTCCTTTTGTACTTGTTAGTTCAGGGAAATTGATAAACGACCTATAAAAATACACAAATTTTTTAAGTCTCACAAGTGCTTTCTCTTAAAAACAGCTTTATGGATTTTCTTCAAAATCGCTATATTAATTCCTTTTTAGATATCATTTCGTATGCAATTGTTAATTTATGGTGAACAGATCAGTTTACTAAGTTTTGGTGAAAATTATCAGTGGGACAGTGCGCTGATATCTCAAAAACGACTTTAACTTTCTTCAAATTTGCTACATAAACCCCTTTTTACTCGCTCTTTAGCATGTAATACTTGCTTAATACAGGAAAATTGACAAAAGTACTTATTAGGTGGAAGCAATTGCAAATCTAGGAAATGAGTGTTTCAAAAAACTGATCTAACGATTTTTTTATTTATTTATTTATTTATTTTTTTTTTGTTAATTCGCTATGTAAACTCTTTTTGTAATATCTTCATGACGCATGTACTAGTTTGCTTTGACAGGAAAATTATTAGATGTGTAAATTCATAAATCATTTTTATGTTTTCTGACCACTTTATTTAACAACAGCAACAACAATAATAATAATAAAATATAACAGGGGTAAAATATGTGTAGTAATAACAGATAAAATTCATGCAGATTACTATTATTATTATTATTATTTTAATGTGGTTCGGGTTGTCTGAACTTATTTTACTGTTGTCGGAACTATTCAAATTTTATTATCTAATAATTTTCTTGATAATCGCGAAACCCCACTATTGGAAAGAAATTTTGTAGCCTAGAATATTCTTATACATCCATTTATTCAACTTTTTATGTATTAAAAAATATATGAACATAGGAATTTTGATATTAACAAAATGACACAAAAAACGACACTTTTAAAAACTTGAATTTTTTGCATTTCAAACACACGTCTATCTGTAATCTTCGCTCTATGGTAAACGTAATTTTTAACTCGGTTATCGACCTCAAGGTTTTGAAGACAAACTGTTTTTAAGCTACTACATTTCGTTGATGACATTATGCTGAACTTGTAGTCAATTTATCTTTTCCTGATGATGGGTCAAGCTTAATTATTTTGAGTGGAAACGACTGGTGTGTTGTTTCATAATCTATAAAATTAACTTACTTTTTTCCTTCTTCAGCACTAATTTTCCTGTCATTTTACTAAATATTCTCTAAAACCTTTCTAGCATAATTTATCTTAATAAACTAAAAAAAAAAAAAATAACTTATCTAAAACAAACAAGAGAGAGACAGATTTTAAAACATATACTTATTGCAGCAAAAAATGTAATGAAGAGCTGGTGTTGAAAAAAGTAAATAAAGAACTTTGTAAATTTAATTTACAAAGTTGTAAAAAACATTAATAATAATAATTAATTAAAAAAAAAAAAGTTTCAGGTCGAAATGATTCCACGACCATTCATTATGTGAATAAAATAGGCACGAGTGAAGTAGTTATAAATGGCGAAGTATTGCTCTTTCATACAATTTGAAATATGACTAACTATTATTAAAATAAACAAACCAAAATGAAATATTAAAAACTGGAAGTGATATTTAAACTTTTCAAAAACATAATTGCCCCATGGGATTGAAATAGGGCTAATGGCATATCTTAATACTATCTTCGGCGTGAAATTGCTGGCAGAATTTTTGAGAAATGAATACATAAATATAGAATAATTATATTAATATTATTATATATTTTAATTATATTAATCATATTATAAATTTATAATATAATAAATTTATTCTAAATATAAATTTAATATAATAGAGCGGGGGATAGGAAAACTATTTTATGTAACTAAATTCTCTGATACATGGTACCAAAATTAAGATGTTTAATAGATGCTGAGTTATAGTAAAACTGTAGTTCTTGAATAATAGTAGCATCGCCTGACTACCGATAAACACACAAATTGAACCTGTCGGATAAGGCTGTATCAAAGGCAGTGGAGACCCGGGTCGAACATTGCGCGAAAGACGAAGACGCTGCTAAAGCAGCGGAGAATCAAAACTTGGTTTTATGTGATTTCAGTGAACTTTGCTTTAGTCATTAGTTTTAAAGTAATATAAAAAATATATATATATTTATCTATTGATTTTCTTTCCTTTCTTTCTTTCTTTTTTTTTTTTTTTTTTTTTTTTTTTTTTAATTCATTTAAGTGTAGGAACAAGAAAGCGAAGAAATCCTGATAGTAATAAATAGAAACATTTGTAAATAAACATAATCATTGCCCCCCCCCACCCACCCCAATGAAAAAAAAATGTATCAGTTCTTTCAGGTTGAAATAATAAAACATCCCTTCGTGAGTCTAACAAAAAGCGTGAATGCAGCAAATTATTTTTGCTGCACTCATGCCCACATTGTTTCGCCTGATGAAGAGCCTTTGGGGTATTTCGACCAGAAACACTTGCTGATTTTTTTTTTTTTTTTTTTTTTTTTTGAGTTTATGGTGTTTAGTTTTTTACAATGCTCTTTTTATAACAATTTTGGTTTCAATATTTTATAATTTTCACATGTAAAGTTACATTTATTTATATCAAATAACATAACAAAATTAAACATATTAAAATTTGAACACTTAAAAAAAAAAAAAAAAAACATAATCTACTTCATTCCAAAAAATGTAATGGATCAACTGAATATTTCTTATATGCTGTACTAGAAATCCTGAATTTATAGCCATGGTGTATGAATCAAATACTTGTAAATAGTATTTAAAAATGAATATGTACAAAATCAAATTAAATATTGGATGCATAGAAAAAACTGGTTGCTACCTCATCAGAAAAATGAGAGAAAAAGAAAAAAAGCACTAATAAAATTAAAGGTATCACCAATAAAATAATATACTAGGTATAACCAAATCACTGCTGGCCTATTAACGGCCTTCTTCACTTACCGTCTCCGGAAGTCCGAGTCAATGTTATTCCATGGGAAACTTTCTTTACAAATAACTTATTAATCAATACATATTTTAAATTCTGTTTTCACATTCAGAAAATTCCCAACTTTTAAATTGTTGGACCTTTTTTAAAGATGTATTTTTTTAATTATTAATATTTTATTTTGAAATTGCAAAATGAAAAATTTCACATATTAAAAATTCGTATTTTGCAGCTTCAAAATGAAATATAAAAAATTAAAAAAATAATTTTTTTTAAAATGTCCGTCAATTTAACAGTTGGGAATTTTCCGAATGTGAAAACAGAATTTAAAAATATGTATTAGTTAATAAGTTATTTGTAAAGAAAATTTCCCATGGATTAACGTTGGCTTCGGCTTCCGGTGACGGTGAGAGAAGCGGGCCCTTAATAGAAAAATATAAAGGACCAATGAAGACTGCCGGCAGTAATGTAATTTTTTATGTTTGCCACAGCTGGCCCACTGTAGGCTGCCAGCAACAACATGGAAAAACTATATTTGCCACCATATGGCCCAACACTGGCCCTCTAACAATTTCCAACCTAATGTTCGTTACCAACAGTGGCCCATTACATATTTTCATCATACTGCTAGCTGCCAGCAACGACCCATTTACCGGCCCACTAACTTATTTTTAACATACTGCTGGCTGCCAACAATGGATCGGTTGAATACGGCCAACTGATGGCCGGCGTAACATATTCCCTGCGGCAACGTTAACTTTTGCCACCGGCGGGCCAATTGCAGCTACTGCTGGCAACCAGCACTTGGCCTCATGCTGGCCGTCATTTGAGGTTTTGCTGGGATTTCTTTGCTGCATGAGAAACATCTCATATTAAATTTAGCTTAAATTATAGCTTAATTATAGGGAAAGCTTTAACAATAGGGACTTTGAAGTTCCAATGAAATCCTGTAGTAAATTTAGGCTATATTGAGAAAAAAAAAATTATGGGACTTTAAAGGCCCAGTGGGATACAAAGGGTTACTTCAAACTGAAAGCAAAATGTATTTAAATGAGTCATCACGCAGAAAAAAAAATATTGGAGTTTAAACACAATGTAAAAAGTACAGTTGGGAAAATTTTATAACATTTACATTTTTTTTTATTTTTTTTTTATAGGTTTTCATTTATAAACTTAATTAGTTAATTATATTGTTTTAATTATTCTTTGTTTGTTTGTTTAATGTTATTAGTAAATCTATGTTCTCAGCGTAAGCGTTCAGACTAATCCTTTTAAAAGAGAATGAATTACAAATAATTTTATTAACATTAATCAAAAGATAATTAATTTCATGTATATTTAGCGAGTATTCAATTAACTTGATTAACCACTAAGACTCCGTTTAAATTGGTAAATTACAAAGAAATGATATATCTTAAAGAATCTGTTTTAATTAACATATGACATGCATAAATTAAGCCAATAAATATTAGATTAGATTTAGTGAGTCACAAATTATCTTTAATTTTTACCAGAACAAATATCTGTTTTTTTTTTTTTTTTAAATAGAATAACGTACAATAAATAATGTAATTTTTCAAGTATTTTTGTTTCGGTTATTTTTATGGTTTTTCTTTTCTATTCTTTTCTTTCTTCCTTTTTTTTTTAGGACTGAGGACTATTAATCTCAATCTGCTGATTTTTACGATACCAGATTTACGATAGTTGAACATTTAGCGAAATCTAAAAGTTTTCGAAACTATAATTGAATAATATGAAAGCAATGTTATAATTTGAAAAAAAAAAAAAAGAAACTAATAGTTCTCTGTCCTAAACTAAATTCTGCTTTTGCCAGAATTTCATTAATTTTTTTTTTCCCCTTCTTGAAAGAAAAAGGGAAGAAAAGTAATAATAAACAGTATCGAAACAAACACTATCGAAAAAGTTTTTAAAAAATAATTTTGAATTGGGACATAAATAGCGCGTGCGCAAAAAAAAAAAAAAAAAAAAAGAAAAGAAAAGAAAAGAAACAAGAAACAAGATAATTAAGTTTGAATTTGAGTTGGTAATTTAAGTATGCCTTTTATATAGTAACTTTTTTGTTGTAAATTGTTTTTGATAAATTAAAATGCGGATATCATAAATGCGCTAATAAAGGCCTTTGCGAGAAACGTTCGAGTTACTTCGATGCCAAATTTCAAATTTTGCCAAAGGAGTCCTATACTAAAGCTTTTTACTTTCTTCTATATTCAAGTATTGGATTCGTAAAAAATTTCGACTTCGGATTTTTTGATGGATTTACACGTTTTGAGAGCTGTAGATTACGATTTGACCATTTTTAGAAAATGTCTGTCTGTCTGTCTCTCTCTATGTGTGTGCGTGTGACAAAATTTTGTGATGACTGTATCTCAGGTACTACTGCACAGAATTTCACACAAATTAGTATGTAGTTACACATTGACATAAATTTGTGCCTATCAACTTTTGGTAAAAATGCTTCAACAGCTTGCGTTGCCATCCCGCTTTTTCTAAAAATTTAACATGGTAGCATAAGACAAAATTTTTGTATAAATGTGCATAAAGAGAATTATTTTTTAATAATCATTATGAAACTTAAAAGAATTATTTGTAATAGAGATAGTCAACTGGGGGAAAAAAAAACTGTGTATGAAGGAGCCTCGTCTCCCCCAATGGGGAGGGAAGTCCCCCCCCCCCTCGAGGAGAGTAAATTTTCGTGATGGGTATCTTTCAAAAGAGCTCGCCAACACCTTTAAAACGAATGGTTGAACCATCAATCTGCGATAATTTAAAATAAAGTTATCGATTTTTTTTTTTTTTTTTTTTTTTTTTATTTATTTATTTTTTTTTTTTTTTAATGGAATAAAATTCCTTTTATATATTTAATGTTATACTACTTGTCTAATATAGAAATCGTCTGCATTATCATGGAAGATGATTTTTTTGAATAATAATTTTAATAAATTATTTTTACTGAGTGAATTTGTGTAGGAAAATATAGACTTAGGAAAGTCATGTGGTGGCTACAACATACTATATATATATATATATATTAACTTCATTTTGATATTTTTATTTATTTATTTATTTATTGTAAATTTGTTTTAAATTTTTAGCAGTATTTTATATAGAAATGGTAGGGGATATGGATGAGTCGGGTAAAATGGATTACCGTGAAATCTCACATGCATCGTGTTACAATTTACCTTAATCACGTCAAAGTACTCACTAACAGGGATGGAAAAAATCCCGCTTTTCTTTTTGTAAACAATATTTTCCTACAAAAACTCTAATCTATAAAATCACAAAAATAGCCCTAAAAATATGATAAAAATTTGTGCACGGAAATACTGGTGACGGAAAAGGGGAACTCTTTCATGCCTGCACTAAGCTTTATATATAAACAATAATTCAACTTGTGTCAATGAGAAGAGCAGCTTCTATATCATAAAACTTGTATGATTTATTAAAATTCAGACATTTCGGAGTCAAGAATTACGAATCCTATAAACTATTTACGAAACAGTAAAATCGAGTTAAAAATTACACTTACTTCGATAGGTGAGTTGAGTTAATTAGTAGCCTGATTCTCATGAACTTATTTGTACCAACAGTTGAAGTGGGGTTGGTTTATTCTCCAAAATGAAGATTCGAACCATATGAAAAACCAACTGTTTTATATTGTTTGCGATTTTTGTAAAATCTGAATGTTAGTAACTTTTCAGTACTGTTTGTTTTCAATAATAATTTCAAGATAAAATGTTTACATTAATATTATTCGCAATTTTCTTTAAAAATACTACTTTATTCCGTATTTTTCCTCAAGGAAATAAATATTCTTTATTATCTGTTTTGTTCCTATTACCTCACAACATATTTCATTTTTGTTAACTAATTGCATTTAAACAACATTTTTTATAACATAAAACCACCAGAACAAAGAACTCATAACTATCATCACTAGTACTTAACATATTTAATAACCTGCAATATATACGAATATTAATTTTATTAATACATTATAACTAATAAAACTTTATTCATATGTAAATATAAAGTGTAAAAATAGGGAAAATATTTAGTAAAAATATTGGTTCTAATTATTATACATCAGTTTATTAATAAATCATTAACATTAATTAATAAATCATTATATTTAATGCAATGAGCTTCGTTTCCCACTAAGTGCTGAGATAATGGAACTGTACTATAGTATAGTTAATCACTTTAATAAGCTTCTTCACGCTTAAATTATAACAATGTATCATTAATGTATTAACCAGTCAATATCTCTCGAATGTTATGATAATATTCCTTTATACGCTTACTTATAATGTATAACTTGTATGATATCAAAGCCCATTTATATCTTTCATAAATTATATTTTCAATACTTGTTTGGTTGTTCTAACAGTATTTCCAAATTATGAGACATCTAACGATTCAATTTTTGTAAAGAAAATACATGCCTATGTGTAAAATAGTTTAAAAATAATAGGAATTTATAGGAGATTCTATGTAAAAATATTTCTGTTTTTTTGCATTACTTAAAATTTTAAATAAAATATATTGACAAAGATGATACTAAACTTAAATTTTATAAAATGCTATTCTATAGTTGTAAACTTTTGTGTTTTCGGTTTCCGTAAAAATTTAATTTTTTTTTTTTTTATTAGGTAGATAAAATTGTTACAAATATATATATATATATAAAATCTTTTAAAATTTTTCGGTATATAAAAAACGTAAAAAAATGGCAGCTATTTTATTTCAAAAAGAATTTTCTCTTTATTGTTATGTGAAATTTTTATTATAACAGAACGAGATTATCAAGTATTTTGTAAAATGCATAGCTGCTGAATCTTTCGATTTTTTCAAGACAATATTTCTCTTAAAAAAAAAAAATAAATAAATAAAAAAAAATAATAATAATAAAAAAAAAAAAACTTTACGTTTTTTAAAGAATTTATATTTATTTATTTATTTATTTTTTATTTTATGTAGCGTTTAAAAATAAAAGAAAATTATAGAAGAACTCGTGTATTTTTTTTTTTTTTACTTCAGAGTTTTAAAGTAATAGAAATTTATAAGAGAATTTATGTAAAACTTCTTTAATTTTTAAAATCAATTTCTTTTTTTTTTTTTTTCACATTATATACAACTTAAATAAATATAGTTACGAATATGATGCTGAAGTCAATTTAAGAGAGAATTTTCTTTTTGTTATTCAGTTATATTCTTATTAGAAGGACACAGTATTATCTAGTATATTGTAAAGTGGATAGTTGATAAATATTCCAATTTTTTACTCATTTGTTTAACGGAAAGCGTTTGGTTTTATTCAAAGTCTAAAATTTATAACGGGTTTATGTTAAATTATTTTATTGTGTTCTTGTTTCTCTAGAGTACAAAAGAAATAGAAATCTCGGGGAGAATTCAAGTAAAATTATTTCAATTTTTATTTTTCCTCATGAGTTTACGAATAATGGAAATCTATAAGAGAATTTCTGTAATTTTTTAAAAAATTTTAAATTCAAATTTCTTTTTCGTCTTAAAAAGTTTCCTATATATATATTTTTTTTTCATCTAAATTTGTTTACGCATAACTTACTATACTAAAAGAAACGTTTTCTAATTCTGAAAATTTAGATTGAATAATTTCAATTTAAATCCAATAATATAGCTTAAAATATTTTTGGGGCTCTGTAAACCAAGTTAGGCTTACCATATGCTAATAATAATCGTAAAATAATTTCTTTACACAGAATGCAGTACAAAATATTAAATACGCATTAAAAATACTTCTTGTAGATCATGAGGAGTCAGAAATTTTTTTCGGGTCCCTTTATACAAAATAGTTCTGTTGTAAAGTTTGAATAAAAAACATGCCACAGTAAACGTGAACGACATGTAAAAATTTTTAAGATATTCTATTAAAAGTAATAGAATTTAGATTGGAAAGAAAACGGACAGTCCATAATTGTCATTATTTACGCATTTTAGCTACCGCAAAATTATAATACATTTTTAAAAAACATTTCTCTAATAGCTTACACGATGTTAAGGATGTAAAAAATCCTACAAAAAATTTCCGGTAGCAAAAAAATATCTTAAAAATTGACAAATATGATAATCACACAGACAGTTGAAAAAATCGAAATCATAATCTATCTTAAACATCGTTGAGAATTTAAAAACGCGAAACGCAACTGAAAAAATATTTTTAGGAATTTCCGTTTATATATATAAAATTAATGTAGCAAAAAAAAAAAAAAAAAAAATGAAAAGCAGAAATTTTAATGTAAATCATACCATATGCTATAGAAAACCTGCTTTTGTACAAATGATTAATAAATGTTAATTTTATTCCTATTTTTTTAGTGCAAAGATTTTGAAATATGGATTATAAGAATATGTCTCAAGAAGTGCAATATATTGGATTAATCCTATTTATACAATTTGCAATATAAGACCATAAATATAGTAATAAGAAATAGATTGATCATGGACGGGTGATTCCTTTTTACTCGGGGAAAGACTCTCTAATGGCTGTCTTTTCCCGAGTGAATACACACAGGAATACACATGGATAATTTAGTAAATAAAATTTATGAATAATTTATGTACTAAAGGTAAACGAAAAACTCTAGATACAGTTTCAATTTCAATTTTCATTCATTCATTTTTTTACTATATCTATTATTTTAGTTAATATTTAAAGTTAAACTTTTTTTATATACTAAAACTGACGTTCTTCATCTGCGCCGCTGCTAACTATATTTAAAAGAATTTTGAAAATTCTATACTACTTACTAATATAAAACTTTAAAAATATCAAACTTAAAAAAAAGTAATTATTCCATTAAAAATCAAAACAGTATTTAAACCATAATAATAACAAAGCAATTGATTATAAAAATTACATTTTTTATAATTTAGTCAAATATAATTTACTTATGATATGATAACTTATCCTATTTCTTTTTATGTATTTATTAGAACAATTAAAAGACACGGAATATTTCAACATTTTGAAAATTCGTCAACATTCTATTCCATTTCCGAGTTTGATACTCTCTAATGGCTGATGCCAAAAAACGTTTTCGGCATAAAAAAAAAAAAACTTTGCTCGTTAACATAGAGATGATATATAAATATATATATACATTACTGTGTCTATGTAGAAAACATGGCAGGCACCGTATAAGCTTGAATAAGTTTAATACTCTATAACCATAGCCTCCTTAACTAGATGCCTGTCGCGTGGCTCTTAAGCTTGACAACAGTTCAAGCGGTAGACAGCGCCACCTGGTACAGATTGCGCGACTTTTTTATTCAACTGTCACCAAACATTTTTTAAAGTGGGATTTGAAATGCAAAAAAGGTGCATAAAATCGAAGAAACGTCGATTATCATGAAAAACGGCAGTTTTTCGAGTGACGCAAGCGGAAGGACAAACTGAACGCTGCGAACTCATATATACGGCTAGTTTGACATCAAAGAGATTTGTAAAAGCCGACACTTAATATCTCAGCAAATATGCCATATTTTGTTCTGATCTTTTCAAAATAGTCTTTTATCATCGGTCTTAATCTATCCTGAAAATTTTACATTTCTACATGCAGTATGTTTTGAGATCTGAATGTCAATTTAAAGCCAAAAAGGGAAAATGTGTGGTGTAAGGATGTAAGGATGTAATGGACTAAATTCATGAAAAAATATCTCTAAAACCGCACGAACGATTTTAATTTAATTAATATATGTTGTTAATGGGATCTTTCTGAATCTAGTAACGTTTTTGTTTTTTTCAGGAAAACTCTTGTTTTTTGTAAAAGTTGCTTTAAAAATAGAACTATATTACTCCGCCAAAATGCATGCTTTTATTCGGCGAAAATGTCGTAATTCGGTTCTTACTTTCAAGGCACGTTGATTGGCTGACCAACGTGAATGCAGTCAATGAATTATTTGAACTTTCCTTTTTTTAACGCAAAAATACTTAATTACATTTTTTACATATTTATTGTATATATACTAAGTCAAATTCACTTAAATATATTTTCTGTTCTGCTATGAAAAAGATAATTTTGATTTCAAAATTTCATATTTAGTCAAAAAAGTATTTAGATAACATTTTAAATAAGGAAGTATTTTGTAATTTTAGATATTCCATTTTATCATAATAATGATGAATTTACAATTTTTTAAAGCAAAAAATTTTAATCATTTATAAACATCGATTTTATAGTACCTCAATGATTTGCGATTCCTATTCATGTATCCTTCCGCACAGTGAATGGAAAAAAACAGCAAATGGAGTTTTGGCGCCATCTTTTGTTTTTATTTTAAATTAAAACATACACTTTTGTAAATAAATATATATATATATATATATATATATTTCTTTTTAAAAATTAAAAATATCTTTTTAAGATACAGTTAGAGTTTATTCATATATTTACTTTTCAGACTTTAAAATGATACATATTTTAAATATTAGCATAATCAAACTAATTTTTTTTATTATTATTTAAAGCTATAATGACTAGGAAATGAAAGAGCGAATAAATACACTGTATATATATATATATAAAAAAAAAAAAAAAAAAAAAAAAAAAAAAAAAAACATGAAAATATAATTAAAATTCATGAAAAATGTGTCAAATAGCAATTATTGAAAAACACGTCAAAATAAATAAATAACATCTTTATTTGAAACCCATAATAATTTATTTAAAAAATATACTTCTTTCTTTCTTTCTTTTTTTTTTTTAAATTAATTAATTTCTGCATGAAAAATTCCATTTCATAAATATATTTAAAACTACAATGAAAAAAATTCCCTCCTTTAATTTTAAATAATTATTTCTACATGTTTCTAAGCAATTAAAAGTTTTTTTTTTTTTTTTTTTTTTTTTTTTTTAAGAAAAATAGCTTAAATATTGGAATGTACATGGTTTTATCATGAAGGTAATAATTTGGCCATCTAGTGGCGCCATCTCGTAGCTTATATTAAAACCATATACATTCCTATATTTAATTTATTTTTCTTTAAAAAAAAAAAACACTTTTAATTGCTTAGAAACTTGTAGAAATAATTGTTTAAAATTTTTTGCTTATTGTAGTTGTAAATATATTTATGAAATGGAATTTTTCATGCAGACATTAATTAATTAAAAAAGAAAGAAAGAAAGAAAGAATTATATTTTTAAATAAATTATTATGGGTTTCAAACAAAGATGTCATTTATTTATTTTGACGTGTCTTTCAATAATTGCTATTTGACACATTTTTCATGAATTTTAATTATATATACATTTTTTTTAATATACAGCGTATTTATTCCCTCTTTCATCCCCTAGCCATTGTTGCTTTAAATAATAATAAAAAAATTAGTTTGATTATGTTAATATTTAAAATATGTATCATTTTAATAAAATCTGAAAAGTAAATATATGAATAGACTGTAACTGTATTTCATAAAGAGATTTTTAATTTTTTAAAAGAAATATTTATATATAACTTGTATTTTCCATAAAACTTAAGCTTAACTTGTATTTTACTTAACTTGTAATTACTTTAGCTTAACTTGTATTTTACTTAACTTGTATTAACTTTAGCCAACTTGTATTTTCCATAATTTTTTTCTCCAAATTATTTTATCTTACTTTTAAAATTATAAAAATGTAGAGCTTAATTTATATTTTGTCTATTTTTTTCCACCAAATATTTTTATGAAATAATTGTTACCTGCACTTTTGACGAAAATTTAAATTGTGAATATTGGAGCTTAGCCTCAAAAGGGAAAAGAAAATAAATAAATTTCCATTTATAACACTAACTTGATTTTTTTTTTAAATTGTTTAATTTGCATTTGTAATTCTCTAAAAAGAAACTTGCAAAATGTAAATTACGTAATTCTAACTTAAATTTGAAATTTCCCACTTATTATTTTAAAGAGTTTGAAAATCCCACTCACTATTTTTTTCTAGTGCGAAGCTTCTCCATTTTGTTTCCAAGTGGCAGCTACTTGAAAATTTGTCAGCATGATAACGTTTGAAATACTGAATTAATTCAAACTAAATCTGTAGTGTGGATTTATCTCAGAAATGTATTTGTTATGTTCATTTGCCAACTTAATCTACTCTCTTGTTTCCCTGTGCCAGTCCACTGAAAATTTCAAATTTACATTAGAAAGGTTCTATGAACCGATTTGCTTAAAACTCCATATATACAAGCCTTCATTAAGAAATCCACCAAGTCCATTATTAAATTTTAGAACTGAAAAATTGTACAATTGTACAATTTTGAAAAAAAAAATGGTGGCAACTTCATAATAAGAGATAAATCAGTTTACCCTTCCTAGGAGCCAGAAAGACTTGTTTTAATTTTTTGATGAATAACCCCTAAAAAGTAATGATATCAGTACAAAAAACCCTTAACTGGTTAAAAGTTTGTGACGCTGCTACTTTATGGCTATAAGAATTTGAAATATGAGTCTTAAAAATAATTATATCAAATTTTAAGTAACGCTTTGCAATTAGTTAAAATATACATAGATTTTCTTATTTGATCATTTACTTTCTACTTTTATTTATATTTATAATGCAAACGTAATATTTTTACCTTCAAGTTCAGACAGATAAATAAAATACACTCACTGATGCTTTTTCATTCACATTTCAAATTCAAAATAACAGTTTTAAAGGGAATGATATAAAAATTCCAGTGGCGCCTCGGTTTTATTTAAAAAGATTTGTTTTTAGATTCCATTAAAATTACTTTTGTTTTGTCTAATAAAGTATATTTACGCATTGAAACAGTGCTTTTAATTTTCAAATATACTGTCAAATAATTATACTTTCACTGAGTTTGCATTATAAATTAAAATTATTTATTTCAATAAATTGATTTATCTTTTGCGTCACGCTATCCAAAACTGCAAGTAAAATCAGTGTAAATATTTTCTTTATGTCACACTACCTGTTTGCGCAAATTTTCACTCAGCTGGATACTATGATACTATGTTTTGGATAGCGTGATGCAAAAGATAAATCAATTTATTGAAATAAATAATTTTAATTTATAATGCAAACTCAGTGAAAGTATAATTATTTGACAGTATATTTGAAAATTAAAAGCACTGTTTCAATGCGTAAATATACTTTATTAGACAAAACAAAAGTAATTTTAATGGAATCTAAAAACAAATCTTTTAAAATAACACCGAGGCGCCACTGGAATTTTTATATCATTCCCTTTAAAACTGTTATTTTGAATTTGAAATGTGAATGAAAAAGCATCAGTGAGTGTATTTTATTTATCTGTCCGATGTTGAAGGTAAAAATATTACGTTTGCATTATAAATATAAATAAAAGTAGAAAGTAAATGATCAAATAAGAAAATCTATGTATATTTTAACTAATTGCAAAGCGTTACTTAAAATTTGATATCATTATTTTTAAGACTCATATTTCAAATTTTTATAGCCATAAAGTAGCAGCGTCACAAACTTTTAACCAGTTAAGGGTTTTTTGTACTGATATATATCACATATCGCTTCTTAAAATTATTGGTGACAGTTTCATAAAAAAAATCGCACAATCTATACCAGGTGGCGTTTGACCTGTTACCAAGATTAAGAGCCACGCAACAGGCATCTAGTTAAGGTGGCTGTGCTATAACATGCACCAAAGAAAACTATAGGGGTGAACTCCTAAAAACATTTCCGTTTGTAAAAGTATCAAGAATTATTTTGAACTATATGAATTGTACATTTTCCTGAGCAGTCTGAATCTCAGAAATTCTAATATAGAATCAAAAATGCCTATTTTTTGAAATATATATATATATATATATGTATATATATATATATTGATACAAGTTTTAATACGCAAAAGACACTCTAAGCAAAATGTAACTACAGCATTACTAACGTTACTACCAACTGATCGGCCTAAGCAGCATATTTCTATGATAATTTACAACGAAATTAGTCGAGATGCGTTTTTTTCTTGTTGAACGTAATTTTTATATTATGGAAAATTCCATAATAGTTATTCATTAAATTCAAAAATTGACCACTTTTATTCCTATAAAAATAAAACGAAAAAAAAAAGTTAATAATAACTAGGTTAATAACAAATAGTGTTAATCATATAATATCTAACTTACTGACAAAATATAAAAAAGTACTTAAACATAGAATTTTATATCAAAAATCACGTAATACACTTACATTATTCTGTATTAAACTAATTTCAGTATATCAATATTTATACTAGTAAGAAAGAAAAGAAAATCTTGGATAAATCTAATCTAGTATTTAATGTCTTGCTTTATACATGTCAAGTGTTAATTAAAAATGTTTCTCTGGGATATCTCACAACCTTCGTAATTTGTCAAATATAAATGAAGCAGATTCTGAGGTTAATGAAGCTCTTTCAGTATTCGTTAAATATACATGAACTTATGTAATACTTTTATCTTATAACTGAATGCAGATAATTAATGAAAAGCATAAAAATTAGATTAAAGTAACTAACTACGTCTCATTCAATAAAATCACTTCATAAAGTAATAATAAAAGGAAATAAACAGAAAGAAAGGAAATGTAATTTTACGAAATAAAAATGTTAATACAAGACTTCTTAATACTTTATGTATTGTGAAATCAGATTTTATAACATTTTTATTTCATTATTGAATTCAAATAGTTAATGTAAGCTTATCCTGCGAGGACACGCTCAGGGTATTTAGAAACATCAATAATATTCAGTCCTCTAGAATACAATCTATAAATATGGTTTAATATTTCTTTTTTTTGTCTGTGTGTGCTTTAATTTCTTCATTTAAAACAATATGAAAATGTTTGTGTTTTTCATTTTTCACTATACACTCTAAAACAAAACCAGTTTGAAGAATGAAGTATGGAAAAAAAAAACACACTGTATTCTGACGTGTTAAAAATTATATTAAAGGAATTAACTATGTATCATTCAGTAAATCACTTTAAAAAGTAAAAATAATAATAATAATAAAATAATTATAATGATATTTGTGTTTGTATAAAATACAAACTTTGTTACACTTCTTTTTTATTATTGTATATTTTGGCGTCATCATCTCTTTAATTCTAAGAAGAATATTATGTGCCATGTCATTTAAAAAAAATATCTTAAAATTATTAATTATTTCTGTATATATTTTTTAAAAGAATCTTCTCACATCGAATATTCTCTTATTTGTAAAACTAGTGGAATAAAAATGAATAAGTTAGTAAATAACACGGATATAATTTAACTAAACTGTGGTACAATGTAATATATGCGATGTGTTAAAAAATTTAAGATAAATAAATCACTGTTTGGTTTTTAGTCTGAACATACTTATTTAAATAAAGTATTATAATCAAGAAAAAAATTGACTACCTGTTTTTGGTGAATTTTTACGTTTAGTATTCACGGGAATTACTTTTTTTCTATTTTAACACTGACGTACCCATGTGTATTCATGCATGTGAAAGAACACGATAACGTATAAATGGTTCATTCGATTGAGCTCCCCGTTGGTAGGTATGTTATTGGTCCTAGTGACATGAACTGTATAAATTTTCATAGTTCTTTTTATAGGGATACTAATAGTTCTTTTACAGGGATAGATAGAATATTTCTTTAAAGTAATAACTTCATTTAACCTTCAAACTACCTAATTTGGATATTTTGCAATTATTTCTTTGTGAGTTATGTTTCTAACACATGCGCATACATAGAATAACTGCCAAATCTTTATTTATTTATTTATTTTTCTTGTTCAGAAACCTCAATGCGTAGTTATAGAAAAAATCAGTTTTGAAATTTGGAATCGGAACTAGTACACTTTTTTACCGTATGATAATTTAATTATCATTTCTAAGCAGTTTACTTGGACTAAGTAAAATTTAGCAAAGCACTTACATCAATTTAAATTCTGTAGAAAAGAATGTATCAACTTTATTTTGAGAAGCTGCATATATTCACTGTACATTATATATACACTATTTAGTGCGCTCCGATTCAGCATAATATGACAAACAAAGTAACTTTAATCTACTTCAAGGAAATTTCAAATAATGTCATAATCTATCTGAATTCTTTTGTGCGCCCTGTAAATGAACGGTAAGGGTTTTTTACAAAACATATTTTACTAAACGTGCTTTTATGCGTAAAAAAAAAATATATATTCAATGCGTTTGTTTAATGCAATCTAAAAGTGTTTAACTCTACCATGTATTTATTTTCCGAACATACATATGTAAAGAAAGTATTGTAATAATTTCAGAAATCATTGTAATCATTTCGGACTTTGAGATTTTAGTGTTACTATACTTTTTGAGGTCTTCAGAGTCTATTTTTATTATTTTTACGATAATGTATGTATGTGTGTGAGTGAACAAGATAGCGCCTAAACGCTTTGTTCGGATGGACTGAAAGTTGTTTTGTAGGATATGGATGGGTCACCGTAGTATGAAACCGATTGATTTTTGTGAATCTAAGACTTATAGTTTTTACAGGGACACGAAGAAAATTTCTTTATTATTATGTCATATGGGTGCAAATATTTCAAAGTGCGATAGTGCTTAAACACCTTATTAGATTCACATGAAAATTTATACACATATTATAGGTCACAATTGCACAAACTGTACAGATTTTGGTGAATCTATCCCTTATAGTTTTATTCACAGGGGCGCAAAAAAAAGATTCTTTATCATTATGGCCTATCGGACCAATTTTTTTAAAATGCGATAGCGTCTAAACCATTCATTAGATTGAACTAAAAATTTATAGACATGTTATAGATCACTATTATACGAATTGCATTGATTTTGGTGAATCTAGCCTTTATAAAGTCTTACTGGAACACAACGAAACACTGTATATCATTATAATCTATGGGCTTAAATTACTTTTAGTGCAATAGCGTAAAATAAAACAATGAAAGAAAATACTCAAACCACCTATTATAATTTTCACTTTTGTTTATTTAACGACTTGCCTTACTTTAATTTATTTATTCAACCGTTATTTACTTAATGTTCGGAAACTCGAGTGATGTCACTCCAGATTTTTTTCTCTTAGACGTAATGTATATGAAATCTCTTGTATGTCCCTGTGCACGAACAATTTGTCCGATTTCAATAGGTATTAAGTAGGAACACCATATAATACAGATGCAAAGTATAGAATTTGAATTTTTGGCTAATATTTGTTTTTGAAGAATGATTATACGAGTCATGATACATGGACCAATCAGATTTTTCGAATTAAGATACTCTGAAAATAAATACAGTCAAAACTAAAAATGTTTCCCAAAAATAAGAATTTTGAGTAAAAAAGGAAAAAAAAAAAATATTTTTACATTACATTTTGTATTTATGTATGCAGTTTCTCTAACTATGGCTAATTAAAACATTTGGCCTTACGTAATCGCAAATCCTATCTAATATATCTAGACAGATTCTAAAATAATTACAGTTTAAATAACGGAATTTTTTAAAGATACAATTATTTATTTCCTTTTCTACATTCTGTTCTTATCAAATAAAGTACTGCCATGAAATCTAACAATTTTATACACATGCATATTTTAAACGATTAAAAGTAATCAATCAGATGAAAAGGCTTCTTCTATGTGTATAATAACGCAAAATGATGCTGAATTTTAAAGCTCCCCATTCTCATTCTTATTTTAAAGCTCCATTTTTTTTTTTTTTTTTTTTTTTTTTGAAAGAAAAATTAAATTAATAATAATCAGTATTTAAACGGACAGTATCGAAAAAGTTAAAAAAGCCCTTTTTTCAGACCAAAATATATAATTTATTTTAATTTTTAACTGTTGCCTAAAACATTTACGAGTTGATTTTAAATTTTTCCAGAAACGAAAAGAAATTCACGCGTCAATATTAAAATTGATATAAAACTTTGTGAAAAATTAAACTTGCAGAGTACATTTGACGTCATTATAGCTCTAGAGAAGAAAGAAATGTTTAAGACAACATCAAAAGCATCAAATTTACACATAAAAATAGAAGAGAAATAAAAGAAATATAAACAATGTATGTGTTTGATTATATAGGTTTAGAGTGCATAAATTATGTATGTATATACATTTTTCAGAAGAAGAGAGGGGGATATTTAGAGAAAAATACATTGCTATTTTCATACATAAATCAACAATAGAACCCTCCAAAATTTATTACTATACTATACATTAATGGCTATAATACAATGTCTGGCTTTTAATTTCCAGGACTGACGTAACTGTAGGCGAACGAAAAGCCGGAAGATGGCGCTAGTGATTGCATATTGAAGAGCGTTTTCTTGCGCATGTGCAGTGCAATCGGCGCCATTCTGAAGTAAGTTGTTCTCTTGGAAAGGCGCATTTAAACGTAGCTCTTAAATTCCTATTGTCAAAGTGAAAATGGAGCAGAGAATTAACATTAAATTTTGCTTCAAATTGGGCAAGACAGCTGCGGAAACCTACGAAATGTTAAAACAAGTTTACGGCAAGGAAGCATTATCCCGCTCAAGAACTTTTGAATGGTTTAAACGCTTTCGGGACGGGCGAGAAAGTGTCGAAGATGATCCACACACAGGCACTGAGCTCCATTGTAGAAGGAGAGCTGACTCCCTATTGCCTATTCCCTAACGTTATCTAGCGCGGTCAGCGCGTATGAATACAGTGCCGATAGTTTTGGTTCGTATTCGGGGCAAAAGAAACAATTTTCTGTATAGACTCCTTTGCTTATTATGCAGTTTTTTTTTTCTTTCTTTCTTTCTTTCTTTCTTTCTTTCTTTTTTTTTTTTTTTTTATTAAGCAAATGCTTTCTTAGTTAAATTATAATTTAATTATAAATATTTTTCAACTTGCATTTAAGCTTTTATTTCTTTTATCTTATCATTTACATAAATATTAATTATATATTATTAAAACTTTTACAGTGGTTTGAAAATTTTATTTTGAATTACTTTCAATAGAATTAATGCAAGTAAAAATCCATTGGTCATTTAAAATTGCAAATTTGACAAAAATAATAAGAGAGGTGGGAGACAGATACTTTAAAATATATCGTGATTTAATCATACGTCTGTAAATATAAAACGTTTTAATGAAATAAAATATCTTTCAAATACTCAAGTGTCTGTGTTCATTTATTTAACCCATATTTTTATTGTTCATTACAATTAATGAAAAATGTAGAAATTCAATATGTTATTCTAATTAATTTAACATTCAATTTATAAATAAATAAAGTCCCCCCCCCCTTTTTTTTTTATTGTTATTTGATATTTTTTTGAAAATTTATTGATACTCAAAAAAATTTTTCCTTATTTTTTTTTATTTTAAAGATTTATTTAAATGAGATGACAGTAAACGCCAATTTTTTTTTCTTTTTCTCATCTATTAATTTAACTTTTACTTTCTGAACACTATAATTTTTGACATGATTACAATACTTTCCGCACTAAAGTACGGTAATTATACCAAAAATCGAAATTTGAGATTTTGGTGTTTCAACATGTTTCCAGGTCCTCTGAACTCATATTTAATATTCTTACGATGATGTATGTGAGTGAACACGATAGCGTCTAAATGCTTTGTTCGAATGAGCTGAAAGTTGGTACATATGTTATAAGTCTGTCACCATAGCATGAAGCCTATTGATTTTGACCAATCTAGAACTTTTTCTTTTTTTTTTTTTTTTTTACACAAAATTTCTTTAACATTATGGTCTATGGGCCCAAATTTGTTAAAGTGTGATAGCTTTAACAAATTTATGATTGCTAACTACTTATATGATTGAGCTGAAATTTATATGCATGTTACAGATCACTTTCAAACGAACTGTATCGATTTTGGAGAATCTACCACTCAAGTGTGTTTTTACACGGGCTCAAATTATTTAAAGTGCGATAGGGTACAAAAGTCTCATCCAGTTAAGCTGAAAATTTATATAATTGTTATAATTCACTGTTGCACAAACTGTATAGATTTTAGTTTGTCCAGCATTTGTAGTTTTTTTACAGGGACACAATGAAAATCTCTTTCATTGTAGATAAAATACATATTTATCTAAGCGTGAAAAAGTGATAAGAAAATTTTACACAAAATAATCTTTATATCTGTCTGAAAAAATATTGTAAGGTTAAAAAAGTCATTTACATAGTTTTTGGGAAAATGAGAGGGGTAGAATTTGTTATAATATTTACCGTTGTAAGATTTTTAATAAATTTAGGTAGAAAACATGTCTCATTTTATTTATTTAAAGCAAAGTACATAAAAATCTTTAAATTTAAATTTAAATATGATTTTATAGTAATGATGAATTTGCACTATGAAATTTCTGTTTGTTCTCAATATCGCATATAACAATTAAAATTTTGAGGGGGGGGGGGGAAAAGTAAACTTATTTTCAATCGAATTTTTTTGCAAGTTAAATCCTAGCAAAAATTATTAGTCATCTGGATTGCATTGCTCTTTTAAATTTATGCTTTTACATTTTATAGTTTTTATAAATTCAAATCTCTACCTCTCGAAAATGATTTTATTGTTATTTTTTACTTTCCAAGCATACTAAGGGAAGTATTGTAATTGCGAAAAAATGATATTTTTGGATTCAGGGGACACCAAAACGTGTAAATATAACAAAAACCCACTTTTGAAATTTTGACCCAAAGCAATAATTTCTCTGCTTAACAGGTAAGAGAAAATAATAATTGAATTGACAAAGTAGTTTGGAACTTAAAATGATAACTTGAATTTAAAAAGGTTCTGCTAATACAGCACTGAGCTACAGATTGTAACAATGGTATTCAGTGGAATATAAGCAATGCCACCTATAAGCAAGTTATATAAAAATATCTCAAGTAAATATCAAACTAAATGCATATTAAAATGTTCTGTTAATTAATAAAATAACCCCTTTTATTTTAGCAGTTAATGTTCGATATTAAATAATTTCTGTAATACATCAAAATCGGGGGGGAAAATAGAAAGAAAGAAAAATACGGTTGAATAAAACTAAAAGTAATTGGGTTGATAGAGTAGTTTGGAACTCAAAATGTTAGCTTGAATTTAAAAAGATTCTTCGAATACAACACTGAGCTACAAATTATTACAATGGGGCTCAGTGGAATATAAGCAATTCCATTTATAAGCAAGTTATATAAAATATATCTCCAGTAACCATTAAACTAAATACATATTAAAATAATCTGCTACTTAAAGTCGCAAATTCACTTTATTTATTAACAATATGTTGGAGAATAATGAAATAATAAACAATAACAATCGAAAATTCATACTGTCAGACGCATAGTAAAACGGACTACTTTTTTTCTTTTTGCCCCCTATGCATTCATCAAGGCGTAATTCGTCTAGTAGACGACTGACCGCGAAGTCAGCTCTCCTGTTACAATGGAGCTCAGTGCACACAGGTCGGCCGCAGTCCGTACGCACGCCGGAAGCAATTGAAAAAGTTCGCGATATGGTGACATGTGATCGTCGATTGACTATTCGAGTACTCGCCGAAGAATTGAACATGGACAAAGACATGACAATGCCCGCCCTCACACTGCGTTGCCTGTGAAGCGATTCTTAGCCCAGCATGGTGTCGTTGAGATGCGGCATCCACCATACTCTCCAGACCTAGCACCTGCAGACTTTTTCCTGTTTCCTAAGCTGAAAAATTCGATGAAGGGAACAAGATTTCAGGATGTCGAAGCCATCAAGAAAACCGTAACGTCAGTATTAAAGAGCATTCCAAAAGAGGACTTTAAAACTGCTTTCCGAAATTTGTACAGTCGAGCACAGACGTGCATTACGGCTGATGGGGATTACTTTGAATCATATTAAATGACTACGTGTTTAACTTTTTTTTCTTCTGAGTTATTCTATGAGTCCTGGAAATTAAAAGCCAGACCTTGTAAAAAGAATCAGTAATGGATTTAATAATATTTTTTACAACCGTATATTGTTTGTTTAATTTAGCAACCATTGAAATGTATTTTCAATTCAAAAATTCAGAACGGATTTCTTAATTATTGACCAAAGTTCTGAAATTTTAAATAGCGTTAATTTCCTTGCAGGCCGCAAAATACTGCACGTTGGATCATATGTGGACCGGGGGCCTTAGGTTGGCCACCCATGTTCTTCAATAACTATCTAGATATTTTTAACTTCAACGATTTTGATGATTTTCATAATTCCTTGTCCCCTTAAACACATAAAAATGAGACAAGCATTACCATTATATAAATAACATTAGTATTAAAAATCTATAAAATACTCTGTATCAAAATTTCACAATCCCACTGTTAAAATTATTTTCAATATAAACTGATTGTAAATATATTTTTATAGTGCAGGTTATAGCTGTTGAAACGCTTACATGAAACATTTCGAAAAAAGTGCATAAGCACAAATAAAATATTTTTATAACCCCGCATTTCTTCTTTTCATTTCTTCTGTGGGAATAAATACATTTGTTACTTACAGGTTGCGTAAGATATTTCGATTGCATCTACAGATTTATTCTCTTTTAGTTCTCATACATAAAATTTCTATGGCCTATCACTGCAATTTTTTTCTTTTTATTTTGCGGTAATATTCATATTAAATTTCATCATAATTAAACAAAAGATTAGAGTGATTATGCTCGAATTTCGAAGCATTCGTTATAAGAATTTTTAAATTTATTATAATAATTTTTTATAAGACGTTTAGACAACTTTGAATCACTAAATAAGTCCAGTTAAAAAAAATACTCATAAATATATTAGTTACAGATATCAGTAAAATGTTACTTTTAAATAAATTGCTTCAGTAAAGAATTTTTAATAATAATTAAAAAAAAAAAAAAAAAAAAAAACGAAAAAACGAAAAACCATGCAGTTTGCAAAAATTATCAACACTTATCGAATGTACACACTCGTTACATCGTTTAACATTCAGTGTATTTAGCCTACATAATTATACAAAGGACAGACAGATGTGAAATACAGACAGACAAACTAACGGAATTCATAATCACTCGCAAATATTGTTGGAAATTATTAATTTTTTTTATCACAAACGAAAATGCAATTCCATAAATTTATAACTGTAGCAATTAGTGTAACAGATTATTTTTGAGCTCCCCTGTAAACCTTTTTGCTAATCATTACTATATTCCATAAAAAGAGTTCCTTGTGAATATGAATAATAAATGTCAATTTCATTCTTATTTCTACAAACAAAAGTATTAAAATGTAATTTATAGAAATAACTCTCCTACAACGCAATGCATTGGAATATTTTAGGTGTCCTTGTACATAAACCAGTAATTATATTTACCTCATTTTAAATCTGGAGCATCCTGTAGTGAACTAAAAAACATAATTCAGTTTCAAGAAATTATGTGAATACTTACGGAAGTTAAAAAACGGGCAGACAGGTGGACAGAAATACAGACATATAGACTAATTTATATCATGATTATTCTCAAGCATTGTTAAAAAGGGTTAAAAAAGATTAATGCAAACAAAAGTGCAATTCCAGCAAATTCCAATTATAGCCATTAATGTAATTTAATATTTTTGTGTCGCCCTGTAAATCTTAATGCTCATCATACTATATTTAATAGAAAACATTTTTTCACGCATATGTATTGTCAATGTCAATTTTATTTTGATTTGCTCAAAATAAAAGTGTTAAAATAAGATTTATAGAAATACTTCTTATAGAACACAAAATGGTCTGAAAGTTTTTTCAGGTTTTTCCCTGTAGATAAGCCAGAAGTGGTAATTACCACATTTTTAATAGAGCACATCCTATAGGGAACGTGAACAACGTATATCAGCTGCAAGCAATTTCATGAATATTTACGGGAGTTAGGGAGAGGACAATCGGACAGGCAGACAAACCGAAGTCGTAAAACATTGTTGTACCGTGAAAAAAAAAAGGTTTAATACACAAGAGAGGCATACTATTGTAACAATCGCAGCTATCGTAGATCACAAGTCGTATCGTACACTCTGCAGCAAAAATATCTGAGCACTAGCATTAATTCCTGTGTAAAAAAAAGTACACTTAAAACTGATTTGTTAAATAAATCCTTGTCGAGTCCTGTTCTTAGACAGACTAAGAACGTGTCTCAACAAGGATTTATTTAACAAAGCAGTATTAAGTGTACTTTTTTAAGACGGGGATTATTGCTAATGCTCGGATACTTTTGCTGCGGAGTGTACGATCCGACTTGTGATTTACGATAGTTGCGATTGTTACAATAGTATGCCTCCCTAAGTTTTCCTTCATAAGGTCTTTTAAATAAATATTTTTCGAGCAAATAGCATTCTTCCACTTTCAGAATGTTTCACTAAAGGAAGCATGTGTAATGAAGATTTCCGTATTATTAAATTTACGAAAATTCAAATCAACATTTTATCTGATTTATGCTGTCTTTTAAACATTCTAATTAAAGTAATGCACGTATACTTTAAAGTAAACCTAGCTTTAGATAGTGTTATTATCAAATGTTTAATTTTGACAGCTTGACTCCACTATACACCACCGACCTTACAGTGTGTGTATGTGTGTGTGTGTGTGTGTGTGTGTATGTGTGTGTGTGTATGTGTGTATGTATGTGTGTATGTATGTATGTGGGGAATCTTCTGACTATTATATCTCCGAAACTAATAAAGATAGAACTACGGAACTTCCGAATAGAGACAGGTCTGGTGTACAGATGAATTACGGGGCCGTAAGACCGTATCTCGAAAACGGCTCAAACGATTTTTTTTTTTTTTTCAAAATGACTGTATAAAAACTCAATTAGATGTCCTTTAGAATGACATAGTTGGTTAGTTCAGGAAAACTGATAGGCGCCCTGTATAATTAGCTGAATTTCAGGTTCTGCAAGTGCATTCCTTTCAAAACGGCAGCATGAATTTTTTTCAAACTTCCCATATTAACTATCTTTTAAATACTTTTTTGTATGTAATTATTGTTTTGCAGTCAACAATTTATTATGTCAAGTTTTGGTAAAAGTTGGTATCGCAAAAACGGCTCTGATGATTTTCTTGAAAATTGTGAAAATTGTTACATAAACCCATTTTAGATATCCTTTCTCATGGCTGTACGTGGTTATTAGAGAAAAATTAATAGTCAGCCAGATCAGATAGATCAGTTTTGGATTTTGAATTTGGTGTTAAAAAAAAAAAAAAAAAAAACTCTTTTTTTTAACTATGTAAACTTCACACGTGTATTAACATTCCCTTACCAGAAAATTTTTAGATGCCTATTTTATTTGGTCAATTCTATTTATTCGGATCACATTATCTCCAAAAAGTGCATGTAATGCGTGTAATAGTGGGTAATGGAAACCGTGTGGTTGTTTTACACTAGATTTTTTACTTTTTATTTTCGCAGTATTTCAAGACAATTATTGCAATCAAAAAAGCATGTTTCTTTTACAATACCTGTACTTCAAAATGTCAAAGAGGGCTTATTTATTTATTTATTTATTTATTTATTTTTAAGTTAGATATGAAACATTTGTTAAAATACAAACTCAAATGTTGAACACTTGATCCATAATATTAAAATATCTGCGAAAGTTACTGAATTATATATAATAGATTTTTATTTAATTATGTACAATGCTTTTCGAAGAAAATAAAACTCTATTGAGGTATAGTGAAATTCAAAGAGTACATTAATCTTTTGTTTTATACGTTAATTTTTACATTACAATGCCGTGACTTTACAAGATAATCAATTATTTCTAATGCAGTTTTTCTACTGTGATAATGAAATTCATTTTTAAGGGATATCCTTCTTATTTTCTATGTAATAAAGTAAGTCAAACTCATGTAGAAAAAAAAAAGTGTCAAAACATTTTCTTCACAGAATAAAGGAAAAATAATTGTAAAACAAGTATATTGTGGTCATCACAAAATTTTTCTCTATATAATTCTATGTAACATTGCCGACTACTGTTTAAGTGTATAAAAGTTTAATCACAGCTTCATACAATAAATATTTTACATATGGAGTTTCATGTAATTTTAATTAATAGATGCTAAGATTTGGCCATGTGAAAGATCACAGAAAATAAACAATGGCAGCCACGTTTTGGCCAATAGGCATTTAAATTAAGTCTTTCATAATGGCTTTCTTATATACTATGATACATTTATATGACAGAGAAAGTTTGATTTAGCCTTTCTAATCACGGGATAAATTACATTGCTATTGCGCCAACTATCGTCCTATATGTGTCAAATTGAATCATCATAATGTTTCATAGTGGCCTTCCTGATTTTGGCAATTATATGCAATAGAATTTGAAATATAACCTTCCGATTTACAAGAAAATCTCAGCATTGCAGTACCGCTTATCGGCTGATTTGAACCCAAATTAAATGGGCACAATATTTCAAAATAGCTTTCTGAAACATCAGTTTTGTTCGATTATGAAGAATAGAACCATAGAACCTGATATATAGGCTTCCTTTAAATTGAGATAACCATAATATAGCGGTACTACCTGTTGGATTGTTTACACGGAATGTTAATAGGCCTCAAATTATGTCATTTTGAAACTGCATATAAATTCATATGAATTTCTGTGTATTAGTCCCTGAGATATAATTGCCACAAAATTTTTGTCGCACGCACCGGCAAACGGACAAAAAAAAAAAAAAAAAAAAAAAAAAAAAAGAATCAGACAGACATTTTCTAAAAATGGTAACTTTTTGTGCTGGGGAAATTTCAAAACGTGTAAGTCCATCAAAGTCGAAATTTTCTATGACATCAATACTTTCTTCTACTGAATGTAAAGCAACATACATTAGTGTTCAAAATTAAAGCAACATATTTTCCTATATTCTTCCTTTGATAAAGGCTTTTAAGAAAATAAACATATAAACATAAAATTTAAAAGGCATTTTTGTTATCATATCATTAATTAGATTTTATATAATTTTAGCATTAGTAATGATTTTAAAACTGATAATTATTCAATTTTTCTCAAAAATAAGCTTTGAAAAAAAAAATGAAAAAATCCAACAATTTTGGAAAAGAAAACTGAATAAAAAGTGGTCATAAGGATGCATTACAGACAGGTGAAGATGCACATACAAGCAGGTATTAGATTAAAACAGGATTTTTTCTCCTGTATTCACTTTTCTCTTTCTTCTTTTTCCTTCTTTTTTCCGCATGTGAATAACATTTAAAAAAATACAAATACAAATAAGAAAATTAGATAACATGTTCATAATAAAATTATTTATAGGCATTTTTATTATTCTGGTGGCGCTCGTAGTTCACAAATTAGTAAATACATTTTTTTTTTTTTCTTTTCAAAAAAAAAAAAAAAAAAAAAAAAAAAAGTTATAAAAGTGAAAAAAATCGGAATTTACTTTGACATCCGAAGGCATGTGCGTTATCATCTATCTGTTATGTATCATTAACAGCATTTTTCAGTAAGTTTTTCTTTTCTAAAATTGTTGAAAATTTTCCTGTTTTACTAAACTTAATTTTGTGGAAAATTAATTAATTATAAATTTAAAAATTATTACTTTTTTAAAGTTATATAAAATTCGATTAATGATATGATAACGAACATGCCATGCAAACTTTGTGTTTATATGTTTATTTGTTTAAAAGTTATGTGCAAAAGAATAAAACGAGAAACTAGGTTGTTGCTTTAATTTTGAACACCAGTGTACTAATTAATTGTTGTATTGATAAAATTTAATTCCATAAAAGGAATTTATATTTTGTTGCGGAAAAATCGACCTAAGGTATTATATAACAAAACCAACGATCCCATCATTCAAACAATTATTGTGAGTGGCAAATTCTTTTCGCGGATTTAAATGGCACTAAATTTTTTTGAAAGAAGGATATTGTTTAATAACAGTAAAATAGCTTCACTGTAGCACATTCAGTAGATTCGGAAGTAAATAAGAAAAAATCTAATATTCGTAATATTTTAAACAGTATTTTGTGGCCTCTTTAAAATAGTTTCTGAAAATGATATAAATGAAAAAAAAAAAAAAAGTTAATTAGATATCATAGTCGAGATACTGTTGTATTAAAACATAAAGCAATATTTTTTAAACAGTAATAGAATTTATAGTTTACTTTATATTAAATTTATAATAATTATTTCGCTATGGTAATTAGAAAATTTCAAAAGGTTTTGATTTAAAAATTTCTTCAAAGTTTAATTATTGAGCATAGAATTGGCTTAAGATTTAAATTTCTGTATGCGCTTTCGTTTTTGTTTATTTTTCAGTCGATAACTCATTTTGTATTCATGTAATATGACCGTTTTAATTATACCCTACCCTTTATTTATTTATTTATTTTTACAGAATAAAAACAAAAGAGTAATATCGCAAAATTAAAAATTATTAAACAAATTACTGGATAATAAATAATGAATTAGAACTTGAGCAATATTTCAACAAAAAAATTTAATTAGTTAATTTAATATATATATATATATATATATATATATATATATATATATTAAATTAACTAATTAAAGGGAATTTCAATAAAGCGGATTGGTTTCACTTTCCTTTAACGTCGAAAATTTTTCCATTCATGGAATCGTTGAGGAAAAAGTTCTGCATAATATCTTCTCTGAAAGTACGCCTAACGGTTTGTGTAATGTGTTTAAGTAAAGAAACTCTATTTTCAAAATCATTTTGCACTCCATTTAGTTTACTAATTAATTCGAAAATATCTCACTTTTCTAAAATTCTTTAGCATCACTTCAATGTTTGAATGTAATTAGCTTACTTTCGTAATTTTAAAGCGATGAAATTAGTTCTATATAAAAAAATCATCTGCCATTTTTAATTATGTGTACTTCAAGGACACTAATTAAGAAAAATAGAATACAATTAACGTATTTTAAAAATTCTAGAAAATTCTACTGATACAAATATGTGTAAATATATACCTATATCAGAATGCGCTGTAATCAAATGCCCGAAAAATTCAAAAAAACACCTTTTTTTAAAAACATTTACCCTTTTCCAAAAAAATACACTGCCCTGAAAAAAAATAAAAAAATAAAAAAATAAATAAATAAATAAGAATAATAATAGGAACACCACACCCTCCCTCAATTTTTATCGCTGTACGGTAATTTTATGGCCATGAATTCGATTTGGAGAATGCAAAAGAATTAATTTAACACCTAAAATAAATAAAACATAACGTTTAATAAATAACATTAATAATAGATTAAAAAAATATAAGAAATGTAATACATAATTTCAGCGCCAAATCCCCCCCCCCTAAATTTTCCCCTTGCCGCAAATGTTCATGCTTTAGAATTTCCCATCTCTAAAGTCCCTCAGAAGATATTTAACAGTTAAAATGATCCTCTTCCCCCCCCCCCGCCCCCCAAATCAGATTTATAGCCATAAAAATCACCAAAAAGTGATAAAAATAGGGGGCCGTCTCTGAAAAACGATGGATGACAGGGCAAAATGAATGATATTTTCGGAATCAGGAGGTCATTTTACATAAGAATTTGCAAAAATGGTGTTGGGGGGGGGGGTGGCAATTATCATGCCGAACAGTGTTATCTTGGCACTATCGACTTCCCAACGTTGAAGGTTTCATATAAATGCTCATATTTCCATTTAATTTTTATAAATTGAACTATATTATGTTTGTTTGATAAAATATATAATCAGGCAACAATTATTATGGTTTTTAATATTTAAAATTATAAAATCATTATTATAAAGATTTATAATATTATAAAATATTATATACATCAAAGATTATAAAATCATTTTCTGCAGATCTGAAATCTTTAAATTGAGTTTTCTCAATTCGATTTTTTTTATGCATGTATTATCTTACATATGCTAAAACTTCTACAGATATTTTAAGAAAAGGATTACACTGAGAAAAATTTCTGTAACTGACATCTAGATTCTAAATTGTGGCTCTAGAAAAATAGCTCCATGTCATCCTTATAAATTCTAGTCCCCTCGGAAAACGAGTTCTAGAAGCCCCTATTAGAATTCTAGAGCTTTTGCCTATATTCTCGCGAGCAAAGTTATTTAAAAATCTCTGCAAATAAATGAAACTACAAGAGGCGAGTTTCTGCAACTATAATCTTGGTTTATTACGCAATTCTAGAAAATCAAGCGAGAATTTCTCGTAATATAAATGATTCAGCATATTTTGAGTATTCAGAATATTGTTTCACCATCTAAAAATGTGTACACTAGAAATTCTCGATCATTTCGTCTATTCAGTTTATTGGCGTGCCTTATGCGCATAGCTCGGAAATCTATATTTCTAATTAAGGTATTTAGAAAATGACCACTTATTCATTCTAGATGAAGGCAGTATATTTTTTTTTTCTCAGGGTAATATTTTTTTTTATATGATTTTTTTTTTTTTAATATTAGTGTTCTGTTATATATTTATAATCGGTCTCCGGCAAAAGATACATTGAAATACCATTTTTTAATTTAGTTTTAGTATTGTAGCATTATTAAAGGACATAATGGATGTATTATCAATTATTCATTACAAATAAATCTTATATAATCATGTACCACTGTAATTTTCTGAAATGAAATATCTGAGAAGCCTTTCGCCACTATTCAATTTCTCTAATATGATATAATATCTTCTCATTTTAATACTATGCAAATTTTCGAATTAGAAATAATACCATTTCATGGACAGATGCGCTTAATTCAATCATTTCAATTATGACAAAATATTTCAGTGATAAAATTCATCTATTCTCACCATATCGATATTTCATTCTCTGTATTTTCGAAGTAACCATATGAAAGATATATTAATCAAAAGATTGATTTTGAAAAATGTAATAAGTCTGTTATTTCCTCTTATATGAAAAAACAATATTAAAATAGATATTACTAATTATGGTTACTGGGATTGTGAGAAAGCATTCCATGTGTAGCTCTTATAATGACATTAATAGTTTCAATATCTTTTAAATAGTTTAATAATAAATAATATGGTATGTCACTCACACGACTTTCTCTTACCCTGAAATTTAATACTATAAATACAGGTTGCAGATTAAGATGTAAGATAACGAGTACTGTTATGTAAACTTGTGTTAAACAATTCAAATTAGGCTTCGGAAGAGTTTTATATGATAATTAGTACTATGTAAGGGGCGCTACCGCCCCCCCCCCTTCAACCCCCCGTTTCATTAATGCACCTACATTTACATAGAATTTAAATTTGTTATTAAAATTAAAAGTTCGCTTAAAATTATTCAGACAACATTCACGCACAGCATTCCTTGAAACTTATTAGTCTTGATCAAACTTTTCCGGTAATAAACTTATATTAATTTGAAATACAACTTTTGAATCTCCTGAAATTATTTGTTTTCAAGTTACTCTAAGAGACAAAGATCAAACTTTAAAAAACATGACTTCGGTAATCAGGAAGCCTCAAAACGTGTAAATAAACAAAAAGAAGCGATGAATATTCAGCTAACATGCATTATTTATCTATGAGGAATTCATTTACATTCCTAAGCAACTTTTCTGGACATTGTAAAATATTATAGTAAAGCACTTTCACTAATTCGGCTATTAAAAAATAATTCTGTTTCTAAAAAATAATTTATTAAAATTATTACTTAAAAAAATTATCTTTTATGATAATGCAGACGATTTCCATATTAGAGAAGTAGTATAACACTAAATATCCCAAAAAAAGTCCATTTTATTCTCAATATTAAAATAATAATAATAATAATAATAATAATAATAATACGATTTTTTTTCTAAGTTTTTTTTTTTTTTTTTTTTTTTGTTAAAAGTAAAAAAAATCGATAACTTTGTTTTAAATTACCGCAGATCGATGGTTCAACCATTCGTTTTAAAGGTATTGGCGAGCTCTTTTGAAAGATACCCATCATGAAAATTTACTCAACTCGAGGGGGGGACTTTCCCCCCAGGGGGGAGGCGAGGCTCCTACATACACAATTTTTTCCCCTGTTGACCATCTCTATTACAAAAAATATATGTTCGTTTCATTTGGTTTAGTGCAGTCTATGGATGTTAAACTCTACTTACCTGCAATTAGACGTAATGTATTTGAATACTTTTGAGTGTCCCTGTACACGAACCATTTGCTTGATCTTAACGAAAAGTTTAGTGTAGCATCCTTATATTATACACATTCAGAATACCAAGTTTGAACCTTCTACCGTATTTTGTTTTTGAGATATGCTGATAACAGATAGACACACAGACATACACACAGACATACACACAGACCGTTTGCTAAAAACATGATTTTCGTATTCAGGTTACCTCAGAACATGTAAATATAACAAAAACTCGCGTTCGAAAATTTGACCCAAAAACAATACTTTCTCTACCTTATGGGTAAGAGAAAGTAAAAATCATTTATGAAATCCAACACAGAAAACATATGTATGCAGCTTTTACATGTAAGCACAGAAAGTAGGATAATAGTGTGGTACAATACGAAGAGCTCATACAAAGTATTTTGGTTATTGAAACAGTTCTTTTATACTATAACGCATTCATTTTTAGGTAATTTTTCTACATTAAATAACCAGTGCTTTCTTTTACCGTGCATTTCTAAATAAATATATTAAACTTGAGGGAAAGATAATGTATACTGTCTTTTAACATTTCCGAAGCAATTTAAAAATATATAAAATCTTATCTCACATAGAGATATCATAAACACACGTATCATTGTAGAAAAACCACAAATTTATATAAAAAAAATTCACTTTACAACACGTATAAAATGATTTATTTTAGTAAAATTATCAATTAAAATTACAATTTGTCAAGGTCTTTCGCCCTGACCATCAAGACATCATCAGGACAAAGCCTTTTTTTCTTTTCTTTTCTTTTTTTTTTTTTTTTGTTACGAGTACAGCAACGTTTGAATTATATATACCATAGAATAATAATAAAGGAAGAAGGAGCATAAGTGTTTCTACATAAGCTGTTGTGTTGCCACGAAAAACAGCAATTATTAACAAGCCTTTATTAACAAACTTCAATGTTGAGAGGAGCAAAAGTAGCTTTCGCTGGCATTTCACTAGAAGGAGTTTGTAAGCATTAAGACTATTGGCGTGCTCCTTCTGCCTCTATTATTATTCTATGATATATACAAAAAGATTCATAGTACAGTTACAGTTATTATAGATGAAACAGTTGAAATAGATGAAACAGTTGAAAACAGATGAACCATAGATGAAACAGTCTGAAAAACTGAATTTAGTCGAGCTTCACTTGGTTACCATGGAGATACTTCTTATGAGACGGTTGAGTCTTTCTTGGACTTAAATCAAGTTGAAACTTGATTATGCTTCTATGGAGCAGCTATTTTTAATAACAATTAAAAATAGTTAAAAATTGTTTTATAAACGATTTTTCTAGACATACTTCACATTTGAATATTCTATCTACACTCATATCGATAATTAAAATCGCAACCTTTTTCACGTTTAATTTTTTTGCGCATATTTTTTAAACGAAGAAACGTATGAACATAACGTTGGGATGGAATATTCTTCATAAAACCAATAATCCAAAATATATAGACATTTAACCTAAGCAATAATTTTTAAACGGATTATATTTCAAATTTTCTCAGAAGTAAGCTTCGGAAGAAATAAACAAAATTAAATAATTTTGGAAAAGAAAACTAAATGAGAAATGATATTAAAGATGCTTTAGAAATAGGTGAAGATATACATACCACAAAATTTTAAACTAAAAACGAATTTTTCATCCTGAATTAAATTTTTTCCTTCTGTAACAGACATTTGAAACAATTATAATCAATAATTTATGAATTATGCACGCCTACAGAATATAAAAAATGTAAATGAATAATTTTATGAAGAATATCTTATTCAATTTTCACGTTTGTTTTATATATTTTTTAAATAGTTCTTCGCAAAAGCAGAAGAAGAAAAAGAAAGGTAAAAAGGAAATTAAAAAGGAAAAACGAATTTTAATTTTACATTTGAAAAATTGTGTGTCTTGTCATGCATTTTTAACACCACTTACCAGATAGTTTTCTTTCCGAAAAGATTTCCCATTTTTAATTTATTTGAAAGCCTATTAAAAAAAAAAAAAGAAAGAAAGAAAGAAAGAAAGAAGAAGAAGAAGCCGAAATATTCATTTCAAAGTAATGATTATTTCAAAATTCTATAAAATTCGATTAATGGTTTGATAAAGAACACAGTATCCAAATTTTGTGTTCAAACGTTCAATTGTTTTAAAGTTATACGCAAAAGAAGGAAACGAGAGAACTGGTTGTGACTTTAATTTCGGTCACTAGTGTATATGCATAAAACATTTAAGTTTGTTATTAAATTTAGTAATTTATTTTAAATTACTTAGAAAGTTTTCAGCTGACCACTATATCAGACTTAATCGTCTAATTTAGGATGGCCTTTTATATTGTAATACTTTGTGTATTGATATACCGTAAAATTACGAAAATAAACCCCCTTTCTTAAAGCGTGCCGGCGCTGACCTAGAAGAATTGAAAATCGAAAATAGGTTTGGATGTAACGGTGAAAGATAGATTTACTCAGGACTGAGTCCTGCATTTACCTTCCCTCCGTATGTACGCCCGATAGTAGGATGGATAAAAAGGGTGGAGGGTTTATATTTAAGAAAATGGAATAATTTGATTTTCGGCGAGAAAAGGGGGCATACATTCCAGGAAGGGGTTATTTTTGGGATTTTATGGTAAATTATAAAAGCATTAGATGAAGTTCTTAAATTTAGAGTAGTAATGAAATCTCATAATACAACTAGACATCCACATCATCGATTTTTCAACTATAACCCTTATATATCTGAACTATTTTGTATGGCTCTGTAAACGAATTTTAAATGTATTTTATAAAATAATCTTTATGAGATATTCCTGCATATTAAAGATACGTATTAGTTCCCTTACTTTTCGAACATGAGGCTAAAATGTATAAACGAAATATAACGCCCAGAGACATGGTACATTGCGTTTTCTGTGTACTGCATACGAACCTTTTGACAAATCATAGTAAAAAAAGATCCTTATAATATTTTCATGTAATACAGATTTCGAGTTCCAAATTTGAAATTTCTACCAATATTTATTTGTAGTTGTGTTGATAAAGAATGCGATCATACATACAGACATGGCCGATAAATACTTCAATTTCAGATTCATCTACTCAAAGCATGTAATTATAATATCACTTCAGCTCAGAAAATTTGACTCGTAAACAATAGTTTCTTTAAGATACATTTAACATACAAAGCTAAAAAGAGAAGAAATAGAAAGGATTATGCCATTATTTTTCCTAAAAATACAGAGTGATAAAATTATAAAACATTTTTTTTAGTATAATTAGTATCAGACAAAATTATTGACATATTTATCTGTTGATTACCTCGCATTTAAATTGAACTGAGAAGAATATAAAGTTAACCTAAGAAATACAACTTTTCTATTTATCATTGAAAAACTATTTCAACCTTTTAAATGATTATATAAAAACTGGCAACGCGTTTGTCTGGAATTGGGAATTCTAATTACACTACTCCGCATGAAAATTGTCCCCAATACCATTTTTACAAATTTTTATGTAAAATGACTTCCTGATTCCGAATATGACGCCCATTTTGCCCTATCACCCACCGTTCTTTAGAGATGGCTCCCTTATTTTTATTCCTTTTTAGTTATTTTATGACTATGATTTTTAGGGGAGGGGGGGGAGAGGATTATTTTAACTGTTAAATATCTTCTGAAGGGCTACAGAGTTGGAAAATACTAAAACATGAACATTTGCGGCAAGAGGAAAATTTAGGGGGGATTTGCCACAGAAATTATGTATTAAATTTCTTATATATTTTTTAAATCTGTTATTAATGTTATGTATTAAACATTAGAATTTTTTGTTTTTTGTTTTTAGGTGTTAAATTAATTTTTTTTTCATTCTCCAAATCAAATTCATGGCCATAAAATTACCGTACAGTGATAAAAGTAGAGAGAGGGGTTGGTGTTCCTAGAAAACGGTGGGTGACAGGGTAAAAAAAAAAAATGGGAGTCACATTCGTATTCAGGAGGTCACTTTACATAAGAATCAGAAAGAATGGTATCAGAGCACGAATATAGGGGAGACCCGTGTACCTAGGGCAGCTTATTTCAATGCCCAAAAGCAGAGCCCTTGACCTGTTTAAAATTATCAAACCGATATTAACATATCATTAGGACTAATTACTTCGAATTGGGATTAATATAAATACCTAAAATACGAAATTCCGACAAACAGAAGGTCTTAAACAAACATCACTCGTAGCCCTAGGTACAGCAACCTCACTGTACCTGGGGCCAGACCTCACTGTACCTACGGCCATTCTCTCAAAGTTAGATTTAACTTTGTAATGAATAGAAAATAAGCATATAAACATTTATAAACACCGTAAAATGCAATAAACTCGCAACAATTGTTTCGGGTCGAAAAAACACACGACCCTTCATCAGGCGAATAAAGTAAGCACGAGTGCTGCAGTCAAAACAGAATGTTTTTTTTTTTTTTTTTTTTTTTTTTTCTGGAGTGCCTCTTGGATTTCTAGATCTCTCTGGTTTTCGGTCACATCTTCCATGTGGGAGGTTTTGCTTTAGGTAAAGGTTTTACTTAGGTTCGTACCTGTTAAAGCAGGACACATGAAAAGATGTTAGATGTTGAAGGTTTCGAAATTTCAACAGGACACGAAACAGAGACATCCAGTTCTATCATTGCTGGTTCACTTTCTTCCTGGATTTTTTTTTTTTTTTTTAAATATATGGAAGGATATTGCTTTTCAGTCAGATTTGAATTTAAATATTCATCCTCAGTGAATGGGTTTTGATTCATTGGCTATATGCCGGATACACGAAAGCCTGATAGAATGTTTACATGAGTAAAGGTCGACGGATAGGACTTGCCAACACTTTCAGCAACATCATATATAGTGATTTGTTTGCCAGGGTTTGCCAGCATCCAATTACTATAGGCTGTACTGGGTTTCTTAACACTTTCGCGACCACTGACGTAGATTCACGTCATTTGAAAATATGAAACTCCACCAGTGGGCTTTTCTTTTGCAATTTGTATGTTATTTGTTTCTAAAAAATATACACAATATTCATATTTATACAATCAGTATACTATAGATGCAAATACTATGATTGGAGAGAGAGTATGATTATAATGCATATCCATTTGTAATATAAATGTGAATACGGAAAATTTTGTTTTGAAAAATTGTAACTTATGAGAAAAATGCCCACAGGCGGACCCTACTGTCAAAAAGACAAAAACATGCGATCGCGAAAGTGTTAAAAGGTCCAAACACGCTGGCCCTAGGTACAAGGCAGAGATGTGGCCCAAGGTACAAGTTTTGGTAACTCCATTCAAATTGCCTTCCACTAAAAAATCCACATGCAGAGAGGACTTATTAAATATCTCATTTATTACTCAATATAACAAGCAAAATTATACACTAGAAATGAAAGAAAAATATTTGACTCGCCTTTGTAAAATAGCAAAAGAGATGAGCTGCAAAATTTTACTTCAAAACACGTAAATTCGTTTTCTTCATGTAACTTGTAAAAACTCTCTCCTCAAAAGTTCCAAAGTAGTTTTAAAAGTAGCAATTGGTGTTGTTACTCTCCCAATTGAGTATTAAAACTTAAAATTAAATATTATTCAAATAAAGTGGGGTGGCCCTAGGTACACGATGGCCCTAAGTACACAGGTCTCCCCTATATATATATATCTCACAACACGCTGTTAATATTAAAATGATACCTAAACCGATTTTTATATGTATAATTTATTTCACATAATCACAGCTAAAAACTGAAAGAAATGTAAGTTGATATGTAAAATAAATTGAAACATAAATAACATAATTTACACAATTTATAAATTTAATTTAAAGGAAGAATATTAGTTATTATTTCATATAGAAAATATATGATATTTAAAAATGAAGATAAATTGCAGAATGAATATCACATTTCTACACGATTTTATCTGCTTTGGTCACGAAATGCTTATGTTTGTAGATCAGAAAATCCAATAATGAATTCTCAAGGAATGCTGATCGTGAAATGGACTTACAGAAAAATTTAATTTTAAGCACTTCTGGCAAATAATATTGCTGCCTGGTATGTATTCCTTTTTCATTCTTTTTTTTTTTTAGTCCCCTGCTGTATTTTTGATCAGATGTACAAAGAAATGTGTAGTATATTTAATATAAATATAAAAATATTCTTATATGTAATTATTTATTTGTAGCATAGATACTAAAATGTATATTATATATGTAATTAGTCGAACAAAAATGTTTGTTTAGGTATTTGAACACTGACACATCTCAGAAATGTTATAATTATGTTATAATTTAAAATATAATGGTAATGTTAATGATTTTAAAAGTAATCCTTTAATAAAATGAATTGAAACTATATATATATATATATGTGTGTGTGTGTGTGTGTGTGTGTGTGTGTGTGTGTCTGTAAGCGTGTCTAAATATGTATATTTAAGAAAACGTTTATTAATAAATTTAATTTTAATTGAATGACATATTGATGAAGATAAAATATGCTAAGTTGCTACGAACTAATTATAAGTTTTCTGCCACCATTTCCGAATAATAATTTTTCGTCTAATTTAATCAAATTTAATTATTATACCACAGCATGTATGATACCATGCATCTATCGCATGTATCTATCTCTTTCTTTAACATTTAAATACGTTCTCTTGAAAGACACTATTCATATTTATTTTCATTATATATTTAGCAGTTCGAGAAATAATCATTAGAAAAATTTTAGAAAATATAAATGATTTAATTAAGGATGGGTTAAGTTCTCATTCACACTTACCGGTAGTTAAAACGTTTCTAATTTCTAATGTACTTCAATTTTCATTCTTCCCGCCACAAAAGGTATGCTTGCTGTTGCAAGCAGAGGTGGTCGATCTCGATTTCGCTCACTTTCGCTTCCGCTAGGCAATGACGTGAGATGGGAAGTAATGGAACCCAACTGGTCAGCTTTTTTGCAAATATCATCCTCTGCAAGTCCTATAATTGTTTTCTCCCGTTTTCACCTTGTCTTGTAATGTCTCTCAAACAAGATATGTAAAGTTGCTCAAAAGAACAGTGTATTCTAAAATCTTAAATATTTCCACACGCATATTGAGGGAATTAACACACGTTCTTGAGGAACGTTAGTAACATTTTTTACATTGTTTCATCACTATATTTATAGAGAAATTTTCACCATAATTCATTATGGAATCATACTATGGAGGATTACGATTGAAATATAATGGTGGAAGAGTTAGGAAAAAAGTGGAACCGTACCATTTATGATACCTGGTAATATTTATAATTCATAATGGATAATCGTTAGTGTCTGTCTTTTTTTACACGCCACTGTATTTAAGGAATCATTTCTCTTTATTTCATCGTAATTACATAAAGAAAAACTTTTCTACAAGCAAAGTGGCGTAAAAAAAAAAAAAAAAAAAAAAAATGTGGTACTAATAGTATTTCAGAATATTATAAATGTCACCATGTCTATATAAAGTATTAAAATTGTAAAATAAAATATCAAAATTTTAAAAATGTACTGTACACCAAATTTAAAAATATCATATTATATATACATACTATTAAAAAAAATAGTTAATATTGATTTTGACTATCTTTGTATAAAAAGTATTTGTAGATAAAAGAAGAAATATTTGTATGAAAAATAGCATTAAAACAATCTTAAATAACAATCGGATAATATCCTATTATTTAACTGTTTTTTCAGTCCAAATTTATATCATGACTTATTTCATTTATTAACATTTTTTTTTTATTTATTATTATTATTATTATTATTATTATTTTAGTAAAATCTCGTTTATTTATTTTTTTTAATACTATTTTAAGGTAATTATTAAAATCATATAGCCCCTTTTACAATTCTTTTACTTCAAAATGTCAAAGAGTTTATTATTATTATTATTATTATTATTATTATTATTATTACTATTATTATTATTATTATTATTAACTTAGAAATAAGGAATTTGTTTGAATAAAAACTTCCTCAATATAATTATATCTACGAAAGTTACTGAATGATATATAATAGATTTTTATTTAATTATGTACAATACTATTCAGGGAAAATAAAGCTCTATTGAGCTAAAGTGAAATACAATGAATACATCAATCTTTTGTTCTGTACTTTATTTTTTATACTGCAAATTCGTAACTCTATACGATAATCAATTATTTCTGATGCAATTTATTCTACTGGGATAATGCACTTTACTTAACATTTAATATATTTATTTTTATGTGAGATACTTCTTATTTTCCATGAAATAAAGTAAGCTAAACTCATTGAAAAGAGAATAAGTGTAAAAAATGTTTTTTTCACAGAAGAAATGAAAAATAATTGCAAAAGAAAATGTATGTTTTGCCATCACAAAACTTTGCTCTATGCCATTCTACATAACTGTTTACTGTTTAACATTTACAAAAGTTTAATCACAGTTTCTAACATTAATTATTTTACATGTGTAGTTTAGTGCAATTTTACTCATAGATGCTGAGATTAAACCATGTGAAGAGTTGCAGAATATGTTAATAACAGCCACCTGTCAGCTGATATACATTAAACGTAGATCAGCATTTGTTTTAATAATAGTTATCTCATATACCCAGTTTGGTGAATTTTTACAACGTCGAAGTTGTGATTTAGCCTTCGTACTCACGAGGCAAACTACAGTGCCACAGTGGCCACCTGTCGGCCTATATCTCCCCAAATTCAATCAGCTTAGTGTTTCATATCTTCTCTTTATACCAAGTTTTTGGCAATTATATGCAATAAAATAGGAAGCCTTCCCGTTCACGGGGAAAATTTCGACATGTCAACGCCGCTTATCGACAGGTACAAAATTAAATTAAATGGTCATGATGTTTCATAATGACTGTTTGAAATATAAAATTTTGTTCGGTTATACAGATTGTCAGGGCTATATCCTGAGTTATAGCCCTCCCTTAAATCTAATAAAAAGCAATATAGAAACTCCACTTTTTGTTATATTTGTATCAAATGTTCTTATGACCCAAATTCTGTAATAGTGCAATCACATATAAATTCTTATGAAATGTTGTGTATTTGTTCCTGAGATAAATTTGTCAATAATTTTTTGTCTCATATACAGACAGAGGGACAGACAAACACTCAGACGGTCATTTTCTAAAATGGTCAATTCTTTTTCTGGATCTTTCCAAACGTGTTAATCCATAGATAATCGGAAATCGAAAAAATATTTAGACACCAATACTTTTTTCTATTGAATATAGAAGAAATACAGTCGGAAGCAAAATTATTCGAGCGCTAGCAATAATTCCTGTGTAAAAAAAAGTACACTTAATACTGCTTTGTTAAATAAATCCTTGTCGAATCATGTGTTTAGACAGTCTAAGGACATGATTCGACAAGGATTTATTTAAAAAAAGAGTATTAAGTGTCCTTTTTTTTTTACATAGGAATTATAGCTAGAGCTCGAATAATTTTGCTGCCGACTGTAATAAGTGATTGTTTTATTGATAAAATCTAATTCTATAAAACATTTATATACTTTGTTCCTGAAAAATCAATTGTAAGGTATAATATGAAAAATCTAACGATCCTATCGAGCAAAAAGTTATGGTGAGCAAGACATTCTTTCGTGGATCTAAATTGCCCGACATTATTTAAAAGTATGATATTGTTTAATAACAGCAAATTAACTGCATTACGTCACATTTCGTAGATTCGGAAATAAGTAAGAAAAAGACAAATATTCTTAATAATTTGATAACTGGTTTGTGGTATCTTTAAAAGATTTTCTACAAACCATGTAAATGAGAGAAAAAGTTAAACTGATATCGTTGTTGATATAATTGTGTTTTACTGTTTTATTAAAACATGAAGCAAATTTTTCAATGGTAAAGTAATTTATATTTTACTTTAAGTGTATGATGATTATTTTCACTATGTAATTGTATCATTTCCAAAGGTTTTTATTATTAATATTATTACTTTTTTTCAAATTTAAATTACTGAGTATAGCAGATTCTTAAGATAGAAATTTCTGTATGTGTTTTCGATTTATTCATTTTTCCACCAACGGCTTTTTTATATATTTAGGTAATATAAGTGCTTCTACACTGAACCTTTTAGCTATATCCTTAACTTTATTAATTTAGTTTTTGTTTATTTTTATAAGATAAAGAAAACATATTTTTCTCAAAATTATGAAACATTAACAAATAACTGTATAATAATAATGAATTAGATCTCTAACAATATTTCAACAAAATTAAAAACTACACTTTTTTTTTTATATTATAAAGATATTGTTTTTGAAAAAAAAAATCTTTCAGATTCTTCTTTCTATTTTTTTTTTTTTTTTGAATTAAAATTAACTATATCTAAGTATTCTAACAGTCTTTTACTTTTTTAGAAATTTATTTTAATTTCTTATTACATGCTTTTATCGATTCATTTATATATTTTTAGCAATCTTACCTTGCAACAAGGTAATATATTAATTTACTATTACTTTTTTAATTTTTTTCATAAGAATTTCCTCTTTCTAAAATCGCTAATGAATTTTATTTTTTTAATTAGCTAATTAAAACGAATGTTAAGTAAAGCAGACTGATTTGACTTTTTATTAACGACGAAAATCTTTCCATTCAAGGAGTAGTTGAGGAAATCGTTATGCATAACATCTTCCCTGAAAGTACGCCTAACGGTTTGTGTAATGTGTTTTAGTGACGAAATTTTACGTTCGAAATCGTTTCGTACTCCATTTAGTTTACTAATTAATTCGAAAATATCTCACTTTTCTAAAATTCTTTGATATCACTTCAATAATTTTAAAGTAATTAGCTTACTTTTCGTGCTTTTAAAACGACGAAATTAGTCGTAACTCATATGCCATTTTTAATTATGTGTTTTTCAAGAACACTGTTTATTAAAAACAGAATTAATATATTTAAAAAATTATAGGAAATTCTATTGACACTAATATGCGTAAATATGTAAATATATCTGAATACATTGTAATCAAAAAAAAAAAAAAAAAAATCTATATATTCAGGCAACAATTATTATGGTTTTCGATGTATTTTCTACAGATTTGAAATCTTTAAATTATGTTTTCTCAATTCGAATTCTTTATGCATTTGTGATCTTGAAAATGCCAGAATTTCTACAGATATTTATGAAAACGCGTAATATTTCTTTGGATGTTTAATAGAACCAATTTAGAGAAATTAGGGATGGATTTTGTAATTTAATAATTTGTTCTGAATGGAAAAATTAGAAAGTGTATGTCTATGTAAAAGTTTGCAGAAAAACATAATTTTTGTTATATTTGTATTTTGTTATAGTTGTACTTTCGGCCTAAGGCACGAAAGATACATTGAAATGCAATTTTTAAATTTAGTTTTCCTAGTATTGTACAGTTCGTAACAAAAGTATCCGAACACTAGCAAAAATTCCTATATATAAAAAGTACAGTTAATACTGTTTTTCTAAACAAATCCTTGTCAAATCATGTTCTTAGACTGACTAAGAACATGATTCGACAAGGATTTGTTTAACAAAACAGTAATAATATTACCTTTTTTATATAGGAATTTTTGCTAGTGTTCGGATACTTTTGTTACCGACTGTAGCATTATTAAATGACATAATGGATCTATTATAAACTTTTCTCTTAAAATAAATCTTACATAATTAGGTAACGCTGTCGTTTTATGAAATGAAATATCTGAGAAGCCTTTGGCCACTATTGAATTTCTCTAATATGATATAATATCTCCTCATTTTAATACTATGCAAAATTTCGAATTAGAAGTAATACAATTTCATGGACAGACGTGCTTAATTCTATTACTCTAACTATGGCAAAATATTTCAGTTATAAAATACGTCTGTTCTCACTAAATCGATAGTTCATTCTCTGTATTTTCGGATTACCATATGAAAGATATATTGATTTTCGTAAAAATAACAAGTCTGATATTTCCTGTTATATGTAAAAACAATCTTAAAATATATGTTACTAATTACGGTTATCGGGATTGGGAGAAAGATCTCCATATATACCTCTTACAGACGTTAATAATTTCAATACAATTTTTTAAAATAGTTTAATGATATAAATTGTTTATCAAATCTACAACTGAAAAGATATTTACGCGGCTTAGTGGGTACAGTTAATACTGCTTTGTTAAATAAATCCTTGTCGAATCACGTGTTTAGACAGTCTAAGGACATGATTCGACAAGGATTTATTTAACAAAAGAGTATTAAAAGCGGACAATACCTAATCTCGCCGGCAGCCTTCGCCCATGCTATTCTATGGGAAAATTTGTTCACATAATTACTCATTACCTAATGAATATTTTTCAATTCGGTTTTCACATTTAGAAAATTCATAAGCGTTAAATTAGTACTTCTTTTCCAAAAATTGATTTTTTAAAATTTTAGTATTTCATTTTGCGACTAGAAAATGAGAAAAATGCATTTTGTGAAAAATCGCATTTTTGAACTCAAAATTAAAATGTAAAAATTAAAAAAAAATGAATTTTTCAAAAATGAGTACTCATTTAACGGTTATGAATTTTCTGACTGCGAAAACAGAATTAAAAAATATTCATTAGGTAATGTGTAATTGTCGCAACAAATTTTCCCATAGAATAACATGGGCGAAGGCTGCCGGCGAGATTAGGTATTGTCCCCTCTTAAGTGTCCTTTTTTTACATAGAAATTATAGCTAGCGTGGGTTACAAGAGTGGGTACAGTTACGTAGAGCCCATGCTAAATATTTTGGTTATTAAAACTGTTTTTTTTTTTCTATTATAACGTAATACTGTTTAAGTAATTATTCTAAATTAAATAATCAGGTGTAACATTCACAGTACTTTCTCTTACCGTGCATTTCTGAAAAATATATATTAAATTTGCGGTGAAGATGATGTATAAACTATTTTTTAACGTTTCCGAAGAAATTTAAAAATGATTGAAAATTGTTTTAGAGACCGTTTTAATAGAAATACTTCACATATGAATATTCTGTCTGCACTCATATCCAAAATTAAAATCACAACCTCTTTTCTCGTTTTCTTCTTAGGGCAAATTTTTAAACAAATGAAAGTACAGTCGTCAGTAAAAGTATCCGAGCACTAGCAAAAATTCCTGTATAAAAAAATACTCTTAATACTGTTTTGCTAAATAAATCATTGTCGTATAATGTTATTAGTCAGTCTAAGAATATGATTCAACAAGAGTTTATTGAAAAAAACAGTATTAAAAGAACTTTTTTATACAGAAATTTTTGCTAGTGCTCGGGTACTTTTACTGCCGACTGTATAAAAATAACATTCGGAAAGAATGTTCTTTATCAAACCATTAATCAAATTACATAGACATTTAACGTAAGCAATAATTTTTATAAGCGAATTACAATTGAATATTTCTCAGAAGTAAACTTCAGAAAAAATGAAAAAAAAAAAAAAAAAAAAAAAAAAAACATTTTTGGAAAAGAAAATTAAATGAGAAATGATGTTAAAGATGACCTACAAATAGGTGAAGGCACACATGCCTCCAAATGTTAAAATAAAAACGGATTTTTCATCATGTATCCACTTCTTTTCCTTCTCTAATGGACATTTAAAATAATTATAATCAATAACACAGATCGACGGTGAAATTTTTTTCTTGAAAGTGGTGTATTTTTCCGGGGAATTTTTGGATACTGGTTAAGGTTGGTTGATTGGTTAGATTTTACGTCGCACTATTGCTGAGCAATGGGCAATTAGCAAAGGTCTGGGACTCAGCCCTAGATTTGGTCCGGAGACATGCCATCACAATTTTGATAGTCATGGAAGGGATTACTTTCCCGCGTCGGTGACCCCCAGAGGTATAATTTTGATGGGAACATGGAGGACATTGCAGCCACGACAGATTTTACGTGCACCAACTATCATTAGTGGTACACGACGGCCTTTGGCCGGCTCGAGTACAGAACTCGCAATCTTTCAATTACGATCCCGGCGATTTACCGACTGGGCTTCCGCGGCCCGCTGATTAAGGAAGAACTATTAAAAAAAATTTCCATCACGTAAAGTTTAACAAAACATTGGATTGCTTGAGCTTACAGTTCCACTCTTTCAACTCCCATCTAAGTTATTTCCCGGTAAAAATGGGTGATATGACTGATGAATAAGGAAACCTATTTCATCAAGACATCAACAAAATGTGGAGGAGTTATCATGGACGATGGGGTGTTAACATATTAGAAGGTTATTGTTGGATGCTTCATAGAGAATCCCTTCCACAAGGCTCTCAAGCCGTGCCCGAACACATAATTAGGAAACACATTTAAAAGATAATATGTAAATAATATCATATTTTAATGTGTTTTATACATAAGGTATTTCGAATTTGGTATAGGCTGTGGGTGAATTCTTTGGGTCTTCATCCTTACTTTGTGAAAATACCTTATGTGATAGGAAAAAAAGACAATCATTTCAGAATTCAGCGCTTCGAAACACATTAGAAGCGCCCAACGCAGTGCAGAATAAGAAATTAAAATACGATTTTGAAGACCGGTGTAATTTGTAAACTGTGAACGCCGCAAGAATAATAAAAGCGTCAATGAATTATTTTATAAAGAATATTTCGTCGAATTTTCCTGTCCGTTTGTATATTTTTAAAAAAAGTTCTTCGCAGTAATGGATGACTAGAACGAGGCGGAGTTTCTTTTTGTTTGTGGGGAAAAGCTGCGCTATGATTGGCTATAGTCCTTTATTTTTGGGGTAAATTAAGACTTCCATAGGTAAAAATTTCATCATGACGTCGAATGACGACAGTCGTCCATAGAAGAAGAAGAAGAAAGAAGAAAAAGAAAAGTGAATATAATAACATTATCGAAAAAGTTTTTTTTTTTTTTTTTTTTTTTTTTTTTTTTTTTTAAATTTTGAATTAGGAAATAAGAAGCGCGCGTGCAAAATGAAATAAAAATAATTAAGATAAATATATATATACCATGTTTTAAATTTTCTGATGAATCATAGAGCTCTTATCAATTACATAAAATTTTTAAAGTGATAATAATTACGTCAATTTTTGTAAGATGCATAATTTAACTTTTTATAATTTTTTAATGTTCACGTGTAATTAAATGTATTTATTTTTATGTCGAAAGAAATTGAACTCGTAATTTTTATTTTTTTGGCAACAATTAAATTATAGCTAATATTTTAATGGCTATTTTAACGCTATTAGGATGTTATTATTTTCATATTTTAGTTAATTATAAGAAAAATAATAAAAAAAATCGAAAATCGGACTTCGAAGTATTGTGTTGTCACCCTGTTCTGAGCAATCCCGAAAGTTTCAAATTTCTAGCTAGTCGGGAAGTTAGTTAAAAATCGATTGCAAGATTTGTACAAGATATATATATAGGGAGAGTGTGAACTAATAGTACGAATTGAAAAAGAAAAACCGAGTTTGAATTTTATATTTGTAAACCTATGTGTCGTCACTTTTCTCTCATGCATCTTAAAGACCACGTACCAAATAGATTTCTTTTCGAAAACTGTTTAATTTTTTCATTTCTTCGAAAGCTTATTTTTGCGATCGAGAAAAAAATGAAGTAATATCAGTTAAAAAGTTATTAGTTATTTTAAAGTTTTATAAAATTCTATTAATGGATTGTTAACGAATAGGCCATCTAAATTTTATGTTCATAGATCTATTTGTTTAAAAGTTGTGCGCGAAAGAAGGAAACGCGAAAACTGGTTGTGACTTTAATTTTGGACCTTAGTGTATATTCATAAAACATTTATGTGTGTTATTAAATTTGCAAATTTCTCTTAAATTATTTAGAAAGCTTTCAGCTAGACCACTCTTGGAGACTTAATCGCCTAATTTATGATGGTCTTGTATATTGGATGTAAATTATAAAAGCATCAGTTTTTAAATTTAGAGCAGTAATAAGATCTCATAACACAACTGGATTTCACTTCAACAATTTATGAACTATAACCCTAATATGATTGAAATATTTTGTGTAGCTTTGTAAACGAATTGGAAATATCTTTTACACACTAATCCTTATAACACATAACTGCATTTGTGTTGCTTTCATTATTTTTAGACAAATCTAATGAGGGTAGAATGTACTAACGAAGTATACTGCCCAGAGACATAATATACTGTGTTTTTCGTGTATTGCATACGAACCATTTAGCCATTCTCAAAAAAAAAAAAAAAAAAAAAAAAAAAATCCTTGTACTATTTTCATATAATACAGATTTCGAGTAACAAATTTGAACTTTCTACTAATGTTTCTTTTTCTTGTGTTAACAAAGAATACGGACATACGGACAGACATGCCGCTAAATAATTCAATTTCAGATTTAGACACTTAAAGCATGTACAGTCGGTAACAAAAGTGTCCGAACACTAGCAAAAATTCCTATGTAAATAAAGTACACTTCATAGGGTTTTGTTAAATAAATCCTTGTCGAATCATGTTCATGGTCAGTGTAAGAACATGATTCAATGAGGATTTATTTAACAAAACAGTATGAAGTGTACTTTTTCTACATAGGAATGTATGCTAATGTTCGGACACTTTTGTTACCGACTGTAGTTGTAGCATCACATCAGTTTAGAAAATTTTACTCGTAAACAATATTTTTTTACCATATACATTTACCGTACAAAATTATGAACAAAGAAGAAACTATTTGAACCTTTTAAATTATTATTTAAAAGTTGAAAGTATGTTTGTTTAGCATTAGGAATTCCCATTACATATTAAAAGGATATGTGAAAGGATTTTAACATGTATAATATCTTTCACATATAAGCAGTTAAAAAAACAGAAAAAAGGTTTAAATTGATATGTAAAATAAACTGAATCACTTAAATAACAAAATTTACATAATCTAAAGATTTCATTTACATCGAACATATTAGTTATTATTTCATTTAGAAAACATATGATACTTAAAATCGAACATAAATTGGGGAATGAATACCACATTTCTACACGTTTTTATCTGTTTAGGATACGTGTTTGTAGATCAGAAAATCCAATAATGAATTCTCAAGGAATGCTGATTTTGTAGTGGACTTACAGAATAATTTAATTTTAACCACTTCTAGCAAATAACATTGCTGCCTGGTATGTATTCTTTCTTATTTCATTTTTTTTTTTTTTTTTAGTTCACTGCTGTATTTTTTATCACATGTAGTAAGATATATATGGTGTATTTAATATATATATGTGTGTGTGTGTGTGTGTGTATATATATATATGCGTTTATGTAATTAGTTGAATAAAAATATTTATTTATGTATATGATCTCGCACACTTATTTGAAGACTGACACAACTCAGAAATCGGGCATTATTGTGTAATTTAAAATATAATGGTAGTATTAAAATTAATGCTTTTAAAAATAGTGCTTTAATCATGGGAATTGGAACAACACACACACACACAGAAATATATATATATGTGTGTGTGTGTGTGTGTGCGTGTGTCCGTGTAAGTGGATGGGGATGTGCGTGATATGTTTTAATTGAATGAAATATTGAAAGAATTCAGAAGCATCAAGATGCTATCAGCTAAGAATAAGTTTCATACCACTATTTAAGAAAAATAACCTTCGTAATCGCAAATAATTATCACAAAAGAATATTATTTAATAATTCCGGTATAAGTGCTACGGACAATTTGCAATAAACCTCGCACCCTTATAGAGATAGTAATTCTAATAATTGTGATGTAAAGCTTACTTCATATGTGCTACAGTTCTGTATTTTTTTCTGACTCTTCCTGCACTATATTTAAGAAAAAGCTTTCACCTTAACTGATCTTGGAAATATGTTATTGAGGTTTCCAATAGGAATATAATTTTGGAAGAATTAGGGGGAAAAAAACAGAACCATAGTATATATGATATTTGGTAAAATTTGCAATTTGTTCCGGAATATCCCCCCCCCCCCCTTTTTTTTTTCACACCGTTATTTTTAAAGAGCTTCGTTTTCCTTATTTCATCGTAATTACACAAAAAAGAAAATTTCTCTACCAGAAAGTGGTGTGAAAAATTGGCGGGTACTAACAGTTCAGATGATTGTTCGGATAACAAGCTGCAGTAGCGGATACTACTCTGTAATATATTATAAATGCTATCAGGTACTTAAAATGTATTAAAATTGTAAAATAAAATATTCAAAATTTTAAACAATAACTTATAAGAAATTTTAAAAAATATACATATATATTTATTAAAAAGACAGTCACAATTCATTAAAATATTTGTCAACACAGAAAAACAAAATCTTAAATAATGTCCAAAGAATTAACAAGGTTTTTTCCTCGAAAATTATATCAAGGTTCAAGTATTTTATTAACATTATTTAATATTAACATTTCATTTTTTATTGCAGATATATACATAGAAATAAAGAATATATATATATACAGAAATAGAGACTATATATATATATATATATAGAAATAAAGAATTTGTTTAAATGCAAACTCAAACACTAAGCACTTGATCCCTGATACAATGATATCAATGAAAGTTTCTGAATGATATACAATAGGTTTTTATTTAATTAGGTACGGTAATTTTGGGGGAAAATAAATCCCTATTGAACTAAAGTGAAATACAAAGAGTACATTTATCTTTTGTTCTATACGTTGATTTTTATACTGCAATTTCGTAACTCTATAAGATACAATTACTTCTAATTCGATTTATTCTACTGGGATAATGTAATTTATTTAGCATTTAATAAATTTATTCTTATGGAATACTTCTTACTTTCCCTGAAATAAAGTAAGCCTAACTCATGTAGTAAAAACAATTTGTTTACAGAAGTAATGCAAAACTGTGTTAAAACAAGTACGTTTTGGCCCCCACAAAATTTTGTTCTGTATCATTCTATATAAAAGCGTCGTTTACTGTGAAACATTTACCAAAGTTTAATAACAGTTTCTCACATTAAATATTTTACATGTGGAGTTCGGTTTAATTTTAATCAATAGATGCTGAGATTTAGTCATGTGAAAAATCGCAGAAGATGTGCAATGACAGCTACCTGTCGACCAATATACACTTATATTACGTCAGCATTTGTTTTCATATTAGTTATCTCATATATCAAGTTTGGTGCAATTGTATAGCACCGATGTTACATGACACAGGAATTATGTGACACAGAAATTGTGATTTAGCCTTCCTATTCACGAGGTAAATTGCAGTGGCACAGTGCCGCCTATCGACCTATACCTACCCATATTGAATCAGAAAAATGTTTCATATTGTTCTTCTCATATACCATGTTTTTGGCAATTATATGCAATAAAATATGAAACATAGCCTTCCCGTTCACCGAGAAAGTTGCAGCATATCAGAGCCACTTACCGGTAGATATAAAACGAAATTAAATGGACGTAATGTTCCATAATGACTGTTTAAAATATCAAATTTTGTCCGAATAATAACACTTCTTGGCATGAATTGTGCCTCTGACACCATTTTAGCATATTCTTATCTAAAATGACCTCCTGAATTCGAATCGGACGCCCATTTTGCCCTATCACCCACCGTTTTTTAGGAATGGCCCCCTATTTTTATCATTTTTCGGTGATTTTATGGCTATAAATTTGATTTTTAGGAGGGGGAGGATTATTTTACCCGTTAATTATATTCTGAGGGACTACAGATTTGGAAAACTCTAAAACATGGACATTTGCAATAAGGGAAAATTTTTGGGGAGAATTTGCCACTGAAATTATACATTACATATCTTATATTTTTTTAATCTGTTATTAATGTTATTTTTTAAACTTTATATATTTTTATTTTTAGGTGTTATATTTATTATTTTTCATTCTTTTAAACAAATTCATGGTCATAAAATTATCGAGCAGGGAAAGAAATTGGGGGAGTGGGTGGTGTTTCTAGAAAACAGTGGGTGACTGGGAAAAATGGGAGTCATATTCGGATTCAGGAGGTCATTTTACATAAGAATCAGCAAGAATGGTATCAGAACTCAAAAAAAAAAAAAAAAAAAAAAAAAAGATTTTTTTGCGGAGCAGTGTATTTTTCATCTAATTTAACCACAATTAATTATTATAAAAGATTACTATTTGAGTATTCCTCTAAGGGTGTTATGGATTAGTCCGAAATAATTTTCGCGCCCTTATCGAGATAGTAATGCTAATAATTTTAATTTAAAGCATATATCAGACATGATACGTATCTGCACGTTTTCGTAATTCTTTCATCACTATATTTATATGAAATTTTCACCATAATTGATTATGAAACCACACTATGGAAGATTATAATGTAAAAAATGTAGTCGAAGAATTACAAAAAAAAAAAAAAAAAAAAAAAAAAGTGGAACTGTAGCATGTATGACACCTGGCAACGCGTATAATTTTTTCCGGAGAATCATCAATGCCAGTTCTTTTTCACACGTCACTGGTTTTAAGGAGTCTTTTTTCTTTATTTCATTGCTTTTGCATATAGAAATGTTTTCTACAAGCAAATTGTCGTTGAAAAAAAAAAAAAAAAGCGGATATTGGTAGTACTTTGGAATTTTATAATTGTTACCCTGTATGTGCAATGTATTAAAATTGTGAAATAAAATATCAACATTTTCAAAGTGTTCTGTAGAACAAAAAAAAAAAAAAAAAAAAAAAAAAAAAATCGTATTATCTAATCTTAATCTTACTAATAAAAATATGGTCAATCTTTATTTTAAAAATATATTTTTAAAAAATACGAAACATTTGTATAAAAAATAGTATAAAATAAATATTCTTAATTAAAAATTTTCTCAAATAATATTCTACTAATTAACTGGTTTTTCATTTCAAAATTATATCATGAGTTATTTCTTTCACTAACATTTTTAATAGCAAAATTTCGTTATTATTATTATTATTATTATTATTATTATTATTATTTTAGTAGTATTTTAAACTAGTTATTAAAATCATAAAAACTTTTTTCTATTACAATTCTTTTATTTATAAAATGTCAAAGAGGGTTTTTTTTTTTTTTTTTTTTTTTTTTTTTTTTTTTTTTTTATTATTATTTAGAAATAAGGTATTTTTTTAAATAAAAACTCAGACACTAAGCACTTGATCCTTAATATAATTATATCTACGAAAGTTACTGAATGATATATAACAGATTTTTATTTAATTATGCACAATACTATTGAAGGAAAATAAAGCTCTATTGAGCTAAAGTGAAATACAATGAATACATTTATCTTTTGTTTTTACGTTTATTTTTATACTGCTATTACGTAACTCTATACGATAATTAATTATTTCTGATGCAATTTATTCTACTGGGATAATGCACTTTACTTAACATTCATATATTTATTTTTATGTGAGACACTTCTTATTTTCCCTGAAATAAAGTAAGTAAAACTCATTTAGAAAATAATAATATTATAGTTTTAAAAAATTAAAGAACACGCTTTTATAGAAATGAGAATTAAAAAGCACAAAATATCTATAGTATTAAAATGCAGGGTAAGAGAAAATCGTGTGAGTGACACACCATAATATTTACATACATTTAAATCTTTAATTAAAATAATTTATAATTAAACAAAAACCATTTTTAAAAAATCTCCCCTGACTGGGCTTGAACGCTAGACCTTTAGGTTCGTAGCGCGGTGCTTTACCTCACAGCCACGACATTCACGTAAGGAAAGTCTTTTTTTACGATATAGATTTTTTTTTTGCTCCCAGAGCGGTTACAAACATACATACAAACATATATACAGGTGAAGCTAATAAATGCGTGTTAAAAACAAGTTTCCAAGACGTTTTGTTCCCAGAAGAAATAAAAAATATTTGTAAAAAAGAGTATGTCGTGGCCACCACAAAACATTCCTTTATATAACAACGCCATTTACTGTGAAACATGTACAAATGTTTAATCACAGTTTTTCACATTAAATATTTTAAATGTGGAGTTTAGTGCAATTTTAATCAACAGATGCTGAGATTTAGCCAAGCGAAAAATCGCAAAGGATAAGCAATACTGCCTTTGTGTAGATAGTGGTATGGATATCATTCATCATTCATTTACAAACGTACACAAAGTATTTAGGTGGATTGGGACTATACATGGAAATTGCTAGAAGTATATTTTATTTTGTGTTGTTATTATTATTATTCTTTTTTCATGTAAAACTAAATTTAAGAACACAATGGAATGTGCGTATAGTTTAGAGGCAATATACAGAGCTACCAAAATTATGTTAAATGTTCATTTCTATTGAATGTAATTGATGAAAGTGTTTTGCTACATTTTACTTTGTCGATGAACACTGATCAGAAAGAAAATTAATTTTTTCCTACTCACAGTGTAAACAAAATATTTTTTTAAATTCAGTTTTCAACACTGTTTTTTGCATAGAATCAAGTTTTGAGGTTCCCTGATATGTTCAATTTTTAAAAAATGATTTGTATTCATATATGTTAATAGCTTAACTTAAAAACAAATAACTGCAGGAAGTTCAAATTTGGAATTTTGAGGTTCGTATTAGGTTGCTACTTAAAAATTTTATGAATATTGGTAAACTTGAAGGTAATTTAACAACAGCCTTATATATATATGTGTGTGTGTAATTCTAGGCTGTATAATTAAACGGAGTTTAAGGAGAGGCGTAGCTCCTCCCCTCAAAAAAAATGTTCCTAAACATATTTTAAATTATTTTTAAAGTACATTAAACTTTATTAACTTACGTTATTGATTTTAATACTTAGTATACACAATCTATCATTATACTACTGAATTACAGGTTAAGAAAAAGTCGTGTGAGTGACACACCAGATTATTAAAATAAAAATTAACTTTATATATATATATATACATATATACTACCTTCCTTTTCTTTTTCAATATTTATCCTAGTTCCTTACTTCAAAGTTTTGTCGTTTCTTTTATATATTTTCAGCAATCTTACCATGAAACAAGGGAAGCTTTTAGCTTACTTTTTATTTTTATTTATTTATTTATTATGTAAGAATTTTATCTATCTGAAATAGTTATTATTATTACTATTATTTTTATTTATTTATTATTATTTTTATTTATTTATTTATTTATTTATTGAATTAACTAATTAAAAGTAGGATTGGTTTGACTTCTATTTTAACGACGAAAATCTTTCCGTTCAAGGAGTCGTTGAGGAAATCAATCTGCATAATATCTCCCTGAAAGTACGCCTAACGGTTTGTGCAATGTGTTTTAGTGAAGAAACTTCACCTTCGAAATCGTTTTGCTCTCCATTAATTAATTCGAAAATATCTTTTTTTTTCTATGATATCTCTTCAATATTTTTAAATAATTAGTTTACATTTCGTAATTTTAAAGCGACGAAATTATTCGTGTGTAAAAATCACCTGCCATTTTTAATTATAATTTTTGTTCTGAAAGAACACTGTTTATTAAAAATATAAAATAAATATTATGTATTAAGAATATTATAGGAGTTTCTATTGATACGAATAATATATGTAAATATATAAATGAATCTGAATGCATTATAATCAAATACCAAAGAAAGAATTGAAAAATTGAATTGAAAAATTGAAAAAAAAATGCCCTACCCAGAGATATATTGAAAATTTCATTAATATGAATTAACTAATTTAATGTAATTCGTTTGCTTTTCGTAAATTTGCCCACCAGCGACCAATGAAATCTATTTACGAAGCTGGTAGACGTGAGGTGCCAGGTTCGATCCCATGTCGCGCTCATTAGCCTAGCCGTTCGGAGTTTGGAATTTTTGGAAATGCGGGGCTAAGACACTTTAGAAATATTTCCATGGAGGGCGTTCCCCCTCAGGCCTGGGACTCTAGTGCAGCTATTTAGCTTTTAGCCAAACACCATCACCATCTTTTCTTAATTTTGAAAAGCTGAAAGCAATCGTATAAACAAAAAAAATCCGCTATTTTAAATCAGGTGCATCATAAGTGCGTTTTTAAGGTGCATCATAAGTGCTGTATATAAAAAAATATTAATTGATTAATATTTTTAATAAATTGTTGGAAAATATAATACTAAATATAAATGTAAATGTGCAAAAATATATCTCAGTGCATTGTAATCTATAACTATAAAATGCAAAAAAATTCAACTGGTCACATTTATTAATAAAGACCACGAGTGTCATCTTCTCTAAAATTCGGTAGTATCTATATATTAATAGGCAAGCATGAAGTTTGTGGTACACTTTTAACATATTAATTATGGGAGTAAAGAGTTTAAAGTGGTATCATTCGAAAGATATAATGAGCCAGATTTGCAGAATACATTTTTTTTTTCTTTACGGAGTCAAGAAGGTACTTAAAAGTACTTTTATTTTTTACGCATTTTTCCATTTTATACACATATTCTTTTACATTAAAATTTGCCTAAATTAGAAAGTTGTTAAAACTGGCAATTTCTTAAACTCAAATAAAGCCATAGACAGTAATTTGTATAGATGTAACATCACTATACTCTCGACTACAGATTTTTTATTTTCAGAGAAAATAGCCATTAGAATGGTAGAAATTTAAGTGAATGAGTGGTAGATCGAAAGTTTATACTGTTGAAAATATAAGCAAGTTAAAAAAGGATTTGAATTACGAAAGTTCTAATTTTTTTATGATCTAATTTGTTTTTTTTTTCTTTTACTTTTCAATACTTTTTCGATGTATAAGTATTTTTTACGACCTCTTCGTACCAGTGGGGAACAAAAGTACCACGTCATAAAATTCTCATTAATTACTATTAAAAGGGGATATACAAAATTTTTCGTGCGTATATCTTTTAAAAAATATTGTTAAGTGACTAAAAAAATATGTTTAAAATACATTTTTCATACGTTTCATAATGAGTGAGATAATGGGTTAAGTCTGGTGTCCCCTGCATGAATCCCATTTGTGGATTCCACTGTTTTCGCCACGAAAGAAAAAATCCACTATATCTTCCGTCAAAAACCATTATCAATTATGAAAACACACCTTTTCCGTTTAGTTTAGCTTTTAAAAAGTTAGCATCTCGGGTCTTTTCTTTAGGTGAAGAATTTTCAAGATGACTAAAGTTTAGGAATTTATTGATGGTATTCCGCACTCAGTTACAAGAAAAATAAAAACAAATTATTATTATTATTATTATTATTATCATTTATCAAGAATTTGTTGCAGTAAAGCAAGTAAATGCATATTTTCTATAATCGATGTAGATTACGAAAACGATGAAATCATGGGCAACAATACAGTATAAATATTGTCCGGTTATATCTGTTGATGTGGAAAGAGCATTTTCTGCATTGAAAATGATTATAGATGAAAAGAGACAAATTTTCACAACTGAAATTTTTTTAAAAACTCATTGTTGTTATAGAAACATGAATAATAAACTTTCATGTATTACTACAATTAAATAAAAAATTATTTGTTCTATTTATAAGACTGCAAAATAATAAAAATTTTTAATGAGAAATATAATATTTTTAATGACAATTTTCAATTCATTTTTCCTGTTTTTAAATTCATAATTTCTTTTCTTTCCTTTCTTTCTTTCTTTTCTTTTTTTTTTTTTTTTTTTTTTTACTTTTTTCTATATTTAATAGAAGAAAGCATTGGATTCTTAAAAATTTTGGACTTCCGGACTTCGATGGAGTTACACGTTTTGAGAGGTCTAGAACATGATTTTAACATCTTTAGAAAATGTCTGTCTGTGTGTGTGTGCGTGTGTGTGTGTGTGGGAGAGAGAGAGAGAGAAAACTTTATGGCAACTGTATCTCCGAACCTACTGCTCAGAATTGCATATAAATTTATATGTAGATGCACATTGACCTATATTAGTGCCTGTCAATTTTTCGTGTCAACCGCTCAACATGTGGCGCTGCTATACAGCAATATCTGCAATTCAAGGGGGGGGGGTATATCTCAGGTTCTATCGAGTATAATCAAACAAAATTGATATATAAGAAGATCATTGTGAGACATTATGCTGATTCAATTTGAATGTTTATCGGCCAACAGGTGGCGCTACCATAGAGCGATTTCTGCAGTTTAAGGGAAGGCTATATCTCAGGAATTACTGCACAGAATTGCATATACGTTGTAGATGCAATGTAATATGTAGATGCATCTTGACATAAGTTAGTTCCTATCATTTTTTAGTGTCAACTGTTCAACAGGTGGCGCTGCTACACAGCGATTTCTGCATTTTATGGAAAGGCTATATCTCAAGTTCTATTGTGTATAATCAAACAAAACTTGATATGTGAGACGACCATTATGAAGCTTTACGTTGATTCAATTTGGATGCTTATAGGCCAATAGATGGCGCTGTTATACTGCGAATTTCCTCGACAACGAGAAGGCTATATCTCAAGTTGTATGGCATATAACTGTGCGAAACTTGATATGTGAGATAACCATTATAAAAACGCATTTTTTAAGATGTTATTTATAGACAACAAAGCTGTCTTTCTTTGGATATTTAGTATTAGTTTTCTCTTAGATGAAAATCATTTGCATTTATTATGCTAGATAATTTTAATAAATAATCGTTTTAATAAATTATTTTCACTTAGTGAATTTGTATAGGGAAATATAGAAAAAAGTGTTGTGGTAGCCACATCATACTAGTTTATATATATATATATATATATATATATATATATATATATATATATATATATATATATATTTAGTGCATATTGTTTAAGATCATATAATTCGCTTTCTACTGATAAAAAATATATGTAAACATGTAAATACGTAAATAAATCTGAAGTTATTGAGACGTAAAATTATACGTACCTTTGGCAGCAAAACTATTGAAGCACACATCCACACTTTTTATCTATATATTTTTAATTTGATCGCTAATTTTTATCAGCAGCTTATTTTTTTATAAACAGTATAAGACTAAGATCATGAATCGACAAATATTTACTTTACAAAATAGCAATAGATGCCCATCTTTTAAATAGAAATTATTGCTAGTGCTTCAATAACTTTGCTGCCGACTGTATGTAAAAATTGTAAGCCATTTTAAATTGTGTGTATTGTAAAACTGGATTCATTAAAAATATTAAATTTTTAATATTTCTAAACATTGTCATAAAAATATATCGATAAGTATGCATGCAACTATATCAATATGTACGAATGCATTGTCATAAAATACCGTAAAAATGCATCGAACCAAAATAATTATGCAAATGTATCATCCTTTCTAAATTCATTGATATTACTTAAGTATTTTGTTATAACTCGCATACTTTTGTTTAAAAGATGAAATTAATCATATATAAAAATCGTTCGCTTTTATTTAATTATATTTATTTTACTCACATTGCTAATTAAATCTTTAAATGAGTAATAATTTTAATTATTATAGGAAAAATGTATTATTAGAAATATACATAAGTCTATAAATATGCCTGAATGCACTTTAATCAAATAACATAATTTGTAGCCCCAATAGTAACCCAGAGGTTTCCATCTTATAGCCAATAAACGAGAGGTGCTGGAATCGGACTAGTTATTTGAAATCGTTACGGAAAATCGCCGAAAAAAAGGCTCGCCTTCTTAGAAAAATTCCCATGGAGGTATCACACCCAAAATAAGGACTCAAGTGTGGGCCTCAAGTGTGGGACAATGGGCCTCTACATTAAGAGTAATAACATAAATTGCAAACACTGCGTATGAATAATAAATCACGATCATTTATCAGACGAAAATAATTAAGACGGAGAGCGTCCTGAAACAGTTGTCTTTCTACTCTAACCATTTTCCATTATGGTTTTTCGTAACTCTAAAAGCCAGCATGTTAGCATTTAATTTAGAAAATTTGTTTGTTCGCCACATGATAAAAAATGCTAAAATTCTATATTTTATTTTATCTTTACATTTGTATTAGTAAATATCATTTATGTTATATCTACTGTTATATTAATATGAGTCATAATTTATAGCTGAAACAATTTTATGTTTAAAAAAAAAAAAAAAAATATGTATTTTGCTCCTTGTTGAAGCGAAAAAGACGGATGTAAAGACGCTAAAAAATCCGCACACTATATTACGTGACTGTAAAGGAAAGGGGAACTTATATTTGTTTCATTCTTCATCCGAGTAAAAAAGAGACTTTCAATAATGGAACTATTCTAGAAACTCTATTTCAAACGTTAATCAAAATAATATAATTCTCTGTCAATAAAAACACATTTTATTACTTTAGCAACAATGTCTTAAAGATTTACTGCTGCATTATAAATTAAATCTACGAAATATGAAATCACTATATTTGTTTTTATGTGTGATTGTTTCCTGTTGTATTCGTTATCGAAATATGGGAGAACGGATTTAATATTATTCGTATATAAATAAATTTGGTTTTTGATTCATTTATTATTCTTTTCAATGTTAACCTTTTAATTCTATAATCACTCCTGTATTTTTAAAGCCATATTTTTTTAATAATAAGTAAAGAACTTGTAGTTACAAAAGTTAATTTTAATCTGCTCCACCCGTGGCTGGGAAGTTCTGCACTTAAATCTGGTAGACGGGAAGTGCACTGTTAAAAATGATTTCTTAAAAAATGAGTTAATTTTTCTCAAAATAGCTCCGAAACAATATATACTTAAATTTTAAAACATACGTACTCATTTTTTAGTATATTGACATGCTCAAAAATGAGGTTGATCAATAAGAATCCCAATATCCCCATGTCTGACATTTCAATATACTCAAAATTGAGTATATGGGTTTTAAAATTTAAGTATCTATTGTTTCGGAGCTATTTTGAAACAATTTAGCTCATTTTTAAGAAACTATTTTTGACAGTGTACCAGCTTCGATCCCAGGTCGCACTCGTCGATCTAGTCGTTCGATGTTTTCTGTGATTTTCTTCAAAACTCGCGTAAATACGGGCTAGGACCCGTTAGAAAGACTCCACACGAAGGGCATTCCACCTACTGGTCTAGGACCGCTAGTGTCTTCTTAATCCACCACAACACATAACTTACTCTTCAACTTATTCTAAAGCTTTATTTACTTATTTATTAATCTATGCATTTATGAAAATAAATATATTTGATTTCAGTCCAAGTTTTAAAAGAATCCGTTCTAACATGCATGAAATATTAGAATTATAAGTAAACTATAGTTTGAATTACTTTTAAAAATCAAACTTTTTTTTTTCTTTTTTAATTTTCCGCTACATATCAGATTAATTTATTTTTGCTTTGAAAATATTCTTACTGCTCTTTTTCTTATTTTGTCTTAAGCACAATTGGTATCTATATTAAATAAGCATAACACTATATACATAGATTGCAAATCAGGTTTTATGACAAAAAAATATCATTTTAATCATTTTTTATACTTTAAACAAAGTTAACACTAATTTTCGGATACATATTTATTAACAACTTCACTGCCAATTCCACATCAGTGATTGGTGTTAAACGATAATCTATGTTTGAATTATACGCTGATTCAGGAAAAGCTCAATGTTTATTTTCATTTTATTTTACAGTTTGAATAAGTAATGTCTGTATTGATATGAACTAAAATTAAAAACTATCTGCGCGATTCACACGAATAAGTTATTACTCATTGAAAAATAATCATATGTATAATAAATTGAAATACTATGTTTATAATATGCATAATGTATAGTCTCTCTCTCTCTTTTAGGAATTGACTGCATGATAACATAATTGATTCATACAATATCATAAAAAAAAAAAAAAAAAAAAACTTTTAACATATTGTGTAGTTTGAATGAATTAAACAGTGTGGACAGTTAAAGAAATATTTTTCCTGTAAAGCTACCACATTATCTAAACCAAGACATTTGTCGCCATATTTTGTACTAATATAAATTTTGGAAAATTATTTTATAAAATACAATATATGCCACACTAATTTACAAGCTTTATCACTTTCTTCAGTTTCTTCAAAATTTCTTTTTAAAATAAAATAAGTGTATTTATTGGGTAAACAATTTAAAGAATCAGCTTGTATTTTTTTTTTTTTTTTTTTTTTTTTTTGGTTTTGCACTGAGAAAAAAATATATATATACCGCCTTCATCTAAAATGAATAAATGGTCATTTTCTAAATACTTAAACTAGAAATATAGATTTCCGAGCTATGCACATAAGGCACGCCAATAAACTGAATAGACGAGAAATGGTGGAGATTTTCTAATCTACACAATTCTAGATGGTAAAACAATATTCTGAATTTTCTGAATATCCTGAATCTTTTGTATTACGAGAAATTCTCGCTTGATTTTCTAGAATTGGGTCATAAACAAAGATTATAGCTGCTGAAACTCGTCCCTTGTATTCACATTTATTTGGAGATATTTTCAAATACGTTTGTCCTCGATAGTATAGGCAAAAGCTCAAGAATTCTAATAGAGGTCTCTAGAATTCGCTTTCGAAGGGTACTAGAAAAATTTTTATAAGAAATTTTTAAGGATGACATGGAACTATTTCGTCTAGAGCTCCAATTTAGATTCTAGATGTCAGTTATAGAATTTTTTCTCAGTGTATTGGCGTGCCTTATACTCATAGCTCGGAAATATCTATATTTCTAGTTTAGGGATTTAGAAAGGGACCACCTATTCGTTCTAGATGAAAGTGGTATATTTTTGTTCTCAGTGAGCTTATTTATTGAATAAAAAAAAGTATTTTATTAATCACAATTAGCCTGCTTTTAATTGTTGAATTAAACTTTACTTAACTTTTTTTTTTTTTTTTGCTCAATATCTCTAATGAACGAGTAAGGAAACAAAGAACTAGATTCATATATAGATCTATTCATATATAGATTCATATCTAACAATATCCGTGTTAATAAAAATTGTAATTCATTAATTTTTCATAACTAATGTTTAATCTCCTCATTTACATACAAAAATTGTTCAATAAAATATTAACAATACATTTTTATACTATGCATTTTCACCACTGTCATTTTTACCTAAATTATTAATTTGTTTAATTCACAATATTCTGGAGTTTATAGAATGAAATTTTATGGTGTTTGCATACTCCGTTTGCCTGAAAACTGTATGAAATTCTATAAGGTTTTTTTTTTTTTTTTCCTATATTTTTTATTCAGTTAGACAAACATTTGCTGAAGAAAAATAAGCGTAGGGAAAATAGCGTATTTTTCTTTTAGTTACAAACCGTCTGGATTTTGCATCAGGAAAAATAGCGCTTTAATATATATATATATATATATTTTTTTTTTTTTTTTCTGCACTTTTTTATTTTATAGTTTCGTTTGTGCGAATAAATCGATTTTTGTGAAGTTTTGTGAAAAAGAATTGCATTTCAAAAACAAAATATTTGTACAACTGTATTTTTTTTTTTTTCTTTCTTTCTTTCTTTAATTTGAAAAACAAAATTAAAATTAAAAATAACTAACTATCTTTGATATAACTTTGTAATTGCATGAAAACGAAGCTTTATTTAATTCATAAAGGAAAAATTAACCTTACTTGACTGCTTCCTTGTTTACTTATAAGCCGCTTTTCGCCTTTGTTCACTTATAAGCCGCTTTTCGTTATGAATTAAATAAAGCTTCGTTTTTATGTAATTAAAAAGTTATGTTTGTGACAAATAAAAATCTCAAATTATAACAACCCTACATACATTGCAGCCACACATTCTAAGACTAGCAGTGAGGATGCGTCCAAAATGTTGGAGGGAAGCCAGCTTGACCGACATTGTGAAATTTGGGAAACATCCAATAATTCTGCGCTCTGTTAATGCTCATTTTCTCTGAGTCAGATGACTGTTACCCCTATTTTAGCACTGGACTCGCTCAGTTAGCACTTGCGCAGATGCTTCCATGGTTTCATGAAATGTGTTCAAAGAATATGCCTTTTTTTCGTGAGACTGTTGAGATTATTTGTAATCGTGATTCAATAAATGACCACGAATCAAGAACCGGAATAGATGCACAGTGGCGCCACCTACTCATAGGCGTAGAAGAAACTTTAGAAGACCTACCACTTTCCACCGAAGCCATGACTGAGGACGTCTGGGGCCCCAAGACGAAAAGCGGCTTATAAGTAAACAACGGAGCAATCAAGTAAAATTAATTTTTCCTTTATGAATTATCTTTGATACATTTAGTTACACTCTATATTAATTTAGAAAACAAAATATATAATATGAACTTACTTGATGATTTGTAATTTATTTTTTATTTTTAATTTAAAATATTAAGTACACACATACACACATACACACACACACACACACACATATATATATATATATATATATATATATATATGAATGAGGTTTAGAAGAGTTTAGCGGAGCAGAATGGAGAAGAATTGCAAGAAACAGGCACATATATATATATACATTTGATAAGACTATTTTATTTTTCTTAATTCGTTACTCTTAAAAAGAAAAAATAAAATCTTATTTTCTGAAAGAAATGTTATTTTAATTCAATGAAGTTTGTTTTAACGATTTTCTGATTTTAATTCAACTAATATTATTGTTACATGTTATGATAATAGCAACTATAGACATTACTTTTGTTCTTTCTTTTTTTTTTTTTTTTTTTTGTTCTTGCTCAACGTTTTCCAAAGCCAGAACTGCCCTCATTGAAGCGATTCTACCAGAGAAATGGCTGATGTGCTGTTGTGGACAGTCATCTCCGTAAGCATTTTTTTTTTTTTTTCAAACTTTCTTCCACCCTTATTGCATACCACCGCCCCTTATTTCGGTGAAATCAAAACAAATATGAAGATGCATTGCCTAAGCAAAAACGAGGTACGTTTTGCTTAAAAAAATTGGACAACATTATTGTTGTTATTATTGACTTAACTGTTTAACATATTTTAACCTATTTTTCAGTATATCTATTTGCATCTAACAGCAAATAACGACCAGTTACGTAACTTGGATATTTTATCTGCAAGACGACCTTTTATAAGTGAATGACCATCGACATTTGAAAAAAAAAAATCAAATTTATGATGTCTTCTGTGTCTTCTAGCTTAATAACATGCCCTATAATTATTAGCTTAATAACACTAATTTAAAAAAGATTTAGTCAGTAATTTATGATTTTATTACAATAATAATGCAAAACACAGTTATAGGGTAGTGATAATAAATAATAATACTTACGAAGAACAGATAATCAAAAATATTTACAGATTTAGGCCTGTTTCTGCAAATATCACATTTCAAAATGGCTTCATTAGTGATACAACTGACCACCAGATGGTAAAATGGGTTAACAGAAGTGTTCCGAGATTAATTATAATGAATATTCTTTGTGATAGGTGAATGGCAACAAACATTATCAATTATAGTTTATATATATATATACACACACACTGGCCAATGAATTAGAAACCTGTAAGAGATTCTACAAATGCTCGCTGGCGGCGAAGGTATGCAAAACCTGTTACAAACCTTTGGGGAATGTTCTGCTTGTATGGAAGTGGTCCCCTGGTGTTACTTGAGGATAATCAAAAAGCCATGCAGACCCTGAACATATTGATGGATTAAGTGTATCCTTCAATGTTACATTTTTACTCCGAAGTTAACGGACACCTTGTGCTCGATAATGCAACCCTACATCCTGTCAGAATCGTTCGAGATTAGTTCAGTGAACGTCAATCTGACTTGTAATAGTTTCCCTTAATGCCGCAAAGCCCGGATCTTCATCCAGTAGAAAATATTTGGGACATGTTGGAAAGGAGTATCCGTCAGCAATATCCTCTTACTTCCAATTCACGGGATCTTAAAGTCCGTGTAGCCAATGTATGGTAAACTCTGGACATAAATGCATCGCTGGAGCTTGTAGAATCGCTGCCCACACGAATACTGGCTGTTATTCATGCAAAAAAAGGTTCAATAAAATATTAATGAAACAATGAATTAGGTTTATAATTCTTTGGTCAGTGTGTGTACCAATAATTAAATATATTTTTAAATATTAATACTTAAATGCTATCAAAATGAACAATAAAAATTACATATAATTTTCTAAGAAATTACAAATTACAAAAAAAAAAAAATCCTTAATTGTTACTTTTTGATGTTTATATGATATTTTTTAATATATATATATATAGATAGATAGATATATAGATATATATGATAAAATTTAAATATAAGATGGAATAAAACATAAATTAATAAATTTATAGAACTAGAACAGAGTTTTTATAAACATTTTTTTGTTTATGTTTGAAAGAAAATTCAAAGGTACAGTGTGGCCACATATCCTAAAACTAGCAGTGAGGACGCATCCAAAATGTTGGAAGGATGCCAGCGTGACCGACAGTTTGAAATTTGGAAAACATCCAGTAAATCCGCGCTCTGTTATTGCTCATTTTCAGTTGACTGTCACCCCTATTTTAGCATTGGACTCGTTGAGTTAGCACTTGCGCAGATGCTTCCCTGGTTTCATGAAAGTGGTCGAAGAATATTAAGTTTTATAGGTATATTCATGACGTAATAGCAATAAACTGTGTAGATTTTGCGAAATGTGCATCTGAAATCTATCCCTCCAATCTTATCTTAAACCGTACTGACTCTGGAGACCAAACTTCTTTCCTGGATTTAAAAATTAAAAAAAAAAAAAAAAAAAAAAAAAAGATGATAACTGGTTTATTGGGATTTATGATAAAAGGCAATATTTTAACTTTAAAGTTTGTAATTTAACAAATTGGTTATCCTGTATTAGTCTAAAAGTTTTAAAAAATATGATGTTCACCCAATAAAACAGAATTAAAATGATATGCAATAACAATTTAGACCTGAATCTGGCTATGAAAAATCTCAAAATCATACTAACTGTTAACCGCTAGCCTGTTTTTTTACTCAATAAACATTTCCCTATTCTTGAGTGCAATCCTACTTAAAGTTTGTTGTTCCATTTTGGGTGACATTTAAGTGCTGGTAAGTGGCCTTACTAGCTGAAGCGGGTTCTATGTTTATAATGGGGTGGGTGGTTTTCAATTTCCCTATTCTAATGACTATTCGAGTTTGTTCTGGTATGTATTTATACATTCTTGTATTTTATATTGATGTATTATATTTTGTGCTTGATTTCTGAGTTTAATTGCTTTTCATGCTTTGTATTAATTAAATTTGTTTGCTGTATGGTCTTGCTTCCTTCTGTGAGAAGTTGGGGGCTTGAAACGTGTTTTTTGGTTAAATTACCAGCGTTTCGTCAGAAACTTCTCATATTTCTTTCCCTACATCGGGGAGCTGCCTGATGAAGGTCCCCATGTGTTTTGGGATTAATTTTTCATCTGGCTTTAGTTATTTTGCATATGTATATATATATATTTTTTTTTTCTATTTTACTACGACAATGCGAAGAAAATATCCCGGTAATGTTTATAATTAACATCTTCAGCGATAGTCTCTCGGGCCTTCAGGCAATAGCTCGGCATCGGAGCAGACACCCACAAATTCAACAGATCAAAAAACTCTTAACGAATCCTAACTTAACTTGCTCCCTGGCACACGTTTCTTCCCACAGGGGCGTGATCGGCAATGAACTCGCTGACTCCCTTGCAAAAGAAGCTACTGATTTCCCCACCAAGTGTTCCACAATCCCTGCCCCACCCTCCTATGTCAAAAATAGAATCAAAGGAATTATTAATCTCAAATGGCAAAACCTGTGGGATAGTTCAGAGAAGGGTAGGCACACCTTTTCGCTGATCCCACAGGCTCGTATTAATTCCTGGACCCTAACTCCACCTATCACGGCATTTTTAACAGGTCATGGCCCCTTCCCATCTTACCTTTACAAATTTCATTTCCGACGCTCTTCCCTGTGTTCCTGCGGCGAGGAGGGAACTCCGCAACACTATTATTTCCACTGCTCCTTAACAGCACTATATCATATTAGAAATCCCTCTCCCAGACCAATCAATTGGCTGGACAACATTTTAACAAGGAAACCCTTAATTAATAAATTAAATAAAATCTTCTCATTCCTAATGGATTTATGTAATCTAACAAACTAACCTAAAATCACAACTAAAGAAAAATTCTTTCTCCTAAACACATTAATCTTCTATCTCCCTGGTATCTTCCCGCGTGCCCGTGATGCTGCAGTAGCCCTCATAAATGCAAGGGTCTAAACTGGTAGCGTGCCGCTTGTCGCGGAAGGCCACACAGCCTCGCACCCTCTCTCCTATAATCAAGCGGCGCCCCGTGTCGCGGGTAGTCTTGTGTCTGGCGCCGCTCTTGTAAATACCCATGCCCATTTGCATCGCCCCTTGTCGCGGGCTGGCTAAGCCAGGCGATGCATGATGTATTTTTTTTTTCTCAATAAATGTCGGAGCAGCTCACGTGGATTTTCCTGGAAGCGCTCAACACCGCTCTTCGAGCGGTGAGCGGGGGCTGCTCCCTGTTCAATTTATTTCGGAGTGCTATTATTATCCACTCTTTTTTCAGATCACATTTTTTAAGGAGCATTTTCTTTTTATTTCTTCGCAATTAACGTATTGAAGAAAATTTCTCTAAAAAGCAATGAGGTGAGAAATAAAGGTAGGTACTAACACTACTACAGAATAAATTATAAATATTACCAATTATGCATATATATACATGCATATATGTCCATGTTATAAATATCCATGTTCAGGAACTTTATTTGAGTTCAGACAGAAGCACAGTAGGATGACAATTTTTAGACAAGTAATGACTAATTATCTAATATTCATTTAAAAAAATAAATAAATAAATAAAAAATAAACAAAATTACATGTGACTGAATATTTTTTACATTTCCTTTATTTTTATACAATATGTATGTATTATTTTTTAATAAGTCAAGATTATCAGTATTTATAGAAAATAGCCCAAATACATTATCAAAGCGTGTAGCGTATTTTTTACACTTTAACATATAATTATGCAGTATACTATAAATTATCTCTAAAAAAGGATTAAATTAAAACACGTGTCATTTGTTATTTAGATTAAAAACACTTTAAAACACGTAAAATTAAACTTTATTTAAAAGATTTTAAAACATTATCCGAAGCTTTTCGCTTTGAGATGTAAAGACTTTACATCTCTGAAGCTATTAATATAATATAATTAAATGTAAAAATACAATAAATTCTAAAGTTACTGCAATTTTGCCAATAATTTGGCACAATATTACAAAATAACTAATAGTTTATTTCTGCTAGTTCATTATGGTTTTTATCTTACTATAGCCTCTTGTGATTTTTCAATATTTCCAGCTTCTCATACTTTTCCTAGCTCCTTGATCAAACCTTCACTGGACTTCAAATTGACTTTGCTTCTGTTGACGCTATTAAAAGACTTAACTGTTAACTGTGAAATGCAAAATATGTAAAAATCTGCTCATTGGAAACGAGTAATGAGAGTCTTTGATGATGCTTTGGCATTTTAAAGCGAAAACTTGAAGCGAATGTTTTCAAATGTTTTAAATAAAGTTTAATTTTACGGGTTTTAAAGTGTTTTTAATCTAAATATACAGTATATACGTTTACTATTTGGAAAAGTGAGTATCATTGTGTATTCTAATAAGTCACAATTATTTAAAGTATCAAAATTATTAAAGTATAAAGTATTAAATATAATTATTTAAAGTATTAGTAAACTTTAATTAATTGGATAATTAAATTTATCTATTGTTACAACATTTTGAAATATAAGATTATGCATTATTTTTCTCAGCATTTCGATATTTCTAAAGGACTAATCGATATTTTTGAAGAAATATAAAAAAAAAAATCTTGTACGTATGGAAAGAAAATTTATTTTTGTAGACAATGTCTAAGTATTATTCTAGAAATTCAATTCTGTTACTGCAATACAAAAATAAGGACAAGAACAATTGCAATTTATTATCTTCTCTTTGCAGTCAAATATTCTTTATTTTCCTAATACAGAAGTGGATAAAGTAAATATTATTTGTAATATTTGAATAAAGTGAAAAAAAAAAAAAGTTATGCGGAAAAACTTGAATTTTATGTATTTTTACTATTTGGATGATAAAATTTTAATCTATATCAAACATTACAAGATATATCTTACATCATAACTACATATCTAGACAAAATTGCACATTTTTTTACGTTATACTGAAATAGATGATAAAAACGTTAAATATATATATATATATATATATATATATTTACACATCCCGGTCGTTATATTGAACGCCCCAACCCCCCTGTTCCCGCTGTTCAATGTCTTTTTCTAGTCAATTTTGTCCCTATATTACTTCCGGTGCAAGCCTTTTTTTTTTTTTTTTAAGACACTTGACATTGGGAGTTTTTTTTGGTTTTCTTCCCATGCTATTTCTATGGGGTTTTTGCTTTTTTCCCCTCTTTTTCTACATTCTAAAGTGCGGTGGTATATATATATATATATATATATATATATATATATATATATATATATATATATATATCAATATATATATTTATATATATTGATAAGTATAAAGGATTTAAGTCCATATTCTTCATTTTTCAGGAGACGAAAAATAAAGTTAAATTATCTAAAAACTAATCAGAAAAATCGATAAGGAAAAAGGGATTATGTTGATTTATACCCTTTATACCATTCAGTGATTGTGAACCTTCATTTAATAAAGGGAAAAAATTGAATTAAATATTTTATACCAAAGATTAATGCTAAACTTCTGACTTGAATCTTTTTTTACCAATGGATTTTCTCAAAGGCTAAATAACTTGGATTTAAATCCTTTATACCAATCGATAGAGAATTTTTTTCTGAGTGTGACTATGTACTTAACTCAAAATCGACATTTTTGGATTTAAATCCTTTATACTTATCAGTACAGATATATCAGTCATCATGATTAAATCTGCAAATACATGGATTTATTTAACAAAGCAATGAAGTGTACTTTTTTGACATAGGAATTTTTGCTAGTGTTCGGACACTTTTGTTACCGACTGTAACTAAAATTAATTTTACTTCTTTAAATGAAATTATTTGTTATTCAAACTATTTGTATCATAAATGGATTGAAAATTTTATAATGGAAAAAGGAATTCATTCAGTTGCTTCTAAAGCGAAGTGATTGCTTTCCTCTTAAATATTACTGTAATTTACTTTTCCTTAGCACGCAGAATTAATTAAATATTGATAATAACACGATTAAACTTTTAATTGATCAATTGAAGCCACAGTACATTTTTACCTGCATGCATAAAAGTTTTAATCTCTTCCTCTTTGGCAGTTTCGTTTCTTCCACTGTCTTTTTTTCGAGCGGAGTGAGAATAGACGATCAGAGAACCTCTTTACCCGTCGCCCACTATCCGAGAAAAGAGGTATGCGAACGTTTGCCTATGCGATATTTTCACATGAAAATGCTCGTTTCTTCCATTGTTATTTCTCCGAAGAGAGTGAGAACAGACGAGCAAAAAGCCTCTTTACTCGTCACCCACTAACCGAGAGAAAAGATATGCGAAAGTTTGCCTATGCGATATTGTCACATGAAAATGTTCGTTTCTTCCACTGTTATTTCTTCCAGTAGAGTGAGAATAGACTAGCAGAGAGCCTCTTTGTCCGTTACTCACTATCCGAGAGAAGAGATATGCGAAAGTTTGCATGTGCGATATTGTCACATGAAAATATTCGTTTCTTCCACTGTTATTTTTCCGAGCAGAGAGCCTCTTTGCCCGTCACCCATTATCCAAGAGAAGAGATATGCGAAAGTTTGCCTATGTGATATTGTCACATGAAAATGAGCCAATGCCCTTTTAAATATACTGTCTATGTTTATTTTGTTGAATAATAATTTTAAAAACAGTTCACATTTTCCTGTTTTTTCCTGAATAAGTTTTATCAATGATTTGCGATTGTAATGATTTGTAAGCAACGATTTTATTGAAAAAGTTATTCCGAAATGGCTATTTCAAAATATAACAATGAACAAGCTAGACACATCGACATTCCGTCTGATTACAAAAATAAAATGAATGAAAAAGACATTTCTGATATAAAAAGTTAAGTAAATAAATAGATAAATAAGGAAGCTTAATCTTTCATAATAAAAAGATTTTCATAGGATATTGTTTGACAAATATTTTTTTCTTCTTCTTTTTTTCTTTATTTACTCTTTGCATGGTATGTTACTAGATATTTTAATCTTTTCCAAATCTCAAATACAATACATTATAACGGTTTTTAATTATAGATGATTATGAAACAGGATGATATACGACACACTTCTGATATATATATAATTTTACACGTATTTATAAAAGCCTTTCAAATAGTTAAGAAAAATAAAAAAACCAAAATGCGTAAAAAAGAAAAAAAAATGACAACCCTATTTTGTGGCGATCAAAACTTATTTTTCGACGTGTGTAATCTGAGTTGAAATTTCAGGCCCTGATTTAAACTTAATAATGAATATTTTGCAATTCAGTATTAACTTGTCTAAAAGTCATTGTAAATCTTTAAAATTTATTTTAGTGGTAGGGTTGATAAGACTTTTTTTTATTGGCGATTAAAGTATATAATTTTTTAAGTAAAATTTTCTTAAACGAAATTGTAATAATTGGCGCTATAAAAGTACTTAAATTAAATTATGGAAGTATATTGCGATTGAACGTTTGAATTCTTTCATAGACAAAAAAAAAAAAAAAAAAAAAAATAATAATAATAATAATAATAATAATAATAAATCAATACTCTTTTAGATAAATTAGACAAACGAATTTTCTCTTTGATATTGTTCAGTTCATTTTTCCTTAAAACGAAACCGATTATCTAGTCATTCTAATAATGGACTCGTATTTTTCCATATTTTGGTTAAAAAGCGAACTGAATTATGAAAAAAAAAAGAAGAAGAAAAAGAAATTAGAGACTATAATTTTATTTTAAATGTTCGATATAGTTTTAATATGTAGTTGACCTCTTATGGGAAAGAAAACTTGCTTTATAAAGAGTATTTTGCTGTAATAAATATACAAATATTACCTCAATATCTATTTGTTACTTTTATACATTTTCTTTCTGCTTTCTATGTAATGTTTAGGGTATTAGATTCAAAATTTATAATTGCCATTTATTCTCCAAAAATATGTATAGTAATGTATATATATACATATATAAGCAAGTTTAATAGCAATATTTAAATATCAGGAATCACAATATAAAAATAAAAAAACTAATTATCAGGCCAAAGCAAATGTAAAACCTAGATAAGTAGTAAAAGAATCAACGAAAAAGATGGCATAAATATGCATAAATATATACATACATATATATATATATATATATATATATATATATATATATATATATATACATACATGCATACATACTTAATAAAAATATTCTAAATAATTTAACTCATATATTCAACTGGATATATTGCATCTAATTAAATCAGTTGAACTGGCATTTATTATCCATGTTATATAAAATATTTCAGTATATATATATATATATATATATATATATATATATATATATATATGTATGTATATGTGTGTGTGTGTAATTATAATATTGCGTAATTTAGATAATAAAAACCAGTTCAGATAGTAAGCTAATAAAACAGCCTGATTTTTCCACGAACATTTCAGTTATAGCCACTTAAAAGAATCTTTTTCCGATTTCTCTCTGTGAAAGCTATTGATTAATACAATTGATAAATGTCTGCAATAAAAACTTGATATAAAATCAATATGAAAAATGCATTCTTAGAAATATAAAAACTAAGATTTTATTTTTTATTTCATAGTATTCATTCATTCGAAATTGCAATTGCAAGAAACAATAGGCGTATTTAATTCCAGTTATTATTCTAAAGATTAATTTAAAAAAAAAAAAAACTGTGTTAAGTTTTATGAATATAATGTTGTATAATACACTGTAATATTGTTAATCTAAAATATACTATTGATATTCTCTGTCGGTCTATAAAAAAGAAGACTGGAATAATATTTATGGTTAACAATTCAACAAAGTAAATTTACATGCATGCACAATATTTTATAATAATTGATTCAACTATTTCTTTCTCTTAATGCAAAAGTCGACGCAACATATTTTATTTAATTAAACTGCAACCACATGGCTTGCGGTGTTATGACAGAATATATTTACCAAATTATGCCTATACGCGTGAAACAGAATGAAATATATATTATTTATTATATCTGTATTATTTCTTATAGTAAATTCTATTTTGAATAATGATATCTTTCTTCTATGAGTAATACAAAAAATCATTTCTTAAAGCTCAGCAAAACAATGCTAAGATAAAGTAAATCGATAGATTTTAGAAGAAAATAAATATAGTTTATAAAATTCAACGAACTTTATATGGAGAAATTTCTGGAGAGAAAAATTATTGGTTATTTCTAACAATTCTTCTAGAAATGTTTTATACATTTGATTGTTACTTTAAAATTGACAAAATAACAGTTTTTACTTTACTTTCCGAAAATTACATACCAGGAATATATTGCAACCATATTTGCGAAACAAATTTTGCATCTCGCATAGTTCAAGAAAAAAAAGGGGGGCAGGGGGGGAGGTCGTAGAATGTTGTAAATTTAAATTTATATTTGTCTTGATGTCTAGTAGTACACCTCCAACTTCGGTTTCGATTCGAGCTCCCTTTTTAGTTATATTTGCGATTTTACACGATTTTTCGGGATGTATGGATGCATGTGTGTGTACGTATGTGAGTGAACACGATAGCGTTTAAACGCTTTGTTCGAATGAGCTGAAATTTGGTACGCATGTCATAAGTCACCATAGTACTAATCCTGTAAGTTCTACGGTGATTTTGGTGAATTTAACACTTATAAATTTTTACCGGGATGTACCAAAAATATCTTTATCATTATGCCTTACTGACTGAAGTTTATTTTAAATGCAATAGCGTCTATATGCCTCATCCAATTGAGCTGAAAATTTATATGCATATTACAGGCTGCTGTCACACGAACTATATACATTTTATTGAATATAGGGAATTTAGTTCTCTACATGGACGTAACAAGGAATTCTATATCATTATGGCCTGTGGACGGAAATTACTTGAAATGTGATAGTGTCAAAATGCCTTATCTGATTTATCTGAAAATTTATATACCTGTTATAGCTCACCATTGCACGATTTATATAGATTTTGGTGAATATAGCCTTTACAGTTTTCATTTGGTGAAACTGCCTTTTATAATTTACCTTAAAACTCTTAACTAAATAAAGGTAGTTAGCTATTTAATTAAACAAAAATTGGTCTTTTTATTTATTTATTTATTTTGAGTGGGAAGAAGTTATTAACATATACACCTTCTAACCCTGAACGGCTGCAACTGTCATTGAAAAAACAAAAACTAAGTAAAACGTTAAAAAGAGCGGAATACTTTAAAACTTCTACAGATGTAATATTTTTTCTAGATGTATATTTTTTTATTACTGGTTCGTTAGTTTTGGCAATTTGTTTTTTCTACATCAGCATTTTTTTCCCATTGGAAAATATAATGTATTTTCCATTATTGTTGTTTTGTTTCTTTTTTTTTTTTTATGTTAAAAAATATGTAAATGTGAAATTCTGCTTGTATGAAAATATGATATATTTTAAAATGTACATTAATGAATATGTTAAATGAAAAAAATGCTTGAAAATGGGAGCGATGGGATTAAAAAAAAAAACGTATCGTCGCTATTACAATTTAAATTTTTATGAAGATTTTCATTAATAAAAAATCAAAATATTTGTCTATATAACACAATAAACAAAAACATTAGCTAACTATCCTTATTTCATAAATATTTACAATCATAATGAAAGATTAGAATTTTGAAATTGCCTAAACAATAAAATGTTTCACGTTGTTTTACTATAATTTATAACAGTGACATAAGAATATGTAGAAAGTTTGTTATTTATAGCAGGCCATTTATTATCACATATTTGCTAATTTTTCGATAGATATAGTTATTGAATATAATTTATTATTCAATGGTAATTTGTCTTTATTTTATTTTATTTTATTTTATTTATTTATTTATTTATTTATTATTCCGCAGTCAGTTTAATTTTCTAAAATACACAGCGGAGTTTCTGAATGAAACGGAGTTCGTCATTAAAATAAAGTCTGTGTAAACTAAGTTGAAGAAATTCTTTAAACTACTTCTAGTAAAATAACATTATAATTTCTATTCAGAGATAAATTCAAAAATAAATCTTTTCAAAGTTCAAAACTTTTAATTTTGTTTTCGTTACCAGCGTAAATGCAAAATTATATTACGAATATAAATCAATGTAATTTTACTACTTTAATTGTATTATAAATCTTACGATAATACTGGTTTGAAGCGACATGTATATACTTTAAAAGATTAGAATATTTTTGTATATATTTCAACTCCCCTACTAAATAAGAAAATTTAAAATATATTGTAACGGAATACTCTACATTATAATAAAAAATGAATGCAAGTTCATGCATATTATGCTTATTACTCTGATATAATTTTAAACAGTTATGAAAATTTATATGATAAACACGTTGTACAGTTGTTAATTGCTTTATTTTCCGGGTGAAAGCACATTTCATTTTATGCTAAAAAATAAATAACTAAATAAAAATTAACTCGGAATTTTTTTGGTAACAATTATAAATTTAATTGTCCAATTTTAAAGTTATTACCAGGTTATTATTTTCATATTTTAATTAATTTTAAAATATCTAATCAAAACTTCGTTACAAGTAAGGTACCAAATGAAAGGAGCGATTTTTCTGAATCCGTTGGACTAAACAGCTTATCGATCGGACAATTAGATTTTTTAAAATAACTAAAGTATGAAAATTAAGTGGCAACATGCGTCCACACACAGACAAACAAAGTCCAAGAAAATCTCTTAGCCGTTTATATATATATAGATGGACAGGAATCATATAATTTTGTTATTTGGTTGAATCTTGAATTAGAGTGGAAATGACACTGCGTTGCAAAATAATAATAATAATAATAATAAATAAATAAATAATAATTAATCTTTTTAGCAATAAATTAGTCGTAGAAAGTAATAAGAAACTTTCATATAATTCGAGTAATTGAAGAAAAAAAAAGTTAAAAAGTCTATCTCTAAAAAATAGGGTCAGCTTAATCAAAAGTGAGGACATTATGCGTTATAAATGAGGCGACCATACTTTCAATCACTGATTTGAAGGCAAATTCTCCGAATTCACTCTCCCCGAATCGGAGCAAATTTCGAGGACATTTAAATTCTGTTTGGGGACATATTCGAGATCATAAAAAACAAAAAAAAAAACAAAAAAAAAAAACAGAATGGACAAGAAGAATATTTTAATACTATTATTACTATTATTGCCTTTATTTATTTATTACATTATTTATTTATTACTTTATTTATTTATTACTTTATTTATTTACGTATCACAATTTAAAACAATTTTCGTATTTGGGGATTGTGATATCACATACCCAGTCACTATGATGTCCTAAATATATTTCGAAAGTTTTACAAGTTTTAAAATTATCAATACTCTTTATCTCTCTATTCTTTAAAAAAAAAAAAAAAAAAAAAAAAAAGTAATAACAATAATAATAATTTTCATTCTGTGGATTTATACGAAATTTTGTCTTATAAATGACATATTAAAGTTTTTGGAGGAAAAAAAAAAAAAAAACTTTTGATATTGTCCGTTTCGATATTGATTATTATTAATTTTCTTTTCTCTTTTTTTTTTTCTGAGAAAAGAAAGAAAGAGAAAAAACGATTAGGTGAAACTCTGGCAAAAGCAGCATTTAGTTTAGTATGGAGGACTATTAGTTTTTTTTTTTTTTTTTTTAACATCACTTTTAAATTATTCAGTTATATTTTCGATAAATGTCCATCCATCGTGAAACTGGTGACAACGTTTTATCTGTAGATTGAGACTAAAAGTCATCCGTACTAAAAATATAAACATTTCGACTTTCTTACCCTTCCCCCCTCAAAAAAAGAAAAAAAAAAAAAAACTTTTTCGATACTGATTTTTATTAATTTTCTTTTCTTTTTGATTTTCTTTCAAAATAATAATAATAATAATAATAATGATAATTTAAAAAAAATAAAATAAAATAAAATAAAATAAATAAATAAATAAATAAATAAAAATTTAAAAAAAAAGATTTTGATCAAATTCTGGCAAAAGCAAAGGCTATTAGTTTTTTATTTTTATTTTTATTTTTATTATTATAACATCCATTTCATATTATTCAACTATATTTTCGATAAATTTTCGATTTCGGTAAATGTCCAACTTTCTTAAAACTGGTAAAAAATCCGTAGATTGAGACCAATAGTCCTCCGTACTAAAAAAAAAAAAAAAAAAAAAAAAAATTCAGCCCATATACCATTTTTGCTGTTTCGTATGTAATATGACCTCCTGAATCACAATACGAAACACATTTTGCCCAATCCCAAATTTCATGTTTTAAAATTTTACAACTCTTTAACCCCTCAGAAGATATTTAACAGTTAAAATAATCCTTTCCTTTTCTTTCCTACAAATCAAATTTATAGCCATAAATTACTGAAAACTAATATAAAGAGGGGGTCTCACGTCCCTAAAAAACCGTGAGTGTAGGGAAAAATAGGCGTCCTATTCGGATTCGGGAGGTCATTTTACATAAGAATTGGCAAAAATGGTGTGGGGGTCAATTTTCATATAGAGCAGTGTGATTAGCTGTTGGGATATGCCATCCAACAGGTGCAACTGTTATGTTGTAAGATAATCTATTTAATATAATGCTATATCTCAGCTTTTGTAGTGAATAATTCTGCCGAAACTTATACGTAAGATAGATATTATGCAAAATCATGTTGATATAAATTTATATTACCAAATGCGCTACTGCTCGGCGTGTCGCTCGATGCTGCAGTTTATTTCCATTTAGGGGAAGGCTATATTTCGTCTCCTATGGTATAAAACTTTTTATGTGAAATTGGTAATCTGTGAAACAATGTAGATTCAATTTGAGTACATAGTGGATGCCAGAGGGTGTTGCTCTTCTGAAATAAATTCCGTTTACAGCAAGAGTATATTTCGATTTATGTATTATAAAAATGCATCCTAGTTAGTATGAAAGACATATACAGTATGCAGCAAAATTATTGAAGCACACATTCACATTTTGATACTTTTTTTTTATAGCTAATTTATATCATTAATTTTCTTTTTTGTAAACAGCATAAGACCAAGATCATGACTGAACAAATGCTTACTTAACAAAACAGTATTAAATAGGAATTTTTGCTAGAGCTTCATTAATTTTGCTTCCGAATGTACAGTCGGTTCTTGATATAGGGTCACCCGCACATAAGGTCACTTATCGAAATTCCCGAACCATTAGACAGAAATTCCGTGTTATGATTTATCGGTTATATGGACAGGCCTTGAATATCACAGCCACTTTTAAGATTATTTTTATCTGATTTTTTTTTTTTTTTTTTTTTTTTTTTTTTTTTTTGGGGATAATTTCTGTCTAAGTCAATTCAGAAATTTCTTTCATATCTTAGTGTGAAAAAAGCTTAATGATTAACAAGAGGGGTTTTTTTTTTTTTTTTTTTTTTTTTTTTTTGTAGTAATGAGCCCATCTGATAGTTGAATGATTAGCACTCTGTAGCCTTTGTTTAGAATCTAGTACTGGGTTTAAACCACGGTTAAGGCATGTATGAAAGGGCTCGAATTCCATTTTAAGCAAGAAGCCCAATTTTAGAAATACTGAATGAGCAAATAAGTAAATTAAAAAAAAAAAAAAATATCGTAAAGTGACATTTCAAAGTCCAAATCCAAATATGCGATAAAGCAACATAATCTTAGATCGGGGAAAGACCATTTCTCCATCCTCACTCTTGACCATTTGGTAGTTAAATGATCAGCGCTCTGACTTTTAGATATCAGGTTCGAGTCGCTGTTAAAGAATCGACAAACCCGGTTATATATCGACCAATTGATACTACTGCGATTTTTTTCTGCGATTTTTCATATGGTTCAGTATTTATTGGTGAAAGTTCCAGTTGATTGCTTATTTGTAAGAAGCAAAGGTGGTTAAATTTTGGTGCTTGTTAACCAGAGGCGTCTTTGGGTGTAGAATGATATAGATGAAGTTATTACGAAGTTAAAGTGTTTATTATGAAATAGGGGATTTCTCCAAAATGTGCGTAAATACGAGCTAGGACCCCTAAGAATGTCTCCCATACAGAGCCTTCCATACATGCCGACAATTCTAGCGTAGTCAAGCGAGCTTAACCTACAAAATAATAACCACGTGATTATGTAATAAATATATTTATTATTCCTTATATTTTAAAAAATTGCTCTTATATTATTACAAAATATATATTTTAATTTTATTTTTGGATTATTTCATAATGCGTTAATATATGATTAAAGTTTATTTATTTTTAAAAATGTGGTACAGTCGGGGAAAAAAAAAAACGCAACACTCAACGTAACTTCGTTGTTAATCGGTGTAGAAAAATGTAGTAGGTATCAATCGACGGGGAATTGTGAATAGTTTCAGAAAATGAACTGAAATTGTGAATTGGGGGTCGTCTACATATTAAAACGCGCACCAACTTTGATTTTTTCAATGGTAATGCCCCATTTTTATTTTATATTTGAATTTCTGAGATCGCGACAACACGAAAAAGTATATTGGTTGTATATTTTACATATTTTTTCACAGAGTTATAAGCGTTCAAAGTTTGAAGGTGCTAATGTTAAATTCGTATTTCAAACTTTTATTAATATCTTCACAAAAAATAACTTGATCGATATAAATTTTTTTTTACGGGATACAGCGAAGAAACCCAAACATAATCCATCATTACTTTTGATTCTGAAAAATATTTTTAATTCTGAAAAATATTAATAAATTCATATTCATAAAAATTATGAATTATGACCTATATTAATTTTTACATAAAATGAATCCTAATGCTGAAAAATATGGGTGTGCAAATTTGCAGCTCAATCCAGTTATTATTTTTCGAGATATAAATAAATCTTTCTTTTGGAGTGGTTTAGGGGGCCGTCTCTTATAAAGTTTTGCATGAGATATCGAATCAAATCTTAAAAAATAAAAAAAGAAATTAAACAAAATATTTTTATTTTTTATTTACGGGTCAAATTATATAACAACAACGTCAAACGCGAAGAAATGAAACAAAAATGATGATTTTTAGACGTTAATGTCAGCATCAAGATTTGCTGTTTTCAAAAGAAGACAAGCCCCGCCTTCATCGTTCATGAAAACAAAACTATACAGTAAAGGAAAGTAATGTGACATTGAGTATTCGTGTAATATCGAATCAAATCTTAAAAAATAAAAAAAAGAAATTAAACAAAATATTTTTATGTTTTTTTACGGGTCAAATTATATAACAACAACGTCAAACGCGAAGAAATGAAACAAAAATGATGATTTTTAGACGTTAATGTCAGCATCAAGATTTGCTGTTTTCAAAAGAAGACAAGCCCCGCCTTCATCGTTCATGAAAACAAAACTATACAGTAAAGGAAAGTAATGTGACATTGAGTATTCGTGTAATATCGAATCAAATCTTAAAAAATAAAAAAAGAAATTAAACAAAATATTTTTATTTTTTATTTACGGGTCAAATTATATAACAACAACGTCAAACGCGAAGAAATGAAACAAAAATGATGATTTTTAGACGTTAATGTCAGCATCAAGATTTGCTGTTTTCAAAAGAAGACAAGCCCCGCCTTCATCGTTCATGAAAACAAAACTATACAGTAAAGGAAAGTAATGTGACATTGAGTATTCGTGTAATATCGAATCAAATCTTAAAAAATAAAAAAAGAAATTAAACAAAATATTTTTATGTTTTATTTACGGGTCAAATTATATAACAACAACGTCAAACGCGAAGAAATGAAACAAAAATGATGATTTTTAGACGTTAATGTCAGCATCAAGATTTGCTGTTTTCAAAAGAAGACAAGCCCCGCCTTCATCGTTCATGAAAACAAAACTATACAGTAAAGGAAAGTAATGTGACATTGAGTATTCGTGTAATATCGAATCAAATCTTAAAAAATAAAAAAAGAAATTAAACAAAATATTTTTATTTTTTATTTACGGGTCAAATTATATAACAACAACGTCAAACGCGAAGAAATGAAACAAAAATGATGATTTTTAGACGTTAATGTCAGCATCAAGATTTGCTGTTTTCAAAAGAAGACAAGCCCCGCCTTCATCGTTCATGAAAACAAAACTATACAGTAAAGGAAAGTAATGTGACATTGAGTATTCGTGTAATATCGAATCAAATCTTAAAAAATAAAAAAAAGAAATTAAACAAAATATTTTTATTTTTTATTTACGGGTCAAATTATATAACAACAACGTCAAACGCGAAGAAATGAAACAAAAATGATGATTTTTAGACGTTAATGTCAGCATCAAGATTTGCTGTTTTCAAAAGAAGACAAGCCCCGCCTTCGTCGTTCATGAAAACAAAACTATACAGTAAAGGAAAGTAATGTGACATTGAGTACTGTCCGTTTTCGTAAACCATGTCTACCTCTCGCGGAACGATCCTACTCGGAAAAGGGGTGATGCGTTGAATGAGATGGGCACTTAGCCAAATGCGCTTTTCGTTCTACACGTGTTCGTTTTCTTTTTATGAGTCTTCAATATTTATTTTACCTTTTTACGCGAATTTAAAGTTTAATTTTTAATTTTAATTAACAATATTTTATTTAATGTAATTTATATGACAATATGCGCGAAAAATAAAAGGTGTAAAATAATCATGATAAAAAAATCTAATGATTTGATTTAAATACGATTTTCTGTAAATTTCTGTAAAATAGAGATCCAAAAATATGGTATTTTTATTTTAGCAGTATAATTTAAAAGAAAAAAATATATTACTTTTACTACAGGTAAAGTCTACTGTAAACGTTGTTCTTTTTCTCTTCTTTTATTAATGAATTATGTAAATTTTACCTAATTTAAGTCATTTTTAATTAATTTACTACTATAATCAGTGCATGAAACAAGTGTTCAGGTATGACAGATATAGTACGAATTTAGAGATCAAGTAAGCAAATAAAAATAATTTTAACTGAAAAAAAAAAAAAAAAAAAGAAGAAGAAGAAAGAAAACAGGCATTTACTTTTAAGTTTACGGATTTTATTTTGCATCGAAGAATAAAACTGATCTTCTACACTTATTTAAAAATTACAAGGGGGAAAAATCAGCATTTTGCCTTTATACGAATATAACGAAGAAGTATCGCCTCAAAATTCAATAATGTCCTGAAAAGAAAAAAAAGAAAAAAGAAACCGCAACTTATCTCTCACTCGTAAAATGTAAACATTCTCTCATCTTCTACGCTTCTACCCTATTTTAACAAAATCAATGCAGACCTCACGCATGCGCATAGGTGAGCAGGGTCACAGCTAACGAAAACAAACAATATTCGTGTTAAAGCACTTATTTTATGTTTACAAAAATATGCACATGTGGTATTAACTTCATCGATTAACTGGTGATAAATTTTGAATCTTTTAAACGAACACTAGAAGAAAAACATTAACTAAATAGGCAGGGTTTACTGTTTTAAATAGAAAAATAGGTTTAATGTGAAATTGTCAAATGTAAAAAACGAATGGAATTGGAAGAATTGTAAAATCGTTTCTTAACTACCATCATAGTTAAAAAAGGCTTAATCATTTGCTTCATATATTGCTTTATTTTATTTTAGTTATTTAATTATTTTGTTATTTTGTAGGGGGGAGGATTATTATTTTAAAGACACTTTAGTCTTTAAAACTTTATTAATATATTTTAACTTTATACATTTTTAAAAACATACTTTAACTTTTATAAATATATTTTAACACTTTTTGCGACCGCAGGATTTTGTCTTTTTGACAGTAAGACCCGCCTACGGAGTTATACTCTCAAAATAAAATATTTCAGAACAAATTTTCTGTAATCACAATTATATTACAAATGGAAATACATTATAATTATATTCTTTCTAATCAATATATTTCTATCCATAGTATATTTTGTTGCAAAAATATGAACAATGGGTACACACTTAAGAAATAAGTAACACACAAATTACGAAAGAAACGCCCACTGACAGAGTTACAGATTTTCAAATGGCGTGCATCTACGTCAGCAGTCGCAAAACGGTCAATTAAGAAATATATTTTCATAGAAATTATAAAACGAATCGTACAGTTTCAAAGAGTTCAACTGACCCAAAACTGGTAAGTACGATTAAAATTGTTTAATATTTTCTTCATGAACCCTTACAATATTTTATCCGAAAAGTTTTAGTTTATGCGTTGTTGTATATATATATCTATATTATTTCATTTCGTATATTATGTTACACCGACGAAAGAAAATTTAAGCTTTATTGGTGATCAGTACAGCCATAATAGACACTTTTACTTGAAAAATATTGCACATTTTTCAAAGAGTACTGTATGGACCAATCGCAAGTGTAATGTATTTAAATAGACTTAAAATTATCTAAAAAGTACTGAAGTATATAGAAATCTAAAAAATTAAATTCAGAATAATTAAGGGACTGGAAAAAAAAAAAAAAGATAGCAATTTATTAACTTTTATAATGATTTTTTTCCTGAAAAATTTCCGATGTGAAACATTAACATTTTGTCTATTTCTTAAAGGATCTTAATTTTATTTTTCTACATTTACAGATAACCCCCTAACACATTTTTGATTATAACTCTTTAAATACTAAAGATAAAGTATACAAATAGTATACTTTTCCGCACTGCCAGACTCTCAGAAATTCGAAAATGAAGTCAAAAATGGGTGTTGCTATTGAAAAAATGAAAGTTGGCGCTCAGTTCAATATGTAGATGACCCCTAATTTAAACTTTGATGACATATTCAGAAAGTGCTTTTAATTTCCTGTTGAATTATGTCTATTAGATGTTCCTGCGTCAATTAATAACGAAATTACAGCTGGTGTTGCGTTTTTTTTTTCCCCGACTGTACATTAGATTTTTCAATAATGTTAATCCGAAAATATACTACATTTAAAAATCAATTTACACAGTAATTAGTATATACTTTTATGTACGTTCAATGATATATATTTTTATATAATGTATTTTGAAAATAATGAAATTTTAACACAAAATGCTTAGGATTTTTTTTTTTTCTTTCGTTTTCCTGATCCTAAAAAAAAAATAATAATAATAATAATTGACAATTCTAAACAAAGAAATAAAACACAGTTTAATTCAATTGAATGCATACATAAATCCTACTGATTAATTCAGTTTATTTATTAGGTTTTCTTCTAATTCAATATTTAATTTAATTTACAGAATAAACGTCACGTTTGCATTAAACTTATTTAAGTCATTTGTAAGTCAAAGTATCTGAATAACTTTGCATAATTTTTTTTAGGAAAGAGACGCATAATCCGTTTATTAGCTAAAACATATCATTTAAATAAATTAACATACAGCTGTGAATATTTGTTCATGTGTACAATCATACATTTTTTTTAATACTGATAAAATATTATTTTTTACAGTATATTTTTTCTATACGTTAATATAACAAGTAAGAGATAATAATCTATAATAATAATAATAATAAAAATAACGTATGTAAAATCTAATACTTATTATACTATTCAATGAAATTAAGAAGAATGGTGAATATATCAGGGCATATTTTTCATTGCGTTTATTCATCGTGCGAAGAAAACGTGTTAATTATCTTCGTTAAATTAATCTCACATGATAATTCACTAATAAATAATTCATTATTTCTTTATCTCATAATAAAAATGATAAATAAACTAATAATCCACATATCCCTGATGAAATTTAGAACAAATAAAATTTACGGGAAAAAAAAATGCATTTCAATGAAAAATTTTTACTTCCATTATTGGACTACCACAATTATGGAAGTATTGTATTTCGTCAAAAATTCTAAAATCAAGTTTTTACCTGATTTACATGTTTCAAAGACTTTTGAGTTTCAACATGTGGTTTTGGGGAATTGGTCAGTATGCATATCTGTGGAAATTTTCTGAATGTGTATAATTATGTGTATATGTGCATACTTGTCAACCATATCATTAATAACCGTACAATTGTTAACATCCCTTGAAAAAACGCCCATTTTTTTCACACAACATTATTTTTAGAATAATTCTCACCAAATGTTTTTACGATTAAATAAGAATAAAATTATTCTAAAAAGGACTGATATGAAAAAAAAAAAGACGGGCATTAAAAATTGTAAGATTCATAATGAGATGGTTGGCAACTATGTATGTGTATAGGGAATCTTCAGACTTTAAGACTTGTTACATGTATTTTAAGTAAATTGGAGTGTAAAGGTTGATATTTTTATTTACCAACAATGTGAAAAATACCAGAGCAGGGAATCGAACCCGGGCACCTCCGCTTAACGCACGGATGCTCTACCACTGAGCTACCCTGGCTGACAACCAGCTAGGCATTTCTCACATAATATTCGTTGGACAAGTCACCGAGTCTGCAAACGCAGCTGTATCAAGTGACAATATTAATCGCAGCACAACTCCATAGATCACGAAATTTCAATTTAGAAATATTTATTCATGAATTCATCAACCTATGGAGTTGTGCTGCGATTAATATTGTCACTTGATACAGCTGCGTTTGCAGACTCGGTGACTTGCCCAACGAATATTATGTGAGAAATGCCTAGCTGGTTGTCAGCCAGGGTAGCTCAGTGGTAGAGCATCCGTGCGTTAAGCGAAGGTGCCCGGGTTCGATTCCCGGCTCTGGTATTTTTCACATAGTTGGTAAATAAAAATATCAACCTTTACACTCCAATTTACTTAAAATGAATATTCACGGTTGATGAATTCATGAATAAATATTTCTAAATTGTTACATGTACTTGTTAAATTGTTAAGATTTGTTAAATTGTTCCAGATTTTACTGAAAATTGGAAAACTGAAAGTGTGACATTAAAATCCGGAAGTGGCATGGTAGTTTCGTATTTCGTAAACAGCTCTGAGGATTTTCTTCAAAATTGCTATATACACTACCTACCATTAAATATTTGGACAGTTTCGAATTTTGACACTTTGTAAAATAAATATATAGAGATATTGTTCAGGAATCATAATGAAACTTTGAGAGCATAAAAAACGTGTTATACATCATGTATTTCAGCAAAAACTTTGTTCTACAGAGGAAAAGAGGACCAGTGAAAACAATTAAAGAAAAATCAAAATGATTTGCATTACCCTGTAAATAGTAATGCTTGAAATCTGTTTAGCCGTAGCATGTGATTATAAGGATTCTTCACATTATTTGTATAAATTGTTATGCAAAGCCATTTTTTGGACAATTGTGATACATTAGACACAGCATACTGCAATCAGAATGCAAAAATGTTAAATATCTTATTAAATATGAGCATTTTCCCTAAACAATTTTAACTACGCATGCGCAAGCTTTTAAAAATGTCATTTGCATAATTTAATAGCCAAAGCTATTGACCAACTTATATGAAAACTCCAAACAAATATTGTGTAAATTCAAACGGTTGTGAGTTATAGAATGAACAGAATTTCAGTTCCTTTCAAAATTAAAGCTAAACTATAACGGGTTTCTCTCATATTTCTATTTTCAATCAATCAATGCACAATGGTAATACAGTATCCGCTGATTGTAAATAAATATTGATAAAGCCCCTTATCATCTTCCAGTTTTATCGAGAGGAACTGAAATTCTGTTCATTTTATAACTCATAACAGTTTGAATATACACGATATTTGTTTGGGGTTTTCATATATACGCAGCTCAATACTTTTGTCTATTAAATTATGCAAATGAAATTTTTACAAAGCTTGCTAGTGCGCAATTTAAAATTATTCATTAAAAATTCTCATATTTTGTAAAATATTTAATATTTTTGCATTCTAATTGTAATATGGTGTGTCTAATATAGTATGCCAAGTTTCCTAAAAATGGCCTTGCATTGGGTCTATTATTTTACGTGTTATAATTTAAAAAGTGGCCTTTCTTTTTTTTCTTTTTTTTTTTTTTTTTTGGCAATTTCTTAAAGAAACAGTTATATCTCCATGAATGTATGTGCAGAGCTGCCAACTTAATAACGCAAATTGTTAGTACCACCCCTTTTTCTACACCACTTAATTTTTTATGTAATTTTCTTCAAATATATATATTCGCGATGAATTAAGAAGAAATAAACTCTAAGAAATAACTGGTGTAGAAAAAGGGACGGTACTAATAATTTGCCGGATTAGGTTGGCTGCTCTGTATGTTTTAGCCTTATACGAATTTAAACAGATAATTGAAAAAATCCTTATAGTCACATGCTACAACCAAAACGCAGTTGAAGCGTTACGTTTTACAAGGTGATTCAAAACATTTTGATTTTTCTTAATTTTTTACTGATCCCCTTTACCTCCCCAGGAAAACTTTTTGTTGAAATATATGAGGTAAAACATGTTCTTTATACTCCCAAAATATCAAGATGATTCCGGCAGAATTTTTCTAGATGTTTGACAAAACGTCTAAACACGAAAGAGTCCGAATACTTATTGGTAGGTAGTGTATATATCCTTTTAGATGTCTCCTCGTATGTATTAGTCTGTTAGTTCAGGTAAATTGATAGGCTCCCTGCATAAATAGGTCAATTTTAATTCTCTCAAGTGTGTTTCCTTAAAAATTATTATAAAGATTTCCTTTAAATTCGCCATATTATCTTTTTTTAGATATTTTTTCGCATGTTAGTTTCCGCTTAGCAGATGAATTTATCAAGTTTTAGCGAAAATCGGCAGTGTAACCAAAAGCCTGTATCTCAAAACGTATTTTTTTAATTTTCCTATCGAAACCCTTTGAGATGTCCTTCTGCATATATTACTTGGTTGCTCCCGAAAAATTTAGTAGCGTCCTGATTAGGTAGGACATGCATCTCTTAAATAATGGGTTTTCGAGCAAAATTGACACAATCTATTATTTGATACTAGGAATATGTTGCTGCTATAATTTTGAATTTTTATTGTTTTTCAAACTTACAGTACTTTTAGTTATTCATATAAAATTTTATTTTCCTGTAGATATAAATTACACCTAAAATAATGGAAGAAAATGAAGAGTCGTTCAGAAAGCGTGTTATCAAATTCTATCTTGAGAGAGCATGTAAGGACAATTTGATAACTGCTCGGGAGTTTATTAAAAAAGGTAAGCAAAGAAAAACTATATATCGAATAATTCAAAGATAGGAGGATTCAGGAACAATCAAGAGAAAAGAAGGAAGTGGTGGGGAAAATGCTATATTTAAAGGAAGAAAGTTACAAACCTTAATTAAAGAGATAGATCATAATTTATGATAATATGATGATAATAATTCTCTAAGAGATATGGGGAGAAAATTCAAATGTGCTGCATCAACAATGCAAAGTACTTTACAAGTACATTCTGATATAAAACTAAGACATAAACAAAAGTCTCCCAAATACAATGAAGATCAAAAAGTCAAAGCTTAAAGACAATGCAAACGTTTAAGTCGAATATTTCAAAGAAAATGAGTTATCTTGGATGACGAAGCCTATTTCACCTTTGATAAGTGCATTAGAAATTACTTTTATACTTCAAATGTATAGAAATGTCCAGATGGTATTAAATAGAGAAAGTGTGAAAAATTTTCAAATAAAGTACTCGTTTGAATAGCTGGCTCAGAAAAAGGTCTTACAAAACCACACATTTGTCAAAGGAACAACTCCATTATAGCTGATATTTATGTGGATAAGTGTTTAAAGAAACACTTGTTACCATTTATTTCTGCCTATCATAATGATGATAAAATCATATTTTGGCCGGACAAAGCAACGTCCCATTATGCTAAAAAAAACACAGCATTTTTAGATGACCATAATGTGCCTTAACCTGTGACTACAATCCTACAAATGTGCCTCAATGTCTGCCAGTAGAGGATTTTTGGTCATTACTGAGCCAAAGGGTCTATAAAAAAGGCTGGAAAGCTGATAATAAGCAACAGTTAATTAACAAATTAAATTACCGCATCAAGCATATTGATTTAGATATTGTTCAGTAACCATTTGGAAGTCGCAGGGATGGAACACGGGCGCAGAATTCATACCACAATCAATGTAAGAAAATTTTCTACTTCTTAAATCAGCGATATTATAGGTAGAAACATTTCTTAAACATATTCCGGTATGAATTCTGCGCCCGTGTTCCATCCCTGGAAGTGTAAAGAAACGAGTTAGACAAGCTGGTAAAAATGGCGTCTTCAGTGTGGTTCAGTGAAATAAAATAATATATACGTTTGTATGTTTTTTTTTATTTCAAATAAAATGTTTGTATTTTTAACACGATATTTCATACTGTGTCAATTTTGTTCGAACACCCGTTAATTTTTCAAAAAATGTTTGTTTTTTCAACGCGCTACGTAAACTTTTCTATATTAATCTTTACGACGTATGTATTAGTTTTCTTTAACAGAAAAATTATTAGGTGTCTGATTTTTTAAATTAATGTCTTTTGACCACACTATTGCCAGAAAGAGTACTTAATATATGTAGTAGCGCGTAATGAAAGTCGTGTTTTGTTACAAAGTAGTTTTTTTTTTTTTTTTTTTTTTTTTTAATAGACTAAATGGACCACATTCCTCCTCTGGGTTCGAGACTATAAAAAAGCAGCTGTTTTCGGAAAACAATTCTCAACTCTACCATAGCAAAGCATTGTGGCCTACAAATTTTTATCTTGCAATATTATTTATAAGAGTTACAGATTATATGAAATTGAAGTAAGAGTGATATAGTGATACCTTTGTTTTGTTTTTAATCCAGTTTTAGTAATATACTTTAATATTAATCAATATATGTATTATTAAAAGATGCCATGTGAACTGTGGCGATGTTAACAAATTTAAATGGATGTTCCATTTAATAAATTCCTTTATTAAAGTGATTGAAATTCTGATTATTTAAGCTTTGTTGTCGATATATATATGTGTGTGTGTATAAAATGTTCTTATTAATCTTTTATTCATTATATATATATGTGTATATACATAAAATGTTCTGCAATTTTACGATATGGAATAATCTTAACTTTATCATTCGATTCAGTTGTTTACATTTATCTTTTGTTCTTGTTTGAACAGACATCTGATTATTAAGTTTCACTGGAGAAATATTTAGGAAAATGTTATGCGTAACAATAAATTGGCATCTTGAATCTAATTTGTTTACAAAATATCGGCCACGTGTTCGGCGATTTTACCCACTGTGACGTCACAGGAATATTGTCCATTTACTGAAGCTGTTAGACTGCGCAGATTGCCTCATAATTTATATTGCTTGTTAATCCTACATTAGATAAAAACAAAGCTCAATACGCTAAGTACTAAACCTTATTTGTAATGTATATATATAGGTAGATAGATAGATAGATTTCATTAATTTTCTGTTTTCTACAAATATTTTTCTTTTATAATACATAAATTAAAAATGTTTATCTTAGTTAAAATCTGCATGCTAAGATATGACCAAGTTTGAATTGTTACGTTATAAATCAAATTTTAAATTATTTCACATGCTCGACATTTGTATTTTACAACAAAATAAATCAAAGGTAATATTAGAAATTCAAATAAAAATATACGATATTGACTTAAAATTTTATATTTTAAATTAAATACATTCAAATATACATTCCTCAAATTTTACTGCAAAATAAATCAAAGATATCATTTGAAATAGTAATTTAAATAAATAATGATAAATTAAAGGTGATAAACACGAGAGAATATGTGTTTAGAAAAAGAATTTTTATGCTTGTAAAACACATTATTTTGTACGTAATTACACGACTTAGGAAAGAATATTTTCAATTTTCTAGTTTTGAGTTCTCTGTGGACCTATAGATTTATCTTTCTCGTAATTGGAAGTTCAAAATTCAATCAAACAAGAATATATATACCGATCTTTACAATCATGGCATCACTCTTGTGTATTCAAATAACGGTTTCAAATCAATGCTTTATTTCAGAAATTTATTAAAGTTTTTTTATGTCATTAGCTGCAGAGTGAATTGAAAATAATTGCAGTAACAATAAATTGTATAAATTATTTACTATATTATAATTCTGTACTATCAACTAGTCTTGATGTTGTTTTTAAATACTACATATCTATATATATGTATGTATGCATGTATACTATTAATTCATATGAAAACGGCATTAAATAAAGAACGAACAATCCCAGGAAAAGCACATCTATAAATATTTCTACGAACTACGGCGAAAAATTTAATACAGTGCCACTTAATTCGGAAATTAAACGTTATTTCTTCTTCTTAACTTAGCCTTCTTAATTTAGAATCTCATTTTTAATTTAGCTTTTATATCAGTTATTATGAAGATTCCATGATTATGTTTGAAACTCCCTATTCAATTTTAATAATTTACTTTCCGAATTTCTTTTAAAGGAGTGATTTGGTACATAATCTCGTAATAAAATTTTTCTACTGCATTAAAATCTTTCTGTATGTATCACACACACACATACATTTTTTTTTTTTTTAACTTTACGAGGATAAATCAAAAATTATTCAGAATTTTGACATAACTCCGTTTAGATTGTTCAAACTGAGCTCTGTCTTTGTTTATTTTATTGTTAAGCTATTGTGGTCATGTTATGAAAGTTTTATAATAATTCCTCCATTTTAATTTGTAACAGATATATCACGACCGCTCCATTAGACGTTTTTCACCAAAGAATATCAACAAGCAGTGATCCAGGTTTTGTGCTCGGAAGGTACATCAGGATCCACAATCCGTCTAAGACTTTCGGCACAGTGCCGGAACAGTGACTTGCCGCAACAAGGTATCCACGAATGGATTGAAAAATTCAAAATTGCCGCATGAATGTTACGCATGAGGTAGTAACTAGACGACCATCTACGGCCACAACGATAACAACAATGAGTGTATACGTGACCTGGTTCTGTTAGACGGACGAGTGGTTATTGATGAAGTGGCATATTGTTTGCAAATTACTCAATTAATTGCGGCCAAGTGAAATATATGAAGTTCGTATAAACCAAGAAAATATTATCCCTATAAAAATATTCGATCAACACAAACTATAAAAGAATTTTAACTTTTACAGCTATAGAAACACTTGAATTACATTCCTTGAATGCACAACTAAAAATATTCTCTGATGAAAACTGAAAACATTTCTTACAATGAATTAAATTGAACAATTAAGTAAATTTAAAAAATAGCATCTTTTTAATATCGCCATTAAAGTCAATAACAAAATATTTATTTCAAAACTGTTAAACTCTTCCGTATTGATTATGATCAAATTTCAATTTGAAAAACAAATTCTCTACAAACAACTAAAAATAAAATAATAAGAATCATGTACCGTGTTTAAAAGCATACGTAGTACGGCTCAGCGTTTTTTCTTAATTCTTCCACATTTATATTTATGTCTCAATTTTCACCTTAACCGATCGTGGAAACATCTCATAGAAGATTACAATATAAAGATAGTGGTGGAAGAATCAGGAAGAAATACGAAACTGTACCATGTATGTATAAGACACATAATACCTTTTTTTTTCTTTACAAAAATCTTGAAGTTATGTTAATGAAAATGAAACGCATTGCTTGTATCATTACATGTTTTTTTTCCTGTTGAAAATTATATTAACAAATTGGCTACTGTTTCACGATGGACATTTTTACTTACCCATATATTATAGCTTAAGTATCGATATTGTATGAAAATTTAGAAATTTTCACTACATTTAGGCGTTTTGAGTCCCCTCGTGCATTTTTACTTTCTCTTACCCATATACTATAGCTTAAGTATTGATATTGCATGAACATTTAGAAATTTTCGCTACATTTACGCGTTTTGAGTTCACTCGAAACCGAAAATCAGGTGGGACAGTAAGTTAATAAATTGTGATATGCAAAAGTATTCAAATCCGTTATCATATGAGCGAAATTTCAAGTGCCACTTCACCGGCCACTGTAGTGTGTGGAAGGCTACATTTACCCCCGAGTTATCTCGGGATGGCTGGTTAAGTGGTTAATTGAAAATAATCTGCTAAGAACTTTCAGTCTCTATAAACTTTTCGCTTATTTTTCTATATTTCTTTAACTAAAAATCTTCCGAAAATACACATTTAAAAAATTAATTACATTACTTCTCGTTTCACAGCCCATTAAGCCCACGTCTTTCTTGTAGTCTTTAAAATATGTCACCATTCGTTAATTGAATGTCATTTTCATCATAGAAATACAAACTTATTTCTATAATTTACATTAATTATATTAGTTTTAAAAATAAAAAAAGTATATTAACGTTTTAAGATGTCATCGTTAAAATAAACTTAAGCAGGATTTTGTCTTAAAGATATATTTTTAAGTGTCGTTGGAAGTTAAAATGATAATTTATTTTTTTAACCGTATCATTAATAATTATATTTCCACTTATTACAAATTCTCATATTGTCATCAATACGACTTACAAGAAATTAAATGGATATAGAAATTGAAACCAATTTAATGCAAGAAGCAAGTTACTTTATTCTATTCTGACAAAGAAATTTATAAATTTATTTTTATTCTGAAACATCTCATGTTTTACGTTGTAAAATTTGACCAAAATAATTAATGAATGATTTATGTTCCAGTTAAATTATAAATTTAGAGTTGAGTTTCTTTTTTTGTAAAGTTCCGTTTTAAAAGATTAAAGTTTTATTAGGAAAAGAATAATTTGTGCGAAATGTTTGTCCTGATGTGGATAGTACTTTCTTAATTAAACGTAAAATGAAATAATTAAGAAACACAAGAAACCAAAAATAAAAAATTGTGAAAAGAAAGTAAAGTTTTATAAATTCTAACATATATTAGAATACTATTTTTATAGAATATATTAGAATACTATACATAGATTTATAGTATATTATAATTAGACATATATAATTATAATTTAACCCTTTCTGACCCAGACCATGCGATCGTGCGGGTTAGACATCCACGACATTCACTTACATTTTTGCATCTAGAACAGTCGTATGTAATAAAATCAAGAAATGAACGGCGAGCTAATTAGAAGAAAGTGTAAAGTACAATTTTCAATCAACAAATGTGTGTTATATTCCATATTTTTCTTCCAATTTGTAAAGACAGAAGAATGTAATGTTTTAAGATAAAAACGTTTCGGGTCGTAAAAGGATACTATAGATCTTTTTTATTCAACATTTATTCCCAGATACTAAATCTACCAATTTTTATCTGCAACGTTTTCGAATAAAAATATTTACTTTATATGAATACCAAAATTTCTTAGTTAAATAGGCTTTTAATTATAGTATATTTATTGAAATTTACAGATGTCAACGTCAAGTTCTTCATTTTTTATTTATTTATTTATTATTATTATTTTTTTTTTTTATCTAAAATTTTTTATTAACAAACCTGCATACAAACAAAAAGATATCACACACTTTATAAATTTTCTTACAAAATTAGTAAATTTTTTGGAATTCTTTTACTACAAAGGTACAAAAAGTGATGTCCAGGTAACATCCTAACTCAATTCAAACATCTTTCTTTAAATCATGAAACGTTATAGATATATCCATATTAAAAATGAGCAAAATTTGTAATGCTAGGAGAGATTGCGCACATAGTGGATCGGCCGGAAAGAGTACAATGGGCGCTCTGAAACTCCAGGTAGTTCTACAATATCTAAGATTAAGTGTCGTTATTTTGTCACGTTTTCAAAAATGTTTGCTTGAATTTTCAAAACCTTTTCTGAGGATTTTTTTATACAACGGTAGTATTACAAAATATTTTTAAAATAAACGATTTCCCATGGAATCGTTTATAAATTTTACTTGTGGCAGGTTGTTACATGAAAGTTGCATCATTTATAACAATGAGTGCAACGATTATAGACAACGACAAATTAGATACACAAACAAGAACCCGTTCAAACTAAAAAGAAACTTTATTAATTTTAAGTAAAATATATTATCTCGAATTTAAATGTTGCATTTTTTGTATTATTATTAAATTGAAATACCTACATGTAATACAAAAATATTTGTTTACAAAAACCTTATACTAGAGTAATTTAAGTGCAATTATCATTGTTAACAATATAATTGAAGTTAAAATCAAGCACAACCTCTCCTATCCATTTGCGCAATGTCTCCTACCGTATAAGGAGAGATTGTGAAAAAAAAATAGTTCTCTTGGTTTTATTACAACTGTTGCTTTAAATCACAGTATACAATCAAAATAGTAATGGAAATGCGTAGAAGAAGGATCACTTCAAAGCTATGCACCAACAGTTTAGCAAAAAATTAAAATTTAGATTTTTTATAACGTTTTGTTGAATTATGCGAAAAAATATATATATATTGATACAATTATTTATAAGTATTATGAAACAATGAAATTTTGGAGTGATAATACTAAAGCACGCTTTAGCTTGCAACATAAAGAATTGATTTAAATTTCTCATATATATATATATATATATATATATATATATATATATATAAATATTTAGGGGAAAAAAATTATCATCTAACATCAGTTCGGATTTGGAAGATTGACATTTAACAAAATAAAAATGTAAATTCAGAATGATCTTTAAAACATTTATCAGAAACCTCTCTAATTTTTGACCGAATGTGAATATTTTTGGACACTCAACTCAGAATTATTATTTTAGCCAACATTTTAGTTTTGTCAAGACAGATTTAAAATTCACTATTTAAAAGAGAAAAGTCTTTTTACACACTAATCCAAAGATCAAGTTACTCATCATTGTTATTATTTGATAGTTTAAATATTGCTAGGTCTCTAAAGACTGTTAGGTCTTCAAAGATTGCTAACTTTAAACTACCATTCAAATGTAGCGTAAAGAATGCAGTTTAATCTATACATATAAAAGAGTACTTCCACTCATTCACTGACTGACTGACTGACTGACTCACTCACTGACTCCATCAACGCACAGCAAAATCTACTGGAGCTACTGACTCGAAAATGTGTCAGATTATAGAACATATAGTGTAAGCAAAATTCACCCCCCCCCCCCAGGGTGGGGGGTAGCAGCGAAAAACGTGATTTCACAAAATTCTTCATATCTGAAACAAAAAAAACAGATATCCGTAAAATTTTTGCTTCAAAATATAGCTAACACAAATATCTAAAAACAATTTCTGAAATTTTGGAAATTCGGTCCCCAAGGGGGGGGGGGGGGGAAGGGTTTGAAACGTGATTTCACATGCGTAAAACATGATTTCACATAATCTTATATATCTCAAAGAAAAAAACAGATATATGTGAAATTTTTCCTCTAAAATATAGCTAATATAAATACCTAAAAACCAGTTTCTGGAATTTTAGCAATTTAGCCCCCAAGAGGGGGGGGGGGGGGCAAAACGTAATTTAAATAATACTTTACATAAAAAAAAAGAAGATAGGTGAGATTTTTGCTCTAAAATATAGCTCACACAAATATCTAAAAACAAATTTCTGGAATTTTAGAAATTTTTCCCACGTGGGGCGGGGAAGGGAGGAGGCTATGGGGAAAAAAAAAAAAAAAAAAATAGAAATGAAATTAGATCGTTCAAAATTGGTACAGATAGGTTTTAGAGGCCTGCAAGTCGAATGAGGATATTTTCGAAAGTGTAAAGTTATTAGGAGGGGCAGAAAGGGGGGGGGACGGAGGGGCAAAAAACTTTAGTGTTAGACATTTCAAAATTGGTACATAGCTGTTTTTGATACCTACAGATGGATTGCAGATATTTTCGAATTTGAAAATTATTAGGAAGGGTGGGAAGGGGGGGAGGCGGAGGGGCAAAAAATAAAAATAGAGGTAAGTCGTTTAAGTAGTACATAGAAGATTTTGATACTTACAAATTGATTGCGGATATTTTCGAATTTGTAAAGTTATTAGGGGAGGTGAGAAGAGGGCGGAGGGGAAACAAAATAGAGTTAGGTCGCTCAAAATTGGTACATGGAGGCTTTTTATACCTACGAATATTTTCGAATCTGTAAAATTATTAGGATAGACGAGAAGGTGGTTTGAAGGGCGAAAATATATGAGTAAGAGTTAGGGCGCTGAAAATTAGTGCTGTTAGGCTTTGAGGCCCGATAAATCGATTGCCGATATTTTCGAAAGCACAGAATTATTACGATGGTCGGGAAGGGGGCAGGTGCAAGGGTAAAAATAAAGAAATTCAGATAGAACGTTGGAAATTAGTATTATTAGGTTAAAAAGCCCGAGAGAACGATTGCGGGTATTTTTTAAAGTCTTAAATAATTAGAAGGGGTGGGAACGATAGGTGAAGGAACATGCGCACCGCGCGCCCCTGTATACGCGACCGCAGGCAGTGGGGGGGCCAGACCAATTACTCCACCAATGGTAGATGATTTTTTTTCTTCGTATTTTATATTTATATTTTTCCCTCAAGATAAAATAATGATTTGTGAATCACTAATGCGCGCAGCGCAAAATGTCCTACACTGCCGAAGGCAGTGGGGACCTGGTGTGACATTTTTTTCCAATCATAATTTTTTTCTCTTTCCTTTTGTCGCATGATAAAAATTAATGCAATTTTGATAATTCATTATTTATAGTGATTTATTTAAAAAACAGTAACCAGAGAAGCGGGCGTAACCTGCTAGTTATTTTAAAAATATCTATCTAACATTGATTTTCAACAAATATAACTAATAACTATACCGATTAAAGCAGCGTTTAAAAAAACATTCAGTCTATTTATTTGGATGCTGCAATGCTACAGACAGACAGATAAAAGCTTCAAACTTAACTCCCTTTTAAATATAATTTTGTATGTAATTATTATATTCCTGTCAATAATTGAGTACGCCAAATTTTGGTAAAAGTCGGTATCTCAAAAACGGCTCTAACGATTTTCTTGAAAACTGTTACATAAATTCATTTTGGATACCCTTTCTCATGTATTATGTGGTTATTACAGAAAAATTAACAGCCATTCTGATTAGATAGTTCAGTTTAAGATCTCGGAGATTGGTGTTTAAAAAAATAACGATCATCATTTTTTTCTTCTTATTTTTTAACTCGCTGTGTAAACTTTGCTTTATATGTCTTTACACGTGTGTCAAGTTTCTCTTACTGGAAAATTCTAAAAAAATGCATATAATATCTCCAAATAATGCATGTAGTACGTGTAATAGTGGGTAATGGATGTAGTGTGGTTGTTTCACTCCAAATTTTTACTTATTTTAAACGTGATATGATATTTTTTTTTCATTAATATAATCATCTTTTATGTAAAAGACCCATCTGCTATCAATTAAGTTTGTAAAAGTGATAAATACGTATTCATAAAATCTTTTTTTTTTCATTTGTAGATTAATATAAGTGAAAAATTAAAATGCAATCACATGAATTAATTCTTGTATAACAAATATATACAAATAATTAATAAAATATTAACAATTACATCCTAGTTACTATATATCCAAATTATACCGAGTAATAATAATTTAGTTTTTATGTAATTATTTCTTTTCCTGGAATCTAATTGATGGGGAAATCAGATATTGTTTTTAATTCCGTTATATGTTATTAATATTATGAGAAATCAATAATTTCATCTGAAATTACTATCATTAAATTCATACGCAATACTAAAGTACTCTTACATAATCATCCAATTAAATGATATTTGAAGATTTATGATATATATATATTAATCAGCAAAATATACTTTGTTGCATAAAGGTTCTTAACTATAAATCATTGAAGAAGTTTATTCGACATTGTAATAAGAGATATTCAGTGAATTCACATAAAAGACAGTCCAATTATTCGAGATGACTAAATTGAATGTAAAATAAGAAATAAAATGAATAAATATTATATAAGGAAGATTTGTGTGTCATAAACAAATTTAATGTTGCTGATATAAATTATTGTTACATAATTCGTAAATTTTCTTCGCAAAATCTGAAAAAAAATCATATGTTATGAAAAAAAAAATGAATAAAATTTTTTGTTATTAATAGTAGCGATAGAAATTCTGGCCCTTTGTATCTATCATTTTCAAACACAAAATTTTATCGTATTTTTATAATAAAAATTTGTAATTAAATAACTTTTTTTTTTTTCGTTCAAAAGTAATAATAGAAATCATCATCCATATTAACGCTTTACATTACATTAAGCAATCAGTCGAGTTCTGAAATCAGTTTTATAAATTTTCCTCTTACAACAAGCTTATTAATTGAAACTTTTAATTTGACACAAAAGTATGTTGATAAATATTTTCAAAAAAAATTTCTCGATAGTTTTATTTTTTTAATAACAGAAATAAAAGATGTCGATTATGGAAATAAATCAATAATCAAGTTAAAAAAAATAATAATTAAAATAATTAGTTGTTTAGCGGTTAGAGATTTGTAAAAGTTAAGTATTTAAATTCAACTAAAATGTTCTTTATTAGAAGAAGAAATCTTCTTTATTAAAAATCTTCTTTATTAAATCTTCTATATCAAACTATTTTAAGGTGGAGCTATTTAAATACTGCACTTGTATTATTTTAATTACGGGGGAAAAGATAACAATTTTCAAAGCAAATCGATAAACAAATTAAAAAATAAATAAATAAAAAATAATAATAATTTGTTATTTAGTGATTAAAGATTTGTAAAACTTAATAATTGTTGAAATAAAAAATTTCGTACTTAAAAGCAAATTTTTGTATAAAATTAAGTTCTTTTAAGATAGAGCTATTTAAGTACTCTACTTGTATTGAAAGTATAAAAATAACTCAGCTAAATTTCCATTTTTTAAAAAAGAATTAAAAACAAAACTTTTCTTTAAATTTTTAAGTAATTTTGCATGTGAAATATCAGACACATTTTCTGAAATTTTAAGTATTTCTAGAGCTTTAAAGGGAAGGGTTGATAACTATTAATATTTTTAATAAAAATTGTGTGAAATCTTCAAGAGAAGGAAACTTACATTAAGAATATCGTTTTTCCATAATATGCAAGTTTACACTCGAGTTGTTTTCAATTTAATGTGCCATGTTTCAATTAAACTCTTAAGCAATATTGTAATTGCAAATTGCAGAAATTTTTTAAAACAGAAAGAACACTCTAATTAAATTTATAATTTTTAATTATAAACATTAAAATAATAGCTGGCAATAATTCAATGAAATTTTATACTTTCATAAACACACGAATATATATATAGTAAGAAAAGACTTTCTACCCCATCTTGGCATAATATTATGAATTCATTAAGTAATAAACCCATACGATATAAAAAATATTAGACGAGATTAACACCTTCAATAAACATTATTAGACTAAATCGGAAACAGAACTGAGACACCGAATTGGATGTATCTTCTTTGACCAATTACATTATTATTACATCGAGAGTCACTATGACATATAGCATTTTCTTTTTCCTTAACCAATAAGGTATCGCAATAATAATGATTAATTTTCATTAGCATATAACGCAATATGTAGATGACCAAATGTAATTAATATTGTATTTATTTTGTTCTTTATTTTTCTTTATTAAATGAATTTAATTTTAAGTAAGAAATTATTTATAATGTTTCACACACACACACACACACACACACATATATATATATATTATTTTTAGACTGAAGCATTGTTAACTTAAATTCAAATCTTTTCCTAAAACATTTGCTTTATAATTCAGTATAAATACTTTAAATGTTCTATAATATATATATCGTATTTAATTTCTTCAAAAACAATTAAATATATTTCCGGTTTAACTTCTAAACATTATGTATTAATTTCTGATATATATTTATTACTTCATTAGTTTTCATTTTTTTTTTTTTTTTTAAGTATATATATATATATATTTCGTATAAAATTAGATTACTGATATTTAAAATAACTTTTAGATATTGTCTTTTGTAGTAACTAAAATATCATATAATTCATCATGATTAAATTATTTTTAGAATTTTGTTTATATCTAATTCTAAAATTGAAACGCGATTTGTAAGATTTGATTCAAATTATTACCAAGTATGTATTTCCTACATTAACCCTTTGCGGCGCAAGACAATTCCTATCGTTTAAATTATACTGCCACCGGAATTCATAAACTAAATTAAACTAAAAGAAATTTTAAATTTTAAGATTAAAAAAAACCGGTCTTTTCTGATATGTTATAAAAGTAAATTTTTGCTAAAAAATTTTCGGGATAAATTTTTGTAGCTGGATCTTAAATTTTGCGTCCTCGCAGCGAGGACAGCGTGCGTTAAGGGGTTAAAAATAAATTTACAGTTACGCCAACATTGAAATTTATTTCGGAGTACTGTTCGAAGGTGAAATTATTAAAGAACTTTTTTTTTTTTACTTTGATCGCTAATTTTTATCATCAACTTACTTTTTTAAATACAGCATAAAGACTAAAATTATGACTAGACAAATATTTACTTAACAAAACAGTATTAGGAGTACATTTTTTAAATACAAATTATTGCTAGCGCTTCAATAATTTTGCTTGCAACTGTAACTACCTTTTTAAAAATAATTATGATTTTGATGTAATTACGATGAAATGAGATGAAAAATACCATTCAAAAAAAGTGGTGCGAAAAAAAAAATGATGGATTCTAATAATAATACTCTGGAATAAATACTGGCATGTCAAAAATAATTTATAAAAATACGCAAACTCGTAATTTTTTTGAGTGGTTGCATTTCTACTTCAAAGCATACAGAAATTAGCCTATAAAACTATTGAAATGGATATCTCTGTGGAAATGTGATGTTCAATATACTACCAATACTAAAACATGTCTAAGTATGTTGATTATTATCCATTGTATACCTATAAAAGCATGTATGCTGTAAGTATGTTTACTTCAAAACTTTTCATCTACATCATTTTACATATTACTGCGATTTGAATTTATTAAAATCAGAATGTAATCATTTATATATATATGTGTATACATGTATATACGTCTACATTGTATAAAAATGATATTTAAAATTTCCTGATTATATATTTACATACTAATTTATGTCAGCAGTATGTGGATAGCTAAAATCATAAAATTAAATTTGTGTTTATACCAATTAAAAATTCTTATATATTTAATAAAATCTTTTTGTAAAAAAATAGAACCGACTCCAAAAAGGAACTACTATTCAAACAACTAGAAATGAAAGAAAATTGGCAGAAAATGGAACTGTAAATTGCGCCTAAAAGTATAAAATAATTTCCTTCGCCAAACAACCTATAACACTACAATTAATCATAACTTTTGAAGTCGGTGCAAAATTAAATAAAATTTAATTAGTTTTTAAAGGTTTGTCTTTAGATCGGTAGCAACAAATGCTGTTGTTTCGAATGATCCATTTTCATGTTTCCTTTATTATTTTATCACTGTATACAATTGGTCCATTAGTAGCATCTACATAGAACAGTGAACATTCTTCACAATGCGGTATTTATGTTTCTACGAAGTTAGAGTTTCCTTTTCAAATTTGGTATAACTTTGATTACTATCATCCTTGATGGCTTTTGGATATGGGGATCAAAACGTAAGGCAAAAATATACACGCAAAATGTATATTTTCATAATATATATTGTACGATGTGTTGTTTCATATTCTTGATTTATCTCTTGATATACCTTATGAAACTAATCATGATATCCCAAAGAAATTAAATATGTTTGCCAGATAATTTTGCGATTTTTCTTTCACCAGCATCTTCGCCAACATTTGCTGCTTACGAAATCTTATTTGTTTTCTTGAATCAAAGTTGTTTTCGGTTGCGTTTTGCAGGTAACAATGTAAGATGTCTATTTTGAATAGGATTTGATTTTTGTATTGAACAAAGGTATCAATTTTTATTTAATTTTGCGCCGACTTCAAAAGTTATGATTAATTGTAGTGTTATAGGTTGTTTGGCGAAGGAAATTATTTTATACTTTTAGGCGCAATTTACAGTTCCATTTTCTGCCAATTTTCTTTCATTTCTAGTTGTTTGAATAGTAGTTCCTTTTTGGAGTCGGTTCTATTTTTTTACAAAAATATTTTATTTTTCTCTTTTCAGTGAAAACTTATTTATATAGCAGAGCATCAGAAGACGTTCGACGGAAGTTTCACAAATCATAAGTTCCATGAAAAGTGACATTACTCAAAAAATGGTTTATGTCACTGAAAAAGACATGAAATGCACCCAATGTGAAAAAAAAAAAGTTACATCTCCATCTAGAAAGTTATCCACTCGAGAGAGAGTTTTGCCAGTTTTATTATAGTCAAGTCATTTTTAAGTTGATTTTTCTCAAATGCTGCATTTTTAAGTTGTTTTACTTTTCTTGCCTTTATCGGATATGAGCAAAAAACTATCTATTGAACGAACATACGTTAAATTAAAAAGTCTTTAGAAATGTAAAGGACGGATACGCTGGATTCGTAACCGAAAATTCTGTTAGGCATATATATTGTACTTTACAGTGAATACGAGTCACCCGCTGCGCTGGAAATTGCGCAGCGTAAAGTTCAAATAAAGAGCAAAAAAAGCATTGTAGCTGACGGACAGAAGTTTCAACATCGATACTTACATACTGCTTTTACCATTGTAGCTGCATGTATTCAGCAGTTAGAGTGAGAACAGATTTTTGTGAGTATCCTGTAATTTGTTTATATCTTAATGAAATCATAATGAAACCTATTTCAGGCCGAGATCATTACGACAACAAAAAAAGTATTAAAATTGAATCGTCTCTTACGAAGTTGTAAGCTAACAAATTTCAACAACAACAACGAGAAACATGGTTTGCATTGAGAACCTCTTCCTTTATAAAGTCGGTTTAAAACGTCTATGAGTTAATCGATGTGACCGCTTACAATAACCATACTTTGAATTTTACATAGCATAAATGTCACCCAGTACGCTACAACATATGCAATGTCATTCAAGTGTGCACAAAATAGGAAATTGTGAACAAACAAATGCACGTTTTAAGCGTTCGGTTTTTAGCATTAATTTCTAAACTATCTTTGCGTACTACATCGATGATGCTCTGCAATTTTATAATTCGCTTTATCCCCTGTCTTGAAACGTTTCCGAGAATTGATCGCTAACTCCACTCTTTTCTACCAGGTAGCGCTTTAGGCGGTTGAATCGCGTAGCACATGTCCACTTTACTATGCCTACATACCACTTTTATAACTATAGCTGCAGCTGTTTAGCAGTTAAAAGAGTCGGGACTGACATTTTTGGCACCCTGTACTTTCTTTTGATCGTAAAGATCTTACAATGGGATTTATTTCAGACCAAGACCTTTACAATAAAACAAAAAGTATCAAAATCGGATCATCTGTTCAGAAGTTATGAGCTAGCAAACAAAAACAAAAACAAAAAACATACGCTTTGAATTGAGAACCTCCTCCTTTTTGAAATCGGTTAATTAGAGCATCTCTTACGAAGTTATAAGCTTACAAACACCAACAACAACACATAGCTTGAATTAAGAACACCCTCCTTTCTGAAGTTGGTTGAAAACGACTTTGCGATAATCGATGTGACCGCTTACAGTAACAGTACTTTGAACCACAGAGTATACGTGTTATCTTCTACGCTGCAAAGTGTGCAACGTAGTTCAAGTGTGCCTAATGTAGGAAATTGCGAACAAACAACTGCACGTTTTAAGCGTTCTATTTTTAGCAATAATGTCTGAAAACTGTCTTTTCGTAGTAAATCGAAGATGCTCTACAACTTCGTAATTAACTTTCTCCCATCTTGAACCGTTTTTGAGATAGGAGCGCTAATTCCGCTGTTTTTTACCAGATGGCGATTTATTTTCTTTAGATTGTAAAGAAGTTATAATGGGACCTACTTCAGACCAAGATCTCTACACAAAACAAAAAGTATCAAGTAACCGCATTTTGAACTGTATAGCATATGTCTCAGCAGCTACGCTACAACGTGGGCAATGTAGCTAAAGTATGTATAGTGTAAGAAATTGCGAACAAAAAAATGCACGTTTTTAGCCTTGTATTTTTAGCATCAATGTCAAAACTATCTTTTCGTACTAAATCGATGATGCTCTGCAATTTTATAATTCACTTCCCCCCCCCCCCCTGTCTTGAACCGTTTCCGAGATAGGAACGTTAGTATGAATGTCTAAACTATCTTTTTGTACTAAATCGGTGATACCCTTCAGCTTTGTAATTTACTTTTTCTATAGAACCGTTTTCGAGATGGGAACACTAACTCCGCTATTTTCCACCAGGTGGCGCTGCAAGCGGTTTAACCCTGTACAGCATGGCCACTTTGCTATACTTACATACCATTTTTATCATTGTAGCTGCAGTCGTTTAGCAGTTAAAAGAGTTGGAACTGATTTTTTTTGGGCACCCTGTATTTTCTTTAGATCGTAAAGATATTACAATGGGACCTATTGTAGACCAAGACCTTTTCAACAAAACAAAAAGTATCAAAATCGGAGCATCCGTTCAGAAGTTATGAGCTAACAAACATAAAATAAACATACGGTTTGAATTGAGAACCTTCCTTCTTTTTTTGAAGTCGGTTAAAAAAAATATAATTTTTAATTTCAATAAAAATAATTTCAATTAACCATACTTTATTTATTTAAATAATAACTTTACTTTCTTCAATATTCAATAAAAGAAATATTGATTCGTACAATATTTCGACGTTTTGATGGATTACAGGATTTGAAAGTTCCAGAATGTGAAGACTTTCTTTCTTTCTTTCTTTCTTTTGGGGGGATTGGGGGGAGTGTGGGGGAGGGAGGAGGGTTGCAGAATGAGGGCTTAAATATCTGTACTTTTTACATTTAAAATTGTATTTTACTAATATGTTGAAATTATTACTAAATCTAATCCTTTGTGATATAACAGGTTTTTATTGTTATACAAACCGTTTTTTATATGAAACAAGAAACAAAATTCCTCCGTTTCGCGTAGACAGTAAACACTCTCCAATTATATTTAACTTTTCCTTGGTTTAATAATTAATATATTATACATCCACAAAGTATAAATTTGTTTTAATTAATTGAAAAATAAATCTCAACCAATATGTTTATATTTTTGAACTAAAATTAAACCTTTGTGATAGAACATTTTTTTCATCCAGTGAAATGTCTGAAAACAGTTAACAGTGAATGAAGGAATCTTACAAAAGAATTTTCGCAGGTTTATTTCTAAATGAAAAACTTTAAAAAGATTGCATATCGTCTTAGATTATCTTGATTATTGTCTGCAATTTGCATACACAGAATGTAGTGTATTACAATTATCATCACTGAAGGTTAATGGTATGCAATTTTTATTTATACCCTATAACAAAATTTGAACAATTGTTTTCAATGCAAGCGACTCATGTACGCTATTCATACCTTTTTTCTGCAGTAAAAGTGATTTTGTTAGCGTTTATAACGTATATTAAATTTTATTATATTATATTCGGTATAAAGGTTTTATTTATTTTTTTTTTTTTTTTTTAATGTTGACCATGATGCATCAGGAGTTTTTTGTGAGTCCCTTTGCATAAACTACTTGCATTTATTTTACTATTTTCAAGATAAAACGTGCCATAACAAAATTGAATAATATAATTTTTAAGGCATACCCGCAAATTAATTATGGAAATAACTGCTCTTAAAAACAGACAGAGCGACAGAAGTAATATCAGACGAACCTTTTTTTTTTTTTTAGTTAATTGAAGAATATTATAAACACAGAACATGACAAAAAAAGGCCTTTTGAGCTATTTATACCTATATTCCCTAATGTATCTAAATAATTGTGTGTGACTTTGCAAGAACTAGTAGTTTTCATATCACAGTCAATACAAAACATGATTTTGCGCAATAGAATAATGTACGTTAATTTTGTTATGTTTTGTCTATTATAAATATAATAAAATATTATCTAAAGAAATGATACTCAAGGATCCTAAACATTGGGAACATATGTGCAATAACTATTGATAGAATATATACACAATTTTCAGTAGTCATGCCACGAACTTTAATAATATATATCAGTTTCAATATGTTAAAAAAATATTTTCGGAATTTTGAGAGCGCATGGACAGAAAAGTAATCATACAAACAATAAGTACAAGACTTTGAATAAACATCACAAAATGCAAGAACTCTCAACGATTTTTTCTGGTTGAAAGAAAACACGACCCTTCGTCAGGCGAACAGAGTAATCATGAGTTCTGTAAATAATGCGACAACGCAAGTTTTGTGCGTTGCCGCTTCTTTTGCAGTAATCGAGCCGACTTAATTCTAAAGGCGCATTGCCGCTTTGTTTGCAGCACTCGTGCCTACTTTATTCGCCTGATGAAGGGTCGTGTTTTCTTTCGACCCGAAAAAATTGTTGAGAGTTCTTGCATTTTATGGGGTTTATTCAAAGTCTTGTACTTATTACTTTTAATAGCTAATATGTTTGTGCTTTTCAATAATCACACAAACAATTTTTAACTTTGTTGGGAAATAGTATGGGGGGGGACTTTTCTGTATTTTTTTATGTATTATATAATATTCAAAAGCACTTTGTGTCTTAATCCAAAATTTGTAATTTTAATTATTTTCTTTTAATCCCTATCTAATCGATTAATTACTGATAGCTATAGAGAAGAACTTGTATCCTATACAGTTTGTTGAATTTTGTTAAATGTACTATAAATAACTGTTTCTGCCTGCAGATATATTCGAATTATACAACAGGTTCTACTATTTGAAATACGGGAATGGAGAAAAAATTTGTATATCTCTCTCTTGAAATGTGTGACCGGATTTGTTTACTCAAGAACGGACTACTCCGTCCGTTTTTGAGTATGCAAATCCGGTAAGCAAATTTTTAGCCATAATTTAAGAGGAATTTCTAGGACAAAAAACAAATTTAAGTAGAGTCAATCTTTTCTGATCAAAATTGTTTTCAGTCAAAATGTTCGTTCAAGTATCAGCTGAGTTCTGATCGAACTTCGATCATTTTTCATTTGATTCAACAAAAATGCGTAACGATGGCACTATCTATCGATCATATTTTAAATGACACATGAAAAATATTTTTTAGATATATATAATTCATTAATTTATATATTGCTTAAAAAAATATGTTGAGGACTATTAATGATTAAAAATATATATATATATATCAAAGTTATTTTTTTTTCTATATATATATATATATATATATATAACAAATGTTTTACATACAACTGACAAAAAGAAGATGAGTTCTCAAATCACGAGCGTTAGTCATAAGAAAATGAAAATGAGCAATGAATGTCTTTCTTTTAAAAACTGTTTCTTAAAGAAATGCGTGAAATATAAAGAAAAGGGAAAATGTACTTATATAAGGTAGAAATTTATTTGTCTAAAGCTATTTAATATTTTTATAATATTCATTGAAACTCATTTATTAAAATGTATGTAAAATGTTCAAAAAATGTATCATAATGATTTAATTATAATTAAACTCAACATCGGGAATAATGCATAAACAAAATAGTGCTTACTTTTCTTTCAATTTATAGTTATTCAATTAATTCTGCGACATTGCGTGGAAGAATATATTTTTCTAAACGTGCTAAATTACATAGAATTAGTTTTCGAGCTTCCAAATTCTCTACTTATTTTAGAGGTTCTGTTTTCAAGAATTTTTCCTCTATTTTAAATCAACAGCGATATTTTAAAGAAGTATATTGGGTTTCACATAACTTTATATTATGTATAAAACAAGTAAAAATTAATAAATAATATTTTCTCCGTTTCAGAATTATTGAGAACGGCTATACAACCATTTTCAGCTTGAAAACGTAGCGTAGTGGTAGTGCTTTTGCCTGCCACGAAAAAGGACCCAAGTTCTATACCGGCAGATGAGGGAATATAATTTTTTTTCTAGCATCAAACAGTTTCACTCACATTTGATCCAATTTCTCTCAAAAATAAATTATTTTAATTAGCTCAAATCTGAGCCACTCACAGCAGCTCAATGATTTGAGAAGATTTCCCTCAACGTGACAAGTTGCCTTTCGACATGTCGAATGAGTGAAAAATGGTTCAATTTGAGAGAATTTTCCTTTTCCATTTTTAGAGTGTTGATGAGATATTTATAGACCATACTAAAAGATTCTTATGAAAAAATTTCCTTATTATTTTTTTTGTGTTATTCATTACTATTTATAAAATAATTTATTAAAAGGTATGTATGGAAAATAAAGCAGCAACAAATACTTTTCTATCAGGGCTGCTACGGTGCCGCTTTTCTCCCCTTACTCTTTCACCACTATATTTGTATAGAAATTTCCCCCTGATTTGATCGTGGAAACATATTTTAGAAAATTAGTGTATAAATATAATTGTGGAAAAGTCAGTGAATAAATCGGCCATAGCAACATAGTCCGTGCTGTATAAATATCTTCGTCTCGGATATTGCAAACTAGAGGGTTGCTTTTAAAAAATAGGTAATTAAATGACAAAATATTTTATTCATATAATTTAAATATTTTTGTCAAGAAACATTATTTAAAAATTTCAAAGTATTTTATTTAATTGCTAAAACTTTTCTCTTTTTATTAGGGAAAACTTTAATTTTTTTCCAATAAATGTCAATAAGTGAGAAGAATTTAACAATATGAAAGACTAACTCAATAAAATGTCAAAATGCCATGAGCTGTCACGTTTAATAACATGAACTTAGTATCGATTATTAAATTAAAAAAAGTAGAAAGTTCGAAGACAAATTCAATTTTTAAAATATGTTTTAAGTAAAATTTTTCAAAAAAAAAAAAAAAAGAAGAAGAAAAATAATAAAAGGAGTATAAGGTTATTCTTAAAAAAATATTATTGTGTATTATTTTCACGTCATTCCTATAAATATTTATTTTAAAATGAGATTGCTTAAATTCATATACTTCACATACATTATAGAAAGGATTTTTCAGTAACAAATAAAAGCAAATATTTGTCAAATAAAAATATTGATATACATATTTCTTTTTAACACTTTCCAACAAGGTTGAAAAGTGTTAATGACTTCGGTTTGTCAGTCTGTCCGTCTGTCTGTCTCTCCGCGCTTTGACTCACGTAAATATTCATTGAATTTCTTGAAACTGATACATGTTATTCAAATATACTATCAGATGTTCCCTATTCAAGACGAAGCGAATACTCTACTGGTTTGTGTACAGAGATACCCAAAAGTATTCCAAAGCGTTGTGTTCTAAGAGAGGTATTTTTGTTAACAATATTTTAATTCCTTTATTTTAAACGAATTTTAATAAAATTCAAACATATTATTCAATTTCACTATCGGATATTTGCTATAGGATATGAAGTCAATACCGCCCTTTGGTTGTGTCCAAGGGCATCTGAAAATATTTTAAATCATCGTGTTCTATGAGAGGTACAGTCGGTAACAAAAGTGTCCGAACACTAGCAAAAATTCCTATGTAAAACTAGTACACTTCATACGGTTTTGTTAAATAAATCCTTATCGAATCATGTTCTTACACAGACTAAGAACAGGATTCGACAAGGATTTACTTAACAAAACCATATGAAGTGTACCCATTTTACATAGGAATTTTTGCTAGTGTTCGGACACTTTTGTTACCGACTGTATTTCTATAAACCAAATTTTAATAACTGTACTTTGTGCATATCTTAATAAAATTAAAGTGTGTTATTCATATTCACAAAAGAAAGCTTTCTGCAGAATGTAGTATGATTAGCATTAGATTTACAAGGCTACACAAAAATATTCATTTACGCTGAATGATTTTATTGGAAATTCATTTTCGTTTACATTAAGTGATTTAAGCAATATCTCTAAAAAAGAGTTAACTAAACACGTGTGATTTGTTATTTTTATTAAAAACACTTTAAAAACACTTAAAATTAATTTTTATTTAAAAAATAGTAATTAAAAAAAAATAAGTGATTTAACAATTGTAAACAATTTTTAAGTGTGAATATGAATTAATTTGTGTATCTATCTGTCCGACTCTCCACCAGTATCTGCCCGCCTACCCTCCCCCAGCGTCCGTAAATATTTTCAGAATTTTTCAAAAAATATACATGTTATTCAAATTCACTATGGAATGTTCCCTATTTAAAATTGCATTAAAAGGTCTTGTGCAATTGATTTGTGTAGAGGGATACGCCAAAAAATTCCAATGCATTGCAATTTAGGACAAACACTTTTATAAATTACATTTAAAAAAAATTTCTATTGTAAAAGTCATAAAGAAATTGACATTTAGCGCTAATATATTAAAATAATGTTTTGTAGGGAATATAGTTTTCTTATCCTTCAGATTTACAGAGCTAGACTAAAATATTTAGATACAGTCGGTAACAAAAGTGTCCGAACACTAGCAAAAATTCCTATGTAAAAAACGTACACTTCATACGGTTTTGTTAAATAAATCCTTGTCGAATCATTTTCTTACACTGACTAAGAACAGGCATCGACAAGGATTTATTTAACAAAACCGTATGAAGTGTACGTTTTTTACATAGGAATTTTTGCTAGTGTTGAACTTTTGCTAGTGTTCGGACACTTTTGTTACCGACTGTACATTAACCCTTTAACGTTCACTACTTAATTTATTTTTAAAAATACTAAACTAATTTTAAAAATGGCTTTTAGACACATAGCTGATCATACATATTTAAAAAATAAAAAATTAGCATTGTTCCTTTTCGAGAAATTTTCGGTTTGAAACATCTGTAAGTAAACCTTATTAAATTCAAATAATATTTAATTTAATTAATAAATCACTTTATAAGTAAATATTATCAACAACAAAAACTCGTAAAAGTTGCATAGATCCCAACATTTCGATTTATTGCGGAGTATTTTAACCTTTTGCGGCGCAAGGTAATTCGGATCATTTAAATTACACTGCCACCGGAATTTACGAACATAATTAAAATACAAGAAATTTTAAATTTTCACGCTAAAAAAAGGGCCTTTTCTGCTATGTTATAAATTTAAATGTTTGCTGAAAAATTTCCGGGATGAGTTTTTATACTTGAGAATAAAAATTACGTGTTCCATCAGCAGGAACACTGCGAGTGAAAGGGTTAAGGTCTGCATGTGGAATCTAAGGGCTGCGTTTTCTTTTGTATGAAGCAGTTTTAGCACTTTCTAACGGTGTTTAAGAATGATTAGGAATTCAATTAGCCTAATTGCATGCTTTCAGAACTACTATTCTTCCGTTGTGTGATAACGTAGGCAAAGAACATTGAACCTTATATGATACAACAATTACGTACAATTGAAAAGTGTTAATAATCAATGAGTACTGCATGATTTTCATTCTTGTTTAGTTATTAGTATTATTATTATTTTAAATACTAAACAAGGTTCGTACGTCCCGTCTTTTTGTAAAGATTCCCCCCCACACACACACACACAATATTTATAAAATAAAACTTTGCTTAAAAATATGTGTTTATTTTATGACAAAAAATACTGTAAAATTTTACTCTAGCCAAAAAATAAGGACTGTACGAGCCCTGTAAAACTGTGTTTATAATACTGTAACATATAAAGTAAAAAAGAAACAAGAAAGAAAAATCATGCAGTACGCATTGATTAGTAACACTTTCCAACTGTACGTAATTGTTGTACCGTAAAACATTTAATATTCTTTGTCTACGTTATAATACAAACAGACAGAAGGACTGAAAAATATATAGATAGTCTAATTGATTTAAAATCATTCTTAGGCATTTTGGAAAGTGTTAATAAGGCTTAACGCAAAGGAAAATGCAGCCATTAGATTATAATTACAGCTTTTAGTTTATCTGAATATTTTAGTGTAGCCCTGTAAATATGAAAGTCAATCATATTGTACTCTATACAGAACATTATTTTAGAATATTAATAATACATGTCAATGTTTTTATGATTTTTACAGTAGAAAGTTTTTTAAATATAACTTTTAAAAATGTCTTTCCTAAAACGTAATGCATTGGCTCTTTTTTTTTTTTTCTTTTTTTTTTCATTGGACCCTCTACACAAACTAGATATACAAGACCTATTAATGTCATTTTAAATAGGGAACATTCCATAGTGAACTCGATTGTACCATTTTTTTAAAAATCTCAAATATTTACGGACGCTAGGAATCGGAGACAAACAGATTGGAAGATAGACAATCGGACAAAAAAACACACAAATTAAAGTAATATTGTCACTAAAAATATAAGAAAGTGTTAAACGTTTAATGTAAACAAACGTGCAATTCCAGCAAATTTTTGTTAATAGCTTTTAATGCAACTGAATATTTTTGTGTGGCCCTATGAATGTAATGCTACTCATACTATATTACATAGAAGGCATTATTTTGTGCATACGAATAATATATTTCAATTGCATTAAGCTTATTGCGAAATAAAATTATTAAAATTTGGTTTATAAAAATAACTCTCACAGAACGCAATTCTTTGGAATACTTTCAAGTGTCCCTGTACACAAACCATTTAGAAATGTACTCTGTTTTACATAGGAATCAGCCGACAGGAAACTTGAGTAACATATTAAAATCTCATTAAAGTTTCTGTACAGTAAAGGTATTAAAATAAGGTTTATAGAAACGCCTGTTATAGAACACAATTCTTTCGAATACTTCTGGGTGTTCCTGTACACAAACCATTAGCGGCATTTACTCCCTTTTCAGTAGGAAACATCCTATAGTGAACTTCAATAAAATATATTAGTTTGAAGAAATTCCATAACTATTTACGGGAATTAAAGCGAAGAAAAACACACTGGGAGACAGACAGACAGACGGACAGAAGAATAGTCAGACAGATACACAAATTGAAATCATATTCCCGCTTAAAAAATGTTAGAAATTGTTAAAAACGCTTAATGTAAACGAAAGAACAATTTTAGCAAATTTTATTAATAGTTCTTAATATAACTCAATAATTTTGTGTCACCTTCTAAATTTAATCCTAATGATGATATTTTCTATGCAAAGCATTCTTTTGCGCATATAAAAACCATATTTGAATTTCGTAAATTTTCGTGTAAAGTGAAGCTATTAAAATTTGGTTTATAGAAATATATCTCATAGAACGCAATGCTTTGGAATACTTTTGAGTGTCCCTGTACATAAACCAGTCGTGGTATTTACTCCATTTTATACAGGAAATATCCGATAGTGAACTTCAATAAAATATATGAGTTTGGAAAAATTCCATAACTATTTAGGGAAATTAGAGCGAAGAAAAACAGACAGGGAGACAGACAGACGGACTGAAGAACAGTGAAACAGATACACAAATTGAAATCATATTCACAGTAAAAAAAATGTTAGAAACTGTTAAAAACGCTTAATGCAAACGAACGAACAATTTTAGCAAATTTTATTAACAGCTCTTAGTATAACGCAATATTTTTGTGTCACCCTGTAAATATAATCCTAATCATGCTACATTCCATGCAAAGCATTCTTTTGCGCATATAAATAACATATTTTAATTTCATAAATTTTCGTGTAAAGTAAACCTATTAAAATTTGGTATAGAAATCACTCTTATAGAACGCAATGCTTTGGAATACTTTTGAGTGTCCCTGTACACAAACCAGTTGTGGTATTTACACCATTTTAAACCAGAAACATTTGATAATGAAGTTGAATAACATATTTCAATTTCATTAAGATTTGTGTACAGTAAGGGTATGAAAATATGGTTTATAGAAATAGCTGTCATAGAACACAATGCTTTGAAGTACTTTCGGGTGTCCCTGTACACAAACCAGTAGAGATATAAACTCCATTTTCAATAGGGAACATCCAATAGTGAAATTGAATAACATATATCAGTTTCAAGAAATTCCATAAATATTTACGGGAGTTAAAACGCGGACAGACAGACAGACAGACAAACCGAAATTATTAACACTTTTCAACCTTGTTGAAAAGGGTTAAAAAAATAGGTGACACTATGAAAAAAAATTTAACTTAAAAAATTATGTACCAGCGAAATGTAATTTTGGCTGTTAATGATTTCTCATATTTCATTGTTTATAAGAAAATTACTTAGAAACAGATACTTAATATCCTAAAAGAGTAAAAATTTCAGAAATTTTAGAAGTTGATACACAAATTAAAACATACCTGGTAATATTTATAATTTATTCCAGATTATTCTTAGTACCTTCGCTTTTTCTTCCCCAATAATATTTGAAGAGCATTCGTCTTCTTATTTCATCGTAATTACATATTACAGAAAATCTATCTACAAACAAAGTGGTGGGAAAGAAAAAGCAGATACTAAGAATACTCCGAAAAGAATTAAATGTTACCAGGTATGATTAATACATAACTAAATAATATATCTTAAACTATGAAAATAAATTTATTGCTAAATTTATTTCTTTTGCAAGGACTAATTTGTAAAATAGATTTAAATCCGATAATTCATTACAATGTTCATAAAAACTTTAAAATAATTGCAATTTCAAGAAATAAATTTTCTCTAGCGGCTTCATTTTCACGATACTACCGATTTCTAAACTGCTGTTTAATTGCTGCAAAAGAAGAATTTAAAACTTCTCTATATAGAGTTTGAAAAATCAGAAGTAGTAATTTAAGGAAATAAATTGTTCTTTTATCGTATAGCATATAATTAATTTTCTTTTCTTCCTAGAAATGCAAAGTTAAAAAAAAAAAAGTTCCAGAATATACATTAAGTGTTTAATTTTTAGCTGACACGTGCAATTAATTTTTCACATTTATTTCAGGGAAATTGGAAGAAACCCAAATTCAATTTAAAATTTAATTTATAACAAGATAGAAGAACTTTTTCATTTTGCTTTTTTTCAGAAATTTTCTTTTAAAAAGCGGGTTAAGATATTCTAATTTGTGAAATTCGCATATATAAGTTTCTGATATTCCTTTAATTTTTAATTTTTTTTCCACAAGATATTTATTATTTAAGTTCTTTAAAAAAATATAGAATGATATTCTTAAAAACTGGTATTTAGCTATTAATAAGTGTATAATTCAGTCTCTGTTTCTAGTGGAAACGTCGCAACTCTGAGAAGTAGAAATATTTTATTTTCAAGTATTTATTTTAATTTGTAATTATTTCTTTTAAAATGTCTCCATTCTTTACATTTTTTAAAATTTTAATTGTATTTTCCTTTTCCTGTATTTTTATTTTTCTGTTAATGCTCCTGCCTACTGTCGGAGATGATTTTTTTTCAATGATTAAAAAATTGCCTATTTATGTGTATTACATAATAGAATATAGTTAAAAACAGCGAATAACAGGAAAAAATATGCAATTTTTAAAATATTTTGATATTTAGGCTCAAAATTTGCAAAGAAATATGCACTTTTTCAAAACATCATACGTCAAATTTAAATAAAGGTATTTTTATTCTGTAAGTTTTATTTTGATTATTGGAAGGTCCTTAAGGGAGTGAACAATTCACAACACTATAACGATATTATTTAATATTTTAGAAGAGATAACATTTTACATGATAAAGAATCATGACAGTTCATAACTTCTATCGACAATAATAGTAATAATAATAATAATTTAGCTAGGTTCATTGTAGTAGTTCAATCCCTAAAACAACTCCTCTAGAGTATTTTGTCAAAGTTTCATAACGTTTCAATTACAACTTTTGGAGTTACGATGTTTTGCTATAAAGCAAAATGTTAAAAATCTCATTCTGAGAAAAAGCAGAAATGTAGTTAAAAACCAGATTTTACCTATTAAATAAAAAATAATTTTGATAAGTTTCCTGATTTATTTCAAAGTTTTTTATTTGTATTTTTATTTTTATTTTTATTTTTTAATTCATTTTATATCCAGTAACGAATTTTGATGCTTATATTGAGTAAAACATTTATGTAAACAAGCATTAACGATCACTTCCGGTTTCAAAAATTTGCGAGTGACAAATATTAAAATGCCTGTAACTTAAGTTCTAAGCAAGATAGAAACAAATTCAAAGTGATTTAGAAAGCTAAACCGCCAGGCTTTAAAACAAAACCAAAAACAGAAAATCGGAGTTTTGACCGCAAACTGCATTTTATAGGTAGGCAGGTACCTTAAACTTTCATTTTCACTTTCTTTTATCTCATTTCTTTTATCATAACAGAGCAAAACGTATTGTTATCAGGTAAAATTTTCGAAATTGAGATTTTGCTTTATATACACGATTTGTAGGCGTCTGAAATCGAAAATCTATCTTTTATCTCCCGTAGTGAGAAAAAAATATATACCGCTTCCATCTAGAACGAATAAATAGTCATTCTCTGAAATCCTAAATTAGAAATATAGATTTACGAGCTATGCGTGTAAGGTAAACAAATAACCTGGATACACGAAATGATCCATAATTTCTAGTCTGTACTTCTCTAGATGGTGAAACAATATTATGAATATTATGATTCATTTATATTGCGAGAAATTCTCCTTTAATTTCCTAGAATTCGGTCATATGCCAAGATTATAGTCACGAAAACTCGTCTTTTGAATTTGCATTTGTTTGCAGAGATTTTTAAATAAATTTGACCTCGCGATAATATAGGAAAACGATCTAGAATGTTAATAAGGGTTTTTAGAACTCGTTAGCAAAAAGAACTAGAATTTATAAGGATGGCATGGAACAATTTTTACTATAGAGGCACAATTTAGTGTCTAGATGTCAGTCACAGATTTTTTTTTTTTTTTTTCTGTGTTTTCATTCCTTATAAAAATGAAGTGCTAGTTTGAAATATAAATTTTAACTCTAATATTTTTCTTTGATTTTTTAGAACTCGCTAGCAAAGATAACTAGAATTTATAAGGACGGCATGGAACTATTTTCACTATAGAGGCACAATTTAGATTCTAGATGTCAGTCACAGATTTTTTTTTCTTTGTTTTCATTCCTTATAAAAATGAAGTGCTAGTTTGGAATATAAATTTTAACTCTAATATTTTTCTTTGATTTTTTAGAACTCGCTAGCAAAGAGAACTAGAATTTATAAGGACGGCATGGAACTATTTTATCTATAGAGGCACAATTTAGTTTCTAGATGTCAGTCACAGATTTTTTTTTTTTTTTTTTCTGTGTTTTCATTCCTTATAAAAATGAAGTGCTAGTTTGGAATATAAATTTTAACTCTAATATTTTTCTTTCATTATACTTTTTGAGATTCAAAAATCAAGTTTTACGCTATCTATCTATCTATCTATATTTTTATTATGAGCATATACGGAGAAAACAAATATACCGTTTCACCTAGAAAGAATAAGTGGTCATTTTCTATGTCCCTAAACTAGAAATATAGTTTGTCGAGCTATGCGTATAAGTCGTACCAATAATCTGAATAGAAGAAACGATTGAGAATTTATAGTATATGCATTTCTAGACGGCGAAACAATTCTGAAAATTCTGAATATTCTAAATATTTTGTATTGCCAGAAATTCTCGCTTGTTTCTCTAGAATTAGGTCATGAAACAAGATTATATTTGCTAAAACTCGCCTCTTATGCTCACATTTATTTGCAGAGTTTTTCAAATAAGTTTGACCTTGATAATATAGGCAAACGCTCTAAAATTCTAATAATCGTTTCTAGAACTTGTTTTCAATGGGGACTAGAATTTATACAGATGATATGGAACTATTTTTTCTAGAGCTACAGTTTAGATTTTAGATGTCAGTTGCAGAATTTTTTCTCAGTGTGTGAAAAACATAATTGTAGAAAACCATTTTGCTATTACGAAATATATATATTGTTGCCATTGGAAAGTTTTGACTAATATTGATAAGTTTCAAAATGTGGTATGGATTAGATTTGTGTAAATGGTTTAGAATAAATTTTTTATTTAATAACAGCCATAAACTTCAAAAAAAAAAAAAAAAAAAAAAAAAAAATCATTCTGTTGGTAGTTTCTTTGTCTACCTGCATTTTTAATTCTGTATTTATTATTATTATTATTATTATTATTATTTTAATGAAACTCACATTAATAACCTGAGTTTTCATAGCATGTTTCCTATTGAAAATGCTATAAAAAGGATCTCTGGTTAGTGTACATTGATTGTCAAATAATTTGGATGCCTTATGGTCTAACAGATATATTCTTAAAAACATATATCAACATCTAACGAAATCAACATGAATTTTTGTGGTGCAATAAATAATGCTTCCAGTATAAAATCACTTGATTAATTAAATGGTTCGTTTCATACTGAGGAAAAAAATATAACGCTTTCATTTAGAATGAATAAGTGATCATTTTCTAAATCCTTTAACTGGGAATACAGATTTCCGAGCTATGCGTATAAGGCACGCTCATGAACTGAGTAGACGAAATGATCGCTAATTTCTAGTCTACACATTTTTTGATGGTGAAACAATATTCTGAATATTCTGAATCTTTTGTATTGAGAAAAATTCTCGTTTGATTTTCTAGAATTGGGTAATAAACCAAGATTATAGTAGTTACTGAAACCCGCCTCTTGTATTCGCATTTATTTGCAGATATTTTTTAATAACTTTGCCCTCGAGAATATAGACAAACGTTCTAGAATTTAAATTGGGGTTTCTAGAACTCGCTTTCAAAGGGGACTAGAATTTATAAAGATGACATAGACCTATTTTTTCTTGAGCCACAATTTAGATTCTATATGTCAATTACAGAATTTTTTCTCAGTGCAGTGGTAATAAAAATATAATTACATTCATTAGAAGGTATTGGGGTGAAAACATTTTCAGTTGTATTTGGTGTTTTTTTTTTTCCTTTTCCCTGTAATTTTCAATAGTATTTATGGTTAAGTTTATCTAACGTACATGCAAGTACATGTAATAGATAAGTGCATTTCTTTCGTGTTTCTTTCTTCTAACAATTTGAAATTCTCAATAATATCTCATTTGTTCCTGTAAAATTGAAGTACCATATAACAGATATCTACAAGTATTTGATTACCTAATTAGTTTTTTTTCCATCACATTTGCTTTCCTTAATTCAAATGTAAAATACAAAAATTACTTTTCGTACACTATATAATTATCAATATATTTATTTCAGAATTTAGAAAAAAAATACGTAAAACATGAGATATCTTAAGAAAAGGAATTTGAGTATTTTTAATTAAATAAAATGACAAAAAAGGAATATTTTTTTCTCTAGAGAATTTACTTCTAGGCTATTTCCCCAGTGATGGTTAAATATTTCTGACCGTAATTTAACAGATCGCTGTTAAAAATAAAATAAAATAAAATAAAATAAAATAAAATAAAATAAAAAAGAGTAAAATGTATTAAAATAATTTAAAAATCTCACATGAAATTTTAAGTAATCTCATTAAATTTGAAAGTATATAATTAATTTTCTCTCTTTACAAATTTAAATCTCATTACAGCTGTGAATTGATTTAAATTTTATTCAGAATGGATTCAATTTCCACTCTGCGACAGCAATTAATTTCGCTTTGCATACATTTTAAAAATGATTTAAAAAAATCTTAAATCTATCAATGATAATATTTATTTAATTAATTTCATAAATTTCAGCATTATTTTTTCTGAAAAAAAGAAGAAAAGAAAAGAAAAAGAAATCCCATGCATAATTTAAATAATGCATATTGACCGTTCATCATATAAAAGAAAATATGTTTATTAAATAAATATTTTATCGTGTCCATTTCCTTTTAGTACAGGATATAATTTTTAAAAATTTAACTCCAAACAAATAACGTGAATATAAAAAATAGAGCTTAAATAAATTTCAATTCAATTTTGTGCAACAAAATTAACTTTAGCAGAGCTTTTCAAAACATATTGCTTTCCTGGTGAAATCTAAATATTTCTAAGCGTTATTTAACGTTCCCATTGCAACTAAAATTTAAATGGCTTCATATATTTTTTTAAATATTTAATGTCATTATAAATAAATAAAATGATCATTTTATTAAACTTGAAAATATGTAATAAATTTCATCTTATTTTAAATTTGCAAAAATGCATTGATATTTTTCATAATGAATTCAACACTCACTATGCATTATGAAATAATTTTCGCTTTATAAACTCTTTAAAAAAAGATAAAATCCAAAAACTATGATGATAATATCTATTATTTTAAGTACGAGTATTTCAGCATTAACTTAAAGAAAGTATCACATATAATTTAAATAACCTAAACAAAGTTGCATGAAAGTAAATATGTATATCCAATATATCTCATTTTTAGAATAATATACATATACACTGAGAAAAAATTCTGTAATATCATCTAGAATCAAAATTGTGGCTCTAGAAAAAATAGTTCCATGTCATACTTATAAATTCTAGTCCACTTTGAAAGCGAGTTCTAGAAACCCCTATTAGAATTCTACAGTGTTTGCCTATATTCTCGAGGGCAAAGTTATTTAAAAATCTCTGCAAATAAATGTGAATATAAGAGGCAGGTTTCAGCAAATATAATCTTGCTTTATTACCCAATTTTAGAAAATCAAGCGAGAATTTCTCGCAATGCAAAAGATTCAGAATATTGTTTCATCATCTAGAAATGTGTAGACTAGAAATTCTCAATCATTTCGTCTATTCAGTTTATTGGCCTGCCTTATGCGTATAGCTCGGAAATCTATATTTCTAATTAAGGTATTTATAAAATGGCCAATTATTCATTCTAGATAAAGGCGGTATATTTTTTTTCTCAGCGTAAACTTCACTTCAGATAAAAAATGTTTAAAAAAAAGAAAAAAAAAAAAAGAGCGTGAGAACATTTTAAATCAATGTAAATTTTCTGATAAGATTTTTCATCCATAGTTTTTTTTTTTGTGTGCGTGTATACATATAAAGTTTAAACATTTCTAAGCACATTTTCACATTCTCGATATCAATGAATATATTTGTATACACTATCTTCCAATAAGTATTTGGACACTTTCGAATTTAGATGTTTTGTCAAATATCTAGAAACTTTCTGCAGGAATTAGCTTGGATTTTTGGGAATATAAAGGACTTTTTACACCTAATATATTTCAGCAAAAGTTTTGTCCTAAAAAGGAAGAAAAGAGCAGTAAAAAATTAAACAAAAGTCAAAATGTTTTGGATTACCCTGTAAAACGTAAAGCTTCAAATGCGTTTTGGCTGAAGCATGTGTTTATGAGGATTCTTCTAATTATCTGTATAAATTTATATGAGGCTACCAGATGCATTCGTTGAGATATAACTGTTTCTTAAAAAAAAAAAAAAAAAAAAAATGCAAAACATCGTATTACACCCAGTGCAAAGTCATTTAAAAAAAAAAAAAAAAAAAAAAAAAAAAAAAATCAGACTACATTAGATACAGCATACTGCAATTATAATGCAAAAATGTTAAATATCTTACGAAATAAGAGCATTTATTACTAAATAATTTTTAACTACGCATGCGCAAGCCTTTAAAAAATCTCATCTATATAATTTAATATCCAAATATATTTAGCTACTTAAATAAAAACCCCAAACAAACATCGTGTAAATTCAAACTGTTATGAGTCATAGAATGAACTGAATTTCAGTTCCTCTCAAAAAAAAAAAAAAAAAAAAGATGATGATAGGGGGTTATATCCATATTTATTTACAAACAGCGAATACTGTAATACCACTGAGCATCGATTGAATCAAAATAGAAATGTGAGTAAAACCGTATATAATTTAGCTTTTATTTGGATAGGGACTAAAATTCTGTTCCTTCAAACTCTGATAACTGTTAGAATTTTCACGATATTTGTTTGGAACTTTGATACAAGTAAATTAATAACTTTGGTTATTAAATTAAGCAAATGAATTTTTTTAAAGCTTGCGCATGCGTAGTTAAAATTATTTAGTAAAAATTGCTCATATTTCCTAAGATATTTAACGTTTTTTTTCTAATTGCAGTATGCTGTGCCTAATGTAGTCCCCGAAGTTTTCGAAAAAAGGCTTTGTATTGGGTCTAATACCCTACGTGTTTATAATTTTAAAAGTGGAAAATGATTTTACAATTTTTTAAAGAAACCGTTATATCTACATAGCGTTTCGACATAGCGTTTCGAGCAGTGTGTACGATCGGTTTTCAATGAAGAGAATTTTACCAAAAAAATATACCAATTCGATAACAAATCACATGAAAATTTGATGGAAATCATCTCTTTCCGTGGGATTTCTGTTGGATCAGTTTCTACAATTCATCGGGATTTGATCCTCAAATTCAATTATTCCCGATGAGACTCATCTTTCTTGATGAGTTTCCGAATATTGAACGTTCATACGTTCATCTGTCGTCGATAAGAGGCCATTGAAAGGCCGATTTCATTTTGCTCCTAAGACCATACTTTAAAATTACTTTTGTGGAAAAAAATGCCAAATTATTTTTGTTTTAAGTATTTAATTACAAGAAAATTACAATAAATAAATAAATAAATAAATAAAAAATAAAAGAACAAACATTTGTCCGAGTATTACTTTTTAATCGATTCTATGTAAAAACTATACAGGAAATTTTCGATTTTTTTTTCCAGTAAGTCTTCGGCTCTTATCGTAATCATTGGTTACACAATCGCATATCCATTATTTTGTCTTTATTGTATAAATTGCAAAAACAGCTTAGTTTTGGCTGGCAAACACTTGCGCCAAGCATGATAGTATCAGTTTGTTTCAGAGTCCTTTTTAACAGTGTACTAAATTCGTTTTTTTAATTTTTTATAATACTGCTTACTATTATACTCTGATTATTCGTTCTGTCTTTTAGTATATTTCGGGTTTTTCTTGTTAATCCTTTTTTTTTTTTTTTTTTGACACAAAAAGACTTTTAATAACATTTTGTTCAACGTAGTTCAGAGTTTTACTTCTGTTAGTTACTGACTTCTTTCGGGAGATCTTTAGTATTCTCAATAATGTAGAAATTGTTGAAGAATAAATGGTAACAAGTTTTTTCCGATATTTAAGCAGAGTGTTTGGAATTTACTCTTACCACTTTAAATTCATATTAGTTTTCTAATGTGGTCAACGTGTCCTCAAAGAACCATATGCATATTCTCAATGTGGCCACATTAAGAACATGCATATAGCTATCACGTACCCTAAATTAAACTATTTATCTGATAAATATATTAGAAATGAAGATTATGTGGGTAAAGAAAAAGAAATAAGTTTTCAAAAAACATATCATAACTCAAAGTTCTAAGTATTTAAACACATGTAAATTAAAATACCTTCTTACCTGAAAATTACATCGATTACTCTTCTAAAGTAAAACCACAGCATACAATGGTGGCCAATCAATGTGATCTCTTCAAATTCAGTCCCGCGACCTGCAGATACATGGTTTGTACGGCAATAGTACTATTTTGTATCTAAAAATGAAATCAATTCTTCTATTGGGCGATGGGCTACCTTAGAAATACTGTCCACTTTGGGATAACTTAGTTTACATAAATTTCAGTATTCTTTTATCTCAAAGAATTGTTATACATAATTTAAATAACCATCAAAAGATCACTTATATAAAAGAAAAAGTGGTTATTATCTAAATATTTTATTTTCAATTCTTTTAAATGTAAAATTTAACAAAAAAATTTTTTTTTATTTTTTATTTTTAAGTATTAAGTTCATTTGTTGTATCATGTCCACGGTAGTCCTGCAGCTTTGTAGCCTAGAGCTTCGAACTTATATTCGAAAACTGCATGTTCAACGTTTGAGCCAGCAAAAGACTGTAGTGTGTGATAATAATGGTTGGTACCGGTAACATCCGTTGTCGATGCAACGTATTCAATATTTAGTAAAAGAGAAATTGTGGAAAGCATTTCGTTTGCGTAAAATCAAAATTGTTACGTCATGTTTCAGTACGACTCAAGGGGTGAAACCCAGATTAATTGAAATTTTCATAATTCAGAATGTTGCAGATTCATAAAAAATTTCACTGTCATTTTTACTGCCATATAATTTTCACATAACATAATACACTGTATATTGGAAGTTTGGCAGGGAGTTGGCTGAGGTTATACTTGTCCTAAATCCTGGGAGAAGTAGGACTATGAAACATAATATATATATATATATATATATATATATATATATATACATATAATTAAAAACAGCGCATAATTAAAAAAGCCAATAAGCTGTAACATTCCTATAAACATTCAAAAGTGTAATTAATTATAATAGCAACAGAGCAAAATAAAATCATAGTCGAAATATGCCAAAACTTCGTTACACTTACGCCATATCACACTATAAAATAGGAATATCATTTTAAATAAAGAATGGTATTTAAAAATACACCATTTGCAAACACTAAAACAAATTTTGAATGATTCCTTGCTGTTTCTTATACCATGAGTTTATGAAAAATTGTGTTTTATTAGGGCAATTGGACTTTCCATTTTGTACTGCATCTTCTCTGCAAAAAATCGTCGAGAAGATTTACATTTGTAATGTCTCTCAAATATACGATTTAAATATATGTGCAAACAATCAACTTTAATGGGAATAAATAATTATTGTTGAATAACATCTTATAAATTAAAATACTTTACCTTAAAAAAAAAAAAAAAAATTAAAATTAACATATCAACAAAAATTTTCTTAAATATTAAATTAACGTACGAGAAGCAATTTTTATCACAAGATTTAGCAATTTGAACATTTAAACATTATTGTAATATAAATACGAATTAAAATTTATTTGTATTTTATTTTTGCTTAGGTTAAATAGAACTGTTATAAATAACAAAAACATTTCATGCCAAATATGTTACAGTTCTTCAAAGAAAATCGATAAATAATGCTGAAAAGATAACTGTACTCCACTTAATGCCATTATGTTACACCTTTTAAAGTAAAATATATGTGTATTGTGTTTCATGTCTTGGAAAATCCCCTGAAAAAGGAAGTAAAATTTATCTTTGGTGTCTTTTTTTTAACTCACATTTAAAAATCATTACTTTTACAGACATTTTCGCTTTCATATTCTATAAATACAAATGTTAAAAATATTAGAAATAAATTTAATGTATAAAATGAAAATCATATGTATATATATATGCATATGTATATTTGGGGCATTGATTGAATATTGTATGCAGAAATAACTAAATTTTTGTGATTTTGTAAACATATAGCCAAACGAATATGCAGATAGTACTGCTCGATTTCCCTATACAAAACGAAACCAATTAAAGAAGAGGATATATTTAGACTAAATTTTAATGGGAAAGTAAATAAAACATAGAAAAAATTACTGCTTACATAAAGAAGAGGAAAAAATCATTTATATACAAAAAATGATTACAATATTGACTTAATGCAAGACGTTTAAAAAATATATATATTAAAATATTTATTAATCCAAAGTAGAAGTTGAAGTATTACAATTCTTCGGAGAATGAATGAGACATTTAATTGATATAAACTTTAAAAAAAAAAAAAAAAAAAAAAAAAAAAAAAAAAAAAATTAATAATAAATAGTTTTATATCTAATCAAACTAATAAAAAAATAAAATTTTAAACATATAATGAAATGAATATTTAATAAGATATCGTTATTTTTATTACTAAATGACAAAAGGGAAATTTTCAGTAAAGAAAGTTTTCTTTGGATAATTACTGTTTAGATAATTTATCTTACGATAACAGCTAATCGAAATGTCAAATTGTAACAATGTCGATGATGGAAGGAGAGAAAATAACTTTTCTTGTAAAAATAGAAACATTGTTTACATTTTGATAAGAAAATATAATATTTTATTTGCTTTTTTTTTCTTATGCAGCAAAAGGTTTGATAACATCATTTTATCAGTAATTTCGTTATTTCATTAAATTTACTTTCGATACTACAAGATTGCATTTCAAATAAATGTTTCCCTATTTCGTCAGGGATAAATAGATTTTATCAAAATTACAAAAATTCTATATTGGAGATGTTTATAAATTTACTGTGTAAATAAAACTATACATGATACAGAAATTTTAAAATATAGATTATAAACAAATATGAAAGTTATTTAATTTAAAAAACACATAATTAAATTTTTTTTTCATTCTAGAAATTCTATATTACACATGAAAAAAATCTTACTTGATGCTTTCTTTTTTTTTTTCTCTCATAGTATTAAAATAACTACATTAACTAATCTTATAAAATTATTTAATAGCAAAATTCGGTTTATAAGGTAAACCAAAATTTAATATCATAAAGAATAAAACAAAAGAGCATATATAGTTTTTGAATGCAGGGAAAAATTAAAAATAAAACCAGACTGAAAATATTAATTAATCCAAAATACATCTTATTTTTTCCATCTTGAATTCAGGACTTCAAACGATGAATTTGGGGTTAATTAATTTTTTTTACCCGCTTTCTTTTTTTTTTTTTTTTTTTTTTTTTTTTTTCTGTCTCTTTTGCTTCTTCTTCTTCTTTTTTTTTTTTTTTTTTCCTTGCTTGCATTCATTTTCAGTTTTTATAGTAGATCACACACACACACACAAGTATATATATATATATATATATATATATATATATATATATATACATAGAAAACAATTGACAGGAAAATTTATAAATATATAAGTTTTACAGATTAGAAAAACCAATAGGAGAATTACAAACCAATGCGCAAGATTGCAGCGAAAGGAAATGCAAAACTTAGATGTAGTAATATATAAATGCAGAAATACATAAACAAATGAATGAAATTAAATGTAGAAATATATAAACAAATGAATGAAATTAAACCCCCAAAAACACTGAGCAGGGAGGTCCCTCAGTGTAGGGGTGAACGAGAAGTTTCTGAAAGGACAGTAGCTGTAAGCTAATAACTATCCTTAGCCCCCAACTTCTCACCAAACAGAAAACCACCAATAACTGAAGAGAAATAAAACATACATACAATGTATAAAAATATTAAAAATATTTTATAAAATTATCAAATTGTAAAAGTTACAAAATTACATCAATTCATTTAAAAAATATACAATACAAAAGAGAATTACTGAAGGTAAACAAGAAAGTATAAAATGGAATAAAAATACAACCCTTCATCTGGAACACAAACTATCTTCGGCCGACGGGGCTACTCGTCGGTACTTCAATATTGTCCTTGAATGAGGAAGTAGAACAAACCGAGATAGGAAAACTCTGGAAAGCCACAGTTAAAATTTTAACTCATTCACTCATTTCATTCATTTGTTCATATGTTTCTACATTTAATTTCATTCATTTGTTTATATATTTCTGCATTTATATATTACTATATATATACAGATATATATGTGTGTGTGTGTGTGTGTTTGTGAGTAATATTTTTAACAATAATAATACGTTTTTAAATATTCACTTCTGCATTACTATTTGCAAAACTGATAGCTTTATTTCTCTTAAAAACACTATAGTAATCGCCATAAAATTACTTATTAATGATTATATTTTCAGTAAAAATTAAAAGGTGAAGTTTCAGAAGGAATTACTAATTTTATTAATCTTGATGATGAAGTTCAAAATGCGTCTCATCTCACAACATTAACTCTTTACCAGCTTAAAAACTCCGAAGCGCTCTAAGCAAAGTTGCCAAATTTAAGAACTCTTTTATTCAACTTTCACAAATAATTTTAAAGAGTGATATTTGAAATACTATATAACGGGCGAATAACTTGCGAATTGATTAAGCAATCATTGCAGCAAAATTTAATGGTGATTAGAGCTGCTAACTATGCTAGTTTATCCGTAATGGTATTAAGCCCCGCCTTTTTTTCACACCAAAATAGTTGTATAGCAATAGCCTTCTTATTTAATCATGAGAACATATTGCTAAATATTTCTCTAGAACTATTCTGGTGTGAAAAAAAGGCGGGACCTAATACCATTTCGGATAAACTACCATAGTTAGCAGGTCTAGGTGCTATTGAATAATAATTCCCTAAATTTGGCAATACTGACCAGAGGAGTGGCATTAAATTGGATAGACACAGGGTTAATATCAGATATTATTTATTTTATCTGATAATTTAAGGTATATAGATTTATGTGGTTGCCTCTTAAATGTTCGACCGAGAATGATAACTTTCTGGGTATGTTACGGATGTAATTTATCTGATTAAATAGGAATAAACTTTTAAATTTAATATCAATCTTCAAATCTTTACGAATATATTCAGTCGGGTGGTTCAAAGGTGAGAGTATTCCCTCACTCAAATAAAAACTGTCTAAATATGTCTAAAAGGAATTTCAACTTTTTAAATAGGATGTTGGTATGCAGTACTTGTTATCTTACTCCGTAATAGGTAATCTGTATTTATAGCATTCAAATGCAAAGTAAAAAAAAAAAAAAATGTCTTGTAAAAGCCACACTAGATTTTTTTTTTCTTTTGAAAATTTTTATTCTTTGTTCAAGTTTTCTAAAATAAAAAAAATATCTTTCATTAAAATATTTTACGCTTCTATTGACATCCTCTATGTAAAATTAAATATATATATATGAATTGTATTTGTTTATTATATTTTATAGGTTCATATCTTATGCTGAAGGCATTAATTCAGTCAAAGATATAAACCCTCTTCAAACACATTGCAAATGGTTTCTATATAGGTTTGCAGGTCAAATTAAACTATCTATATTTCAATGAAAATACACTCGTTCTCATATTTATAAGGACACTTTATATTTTGAAATAACTAATGTAAAAATAATTGTGAATAAAGTTATACTAAATGCACTTAATATATCTAGTATTCTAAAAACCAAAATTGCTATAATTTTTTTAATATGACACAAAATTAATAAAAAATGATGCAAACTATTTTTTCCTCTACGTTTTTAGATATTCATAAATATAGGGACAATCAAGATTTTTTCGTTTTATTTAACTTACAAGCGGATAAATTACAGTTGACATGCGAATTCGTTAACTACTGGGCTAGATTAATTCATATATAAGCCTTCAATTTTTCTTGGACGGACATTACTGATAATTCCTCGAAAAAACTAACGTTCATGTAGTGAAGTATGATAAATGTGTTTTGTAAGTGATAGGATAATTTCAATCAGCCGAATTTCTAATGAAATTCGAAGATCTAAAGTTGTTGAAGGAAATGTGATCAAACGTTGAACTGCTGGTTCGATAGGAGAGAGATCTGCTGCAAAATCAGAGTTGTTTTACAGAGATCGAACACTCAAAATTCCTCTTACAATTCTACTCATAATGACTGTTGCTGAATTTTCTCGTACTTTTTAACACATTTATGCATGCTTAAAATAATTAATAATATGTTAAAATGAATAAAAAACCTGCAATAATCAATAAGCATTTAATGGGGGAAAGAACGTCTGTGTTAGAGTTGAATAAAGAAAATATTAAATGGTAAAATGTTGCATTTTCGCATGAAAAACATTTTATTCTTGATTAATCAAATGGTTTTAACAGTTACTGGCACGATCTGAAGATAGCGAAAGACAGAGCAGATTTTTTAAAGGCAGATATGAATCGGGCATTTTAAAGGTGGATCTATGGTGTCCAGAGCTGCTAACCTAATCCGGCAAATTGTTAAAACCGCCCTTTTTTCTACACCACTTCATTTTTAGAGTAATTCTCTTCAAATATATTTTCGATGAATTAAGAAAACAAATACTCTAAAAATTAAGTGGTGTAGAAAAGTAAGCGTTACTAACGATTTGCCGGATTAGGTTGGCAGCTCTGGGTGTCCTGGGAAGCTGTTTATACTGAAGGCAGAATAAATTTAGTAATTTTTTCTATTATTATGAACATCAAGAGAATATCCGCAAATTTTAAACTTGGAATTATCAGATTTTTGTTAGATTTTGGCGGGGTAATAATATTTTTTTCAACAAGACTTACATTTTTGCTCTACTTCTAGAGCAATAGGAAATAGTTTGAAGAAAGAAACTTCTGTACTGTTGCCTTTCCCGTGGCCTAAAAGTTGAAAAAAAAACTTAACTTATCACATTAGAAAAGTGTATGCTGGTGGTAAGCAATTTTAAATAGTTTAAATGTATTCAGAATATCATCTATGCTGTATGAAATGGTATTGAAATTGAATATTAAAGAAATATATATATATATATATATACCAAAGAGAATGTCTGACTGTTTCACCCTAAAAAGAGACCCCAAAAAATATTAATTTAAAGATTAATTGAGAAAAATACTAAGATTCGAGCTGTTCTTATAATTGTGAACACCTGAAAAATCCTTTTTTTTGACCATATTTAAAGTTTTTTAAGATAGAAAAACGATAAATCTTTTTAAATATCGTCTATTAATGAAATTCAAATTAATAAAAAATATATTTGTTTAAATAATAGTGTTCAGCGTTTAGTTAATATAGAAAAACGGGTGTCCTTATAAGTATGAGAAGGAGTGTATTTAATATTTCCTTTTAATGAATATTCATCCAAAAATTTATTCCAAATATTTCAAACAAAGTATCTATTTTCCGCAATTATTCTGTGCAAAAATAATCTTCATGTACAATATTTGTATTTGTAGCTAAAATTAAAATATTAATATATTTCTGAAAAATAACTAGCTTGTTTTAAATTCTCTATTCTTGCAATTATCTTTTAAATATATTTACAATTTTGTAAAAAAAAATAGTATGATTTTTTTTTTTTTTTTTTTAACTGAAGATTATCTATACAATATTAAAAAACAGATATATTTTTTTCTATCACAGATTTATATTTATTACATTTAGAAGATAAATTTATGTACATGTTTCTGAGAGAACAATGTGTCTTAAACAAAATTTTGGCATACAAAGTATGAGAAAAATTAATTATTAATTAATTTCTTAATGTTGACAATATAATGTTTAGCAATTAATACTAAATCAGGGGTCGTACTCTCCGCCATTTTTTCAGGACACTCTCAGAAATAAGAAATTCCCCTCATCATTGCAACCACCATAGCTGGCCAATATTTTAATTTATTCCAGAGTACTTTTAGCCCCGCCTACATTTCGCACCACTTTATTTATTGAAAAATTTTCTTCAATACATAACATCGATAAAATAAGAAAAGATTACTTTAAAAAAATAAGTGGTACGAAATAGAGGCGAGGCTAAAACTACTCCGGAATAAATTAAAATATTGGCAGCTATGCAACCACTAATTTCATGCAGAAATACTTTTGGTATATTTATAATACTATGCCATGACTGTACAGGATATAAATTAGTGTATAAAAATAGTGGTAGCAATATATTTGAAAATTTCTCAGCCCTAAGAGTGTCCTGCAAAGAAGGCGGAGAGTACGACCCCTGTATTAAATTCATGCTGATTAAATGCATCGATTAAGTTAAAATTTTAAGTTTGATTTTTCGTCACAAAAAGTTGAGAAATATATACAAACTAGAGCAATAAAAATAGAGCATTTTTTTAATAAAGCATAGCTGCCAAACTAATCTAGACAGCCCCTTTTTAATATTAGTCTTTTTTTAGAATATTTTTTTTTCTCATTTATCATAAATACATTTGAAGAGAATTACTTTAAAAATTAAATGGTGTGGTAAAAGAGGCGGTACCAACCATCTTCCAGATTAGGTTGGCAGCTTTGTTTTGGCAGCTTTGTTGGCAGAATTTTTTTTTCATTCTTTTCAAAAGATATCCGTGCAATGCACAATTATAAGTTAGCATAGACTATTAATAATTATATTTAAAAAAATATTTTACATAAGATAAACAATGCATATTGAATACAGAATAAATCATAATACATGTACAAGTTTCTTACATCGAATATAATGAATCAAAATTATTAGGGGGTGTGATATATAGGAAAACACTCATGTTTAACCACCTTCAATACAAACTATACAATAGGCTGTTTATTTTTAAGCTTTTTCATAGTCACAGAGATCGGTGTAGCTTTTTTTTTTTTTTTTTTTTTTTCATAGCAGTATTTTTATAAAGTAACCTTCGTAATATTCAGTTGAATATAATTCTATTAAGGATTACTAAATTTTTCTATTAAAAAATTGTATTCAAATAGATAACAAAAAATTAATTCAAATATTTAAAATGAAACATACATTTTCATTTATAAGACTAAAATATGTTTTTGTGATTTTTTCTTTATGTAATGCCAAAATGAATTACCTAATAATTAACCCCTTCCTTCTCACTCCCGTGATATTCACGGACAGTGACCCCACCCCACGTACATTTTTTCTTTAATATTTTAAGGTACATGAAAGCACCAGCCTATACCAAACTATATATAATGTATTTGAAAATATGTACAGAATAAATATATATACAATTCATATATTTACTGTCAATCCATTTTTTTTTAATTAGACAACAATGTGGATTTCATGGTCGTGCCTTTGAAAAATACGCGACCGTTAAGGGGTTAAATTGGTAAAATTTTTTAAATGATTTCTTCATTTATATATGAAAATTCTTAAACGAAAATATGAAGAGTGTAAATATTTTTCGAGTTATAACGTTATGGCAAACTTTTACGATTTATTTCGACCCATTGTTAGTACCGCCCTTCCTGACACCACTTTTTTGTACAATAATTTTCTGAAATACGTAGAAACGATTAATATGTATGTATATATATATATACATTTGTATTTCTTAAAATGAATAAAAACTGAAAACGAATATAAGCATCTCTACATTAACCCGTTAGTAGTCGCTTTGTTGGTCGATTTGCCGCGCATTCTTCAGTGTTACCAGATTTTTTTATTCAATAGCCACCAAAAATTTTTAGAAGTAGCATTTGATATATATACAACGCGAAAAAAATCGAAGGAACGTCGATTACATCACTTCTTAAAATTATTGGTGAGAGTTAAATAAAAAGTGCGCAATCTGTTATAGGTGGCGCTGTCTATAGCGACTACTAACGGGTTAAACAAATACACAAACTTCTGAGACATAAATAAAATCTAATAATTATCAAAATTCTTCCACAGAATTGTAATATTACAACGATAACTTTCTATTAAATATTCAAATATTTTCATACTTAAATTACTTTGACAAATTTTCGTATATATTCATTTGCATAATTTTACTAAGCCTGATTCGAAGTATTGGAAAAATTATTTTGCCCCATAAATTAAATGAAAGTAAGTTAGTAGGAGAAAAGAAGGATGATCAATATGTAATAACATCTTGAAAATGAGCGCGATAAATAATCTGCTTTGAAAAATTATACAGTATAGGCTTCTTGTCAAAAATATTTCACAAGCTTTTAAAAAAAAATCCATGTGCTGTTTTGATAAATTACCTTATTGTCAATAAATTTAATATAGATGTCTACGATTTTTTTATTTTTTTATTATAGGTTTTTAAAAATACTTGCCGAGATTTAATGAATTAGATTACAGAATCGATCTGAGCAAAACATTGTAATTAGTAGAATTGTAATCAATGAAAGTTGCCACAAGACATGTTGACACTTACGAACAAAAAAAAATGCTTTTGAATTAAAACTGATTGATTATCTTTTCCTTTTCTGAATAAATCTGTTTCTGTCAATCACGAAGAAATAAAAAAAAATTTCTTTTTGTAATGTAAAGAAAATATTTATTTATACATGTTGTTCATCATTAGTTCAAATGAAGGAATGAAATAAAATTTAGATTTGAAATCTGGATGAGTGATTCATTCTTTTTATTCATATGACGTTCATCATAAGTTCAAATAAAGGTTGGTTTTTTTTGGCTGGGGGGGGGGGGAGGACGTCAGTGAATGATTCATTTAGTATACGATATTTACGTATCATGAGTAAAAATCAATGGCAATAATTTATTGTGAGAGGTTATTAATTCTATTATTCTCGATTTATTACTTTTATATATATATATATATTCAGAAGTACAATTTATTTTTATTGAAAGTGATCAGCAGTTATACAGGGTGACAAGAAATAACTTGGACGAAGTTTCAAACGAAATATTTGTAACTACCGCTAAAGTTATAAATTTATTTCATTAAGTATTGATCCTAGAAAGCTACTAAACAGGTGTAAGTAAGTTAGTTGTGATAACCATTATGGTTAACAAACGATCTGCGATACTTGAATTACATAAGCAAGGAAAAAAACAATGTGAAATTGTTCAACTATTGAAAGTGCCTAAGCAGACGGTTTCATACACAATCAAAAGGTTTAAAGAACTCGGACATGATGGTGACAGGCCAGGAAGAGAAAGAAAGTGCACAGTTAACACATCAAGAAACCGTAAAGTTATCAAAACTCGAGTTCAACGAAATCCTAGGATTTCAATGAGAAAGGTTGCTAGAGAGATGAAGATCAACAGGGAAACCGCCCGTTTGATGACAAGAGTAGAGCTTGGTCTTCGCCCTTACAAAATGAAAGAGGCTCAAAAGCTAACAGCAGAGAACAAACACACAAGACTTCAAAGGTGTAAAGAACTGCTAAAGCGGGCCGCAGGTGATCAATCACAAACATTTGTCTTCACAGATGAGAAACTGTTCTTGATTCAACAAGCTTACAATAGCCATAATGATAGAGTTTGGTCAGCAGAAGCACCTAGACCTTCTTGCATTGTTGAACGGGCTCAACGACCCCAATCTGTAATGATTTGGGGTGGGATATGTGCTAGTGGGAAAACACCACTTGTTTTTGTTCATCAAGGGATAAAGACTAATCAACAAACATATCGTAAACTCATTTTGGAAGATGTTGTCTTACCTTGGTCGCAAAAGTTCTTTGGAAACAAAAGATGGACCTTCCAACAGGATTCCGCACCTGCACACAGAGCTAAACGCACTCAAGATTGGTGCAAGACAAATTTTCCTGACTTCATTGGAGCTCAAGAATGGCCACCGTATACCCCAGATTTGAACCCAATGGATTATTCTTTTTGTCCATCTTGAAGACAAGGGTGTGTGCTAAACCTCATAAAACTTTGGCATCCATAAAGAAATCCTTATGCAAGTAATGGAATAAAATATCAGTAAGTGAGTTGCGGCCCATAGCCGAAAATTTTGTGACGCTTTTAAAGCTCTGTTTTAAGTCTAAAGGCAACCACTTTGAAAATTTGTAAATATATTAGACAAAATAATGTATTTATATTTATTTTGAAGTTTGGTCGTAATATTTTCATTAGCATTAAAATTATAATGTATCATGTGAGTCCAAGTTATTTCTTGTCACCCTGTATAATGAAATGTTCCACTTACGGGTATGCACTGATAACGGTATCATCATTCAGAACTCCAAATCTATTATACTGTATTTGTAAATTTGCAGCGGTATCCCTTTTTAGAAAAGAAAGGTAATATTTTGTTTTGTAAAAACATAACTGGTTAATTTATTCTAAAAAAATGCAAAACTGCATAATAAATTTTTAGTCTAGATTGTGAATTTAAGGAAATCTTTAATTAAATCTTAGACATAAGAAACGTCCTACACAGAAAGTTTTACACCATCAAATTACTACAAAAATCAAAACAGCAGACTACCACTACATTAGTCACATGTCCATACTACACGTACACCAAGGCAGGTGCATCTCAGTTATTAGCTGGGATAAAAAAAGAATAAAGTTCCGGAACACAGAAATTCAAAATGGACTTTATTCTGAGATTACATATCTGACACCCCCGATGTAAGCTCAGAAATTTTCAAATGTTCATCAGCTACTGTCTCAGTTTATTAAAAAGTGTGTTTGGCAGGGCTTTTGTGAGGGTAACGGCAATCATTTCGGTAGTTTGTTTATATTGTAACTTTATCAGGCTTTCCTGTATCAAACTTCATATTAGATGGAAGCGTAGTTGCAGATGTTTTGTTTTAGAATAAAATTTGTGATTTTCGGTAATTTTTATGTTCGACAGGTTATCTTGAAAAAGTACAACTGTATGTTCTTGTGGGGATTTCAGACCATTTTATAGATTTATAAGCCATTGTATTTCTAGTGCACCACTCGAAGCTGTGGATGACATGGAAACGCAAGGCGGTTTTTTAGAGATCCAAAACATCGGATTTTTTCCCTACAAGAATAGATTTTCAGTTATTAATTTTGTATCACTGAGATCTTTGGCCCAGTTAGAATCCACATATCCCCTAAATCACGTTCACCGAAATTACAAAGTGATGATATAATATCTTTTGTGGTTTTTAAATATCTGATCATAGCCTCCTAAACTAGATGCCCTCCGCGTGGCTCGGAAACTTGACAACAGTTCAAGCGGTAGATAGCGCCACCTGGTACAGATTGCGCTACTTTTTTATTCAACTGTCACCAATAATTTTAAGAAGTGACATATGATATATATAATCGACGTTTCTTCGATCCTATTCGCCTTTTATGTATATCATCCCAATAAAAAAAATTTTTTGGTGGTTGTTGAATAAAAAAGTCGCGCAATCTGTACCAGGTGGCGCTGTGTACCGCTTGAACTGTTGCCAAGTTTCTGAGCCACTCGGAAGGCATCTAGTTTAGTAGGCTATGATCTGATAACCCTTTTATCTGCCTTCCAGTCTTACACTCTAGGGTTTTTGTTTCTACGGCTTAAGCTGCCTACCACAGCCCTTATATCAGGTCGAAATACTGTAGAGATGTAAAGAACGCGACTATAGCCTGTCTGTACTTTGTGTTGTTTGGTAAAAGGTTATTATCAATCAATTTTATGTATCCTGGTTCCATCGGAGTGTAAGTGGGCTTTCCGTTGTCTAGCCTGAATTTTGTTACAATCTCCTGCATTTTGTTACTTTGATCTAGTGTAGTTACCCCTTTACATGATCTTCCTATATTTATGCCGAAGTATTATTTGGCGTCCCCCAAGTCTGTTAACGGGTATTCTTCTCTAAGTTTATCAATTAGTATGTCAATATTGTGATATTTTCCAGCTACGAGTCTACATAAACAACGTAAGTTTCTGTGTTATTTTTGTCACAAATATACAGACATTTGTCATGCTGACTTTGTTTAGATCTCAACTTACACAGTGATTCCAAATTCCAAGCCTTAGCGGATTGTTTTAAACCGTAAATTGTTTTCTTTAACTTGAATTCTTTATTTTCTTAGCCGTGGACAATATAACCCTCGGGTTGGTGCATGTAGACATCTTTCTGCAAATTTTCACGTAGAAAAGCCGTTTTGATGTCTACATCTCTTAGATGCAAATTCTTATAAAGTGACATTCTTAAGAATGTTCTCGCAGTGTTATGAGATGCAACAAGTGCAAAAATTTCGTCATAGTTAATTCTATATTTTTGAGAATAACCCTTGACGACTAGCTGTGGCGACTAGAGACAACAATAGGGTACAAAGAAATGCTGCATGCTGTGTTTGTATTAATAAAGTCTAATGTATGTGTATAATTCTATTTAGTCTATATAAATAGTATCTTTGATCGGAACATTGACATTAAAAAAAATATATATTTATTTTTTTATTTCATTTTATATTTATTTAGTACAAAATTGTGTTTGTATACTACAATATTTAAATTACAAAAAAAAGAAAAAAAAAAAAAAAGACACTATGACAACAATTTTCGCTTTAAAAATTATGTACTAGCAAAATGTAATTTGGTAATTCATAATTTATCATATTTTGTTATTTTTAAGAAAATTACACGAAAGCAGATACTTAATATCCGAAAGGAATAGAAACTATAACAATTTTAGAAGATGATATAGAGATTAAAATATTTCTGGTAATATTTATAATTTATTCCATATTATTATTAGTACCTGTGCTTTTTCTCACCAATGATATTTAAAGAAAACACACACACACACATTTGTCTTCTTATTTTATCGTAATTCCATATTGCAGAAAATTTCTCTACAAGCAAAGTGGATGTCACCAGGTATGACTAATACATGACTAAATAACATGTCTTAAACTATTAAAATAAATTTACTACTAAATTTATTTCTTTTGCAAATACTAATTTGTAAAATAGATTTAAATCCGATAATTCATTACAATGTTCATAAAAACTTTAAAATAATTGCAATTTTGAGAAATAAATTTTCTCTATCGGCTTCATTTTCACGATACAACCAATTTCTAAATTACTGTTTAATTGCTGCAAAAGAAGAATTTAAAACGCCGCTATCGAGTTTGAAAAATCAGAAGTAGTAATTTAAGGAAATAAATTGATCCTCATCGAGCAGCATATAATTAATTTTCTTTTCTTCCTGCAAATGCAAAGAGTTAAAAAAAAAATTCTGGAATATACATTAGGTGTTTAATTTTTAGCTGACACATGCAATTAATTTTTATGATGTCTTAATTTGCTTAATTTTCCTTAATTAGTTTTTGATACACTTTTAATCTATTTTTGTGAAAAATTATTTATTATTTAAGATCTTCAATATATATATATATATATATGTATGTATATCTATATAGAATTATACTGTTAAAGATTCGTATTTATCTATTAATAAATATATAATTAACTTTTCGTTACGAGTAGAAAAGTCCTAATTCTGTGAAATAGAAATATTTCAATTTCTCTACAAGTATTCATTTTATTTTATTTTATTTTATTTTTCATTAAAAAAAAATTAACCGGATTTCATTTATTTATTTATTCTGTTAAAATTTTATATTTTTACTTCCTTTTATCCATTTAACTTAACTAAACGTATTGTTATCAGGTAAAATTTCAGATTCTTTTTTTTTTTTTTTTTTGTTATTTACACATTTTGAAGTCCTCTAAAATCGTTTTTTTTAATCTCCTGATCTATGTTCCTACCTCCTGACCTATCACCTTATCAACAACACTCAAGACCAAACATAGAAAGAAATCCACATATTTTGTACTTTAAATGTGTTACTATATAAGAATGCTACTTAAAATAATTATTGAAATCGAACAAACTGTTCATGCACTGAAACATCAACGCGAATACAAATAAAAAGGGAAACGCAAGATTTATCTGTGGGCGAAATTTTTGATAAACACAATTTAGCATCCGTAGACTTTACAAAACAAAATAAAATGAAAATATATTTTTACTTTCTTCTATATTCAGCAGAAGAAAGTATTGGATTCGTAAAAATTTTTGACCTCGGGTTTTTAATGGATTTACACGTTTTGAGAGCTGTAGAACATGATTTGACCATTTTTAGAAAATGTCTGTGTTTCTGTCAGTCTGTCTTTGTGTGTGCGTGTGACAAAATTTTGTGGCAACTGTATCTCAGGAACTACTGCACAGCATTTCATACAAATTGGTATGTAGTTGCACTTTGATATAAATTAGTGCCTATCAACTTTTGGTAAAAATTGTCTTTTAGGTTGCGTTGCCATCCCGCTTTTTCTAAATTTTTAACAAGGTGATATAGGACAAAATTTTGTATAAATGTGCATGAAGAGAATTATTTTTTAGTAATCATTATGAAATTTACAAGAATTATTTATAATAGAGATAGTCAACTGGGAAAAATTATTGTATGTGTAGGAGCCTCGTCAACCCCCCTGGGGGACGTCCCCCCTCGAGGGGAGTAAATTTTCAAGATGGGCATCTTTCGAAAGGGCTCGTCAATACCTTTAAAACGAATGGTTGAACTATAAATCTGTGATAATTTAGAACAAAGTTAGCGCTTTTTTTTTTACTTTTTACAAAAAAAAAAACTTTTTTTTTTTTTTTTTTTTTTTTTTGTAACGAAGTGTAACCAAACTTGGTATTTAATTGGCCCCTGACATAAAATGGTGCTGATTAGATTTGGAGATCAATCGCTAGATAGGAGGTGCGGTGATCGTATTTTTTCTAAATTTTTAACATGGCAGTATAGGACAAAATTTCGTATAAATGTACATAATGAGAGTTATTCTTAACCTGTGATTATAAAATTAATATGAATTATCTATAATAGTAGTAGTTAAGGAGGATAAAAAATTGTGCATGTAGGAGCATCGCTTCCCCCCCCCCCCCCCTGGGGGGAAGTGGGGAGTAAATTTTCAAGATGGGTATCTTTCGAAAGGTCTTGTTAATACCTTTAAAACGAATGGTTGAACTATAAATATGTGATAATTTAAAACAAAGTTATAGATTTTTTTTTTTTTTTTTTTTTACTTTTAACGAAAATAAACTTGGAAAATTTTTTTTTATTGTTACTGGGTGAATTTGTATAGGAAAATATAGAAGAATATCTTGTGGTGGCCACAATATACTAGTTCATAAATGTAAGAGCATGTTTAATATTGGACATGGCATAAAAATCATTTACCATTCATATACGGGATCAAATAAAAGAATTCGGACAAATGAGGGAATTTCTAAAAATTTATTTCAAATTGTGTTATGTATTTTCCATACTGTATTATATTTAAGCACACTATGTGGTTTGTATATAACATATAGATAATATACAGGGTAATCCAAAATTGAATCCAAATACTAAATTTCACTAAGTCAAAAAAAAAAACTAGTATGTTGTGGCCACCACAAGACTTTCTTCTATATTTACCTATACATATTCAATCAGTAACAATATAAAAAAAAAAAAAGTACGATTTTTTTTTCTAAGTTTTTTTTTTTTTTTTTGTTAAAAGTGAAAAAAATCGATAACCTTGTTTTAAATTATCACAGATTTATAGTTCAACCATTCGTTTTAAAGGTATTGACGAGACCTTTTGAAAGATACCCATCTTGAAAATTTATCCCCCCCGGGGGGGTACTTCCCCCCCAGGGGGGGGAAGCTATGCCCCCCCATGCAGAAATTTTTTTTCCTAGTTACATACTACTATTATCAATAATTCATATTAATTTTACAATCACAAGTTTAAAACAACTCTAATTATGCACATTTATACGAATTTTTGTCCTATGCTGCCATGTTAAAAATTTAGATAAAATGCTATCACAGCGCCACCTGTTGAGCTATTGATCCCCAAACATAATCAGCACCAGTTTATGTCGCGGACCAACTAAATACCAAGTTTGGTTAAATTTCGTTAAAAAAAAAAAAAAAAAAAAAAAAAAAAATTGCGATATTTTTCTAAGTTTTTTTTTGTTAAAAGTAAAAAAAATCGATAACTTTGGTTTAAATTATCACAGATTTATCGTTCAACCATTCGTTTTAAAGGTATTGACGAGATCTTTCGAAAGATACCCATCTTGAAATTTTGCCCCCCCGGGTGGGAACTTCCCCCCCCGGTGGGGGGGCAACCGATGCCCCAACATGCACAAAAATTTTTTCCTAGTTAACTACTACTATTATCAACCTGATCTTTCGAAAGATACCCAATGTGAAAATTTACCCCCCCTGGGGGGTATTTTTCCCCTAGGGGGGGGGAAGCGATGCCCCCCCATGCAGAAAATTTTTTTCCTAGTTACATACTACTATTATCAATAATTCATATTAATTTTACAATCACAAGTTTAAAACAACTCTAATTATGCACATTTATACGAATTTTTGTCCTATGCTGCCATGTTAAAAATTTAGATAAAATGCTATCACAGCGCCACCTGTTGAGCTATTGATCCCCAAACATAATGAGCACCAGTTTATGTCGGGGACCAACTAAATACCAAGTTTGGTTAAATTTCGTTAAAAAAAAAAAAAAAAAAAAAAATTGCGATATTTTTCTGTTTTTTTTTGTTAAAAGTAAAAAAAATCGATAACTTTGGTTTAAATTATCACAGATTTATCGTTCAACCATTCGTTTTAAAGGTATTGACGAGATCTTTCGAAAGATACACATCTTGAAATTTTGCCCCCCGGGTGGGAACTTCCCCCCCGGTGGGGGGGGCAACCGATGCCCCCACATGCACAAAAATTTTTTCCAAGTTAACTATTACTATTATCAACGAGACCTTTCGAAAGATACCCATCTTGAAAATTTACTTCCCCGGGGGGGGATTTTCCCCCCCCCCAGGGGGGAACCGATGCCCCCCCATGCACAAAATTTTTTTCCTAGCTAACTACTACTATTATCAATAATTCCTATTAATTTTACAATCACAAGTGTAAAATAACTCTCTTTATGCCCATTTATACGGAATTTTGTCCTATGCTGCCATGTTAAAAATTTGCATAAAATGCGATTACAACGCCACCTATTGAGCGAGTGATCCCAAAATCTAATCAGCACCAGTTTATGTCAGGGTGCAACTAAATACCAAGTTTGGTTAAGTTTCATTCATTGGTTCGTGAGATACAGCGTCCACAAAAAAATGATACAGACAGACAGACAGACATTTTTTAAAAACTATTAATTCGTGTTCTCCATATCCCAAAACATGTAAATCCATCAAAAAGTGGACTTCGAAAATTTTCGCGAATCCAATACTTTCTCTATATTACATATAGAGAAAGATACATATAGAGAGGACTATTTTGTATGTAACAATCATTTTTCTTTTTTTATCGCTTTTGAATATTTGTTGGCTATATTCAGAAGATTTAGCCAACAAACATTCAGAAGCCATCATCAGTGCATATCCAGAAGAAAGAGCTAACAGAATTTATAATCAATATATGATATACCCAGAAGATATAACCAACAATTATTCAGAAGCCAACTTGAGTACTTATTCAGAAGATATTGCCAACAATATTCAGAAGTCATCCATTTTATGAATGATAATGGTATCTGATGCTGAAATCGGCAATTAGTTTCTACATGCAATCAAGGAGAAATTTCTCACTTTTCAGCAGGTTTTGAAAAATGTAAATTTTTTTAATGATTCGACATAATATTTTAAGCTATAAGAAATTAAATAATAAAATTGGATGTCGGTGGGCATCTTGGCAAATTCAAGGTGACTAAAGGGCACTAAATGGTGACAATGCAAAATCGCTGTCTGAAAGAAATAGTCCTGTCGTATTTAAATAAATAAAAATCCTCCAAAATTTTAAACGAACAACTTACTTGTTTCAGTGTGCCAAAATATTTACAAAAAATTGGACAGGTAAATTTCATAGACCTATCGGCCACTGGCTAGTAACTTAGTATTTCAATTTTCAGGCCTAATCAGATTGTTAACTATTCGATACGCTGATGAGCTTATGATGCTCTTTGTGATTATACTTACAAATTTGAATTATCGATTTTATACATGAAATGTTATAACCAATCTAAAATTAAATCCATTACTGTAATGAAAAAGTTTTTACGGTTAAAAAAATGTTTTTACATCTCATGTTCCTTTTTATTTTGCAGAAAAAAGTATTTTTTGATCTTATGAAGAAGTCTTTTTCTTCAGTTGATCTATCGTTAGAAGAACTTAGCAGTGCTCATGACTTCGTTCTTTCGGTGATGAAATGGAACCCGGTTGAAAGACTTTCCATCGCTCAAATCAAGTGTCACCCATTCTTGGCTAATTCACAAAAGCAGTCCGCCGTGAATGAAAGACAGTCTTCCCCTGATAATATAGAAACTGTTGTGTCAAATCTAGTTCTTCAAAGGTGTATAAATTCTGATAGAGATAATGCGCAAGAATTAAAGGTCGATGAAAAAAGTAAATCTGCCAAGAGTAAGTGTTAAAATTAAATAATTATCAAAAGTTCCAAGATATATCTGTACTGATAAGTATAAAGGATTTAAGTCCAAAAATGTGGATTTTGAGTTAAGTATATAATCAGACTCAGAAAAAAATTCTCTATCGATTAACATAAAGGATTTAAATCCATGTCATTTAGTCTTTGAGAAAATCCACTGGTAAAAAAAGATTCAAGTCTGAAATTTAGCATTATTCTTTGGTACAAAATATTTAATTCAATTTTTCCCTTTATTAAATGAAGATTGACAATTACTGAATGGTATAAAAGGTATTAATCAACATAATCCCTTTTTTCCTAATCGATTCTTCTGATTAGTTTTTAGTTAGTTTAACTTTATTTTTCGTCTCCTGAAAATACTTATCAGTACAGATATATGAGTTGTTAATAAGTGCAAAACTTTGAATTAACACCATGAAATTCAAGAGATCGCAAAAATTGTTTCCGGTTGAAAGAAACACCATCCTTTGACAGACGAGCAAAGCAGGCACGAGTGCTGCAAACAAAGCAACAAAATTTTCCCTTGTTTCACTATTATGATTATAAATAACATATTTTAATTTCACAAAGATTAATTTAGAGTGTACGTTTACATAACGAAATTTTGTCTTACATTTCTATATTATATATTTTGAATAAAGGGACGTCACCGCCACATTTTTAGCAATAGGCACCAAATGTTAATGAACACTAAATTATGTGAAGTACAACTAAATATACAAATTTCATATAATTATATGCATTAAATCTTCATCTAGAAATGCTACAATTTTTTTTATCCCACTGTAATACACAGACGTTACTCCAAATGCGATCAAAGATTCTTAAAACATATAAAATCGTCAGAAACCGGAAGTCTAAAACTTTAAAAAATGTAATACTTTCTTCTTATGCATGTAAAAAAATTAAGAATAATTAAAATTTTTCAACATTATTCATAATCAATGTACACTTATTTTGAATATTTAAGTTTATTCAGAAGGAATAGGGGCTGTGGGCAAAATTGCTGGTAGATAGCATAGGCTAGTAAGTTCAGTTGGGGTATAATTGTAGCTGCTCTTAACAAAATTAACTATACATAAAATTGTTTATATGCATAAAAACATTTGTATGTAGATCGTAGAACAGAAATCATTCCTTGTTCGTTCAGAGGGCCACCAAAAGAATTTCGATATATTGAGGTTATATTTAGGGGTAGCTGGGAATGCACTTTTGGTTGTTTTACATATTTTTAATATAAGACTAAATTTAAGTACACAGTTTGATGTGTGCGTATAGTTTATAGACTATATCCAGGGCTACCTAAAATTAAAATTTTTTTTTTCCCTATTGAATTCTTTTTTACTGAATGCAGTCGACTGAAATGCTTTACAACATTTTATCATGTCGACGAAAACTGGTCAAGAATATGAAGATTGATTTCTCATACACACACAGCAAAAAAAAAAAAAAAGTTTTATTTGAAGTTTTTAGGGATCCTGAATATTAAAATTAAATTTGTTCGCTGTTTATCTGTATGCCGGATCGTGCATTGCCGCTTTGTTTCAGGACTCGGTCCTACTTTGTTCGTTTGACGAAGCGTCCTGTTTTCTTTCCAAGCCCCTTTAATTTCTATTACAATCCTAAAGTCATTACTCCAATCCTAAAATAATGTAATCCATTATTTAATATGAGTTTGGAATAGAAATATTGAAAGTTCGAAAAATTTAAATATCAACGTAGACTTAAAAATCGAGATTTTTATTATTAAAAGAAAAATCTCCATTTTTTTTTTTTTTTTTTTTTAATTAAGATTTATGGTCAGTGAACTCATTATAGCCAAATTTAAATATTGTTAATATCGATTAAAATTTCTCGAAATTTCTCGCAAATTTTAAAACATCAATGTAAATTAGACTGAAAAAAAAAACTTATTAATTAAAAAATAAATAAATAGAAAAAAAAAAAAATCTCCGCTACAGATTGTTATTAAACTTAGCAAAGACCCATCAAGTTTTAATAAAATTCTATATCCCATTTAAATCGGTCCAGTCTTTTGAGAACTACAGAGCCACTGTGAGATAGGCAAACACACACAGATTGACTAGCTGCAAGAGTGGCCGAGCGGCTTTTCGCTCAAAGCTGTTAGACGGTAAGTGCCGAGTTCGATCTCAGGTCGCAGTCGTTTGAAGTTTTTCGTGGTTTTCTCCAAAATTCGCATAAATACAGGTTAGGACCAGGCCCCTCTAGAAAGACCCCCCCCCCCCGTAGGGCATTCCATACATAGTCTGAGGACCCTAGCGTAGTCAACTGGCCTTAACCTACACAACAACAAATTGTCAGACTTGAAACTTATAGCACCCCTCTTTTTTGGTCGTTGGCTAATAAACAATATTTAATGTACTTAGTCTGTGATCATTACAGATTTTTAGTTTAGTTAACTTACATAGCTTAATTAGTTTGCAGAAATCACCAGTATCTGTCTTTGCACCAATGCGGCACATTCAAGGTGGGCCCACAAGACAAATGTTTTACTACGATCTCTCTTCCTCCTCAAAAAATTTTCCGCCGTAAAATATCATTATTATTATCGTTAGATTGAATTAAATGCTCTTAATAGTTGCTCATATTCCAGAATACCCGATGCGTCATTTTGGAAAAATTAAACTACACGATAAAAGTTGTAAGTCAAAAAATGTCCTCTGCATCGAAAAATTGTTCCTCTTTCGCCTTAGACGCTCTTTCAATAATAAATACAGATTTTGACTGAAATAACTGTTATAGTCATATGACGGATATGGCTAAAATAACAGAAATTAATTCGATAATCTGACTGAAATAACTTTACCCGAAATCGAGAGGTTCTCTGGAAGATGGTAAACCGGAGGTAGGAAGTTCGAAACAAGGTTACGCTCGTCCGCCTAGCCGCTCCGAGGTTGCAGTATTTTTCAACTAGTACTCCTTAGAAAGTCTTTACAAAAGCATTTTCCAACCAAACCTAAACTAATCATGAAGTGAATCAACCTTAAATTTAACACCACCTCAAAAAACCCTGAGTAGTAAATGCTTTTTCATTCCATCGACAGAAAATGTCAGTGGCGACGTAATTTGGGGGAAGAGCAGAGTGAAACTCTCAAATATGTTTTTTTTAAGTGGCTTATTATTATCCTTAAAGACCGCATTGTTTATTTATTTATTTTAATTCTTTTATATATTTTTTCATTTATTTCTTTTAGTTATTTATTCCTTTTAGTTATTTTATACATTCATTTCAATGCATTCATGCCGATTTTATTGTAAGATATATTAAAATGTTATAATTGTATTTGTTGCTACATCAGAAAAACAAACTTTTGTCATTTTTTTTTCCCCTTGATTTTGCAGAAAATCAGCTAGAAAAAAAGAACTTCGGCAAAAAGGTTAAAAAATGGGTGACAAAAAAATGGAACATGGCTTTTCGCCGAAAGAAGAATTACGTACGTATAAAAATTCTTCAGTATTTTTTTTTTCCACAGTTGGGATTAACATTTTATTTAGTTGTACAAAAGAAGTTATTCTAAGTATTTTATTGTAACATCATATACACTGGTTCTCATAACTATAAGGACACCCGTTTTTCTATATTAACTAAACACTGAACACTGTTATTTAAACAAATATATTTTTTATTAATTTGAATTTCATTAATAGACGATATTTTAAAAGTTTTATCGTTTTTCTATCTTAAAAAACTTTAAATACGGTCAAAAAGATGATTTTTCAGGTGTTCATAATTATAAGGACAGCTCGAATCAGATCTCTCTTCTATAGAACCAGCAGTTCAACGTTTGATCACATTTCTTTCAGCAAATTTAGATCTTCGAATTTCATTAGAAATTCGGCGGATTGAAATTATCCTTTCACTTAAAAAAAAAAACATTTATCATACTTCACTACATGAACGTTCTTTGTTTTCGAGGAATTATCAGTAATGTCGATCCAAGAAAAATTGAAGGCTTATATATGAATTAATCTAGCCATGTAGTTAACAAATTCGCATATCAACTGTAATTTATCCGCTAGTAAGTTAAATAAAACGAAAAAATCTTGATTGTCCCTATAATTATGAACATCTAAAAACGTGGAGAAAAACATATTTTGCATTATTTTTTATTAATTTTGTTTCATATTAAAAAAATTATAGCAGTTTTGGTTTTTAGAATGCTAGATATATTAAGTGCACTTAGTATAATCTTGCTCACAATTATTTTTACATTAGTTATTTCAAAACATAAAGTGTCCTTATAAATATGAGAAGGAGTGTATAACTCAGCAGTTTCCTGGCATATAAGATGTAAAATAAATAAATAAAATATAAATAAATAAATAAAAGATTATTCCCAAAGAATGTTTATTATGCCCAAGTTACTATAATGTGGTGGCTCTAAAAAAAAAAAAAAAAAAAAAAAAAAAAAAAAAAAAAAACGAGCATTGAATAGAATTTGCATTATAGTATATTCCATGTGCGATCTTAAATTATTTACAACATGCTGGAAGCGAATGTCTTAATTACTACCACAGATTTGTGCATGTATGTATCAACTGCATTTCTGTTTTGATAAAGTCGACAAGCGTGCTTAGATTTTTTTTTTTTTTTTTTTTTTTTTTTTCTGCGTACGCTTTGTTCTTGATATAACCCACAGTAAAAAAAAAGACACTGATGGAGATACAGTGAGTAAGGGGACACATAAATGCTTGCATTGTACCCATTTCTGAAATTCACTACAATAACCGGATCATACTATATATATATATATATATATATATATATGTGTGTGTGTAAGTGTGCGTGTGTGTGTGTGTGTGTATATACGAGTGTTGTAAATTAAATAGTGGCAACTTAACCTTGAAACTCGCAGAAGGGTGGGCAAGCGAAAATAGGATATGGGAGCGGTGAGGTGGCGCTGTTGTCAATCTGTAGAGTGCAAAAAACAGTCGATCTGCTAAAAAGGGCAGTTGTTGTGTAGCGTTAAAGTAAGGAGTTTCGTTTCCATCGCTCTAAAGCATTTTTGCTGTTGCAAATCCGCAATCTCATTCCGACCCGAACGAGATGCTTGAACCCATCGTGCTACTGTCCTATACGGTAAAGCATTTGCGCCACAGGCTTCCACTAATCTTCGATAGCATTCTGTTGCATTTTTGCCACGGGCAACTTCGATTTTAAGCCACGACCGCTGATCACCTTTTGAAAACGTGCTTTAGAGCGATGGGAACGAAACTCCTCACCTTAACGCCACACAGCTACCCTTCTTAGCAGATCGACTGATTTTGCACTCTACACATCGACAACAGCGCCTCCTCACCGCTCCCATATCCTATTTGTGCATACCCGCCCTTCTGCGAGTTTCAAGCTTAAGTTGCCACTATTTAATTTACAACCCTCGTATATAAAGATTATTTTTATTTCTTGTAGATATGTAAAATTCTTCTACATCCTGCCTACAAACGATATCAATATTTAAATATGATTTTACTAATGCATTTCTGAAAAATGTCAATAAAATTAATAAAATCTTCGTTTAACAGGATATTTAATGCAGAATATATTTTAAAGTTTGTGATTTTTTGGGTGTAATAGTTTTGTAGAGTATGAAGGGGGGAAATATCTAAAATGGAGAACAATAAGTCATTTATAAAACTAAATCACTTTTGCATAAATGCTATATAAAAAAAAGTATAGTACATACGCATAAGGATAGTATAACGCATACGTTATCTTGAGTTCAACCGAGATAATTAATTTTCTTGAAGTTTTCAAAATATTCAGCAAAATTTTCAATATAATTACCAGGCAAATTTTAACCGAAATATAAATTTTTCCGCTATTTGACGGAAAAGTCATTAAACATTAGGCTGGTGAGTTTCAAGCCAGGATTTGACTGGTTTTGAAACATATCATGGTTTTCAAACGCATATAACACAGAGGTTTAACCGGCTTTGGAACAGTTTCCTGTTTCCCAGGTGGTGGAAACGTTTGCTTAGATCTATTAAAAAAAAAAAAAAAAAACTGAGAAAACTCATTTTCCAATTTCAGGAGTTGGCCAGTTTTGCAACTAGAGACACATATTATTCTACTTGAAATAGGAGTAAATAAATTTTTAATTTTAGCATTAAAAAACCCATAGATCTGCCTTTTCACAACTTAATGTCCGGAGAAAAAGAATTTTTTTAATAAAAGTTTAAGATCAAAATAAATATAAAGGCCCAAAAATCCACATGTTTCTTTATAAATAATTTGGATAATAATTTGAAAAATATTTTTATTATTTAATTAAAAAAAATATTGTTAGAATAGTCTAAAATATGTATGATTTTTTTTTCTTTAACTGACTTTAATCAAGAAATATAACCTAAATATATAAATTAATTTTTCCCTTTAAAAAAATTACATTTGTCCCTAATTAGCTTCATATTTTAGAATTTTTTGCATCCAAATAATGTACATTATCTGAAATATGCGATAAAGTTATAAGCTTGCTTTTAAAAATCACTGACTTATAGACGAGATTAACTTCATTTCACTGAAATTAGATGAGATTAAAAATGCAAGTAAAAAGGTGCAAATAGTGCATTTTTGTTTCTTAAATCAATTCGATTTAAAGTTTAAACTTTGAAACTTCTTCTCACGCCATAAAATTGAGTACAGTATAAATTTAATTAATGTAATGATTAGTGATCAGCTTATTTCATACACTTAACAATGAAATGTTTTATGCAATGAAATAAGTCTTCTGTTATACAAAAATAAATTAATGGTTTCTTATTAATTTAATTTTAATTTTCTTTCAGGTTATTCTTTCAATAACCTAAAAAATAAAAATATAATATTTTAGTAAAAAAAAATTAAATAAAATCTTTAAACTATGGTAGTATTTAAATAATTTTTCCTACAAATTAATTTTTATTAATACTAATAATTTAAAAAAAAATGAAAATTCTAAAATTTAATTGATACAATGATTGGTGATCAGCTTATTTCATTCACTTAGCAATGAAATGTTTTATGCAATGAAATAAGTCTTCTGTTACACAAAAGTAAATTAATGGTTTCTTATTAATTTGATTTTAATTTTCTTTCAGGTTATTCTTTCAGAAGAGTCTGAGTAATCTAGTCATCATGAACTTTAAATCTAAATTTCATTCTCATGTAATTCTCTAAATTATGGTGCCTGATTGTTTTTATCTAAATAAGACTTGATTTTACATTACAAATTGTCTGCTGTTTTCTTGAAAAATTCTTCTTTCTACAAATGCAAGTTATCATCTACGTTTTTGAAGGATATGTGGTTTATAAGATCTGAATTATAAAATGTTAACTGTTGGACTTCTTTAAGTTTCTGATTGCCATAGTTTTTGTTGAAAGTTTCTCCTTGATACCATCTTTGCTTTTGAAGAATATGTCGCTCATTAGATCTGAATTTTAAAAAAGTTAACTGTCCTGCTTCTCTAGGTCAAGAACTGTATGTGCTTCTAATGAAAGTATTTCCTCGCTACGAATGAACGCTACCATCTCTGCTTTTGAAGGATGTGTGACTGATAAGATCTGAATTATAAAAATGTCAACTGCTCTGCTTCTCTGTATGAAGAACTGTATGTACTTCTGTTGAAAGTTTCTCCTCGCTACGAATGAATACTTCGAGCGACTTCGCTGTGAAAGTTTTTCTTCGCTACCATCTGTGTCTTTGAAGATAATTTGCCTCATGAGATCTGAGTGCATGAAATGAATCCTATTTGTGCTTTACTAGGTGTGTGTGGTTTTCTCCTCTACATAATCACGTTAACAACTGTGATCCTGGCTGATATGTGGTTTCTAAGCTCCGATTTCTGGAAATGATGATCCTTGGTCTTCTCCTGTTTTGCTGATTGACTATCTGCTCGCTGCTTGATGACATTGATTCCCATGATCTTCGCTAGCTGTGTAACAGATTTTCGTGCCTCCGTTGTTAGCTGTTAAACAGATTTGCGCTACTACTTGAATTCTGTAATTTTCGCATTTTCGCTAGCTGTAAATCAGAATTGCGTTTCTTCTCTCCTGACTTGCTGCTGATTTCTACGCCATTCATCGTCTGATCTGCTGCCTTACTTCAATAATCTCTTTTTCAATAGTATTCAATTTTGTTAATAAATACAATATTTTTTCATGATATATAATAATGTCTTTTCTTTCTTTTCCTATGTATATATAAATGTACACATGATGAATCATGTTATCATTAAAAAAAAGAGTAAATAAATAAATAGAAAAAAAAATCTAAAAATTGATAAATAGATATATTGTGATAAATATATAGCTTAGCCATAATTAAAGTTGGCCTTTCCAGAGCACTCGTTGGAGCTGTAACTAAAATGCAGGCTTAATCGAAAATTTGTATATAAACATATGGTATTTGTTTGGCAGGAAGAAGATTTATAATTAAACTGTAACTATGATATGACGAGGCGTCTACATTTTAACACATAGAATTTAATAAACGACTAAAAAGATTACAGCTGACATACACATGTTACACAAACGATTACATATTGTAGACTGATCTGTTTTAACATTAATAAAAGTTAAGGGGAATTAACAGATCATTGATTGGATAATACAGTTTACAGGTACCTGTACATTTATGCGACTTCACTTATCAGAAGACCAATGAATTTAATAAGGAACACAATGGCGAAATACACCTCAAAACATTTCAAAAGATGCGCTGAATGGTTCTGCAATAAATAAATAAATAAATAAATAAATAAATAAAAAATAAATAAAATTTTAAAACTTTCGGTCTGAGGGGACATACATCAAAATACAAACAAGCATTGCAGTCAAAATGCTTGAAAAGTTATGTAATAAATAATTGTTGCCTTATTTTAACATTTTCAAACCGTACGACATTTAAAACTGTTATTCTTACATTTTACAAAGTTTTTGTTGCAAAATTTTACAGATGACAGAATCATTTTCCGTTCATTTTCCTCTCCTTGGACAGCCCGTTTCTCTGATCTTAATCTGTGGGATTTTTGGTTATGGGGCCCTTTAAAGAGCTCGGTTTTCTAAATGAAATATTGTAATTTTGGTTGATTTGAAGGTTTTTATAACGCTGCATGTCCGAGGGATCAATGGCGATCAGCTGTTCAGCACATTGTTCATCGGTTGCAGATTTTACAACTTAATTGATGGGGTCCATATTGAAGAATGCTATCGCCTTCGATAAACAGTTTGTAACTTGTAACAAATAACATTTAAATATGTAATAAATGATGTTGCTGGTATTAAATTTTGTAGCTTGTTTATATTTTGATGTATTTTCCCCCAGAATGGAAATTATTTTAATTTTATTTTAAAAAATATTTTACAGAGCCTTTCAGTGCATCCTTTGAAATGTCTCTATACAAACTTTCGACTCGATTCGCCTTTTAGCTGCAGCTACAGAGTGCTCTCATTAGGCCAAGTTCAATTATAGCCACCCTGTAGAACAATGATATACAGGATAGGTGCTCCAGTGATTGGCATGTTCAAGTAATTGACATCTATCCCGAAATAATTAATAAATAAGAAAAATAATAAAATCATATATTTTACACATAAGAATTGTAACATTTTATGTCAAACACTGGAGCGTAGGGTGCTAATAAACTGGTAAAATGAATAACTAGCAGTGTCAAACACTGGAACAAAGGGGGCCAATTACTAATAAAATGAAAAACTGGCAATATCAATTACTGGAACATTAAGTGGGTGTCCAATAAAAATTCATGAAAAAAAATAATTGTTATCAAATGTATATATTTTAACATATATGTGGTTCTGGATGTCTTTCATGCCATATGTACTAACTTAAGATTTCTAAAAATATTTCCTGATGACTAGAACATTAAAAACATCAGAGATTGCACTAAAAGTCTCAATCACTGGTGCACTTACCCTATATTAAATTTGAATTGCAATTTGAATACAGTTTTTCGTTGAAGTTTGAACCTTAATTTTTCATGTACTTTTCTTCACATTTTTACGAATAGGCACGGTGACCTAAGCAAAGCAACTGTTTCTATCATGCTTAATTTGCTTTACATGCTACCCAAGAACGAAAAGTAAGTTTACTGGGGTTTCTGTATAAGAAAGAGTGTTCGTCAGTCTAGTTAAAATGTAGGAGAAAATAAATGGACTATTTAATTAGAAATTTAACATAAATATATGGTAAATAAAATAAAATTGTAATGTAAGCTGGAGAGAGTATTCCTGATCATGGCATTAGTTCTTGGTCTCATACCTATAGTTTCAAAATTATGTAAATTTGTTGTAGGCTTTTATAAAACAAAATAAAAAAAATTCCAGCTTTAAGAATGAGAAACTAAAAGATTCTGTAGTCCTTAAACAAAATATTTCTGATGAAAAAAATTATAGGGGAGAGTGGGGATGAATGGGACATTTTTCATGTTTTTAATAATAACGTTTACCCTATGTAATTCAGAATTTTGCAACATGGCTCATAAGCACACTTCAGTAATCAGTTACAAATAAACATACTAACTTTAATAAAAAATTATCATTTTTAATTAATAATAATTTTTTTTTACATCCATGTGCATTGTCCCATTCACCCCCACATATAGGGATGCATGGGACAGGACTGAAGTTAACAAAGAAAAGAAAACAAAATGGAAAGTAAATAAATTTCTAAAGTTAAATTCGTTTATGTGATTTTATTACACACTATGGATTTACTGTAATTAGCAAAAACTGATGTATTGACTCAAATAAACATCGAAAGGCAAAAGTCCTTTCGTTCGCACAGTTCCTAGTGCTCTAGGCTTTGGTAATTTAATCTGATAAGATTTAATCTAAAAATAAATAAATAAGACACTAGAAAGATATAAATTATTATAATGGAGTACAAATTATCCAGATAAATTTTTGTTTCCGACTGATCGGGAAAAATAAGCATTCTATTCTGTATTACATTAATAATCACCAGGATTTATTTAATTAGCTTGATTGAATTGTGATTTTAATCAAATTATTATTAGTTTATTTATTTATTTTTTAAATTATTGATATTATTGATTTAAACTGCATTGAATATTCTAACTTATAATTTTTTTAATCATAATTATTATAAACAAAAATCGGAACAAGTAATTTCAATCTATTTTTCTCTAAATCAATGCTGTTTTTATAATTCCATGTTATAACTTCTGAACTACAGGTTATAAAAATATTGAAAATCTATTTATGATTTGTTTTAATATAATTCTTGTGTACAATTTTAAATTAGCACATAGTGGGGAATGTCCCATTCATCCCCATTCAAACTGTCCCATTCATCCCCACCACCACATGATCATATAAAACAGGAAATATGTTTAATGAACAATTGTCGATATTCTTCTTGAATATCATAAACATAGTGAAAGATTATGCCTTTTCATCATATAAGAGTTATATTAACTTTAAGCAAATAGTTAATTTCTTAACTACTACCTACTTGAATCAGTAAAAGTTACTTTGGCAGCAGAAAAGGACACTTTCATTTTTTTCTGCCCTTCTATAGACAGCACAGCTCTGAAACTACACTTGATGAATGACCTCAGTACTGCCCTATATCAGAAAAATTGTCAAGTTTCTGGTGCATGCAAAACATAAAAATTTTGCTACTGTCCCATTCATCCTGCGTTCCATTCATCCCCACTCTCCCCTACCCTAAAACACTATTGAAGCGATGAGCAAATTTTGCAAATTGTAGCATAAAAGGTAATATAAAAAATCTGGTGCGAAACAACCACACGACTTCCTATTACACGTGTTATATGCATTTTTTGGAGATCTGATCAGAAAAGATAATGTGATCAGAAGAACCTAACGAAGAACGTAAAATATTTCCGGTAATAGAAACTGAATAAACGTGTAAAGAAATATAAAACATAGTTTACATTTCGAGTTAAAAAATAAGTTAAAAAAAAAAAAAAAAAAAAAAAAAAATGGTAGACTTATTTTTTGAAACATCAATTTCTGAGATCTTAAACTGACCTACCTAAGCAGGATGACTGTTAATTTTCCTGTAATAACCACATAATACATGAGAAAGGATATCTAAAATGAATTTATATAACAATTTTCAAGAAAATCGTTAGAGCCGTTTTTAAGATACCAACTTTTACCAAAACTTGACATACCCAATTATTGACTGGAAAACAATAATTAGATACAAAAGAATATTTAAAAGGCGAGTTTGAAATGGCGATGTTTATGTGGCGAGTTTGAAATAATCCGTACAGCCGTTTTTAAAGGAACGCACTTGCGAGATCTGAAATTGAACTATTTATGCATAGGACACCTATCCATTTTCTTGAACCTAATAGCGTATTTATGTAGCAACTTTGAAGAAAATCGCGAGAGCAGTTTTTGTGTTATGAACTTAAGGTCTCATTTCCGGTTTCCGATGTCCCACTTGTGTTTTCCAGTTTTCACCAAATTTAATAAATTCATCTGAACACCAGACCTGTCTGAATTCTGAAGTTTCGTCGTAGCCTATTTGTATCTTTGTGAGTCTATTTTCAGAATAACTTAAAAAAATAAATAATAGGAAAAAAAGTATAGTTCTAAATTTTTATGACATGGGGATATTACTGGGAAGTTTTTGTTGAGATCGGATGAATCGCTCATGCACAGGGGCACGCAAAATAATTCCAATGCTTCTAGACGGAGGATTAAAATGTGTTGTCGATGAAGTTAAGCTGAATTAGCACCTTTAGATTGAATTATTCTTGATAAAATTGACACGTATTTTTGATAGATACAGAAGCATGCTTCACATACAGTATGATATTCAAAGTATTAATGCTCCCTTTACAGAGCCACACAAAACAACTCGGATATATTAGGGCAATAGTTGGAAATAGCTCTAAGTGGATTGCATGTTTCACTATCAATTCTTCCAGTGCTAAATTTATATACTGTTAAAAGTAATAGTTCAATGTTTCACCAAAAGAATGGTGCAAAATAGTCATTTTTAGCTTCAACGGATATTCTTGTTTTACCGTTTCAGTGGTGCTTACTACTGAAATTGCACCACTCAAACCATGGTGAGACATTGCCCCAAAATACTAGTTGCAGCTATTTGAAACCATTTTTTTTCTGGGGAAATGTGGGATTTTACTTTTAACAGTGTAGTATGCTTATTAGCCTAGAAAAATTCAGAACATAATGCGTATATAATTCATAGATAATATACGTAGTTACTTAAAATTAGTTTAAAATTTTTCAAACAATGGTGTGCATGAAAATTCTTTGAATAATTTGATTATTGTATTAAATTCAAAAGTATCCTTAAATATTGTATGAATAGAGTTATTATACATTGAGAAGACTATATATATATATATACATAATGATAGATATCATAATAAAATTTAATCTTAAAATTTAGCAATTAATAGATACAAAACAATACCAACACAACAAAAATTGAACTGATTTTAACTTAGAGGTAAGACTGACACAAAAATGTTGCGATACAGAATAATAACCAATAAGAGACAAAAACAATTTAAATTACTTACGCCGACATGAATAATAATAATAATACAAGGACCATTAAACTTAATGACAGAGAAAATAAATAAAGGGCTACAGAAATAATAATTGGATAAAAATACTTTAGAAGAATACTGTAAATACTTTAAAATTAACATACTTTAAAATTAAGACTTTAAGAATAAAAATACTTTAAAATTAGAAGTAAAAACTCGTCAGGGGGCATGTACTTCATAAAGCAGTGAAAGCTGCATCGATATCATAAAACAATATAGCTAATCATAGCAATATATTGTTTCTGCCCCGATCGAGGCAGCAAAACCATTTTGAACGAGAAGTTAAATAAATCATTAAATCAAATCATCAAGGAATCCAGAAACTAGAAAACTAGAAAAAGTAGAGTAGCCATATGTAAAACTTTTACACAAACTGTAGAATAGGAAGATGCCAACAAATTAATGAAATTAAAAATAAAAACTTTGCAAACATCGATTAATCGATAAAGAATTAACGCTTGAGCATTTTCATTAACGATTAAATTCACTGAGTAATTATTTATTGAGTTAGTGAAATTATAATTTTAAGTTAGTTAAAGTTTAAACTAGTTAAATTTTAATTTAAATTGTACGTTAATCAATGAACATTAAAACTTTCATAGAAAGGAAATTAATGATAGAAAACATTAAGTCAGCAGTTTGCAAACGCCATCTAGCGTTTAGCTAGATAAACAATAAGTCAGTTAAATTAATTCAGGTTCAAACAAACCAATGCTATAGGGAGTATATTTTGAAGAAATATTAACTGCATGATTTAAGAGAATAAGTAGCACCATTTAAATAATTAGAGATTTGATTAGTGGATCTTGATAATATTAAACCTAAAATAGTTGATCTTAATAATGTTAAACCTAAATTAATTAATCTTAAATTCAAAGTTATTAGGAATTAAAATATCAAGTTGTTAATTTTTTTGTCAAGTTGTCAAGTTGTTAGTCCAATTATATGCATGGTCAATATTTCTGACCTTTTTGTAACAATAAGTAAAGGATTTTTTTACCCGTTACAATAATTACACAACTGCACCGTCTTCGACAAAATCCAATAAACAACCGGCGTCTGGGCACCTTTATTGCAGTAGAATTCGTCAGATGTAATTAGCACATGAGATGACGCAATAATCTGCGAAAATGATACAATGTGTTAAAACACTGAAAATCGACTACTGGTCTTAAACTTTTGCAATTGACTGTAAATAACAAACGTAATACAATTCCGCAGTATAAATCGTTAAGAATCTCAGAAAACTTAAAAATCGCAAAGAAAAAAAAAATATATAACATACACTCTGACGGACAAAATAAGAAAAATATCCATCCTGAATAAAAATGACTACACAGTAACATGGAGGAAACCATAAACGAAATCAGCTCAATTAGATGTTAAAAAAAGCAGCAAACTAATAGAAGACCTAGCAGCAAACTAATAGAAGAAACCCACAATATCCTTTTATGTCAGTTAATATTTCTTTAGCGAATGGAATTTAACTTGCAATAAAATCTCACTCGCTAAAGAAATACGTAGACGCTTATTGGAGAAAAAATATCCCTCTACCATATATGGTAATATTTATAATTTATTCCAAATCATTGATAATATTATCACATTTTTTCCCCACCACTCAATTTGAGAAGTATTTTTCTTCGTGTTCCATCTTAATTATATATTGGAGAAAATTTCTCTACAAGGAAAGTGGCGCGAATAAACGATGGGTACCAACAATACCCCGGAATAAATTATAAATATTGCCAGGTATGCTTCAGGCACATATTAGACAAGAAAGATAGGACACTGCAGCTAAAATGCCAGCTGAAGCCGTAGTAAGTAGCGCTACTAAAGGCAACAATAGGGTACTAAGAAATGCTGCATGCTGTGTTTGTATTAATAACGTCTAATGTATGTGTATAATTCTATTTAGTCTATGTAAATAGTATCTTTAATCGGAACATTGACATTAAAAAAAAAAATACATACTTTTATTTTTTTTAGTTTTATTTTTTATTTATTTAGAAAAAAATTGTGTTTGTATACTACAATATTTAAATTACAAAAAAAAAAAAAAAAAAGACACTATGACAACAATTTTCGCTTTAAAAATTATGTACTAGCAATTATGTACACTTGATGAATGACCTCAGTACTGCCCTATATCAGAAAAATTGTCAAGTTTCTGGTGCATGCAAAACATAAAAATTTTGCTACTGTCCCATTCATCCTGCGTTCCATTCATCCCCACTCTCCCCTACCCTAAAACACTATTGAAGCGATGAGCAAATTTTGCAAATTGTAGCATAAAAGGTAATATAAAAAATCTGGTGCGAAACAACCACACGACTTCCTATTACACGTGTTATATGCATTTTTTGGAGATCTGATCAGAAAAGATAATGTGATCAGAAGAACCTAACGAAGAACGTAAAATATTTCCGGTAATAGAAACTGAATAAACGTGTAAAGAAATATAAAACATAGTTTACATTTCGAGTTAAAAAATAAGTTAAAAAAAAAAGAAAAAAAAAAAAAAAAAAAAAAATGGTAGACTTATTTTTTGAAACATCAATTTCTGAGATCTTAAACTGACCTACCTAAGCCGGATGACTGTTAATTTTCCTGTAATAACCACATAATACATGAGAAAGGATATCTAAAATGAATTTATATAACAATTTTCAAGAAAATCGTTAGAGCCGTTTTTAAGATACCAACTTTTACCAAAACTTGACATACCCAATTATTGACTGGAAAACAATAATTAGATACAAAAGAATATTTAAAAGGCGAGTTTGAAATGGCGATGTTTATGTGGCGAGTTTGAAATAATCCGTACAGCCGTTTTTAAAGGAACGCACTTGCGAGATCTGAAATTGAACTATTTATGCATAGGACACCTATCCATTTTCTTGAACCTAATAGCGTATTTATGTAGCAACTTTGAAGAAAATCGCGAGAGCAGTTTTTGTGTTATGAACTTAAGGTCTCATTTCCGGTTTCCGATGTCCCACTTGTGTTTTCCAGTTTTCACCAAATTTAATAAATTCATCTGAACACCAGACCTGTCTGAATTCTGAAGTTTCGTCGTAGCCTATTTGTATCTTTGTGAGTCTATTTTCAGAATAACTTAAAAAAATAAATAACAGGAAAAAAAGTATAGTTCTAAATTTTTATGACATGGGGATATTACTGGGAAGTTTTTGTTGAGATCGGATGAATCGCTCATGCACAGGGGCACGCAAAATAATTCCAATGCTTCTAGACGGTGGATTAAAATGTGTTGTCGATGAAGTTAAGCTGAATTAGCACCTTTAGATTGAATTATTCTTGATAAAATTGACACGTATTTTTGATAGATACAGAAGCATGCTTCACATACAGTATGATATTCAAAGTATTAATGCTCCCTTTACAGAGCCACACAAAACAACTCGGATATATTAGGGCAATAGTTGGAAATAGCTCTAAGTGGATTTCATGTTTCACTATCAATTCTTCCAGTGCTAAATTTATATACTGTTAAAAGTAATAGTTCAATGTTTCACCAAAAGAATGGTGCAAAATAGTCATTTTTAGCTTCAACGGATATTCTTGTTTTACCGTTTCAGTGGTGCTTACTACTGAAATTGCACCACTCAAACCATGGTGAGACATTGCCCCAAAATACTAGTTGCAGCTATTTGAAACCATTTTTTTTCTGGGGAAATGTGGGATTTTACTTTTAACAGTGTAGTATGCTTATTAGCCTAGAAAAATTCAGAACATAATGCGTATATAATTCATAGATAATATACGTAGTTACTTAAAATTAGTTTAAAATTTTTCAAACAATGGTGTGCATGAAAATTCTTTGAATAATTTGATTATTGTATTAAATTCAAAAGTATCCTTAAATATTGTATGAATAGAGTTATTATACATTGAGAAGACTATATATATATATATACATAATGATAGATATCATAATAAAATTTAATCTTAAAATTTAGCAATTAATAGATACAAAACAATACCAACACAACAAAAATTGAACTGATTTTAACTTAGAGGTAAGACTGACACAAAAATGTTGCGATACAGAATAATAACCAATAAGAGACAAAAACAATTTAAATTACTTACGCCGACATGAATAATAATAATAATACAAGGACCATTAAACTTAATGACAGAGAAAATAAATAAAGGGCTACAGAAATAATAATTGGATAAAAATACTTTAGAAGAATACTGTAAATACTTTAAAATTAACATACTTTAAAATTAAGACTTTAAGAATAAAAATACTTTAAAATTAGAAGTAAAAACTCGTCAGGGGGCATGTACTTCATAAAGCAGTGAAAGCTGCATCGATATCATAAAACAATATAGCTAATCATAGCAATATATTGTTTCTGCCCCGATCGAGGCAGCAAAACCATTTTGAACGAGAAGTTAAATAAATCATTAAATCAAATCATCAAGGAATCCAGAAACTAGAAAACTAGAAAAAGTAGAGTAGCCATATGTAAAACTTTTACACAAACTGTAGAATAGGAAGATGCCAACAAATTAATGAAATTAAAAATAAAAACTTTGCAAACATCGATTAATCGATAAAGAATTAACGCTTGAGCATTTTCATTAACGATTAAATTCACTGAGTAATTATTTATTGAGTTAGTGAAATTATAATTTTAAGTTAGTTAAAGTTTAAACTAGTTAAATTTTAATTTAAATTGTACGTTAATCAATGAACATTAAAACTTTCATAGAAAGGAAATTAATGATAGAAAACATTAAGTCAGCAGTTTGCAAACGCCATCTAGCGTTTAGCTAGATAAACAATAAGTCAGTTAAATTAATTCAGGTTCAAACAAACCAATGCTATAGGGAGTATATTTTGAAGAAATATTAACTGCATGATTTAAGAGAATAAGTAGCACCATTTAAATAATTAGAGATTTGATTAGTGGATCTTGATAATATTAAACCTAAAATAGTTGATCTTAATAATGTTAAACCTAAATTAATTAATCTTAAATTCAAAGTTATTAGGAATTAAAATATCAAGTTGTTAATTTTTTTGTCAAGTTGTCAAGTTGTTAGTCCAATTATATGCATGGTCAATATTTCTGACCTTTTTGTAACAATAAGTAAAGGATTTTTTTACCCGTTACAATAATTACACAACTGCACCGTCTTCGACAAAATCCAATAAACAACCGGCGTCTGGGCACCTTTATTGCAGTAGAATTCGTCAGATGTAATTAGCACATGAGATGACGCAATAATCTGCGAAAATGATACAATGTGTTAAAACACTGAAAATCGACTACTGGTCTTAAACTTTTGCAATTGACTGTAAATAACAAACGTAATACAATTCCGCAGTATAAATCGTTAAGAATCTCAGAAAACTTAAAAATCGCAAAGAAAAAAAAAATATATAACATACACTCTGACGGACAAAATAAGAAAAATATCCATCCTGAATAAAAATGACTACACAGTAACATGGAGGAAACCATAAACGAAATCAGCTCAATTAGATGTTAAAAAAAGCAGCAAACTAATAGAAGACCTAGCAGCAAACTAATAGAAGAAACCCACAATATCCTTTTATGTCAGTTAATATTTCTTTAGCGAATGGAATTTAACTTGCAATAAAATCTCACTCGCTAAAGAAATACGTAGACGCTTATTGGAGAAAAAATATCCCTCTACCATATATGGTAATATTTATAATTTATTCCAAATCATTGATAATATTATCACATTTTTTCCCCACCACTCAATTTGAGAAGTATTTTTCTTCGTGTTCCATCTTAATTATATATTGGAGAAAATTTCTCTACAAGGAAAGTGGCGCGAATAAACGATGGGTACCAACAATACCCCGGAATAAATTATAAATATTGCCAGGTATGCTTCAGGCACATATTAGACAAGAAAGATAGGACACTGCAGCTAAAATGCCAGCTGAAGCCGTAGTAAGTAGCGCTACTAAAGGCAACAATAGGGTACTAAGAAATGCTGCATGCTGTGTTTGTATTAATAACGTCTAATGTATGTGTATAATTCTATTTAGTCTATGTAAATAGTATCTTTAATCGGAACATTGACATTAAAAAAAAAAAATACATACTTTTATTTTTTTTAGTTTTATTTTTTATTTATTTAGAACAAAATTGTGTTTGTATACTACAATATTTAAATTACAAAAAAAAAAAAAAAAAAAAGACACTATGACAACAATTTTCGCTTTAAAAATTATGTACTAGCAAAATGTAATTTGGTAATTCATAATTTATCATATTTTGTTATTTTTAAGAAAATTACACGAAAACAGATACTTAATATCCTAAAGGAATAGAAACTTCAACAATTTTAGAAGATGATATACAGATTAAAACATTTCTGGTAATATTTATAATTTATTCCATATTATTATTAGTACCTGTGCTTTTTCTCACCAATGATACTTAAAGAACACACACACACACACATTTTTCTTCTTATTTTATCGTAATTCCATATTGCAGAAAATTTCTCTACAAGCAAAGTGGATGTCACCAGGTATGATTAATACATGACTAAATAATATATCTTAAACTATTAAAATAAATGTACTACTAAATTTATTTCTTTTGCAAATACTAATTTGTAAAATAGATTTAAATCCGATAATTCATTACAATGTTCATAAAAACTTTAAAATAATTGCAATTTTCAGAAATAAATTTTCTCTATCGGCTTCATTTTCACGATACAACCGATTTCTAAATTACTGTTTAATTGCTGCAAAAGAAGAATTTAAAACTTCGCTATAGAGTTTGAAAAATCAGAAGTAGTAATGTAAGGAAATAAATTTTTCCTCATCATACAGCATATAATTAATTTTCTTTTCTTCCTGCAAATGCAAAGAGTTTAAAAAAAAATTCTGGAATATACATTAGGTGTTTAATTTTTAGCTGACACGTGCAATTAATTTTTCACATTTATTTCAGGGAAATTGGAAGAAACCCAAATTCCACCTGAAATTTAATTTATAATACGATAAAAGAACTTTTCCATTTTGTTTTTTTCAAAAATGTTGTTATAGAAAGCGGTTTATGATGTCTTAATTTGTTTAATTTTCCTTAATTAGTTTTTGATACACTTATAATCTATTTTTGTGAAAAATTATTTATTATTTAAGATCTTCAAATATATATATATATATATGTATATCTATACAGAATTATACTGTTAAAGATTCGTATTTATCTATTAATAAATGTATAATCAACTTTTCGTTACGAGTAGAAACGTCATAATTCTGTGAGATAGAAATATTTCAATTTCTCTTCAAGTATTCATTTTATTTTATTTTATTTTATTTTTCATTAAAAAAAAATTAACCTGATTTTATTCATTTATTTATTCTGTTAAAATTTTATATTTTTACTTCCTTTTATCCATTTAACTTAACTAAACGTATTGTTATCAGGTAAAATTTCAGATTCTTTTTTTTTTTTTTTTTTTGTTATTTACACATTTTGAAGTCCTCTAAAATCGTTTTTTTTAATCTCCTGATCTATGTTCCTACCTCCTGACCTATCACCTTATCAACAACACTCAAGACCAAACATAGAAAGAAATCCACATATTTTGTACTTTAAATGTGTTACTATATAAGAATGCTACTTAAAATAATTATTGAAATCGAACAAACTGTTCATGCACTGAAACATCAACGCGAATACAAATAAAAAGGGAAACGCAAGATTTATCTGTGGGCGAAATTTTTGATAAACACAATTTAGCATCCGTAGACTTTACAAAACAAAATAAAATGAAAATATATTTTTACTTTCTTCTATATTCAGCAGAAGAAAGTATTGGATTCGTAAAAATTTTTGACCTCGGGTTTTTAATGGATTTACACGTTTTGAGAGCTGTAGAACATGATTTGACCATTTTTAGAAAATGTCTGTGTTTCTGTCAGTCTGTCTTTGTGTGTGCGTGTGACAAAATTTTGTGGCAACTGTATCTCAGGAACTACTGCACAGCATTTCATACAAATTGGTATGTAGTTGCACTTTGATATAAATTAGTGCCTATCAACTTTTGGTAAAAATTGTCTTTTAGGTTGCGTTGCCATCCCGCTTTTTCTAAATTTTTAACAAGGTGATATAGGACAAAATTTTGTATAAATGTGCATGAAGAGAATTATTTTTTAGTAATCATTATGAAATTTACAAGAATTATTTATAATAGAGATAGTCAACTGGGAAAAATTTTTGTATGTGTAGGAGCCTCGTCAACCCCCCTGGGGGACGTCCCCCCTCGAGGGGAGTAAATTTTCAAGATGGGCATCTTTCGAAAGGGCTCGTCAATACCTTTAAAACGAATGGTTGAACTATAAATCTGTGATAATTTAGAACAAAGTTAGCGCTTTTTTTTTTAATTTTACAAAAAAAAAAACTTTTTTTTTTTTTTTTTTTTTTTTTTTTGTAACGAAGTGTAACCAAACTTGGTATTTAATTGGCCCCTGACATAAAATGGTGCTGATTAGATTTGGAGATCAATCGCTAGATAGGAGGTGCGGTGATCGTATTTTTTCTAAATTTTTAACATGGCAGTATAGGACAAAATTTCGTATAAATGTACATAATGAGAGTTATTCTTAACCTGTGATTATAAAATTAATATGAATTATCTATAATAGTAGTAGTTAAGGAGGATAAAAAATTGTGCATGTAGGAGCATCGCTTCCCCCCCCCCCCTGGGGGGAAGTGGGGAGTAAATTTTCAAGATGGGTATCTTTCGAAAGGTCTTGTTAATACCTTTAAAACGAATGGTTGAACTATAAATATGTGATAATTTAAAACAAAGTTATAGATTTTTTTTTTTTTTTTTTTTTTTTACTTTTAACGAAAATAAACTTGGAAAAATTTTTTTTATTGTTACTGGGTGAATTTGTATAGGAAAATATAGAAGAATATCTTGTGGTGGCCACAACATACTAGTTCATAAATGTAAGAGCATGTTTAATATTGGACATGGCATAAAAATCATTTACCATTCATATACGGGATCAAATAAAAGAATTCGGACAAATGAGGGAATTTCTAAAAATTTATTTCAAATTGTGTTATGTATTTTCCATACTGTATTATATTTAAGCACACTATGTGGTTTGTATATAACATATAGATAATATACAGGGTAATCCAAAATTGAATCCAAATACTAAATTTCACTAAGTCGAAAAAAAAAAACTAGTATGTTGTGGCCACCACAAGACTTTCTTCTATATTTACCTATACATATTCAATCAGTAACAATATAAAAAAAAAAAAAAAAAAAAAAAAAAAAAGTACGATTTTTTTTTCTAATTTTTTTTTTTTTTTTTTTTTTTGTTAAAAGTGAAAAAAATCGATAACTTTGTTTTAAATTATCACAGATTTATAGTTCAACCATTCGTTTTAAAGGTATTGACGAGACCTTTCGAAAGATACCCATCTTGAAAATTTATCCCCCCCGGGGGGGTACTTCCCCCCCAGGGGGGGAAGCTATGCCCCCCCATGCAGAAATTTTTTTTCCTAGTTACATACTACTATTATCAATAATTCATATTAATTTTACAATCACAAGTTTAAAACAACTCTAATTATGCACATTTATACGAATTTTTGTCCTATGCTGCCATGTTAAAAATTTAGATAAAATGCTATCACAGCGCCACCTGTTGAGCTATTGATCCCCAAACATAATCAGCACCAGTTTATGTCGCGGACCAACTAAATACCAAGTTTGGTTAAATTTCGTTAAAAAAAAAAAAAAAAAAAAAAAAAAAAAAAAATTGCGATATTTTTCTAAGTTTTTTTTTGTTAAAAGTAAAAAAAATCGATAACTTTGGTTTAAATTATCACAGATTTATCGTTCAACCATTCGTTTTAAAGGTATTGACGAGATCTTTCGAAAGATACCCATCTTGAAATTTTGCCCCCCCGGGTGGGAACTTCCCCCCCCGGTGGGGGGGCAACCGATGCCCCAACATGCACAAAAATTTTTTCCTAGTTAACTACTACTATTATCAACCTGATCTTTCGAAAGATACCCAATGTGAAAATTTACCCCCCCTGGGGGGGTATTTTTCCCCTAGGGGGGGGAAGCGATGCCCCCCCATGCAGAAAATTTTTTTCCTAGTTACATACTACTATTATCAATAATTCATATTAATTTTACAATCACAAGTTTAAAACAACTCTAATTATGCACATTTATACGAATTTTTGTCCTATGCTGCCATGTTAAAAATTTAGATAAAATGCTATCACAGCGCCACCTGTTGAGCTATTGATCCCCAAACATAATGAGCACCAGTTTATGTCGGGGACCAACTAAATACCAAGTTTGGTTAAATTTCGTTAAAAAAAAAAAAACTAGTATGTTGTGGCCACCACAAGACTTTCTTCTATATTTACCTATACATATTCAATCAGTAACAATATTAAAAAATAAAAAAAAAAAGTACGATTTTTTTTTTCTAAGTTTTTTTTTTTTTTTTTTTTTGTTAAAAGTGAAAAAAATCGATAACTTTGTTTTAAATTATCACAGATTTATAGTTCAACCATTCGTTTTAAAGGTATTGACGAGACCTTTCGAAAGATACCCATCTTGAAAATTTATCCCCCCCGGGGGGGTACTTCCCCCCCAGGGGGGGAAGCGATGCCCCCCCATGCAGAAATTTTTTTTTCCTAGTTACATAGTACTATTATCAATAATTCATATTAATTTTACAATCACAAGTTTAAAACAACTCTAATTATGCACATTTATACGAATTTTTGTCCTATGCTGCCATGTTAAAAATTTAGATAAAATGCTATCACAGCGCCACCTGTTGAGCTATTGATCCCCAAACATAATCAGCTCCAGTTTATGTCGGGGACCAACTAAATACCAAGTTTGGTTAAATTTCGTTTAAAAAAAAAAAAAAAAAAAAAAAAAATTGCGATTTTTTTTCTAAGTTTAGTTTTGTTAAAACTAAAAAAAATCGATAACTTTGGTTTAAATTATCACAGATTTATCGTTCAACCATTCGTTTTAAAGGTATTGACGAGATCTTTCGAAAGATACCCATCTTGAAATTTTGCCCCCCCGGGTGGGAACTTCCCCCCCCCGGTGGGGGGGCAACCGATGCCCCCACATGCACAAAAATTTTTTCCTAGTTAACTACTACTATTATCAACCTGATCTTTCGAAAGATACCCAATGTGAAAATTTACCCCCCCTGGGGGGGTATTTTTCCCCTAGGGGGGGGAAGCGATGCCCCCCCATGCAGAAAATTTTTTTCCTAGTTACATACTACTATTATCAATAATTCATATTAATTTTACAATCACAAGTTTAAAACAACTCTAATTATGCACATTTATACGAATTTTTGTCCTATGCTGCCATGTTAAAAATTTAGATAAAATGCTATCACAGCGCCACCTGTTGAGCTATTGATCCCCAAACATAATGAGCACCAGTTTATGTCGGGGACCAACTAAATACCAAGTTTGGTTAAATTTCGTTAAAAAAAAAAAAACTAGTATGTTGTGGCCACCACAAGACTTTCTTCTATATTTACCTATACATATTCAATCAGTAACAATATTAAAAAATAAAAAAAAAAAGTACGATTTTTTTTTTCTAAGTTTTTTTTTTTTTTTTTTTTTGTTAAAAGTGAAAAAAATCGATAACTTTGTTTTAAATTATCACAGATTTATAGTTCAACCATTCGTTTTAAAGGTATTGACGAGACCTTTCGAAAGATACCCATCTTGAAAATTTATCCCCCCCGGGGGGGTACTTCCCCCCCAGGGGGGGAAGCGATGCCCCCCCATGCAGAAATTTTTTTTTCCTAGTTACATAGTACTATTATCAATAATTCATATTAATTTTACAATCACAAGTTTAAAACAACTCTAATTATGCACATTTATACGAATTTTTGTCCTATGCTGCCATGTTAAAAATTTAGATAAAATGCTATCACAGCGCCACCTGTTGAGCTATTGATCCCCAAACATAATCAGCTCCAGTTTATGTCGGGGACCAACTAAATACCAAGTTTTGTTAAATTTCGTTTAAAAAAAAAAAAAAAAAAAAAAAAATTGCGATTTTTTTTCTAAGTTTAGTTTTGTTAAAACTAAAAAAAATCGATAACTTTGGTTTAAATTATCACAGATTTATCGTTCAACCATTCGTTTTAAAGGTATTGACGAGATCTTTCGAAAGATACCCATCTTGAAATTTTGCCCCCCCGGGTGGGAACTTCCCCCCCCCGGTGGGGGGGCAACCGATGCCCCCACATGCACAAAAATTTTTTCCTAGTTAACTACTACTATTATCAACCTGATCTTTCGAAAGATACCCAATGTGAAAATTTACCCCCCCTGGGGGGGTATTTTTCCCCTAGGGGGGGGAAGCGATGCCCCCCCATGCAGAAAATTTTTTTCCTAGTTACATACTACTATTATCAATAATTCATATTAATTTTACAATCACAAGTTTAAAACAACTCTAATTATGCACATTTATACGAATTTTTGTCCTATGCTGCCATGTTAAAAATTTAGATAAAATGCTATCACAGCGCCACCTGTTGAGCTATTGATCCCCAAACATAATCAGCTCCAGTTTATGTCGGGGACCAACTAAATACCAAGTTTTTTTAAATTTCGTTTAAAAAAAAAAAAAAAAAAAAAAAAATTGCGATTTTTTTTCTAAGTTTAGTTTTGTTAAAACTAAAAAAAATCGATAACTTTGGTTTAAATTATCACAGATTTATCGTTCAACCATTCGTTTTAAAGGTATTGACGAGATCTTTCGAAAGATACCCATCTTGAAATTTTGCCCCCCCGGGTGGGAACTTCCCCCCCCCGGTGGGGGGGCAACCGATGCCCCCACATGCACAAAAATTTTTTCCAAGTTAACTACTACTATTATCAACGAGACCTTTCGAAAGATACCCATCTTGAAAATTTACTTCCCCGGGGGGGGGGATTTTCCCCCCCAGGGGGGGAACCGATGCCCCCCCATGCACAAAATTTTTTTCCTAGCTAACTACTACTATTATCAATAAATCCTATTAATTTTACAATCACAAGTGTAAAATAACTCTCTTTATGCCCATTTATACGGAATTTTGTCCTATGCTGCCATGTTAAAAATTTGCATAAAATGCGATCACAACGCCACCTATTGAGCGATTGATCCCAAAATCTAATCAGCACCAGTTTATGTCAGGGTGCAACTAAATACCAAGTTTGGTTAAGTTTCATTCATTGGTTCGTGAGATACAGCGTCCACAAAAAAATGATACAGACAGACAGACAGACAGACAGACAGACAGACAGACAGACAGACAGACAGACATTTTTTAAAAACTATTAATTCGTGTTCTCCATATCCCAAAACATGTAAATCCATCAAAAAATGGACTTCGAAAATTTTCGCGAATCCAATACTTTCTCTATATTACATATAGAAGAAAGTAAAAAAAAAAATTGCGATATTTTTCTAAGTTTTTTTTTGTTAAAAGTAAAAAAAATCGATAACTTTGGTTTAAATTATCACAGATTTATCGTTCAACCATTCGTTTTAAAGGTATTGACGAGATCTTTCGAAAGATACCCATCTTGAAATTTTGCCCCCCCGGGTGGGAACTTCCCCCCCCCGGTGGGGGGGCAACCGATGCCCCCACATGCACAAAAATTTTTTCCAAGTTAACTATTACTATTATCAACGAGACCTTTCGAAAGATACCCATCTTGAAAATTTACTTCCCCGGGGGGGGATTTTCCCCCCCAGGGGGGGAACCGATGCCCCCCCATGCACAAAATTTTTTTCCTAGCTAACTACTACTATTATCAATAATTCCTATTAATTTTACAATCACAAGTGTAAAATAACTCTCTTTATGCCCATTTATACGGAATTTTGTCCTATGCTGCCATGTTAAAAATTTGCATAAAATGCGATTACAACGCCACCTATTGAGCGAGTGATCCCAAAATCTAATCAGCACCAGTTTATGTCAGGGTGCAACTAAATACCAAGTTTGGTTAAGTTTCATTCATTGGTTCGTGAGATACAGCGTCCACAAAAAAATGATACAGACAGACAGACAGACAGACAGACAGACAGACAGACAGACAGACAGACATTTTTTAAAAACTATTAATTCGTGTTCTCCATATCCCAAAACATGTAAATCCATCAAAAAGTGGACTTCGAAAATTTTCGCGAATCCAATACTTTCTCTATATTACATATAGAAGAAAGTAAAAAAATGCTAGCGTATCATAAGCACTTTCTATACCTTATTTAATTAAAGGATTATAGGATTATAAATTTCGGATATAATTTATAATATAAATCGGATTATAAATTTCAACGGTGATATTTTATGCGTTTTCATTATGCGCTATGACTATGTGTTTTGAGGGTCCCTTAAATTCGGGAATCAAGTTCTACACTATCGATCTGTTTGTATTTCTACTATGAGCATAATACAAAAAGAAATATTTTTAAAACTATTTTTAACTGTTTTCAAAATACGTTTATACAGAGTTCATATTACTTAACCCTGAATCTCTCATATGACATTATGATATTCAAATACCGGGTAAGAAAAAATTGTAAGAGTGTCAAATATTTTATATAATTTCTTTTTACCTTTAAAACAGCAATGAAATTCTTAGCTTTAATTTTAATTTCTTTTACAAGAAATTTAACTTTAAGTATATGTCATTACATTTGTTTTCCAAAATTTTCCAAAAAAGTTCCTTTTTTTTTACAGTGAAGGTTGGAATTGGTTTATGAATTCGATTTGACTGTCTGTTTATCCTCGTTGTAATTTCTGTCAATATTTTCACGGTGTATTGCGCAGAAGACTTTGAATAAACACCATAAAATGCTATAATCTCACAACGATTGTTTCGGGTGGAAAAAGCACACGACCTTTCGTCAGACCAACAAAGTAGGAACGAGTATTGCAGTCAAAGCAGCAACGCACAAAACCACTTTAAGTGAAGAGCAATATTGCTCTTATTTACTTGAAGCGGACTGACGAAGGGTCGTGTGTTTTTTCCACCCGAAACAATTGTTGAGAGATTATTGCATTTTATGGTGTTTATTCAAACTTTTGTATATAATACTTTAAAACGCCAGTTCTGAGGTGCTGTCTTATTATTTTCAGGGTGTCTTTAAATTGATAAATGTATTTCAGGTTTACTATGACAGTATGTGTATAAGAAATGTACATTTATTTTTTTTTAATTCCTTTATAAGACTGTAAAAAATATTCCAGAACTTTCCTTGAAATTTTCCGTCAGTATTGTGATTAATTATATTATTGTGTTTAATTATTAGTCAATATTGTGCTTAATATTTATCATTAATGATTTTTAAATATATCAGTTATCATCGAAATGTATCATTAATAATATTATAGTTTTAAAAAATTAAAGAACACGCTTTTACAGAAATGTGAACTGAAAAGCACAAAATATTTATCTTAGTATTAAAATGCAGGGTAAGAGAAAATCGTTTGAGTGACACACCATAATATTTACATACATTTAAATCTTTAATTAAAATAATATAGAATTAAACAAAACCATTTTTTAAAAAATCTCCCCTGACTGGGCTCGATTGCTAGACCTTTTGGTTCGTAGCGCGGAGCTTTATCTCGCAGCCACAGCGTTCACGTAGGGAAAGTCTTTTTTTACAATATAGATTTTTTGTTTGCTCCCAGAGCGGTTACAAACATACAAACATACATACAGGTGAAGCTAATAACAGCGTGTTAAAAACACTATTAAATTCCTGAAATCAGGAACGTTTCTTGGATAAAGAATAGTTATTTTCAAGAACTTGTTCCAAACTTATAAAAACCATGAACGTATGAAATATATGACAGCAAAGTTACCATTATTTTTTCTCCCAAAATATTTCTCAAAATATATCGAAATTAATATATATTATGCAGATGGAGGACAAGCAAGTTTTCAATAGAATACAATTACCATAAGTAATTGGTTTCTAAGGCTTTATAAAAAATTATGTAATTATTAGAGTATAAAAGCTAAAGTTGTATGAAATGATACTTCATTTCAGTTATGTGGCTTTATTCTTTCCAACAAAACTAAAAAGTTGTTAGCACTTACATTCGTCCATCTAACTGTCAATGAATCTGTCTGCCTACCTCACTACAGTTTCATTTTCACAAATATTTTCGGAATTTGTTTTTAAATTATGAATAAATTTCACTATGACTATAATTTCTATTATGAATAATTAGGCATATGGTATGAATAGTTTTCACTATGCCCACGTTTTCTATTGAAATTTCTATAAACGTAACTACCGAATTATGTGTAGTGATTCATAAAATAATATAACTGCATTACAGTCTATTAGAAGTTTTTGTTTAAAGCATATTTTGTTATTTTGAACGCTACATTACAAAAGATCATTAACATATTTAGATACAGAAAAAATTATTTTCTTTAAAATATGGTAGTGTTATGATAAGTTTACAGAACTGTAGAAAAATAGCCGGATATAATAAAGGATGTAAGTCCTCTAAGTATAATTTAAGTTACGTTAAAATAATTTATCTTTTTTTCAAAAATGTTAAAAACTTCAATGCATGAACTTTGAATGACTTAAAATTAAGTCTTTCTGTCGGTGGTCCCTTTTCTCTATCTGCATTTTTAATTTCTGTAATTTTTTTTTTCTTTTTTTAATTCTATGAAACTAATATTAATAATGCATATTTACATAGCATGTTTCCTATCTAAAATGGCATAAAGAAGATCGCTGGTTAGTGTACGTGGATTGACAAATTACTTGGATGCATTATGGTCTAATGAATAATTTAAGGAAGAAAAAAAAACGCACATCAATACTAAAGAAACCAACATGCATTTTCCTGGTGCAATAAATGGTGCTTCCAATAGAAAATTGTTTCATATATTAATGATTGTTTGAATGCTAATAAAAGATATTTAGATTCTTAAAGAGAAATTAGTGTAAAAACATTTTCAGTTGTATTGTTCATTTTTTGCATTTTTCTCTACTTTTGAAAAGTATTAGTGGTTAAGTACAGTGAAACTTGAATAATTCGAACTTGTTTAATTCGAAATTCTGGATAATTCGAATTTTTAAGTCGGTCCCTTGAATTTTGTACTAAAATACTGTTAAAAAATCATGGATAATTCGAATTCTATTTTGGATAATTCGAATTTTTCACGCGATTACCTTTAAAATATTACAGTAAAATTTCTTACCGAGATTTTTCTCAGCTAAAATTGCATTTTTTTTTTTTTTTTTTTTTTTTTTTTAACAGTCTTACCAAAAAAAAAAAAAAAAAAAAGGATAAGGAAATACAAGAGTATTTCCTACCTAGTGCATCAGAAGATATGGTCCATATGCATGAAATTTGAGGGGTTTTTTCATTGAAAGTCATGTCTAATGTACAAGATTCTATTTTTGCATCAATTGATATGTTGAAGTCATATGCTGTGACACAAAGATTGTACTTAAAGAATTAATCAAAAATATCTGACTATTTTTTTAAAAGTGTTGAATAATTAAGCTCGTTTAAAAATATGTATTTAATTTGGGGGTGGGGGTGAATGTAGCAGTATTCTTAGATATAAAGTTTATGTGTTAAATCTTTGATCGTAGAGTTTTATTTTTTTTATTTATCTCTTCTTTTTAACAAAATAGTACATGTAATTCGAATTTTTGGATATTTCGAATTTTTCTCTGGTCCCTTCAACTTCGAATTATCCAAGTTCTACTGTATATACAAAGTAATGAAAGGATACGTACAGTTTGAAAAAGGATTATAATCCTTGAAAATTGCATTTTATTTGCTTCATTGTTTTCTTTATCTAAGAATTTGAAATTTTTATTAATATCTGATATGTTCTTGTAAAATTGAATTGTTTCTATAAAGTAAAGATCTAGAAGTATTTAATTACCTAATTTATTTTTTTCACCATGTTTGTTTGGCTCAATTCAAATGTAAAATAGCAAAAAATTTACTTTCTTTAATCTGAATATTTATCTCTGTATTGATTTATAAAATGCAACCCATATATTAAAAAAAGGCAATATGGGTATTTTTAAATAAATAAATTGGCATAAAAGCAGATTCTTTTCACCAGTTTCTAACTGTAATTTAACAGCTCGCTGTAAAAAAAAAAAAAAAAAAAAAAAAAAGTGGAATGTTTATTAGAGTAAAATATCTTAATTTAATTTTAAAATCTGTTATATAATTTTAAATGAATAAATCTAATTAAATTTGAGATTATACCTATAATTGATTTTTTCTCATCACAAATTTAGATCTCATTACAACTACGAATAGAATTTGATATTATTCAGAATGGATTCAATTTCCATTCTGCAACAGCAATTAATTTCGCTTTATAAACTCTTTAAAAATTATAAAATGATAATGATGAAACTATCAGTGATAATATTTATTTAATTAATTGCATAATGACTTCATATAATTTTTAAAGTCTGTAATGTCATTTTAAATAATTAAAACGAAAATTTTAACTTGAAAAAAGTAATTAATTTTCTCTCGTCTCAAATTTGCAAAAATATATTAATATTTCTTCATAATGAATGTAATATTCACTCTGCATCAGAAATAATTTTTGCTTTATAAACTCTTCAAAAAAATTACAAAATCCAAAAACTGTTAATGATAATATTTATTATTTTAAGTACGGATATTTCACTATTCTTTTAACTTAAACGAAGTATCATATAAAATTTAAAAAATTTAAACAATGTTACATGGAAGTAAATATGTATATTCAATACAATTATATATTTAACTTCCTTTTTTAGAATAAAATATATATAAGAAAACATTTCACTTCAGATAAAAACATATTAAAAAGAAAATAAAGAGTGTAAGTACATTTTAAAATTGAATGTAAATTTTCTGATGAGATTTTTCATCCATTTTTGTGTGTGTGTGTGTGTGTGTGTGTGTGTGTGTGTGTGTGAAGTACAAATATTTCTAAGCGTGTTTTCACGTTCTCGTTGTTGATGAATATAAAATGTTTTTATACACTATCTACCAGTAAGTATTTGGGCACTTTAGAATTTAGATGTTTTATCAAATATCTAGAATTTTTGTACAGGAATTATCTTGATTTTTTTAGAACATAAAGAACTTGTTGCACCTCATATATTTCAGCAAAAGTTTTCTCCTGGAGAGGAAAAGAGGAACAGTAAAAAATTAAATAAAATTCGATATGTTTTGTATCACTTTGTATAACGTATTCTTAAAATTCCTTTTGGCTGTTGCATGTGATTATCTGTATATACTTTTATAGGGCTAATACATGCTTATATTCGTGAATATATAACGGTTTCGTTAAAAAATTGCAAAAAAAAATTCCACTTTTTTTTTAAATTATAACACGTAGGCTAATAATAAGAAAGCATCACAGAACTGGCGTATTAAAGTAATAAGTACAAAACTTTGAATAACATCATAAAAGGCAATAGACTCAACACTCAAGTTTATTGCACTTTATGGTGTTTATTCAAAGCTTTGTACTTACTTCGTAGGATATCAGACCCAGTGCAAAGCCATTTTTAAAAACTTGGTGGACTACATTAGACACAGCATACTTCAATTAGAATGCAAAAATGTTCAATATCTTACGAAATTTGAGCATTTTTGCAAAATAATTTTTAACTACGATGCGCAAGCTTTTAAAATTTCCATTTGCATAATTTAATAATCAAACGAATTGAGCAACTTATATGAAAATCCCAAACATACATCGAGTAAATTTAAAGAGTTATGAGAGTTAAAATGAATAGAATTTCAGTCCTTCTCAAAAAAGGAAGATGATAGAGTGTTATATCCATATTCATTTACAATCAGTGAATACTTTATTAGCATTGGGCAGTGATTGAATAAAAATAAAAATAGGAATCAAATTCCTTATAATTTTGCTTTCATTTTGACCCGAACCGAAATTATGTTCATTCTATCTTTCATAACTGTTTGAATTTTCATGATATTTGTTTGGGACTTTCATGTAAGTAGCTCAATGCTTTTGGCTATTAAATTATGCAAATGAAATGAAATTTTTTTAAGTATTGCGCAAGCGTAGTTAAAAAATATTTAGTAAAAATGCACATATTTCTTAAGATATTTAACAATTTTCCGTTCTGATTCCAGTATGCTGTGTCCAATGTAGCTTGTCACGTTTCCGAGAAAAGAACTTTGCAATGTGTCTAATACCCTAGGTGTTATAATTAAAAAAGTGAAAAACAATTTTTCTACTTTTTAAAGAAACCATTATATCTCCCTGAATGTGTGTACTAGACTCATAAACATTTATACAATTAATTAGAAGAATCTTCAGAATCACATTCTACAGCCAAAAGGCATTTCAACCATTTCTTGCTACAGGGTAATCCAAAACATTTTGACTGTTGTTTAATTTTTTTACCAGTCCTCTTTTACTTTTCAGGACAAAACAACCATTACTTGCTACAGGGTAATCCAAAACATTTTGGCTGTTGTTTAATTTTTTACTAGTCCTCTTTTACTCTTCAGGACAAAACATCTGCTGAAATATATGAGATTTAACATGTTCTTTATATTCCTAAAATTTCAAGATGATTCTTTCAGAGTTTTTCTAGATATTTGACAAAACGTCTAAATTCAAAAGCGTCTAAATACGAAATTGTAGATAGTGTATAATTTCAAAAATACCCCATGTCATTGAAAATTAATAAAATGAAAACAATATCATACTTAAAGTATGTAATTAATTTTCTCTCATCACAAATTTAGATCTCATTGCAGTTATGAAAAGAATTTATTATTATTCGCAATGCATAAAATTTTAGGTTTCTCAGCAGTTACAACTCTTAATGTTACTTTTTTTTTTTTTTTATTGTAACCTTTATTGATACTTTGAAGTACATACATTCGAAAGAATAATACAAATACTGCTTTATACGAAAAGCAGTATTCAAAATATTGAATGCTGAGAAATATTTAATTTTTGCTAGTAAAATATTTGACCTTTTTTTTTTTTTTTTTTTTTTTTTAATAAATAAATAAGCAAACAAACAAAAATTAACATATCAACAAACTTTTTCTTAAATATGAAAGTAAAGCACGAGGAGTAACTTCTGTCACAAAATTTACTAATTTGAAAGATCAAACATTATTGTAATATAAATACGAATTGAAATTTATGGGTAAGTTAATTATTGCTTAAGTTTAAATAGAACTGTTATAAATTTTTATATTAATAACAAAAACATTTTTTTATCAAATATATTACTGTTCTTCAAAGAAAATCGATAAATAACACTGTTCGGCATGAAAATTGCCTCTGACACCATTTCAGCGTATTCTTATGTAAAATGACCTCCTGAATCCGAACAGGACGCCCATTTTGCCCTATCACGCACCGTTTTTTAGGAATAGCCCCTATTTTTATCATTTTTCGGTGATTTTATGGCTATAAATTTGATTTTTAGGAGAGGGGGAATATTTTAACCGTTAAATATCTTCTGAAGGGCTACAGAGTTGGAAAATTCTAAAACATGGACACTTACGACAAGGAAAAGTTTTGGGAGGGATTTGCCACTGAAATTATGCATTACATATCTTTTTTTTTTTTTTTTTTTTTTTTTTTTTCCAATCGGTTGTTAATGTTATTTTTTAAACTTTATATATATATATATATTTTGTGTTTGTTTTTAGGTGTTAAATTAATTATTTTCATTCTTCAAATCAAATTCATGGCCATAAATTATCGAACAGGGAAAGAAATTGTGGGAGGGGGTATTGTATCTAGAAAACGGTGGGTGACTGGGCAAAATGGTAGTCATATTCGGATTCAGGGGGTTATTTTACATAAGAATCAGCAAGAATGGTATCAGATCTCGAAAAAAAATATTTTTTTTTTTTTCAGAGCAGTGTAATTCTATTGTATTTCATGTCTTGGAAAATCCCATAAAAAGAGAAATAATATTTATCCTTGAAATATATATATATATATATATATATATATAATTTTAGCTCACATTTAAGAATCATTACTTCTACAGACATTTTCGCTTACCTACTCTATAAATAGAAATGGTTAAAAAGCTTTAAAAAAGCTTTAATTCATTGAACATTGTATGCAGAAATAAGTAAATTTCTGTGATTGTGTAAACATATAGCCAAACAAATTTACAGATAGCACTGCTTGATTTACCTATACAAAACGAAACGAATTAAAGAAGAATTCAAGATATGTTTAGACCAAAAAGTAATAGGAAAATAAATAAAACACAGAAGAAAATTACTACTTACGTACAGGAGAGGGGGGGGGGGAATCATGTTAAAAAAAAAAAAAGTTTAAATTATTTATTTATTGAAAGTAGAAGATAAAGTATTATAATTCGTGAAAAAAATAACCAATCATTTAATTGATACAAACTTAAAAAATAATAAGTAATAGTTTTATATCTAATCAAAGCAATAAAAAATAAAATTTTAAACGTAAAATGGTTTGAATATCAATTAGGACTTCATTAATTTTATTACTAACTGACCAAAAAAAAAAAAAAAAAAAAAAATCAGCAAAGGAAGTTCTGTTTAGATAATTGCTGTTGAGATAATTTCTGTTACGATAACAGCTAATCGAAATGTCAAACTGTAACAAGGTCGAGATGGAAAGAGAGGAAATAACTTTTCTTGTAAAAACAGAAACATTGTTTCCATTTTGATAGGCAAAGATTATATTTTTTTTTTTCCAGTATTTTTTTTCCTTGTATACAAAAACTAAAACAAAATAAAATAAAATAAATGATAACATCGTTTTATCAGTAATTTCGTTATTTCAGTAAATTAACTCCCGATACTGCAAGATTACATTTCAAATAAATGTTTCACTGTTTCATCAGGTAAACTAGATTTTATCAAAATTCTAAAATTTCTTTATTGGAGATGTTTATAAATTTCCTATGTAATTAAAACTATCCATGATACTGAAATTGTAAAATATAGAGTATAATAAAATATAAAAATTACTTACTTTAAAAATACATTTTACTATTATTATTATTATTATTATTCCAGAATTTCAGTATTGCATATGAAAAAAAATATTCTTAATAATTATAATATCAATATTTTTGGAAAATAACTAGCTTGTTTTAAATTCTCTATTACTGTAATTAAATATCTTGAAAGTAACATATATATATATATATATACAATCGTGTAGGAAAAATATATGAAATTAAAGAAACACGAGATTATTAGTATTTATTTATTTATTTATTTTTATTTATTTATTTATTGCTGAAGACTATCTATCCTATATTTAAAAAAAAAAGAAAAAAGAAAAAAAGAAACGGATATTTTTTTTCTGTCCATCCTTACATTTAAAAGATAAATTTATGTACATGTTTCTGAGAAAAATGTGTCTTAAATAAAAATTTGACATGTAATGTATGACATATGTAAATAAATAAATAGATTAATTTCGACAATATAATGATGGAGCAACGAATATTAAACTCTTTCTATTAAATGCATAGATTAAGTTAAATTTTCAAGTTAGATTTTTCGTCACAAAATGTTGAGAAATTTAAAAAATCTACAGCAATAAAAATAATATTTTCATTATTGAACATTTTCTCCTTCTTTTTTAACGATGTTCATGCTATGCAAAATTATAAGTTAACATAGCCTGTTAATATTCATACCAAAAATGCTTAACATAATGTAAACCAAGCATATTGAGTATAAAAGAATATAATACATGTACAAGGTTTTCACATGAAACGTAATTAATCAAAATATTAGTTGCGTAATATAGGAAATAACTCCTGTTTTATAAAAAGACATTATTTGATAAAAAAAAATACAAAGAATTGGAAAATACCAAAGAAATTACAATACACGTACAAATTTTAAGCATCGAGTATAATTAGTCAAAATGTTTGTTGAATAATATAGGAAATTACTCAGTTTTTCTCAAAAGAAATTATATGATGAAAAAGTACAGAGAATGGAGAGTACAGAAAAGAAATTACAAGGTTTAAGTATCGAACATGATAAGTTAAAATATTAGTTGTGTAATATAAGAAATTACTCGTGCTTTCTCAAAAAATAAAAAAAAAATAACATAAAAATAAAAAAATTACGTGATGAAAAAGTGCAGAGAATTGGAGAGTACGCAGAAATTTATAATACAAGTTTTAAGCATCGAATGCAATAAATCAAAATATTAGTTTTATAATATACGAAATATCTCATTTATGGCCACCTTAAATGCAAACTATAAATCGTCTGTTTAAATTGAGCCTTTTCCATAACAACAGAGATCAGCGTAGTCATTTTTTGGATACCACTAATTTTATAATACAACGTCCTTATTATTCAGTAGAAAATAACTTTGTAAACGTTTACTAAATTTTTCTATTAAAACAATAAACTTAAAAAAAAAAACCGCAACCTACTCTGTAATTGATATAAACTCTGTAAAACAATTTTTACTTCAAGCAATGTTCACTAAAGTGAACACTGAATGTGAATATATTTAGAAAAGAATGGGAATATATTTAAAATCACTAAAGTGAATATATTTAGAAAACAGCTGTTGTTATTTGTGTAATGAAAATGCCTTAATGTTATTCTTTTATGATAAAAATCCTTCCAAGAACAGCTGAATTATTTCTCAAATTGTATGTAATACTGTTAAAACGAAATTCATAGATTCCAGGTGTCCCAATTTTAGCGAGAAATTTCATACCAGAAATTTTCTACAATAATTTTTATTCTATTTATTCATAAAAAAAAATAAAGAAAGAAAAAAAAAAGTAAAGAAAAGAAAAAATATTGTTGACTTCTATTAAAAAAAAAAAAAAAAAAAAAAAAAAAAAAAAAAAATGGTGACAAATTTGATATAAAATTTCAAAATGATGTCAGGTATGAAAATATACATTTAAATTTATAAATCTAAAATATGCGATTGCGATATTTTTAATGTAATGTCAAACTGAATTACATAATAATTAAATCATTAAAAGTTCTAAATTAATTTCATCATGCGTATACAAAATTTAATAAGAACAAAAGTACAAAGATAGTAAATATGTTTCGAGTTATAATTTCTTAGCTTATATAGATATATATATTTTTTTTTTACTCTATTCCTTAAAATAATAAATAAATAAATTTTAAAAACTAACAAACTTCTTCCACAAAATTCTAAATTATAATATTACAACAATCATTTTCTATTAACTATTTAATTGTTTTTATACTTAAATTACTTTGACAAGTTTTCATATATACTCATTTACATAAATTTACAATGCATAATTCGAAGTATTGGAAAAATTACTTTTCCCCATAAATTAACTGAAAGTAAATTATTAGGGGGAAAAGAAGAATAATCAATATGCGATAACATCTTGAAAATGAGTGTGATAAATAATCGGCTTTGAAAAATTATACAGTATAGGCTTCTTGTCAAAAATATTTCATAAGTTTTTCAAAAAAACATTTCATGTGCTGTTTTGATAAATTACCTTATTGTCAATAAATTTAATGTAGATGTCTACGAAGAATTTTTGATTATACATTTTTAAAAAGTCATTTCTAAAATTACTTGTTGAGACTTAATAAATTAAGTTACAGAATCGATATAAACAAAACATTGTAATTAGTAGAGTTAAAACCAATAAAATTTGGCGAAAGACTTGTTAACGCTTACGGAAAAAATGATATTTTTGAATTAAAACTGACTGATTATTTTTTTTTTCTTTTCTAGCTAAATCTGTTTTTGTCAAGCACGGTGGAATAAAGTAAAATTTCTTTTTGGGATGTAAAGAAGATATTTATTAATACATGCTGTTTACCATTAGTTCAAGGAATAAAGTGCAATTTGTATTGATTAAAGTAAAATCTGAATGGAGTGATTTATTCATACGATATTCAACATGTGTTCAAATGAAGCAATAACTTCTTCTTCTTCTTCTTTTTTCTGGAGGGGGGGGGGGGGATAACATAAATTAATGATTCATTTTCTTGATATTTACGTATCATGAGTAAAAATGAAGAAAACAAGTGAAATAGTCAAAGTGTGGATTAATGAGTGAGAAAGCTCATTAAATTCCACATTAATCAAGTATACAGTAGACACCCTTATAACACGTAGGCAAAGTTTCTAAATAAGTACTACAATTTTATTTTTTAACAACACTGAATTTTTGATTGCTAATCTATTGCATCAACATCCAATTTTTTTTTTTTTTTTTTTTTTTTTTTTAAGTGGTTGCTTTGATATAAAATTAGTAGTGTTAAATTTAATACATAATTTTTATTAAGCCCAATTTAACTAAAAATTAACTAAATATACTCATTTTATTTAAATGTAAATCTATACTCAATAAATGAATACTGTGTAAAACGTTAGGTGACGTTCCTCTTCAACTATTTTCGGTCCACGAGCTGCCGCTGCAAGGGATATTTGCCAATTTGATCCAACTATTTAAATCAGCATATTTTTATCCAATAAAAATTGGTGCAATATTTTATTAAAATGCTGAAATATACCATTAAAGTAAATTGTTTAACAAAAAAAAAAAAAAAAAAAAAAAAAAAATCCTGTAAGTTTACGAAATAAGGTTACAATAAAAAAAAGTAATGCAATCAATAGAAAACATAAAGCATAAGCACTATGGTATCAAATATAAACTATAACATTTATCAAAAATCCTCCATGAAAGTCCACATTTTGATGCTATATTCACTACTTTCTAAATATCCTTGTAATTTTATGCTCTAAATACTTTATGAAGGTTTTTTCTTTCTTTCTTTCTTTCTTTTTCTTTTTCTTTTCTTTTTCTTTTTTTTTTTTTCTTTTTTTTTTTTGGGGGGGGGGGGGAGATAATTATTCAACTAAATTTCCTATATTCCATGCTGTACAATTAATTCAAAATATTGGGAAATATATTTTATCCTAAAAAAAAATTGAAAAAGACGATAATCATTAAATAAAGGCATCCTGAAGGTGTACGCAATAAATAATAAGCATTTGACTAACTATGCAACATGAACTTATAGTTAAAACTTTTCATAAATTTTCAAAAGAAAAAAATAAACATGTTTTAATTCTATGAATTTCTTTAGAGTGAAGAAATTTACATAAAAATATACAAAAAGTTCATAATTTTACATTTAAAAAAATATATTTCTAAAATAGTTTATTAAGGTTTAGAAAATGTATTACATATTCTAAATAAACAAAATAATATAATTTTCAGTGCCGCAGTCATGAGAAATTGGTGCAAGTATTGTTAACACTAACAGAAATAAAATTTTTGATTGATTGTAAAAGAATAGCCGAAATTCCTAATTAATAAAGAAAGAAACCAGTACATAGTAACCCCTCATAAAATACTTTTAATTGTTAATCTCATGTACTAGTAATCATTAGATCAAGATAGCAATGAATTGCTCTTAGTATTAAAAAAGTGCTATGTAAATTTTGTTCGCTTCATACCAGTAGAATATGAGATAAAACTCTAATGCTTTTCAAATATCATACAATAAAAGCGTTTATCATTATGTTATCCAAACAACTAAATATAATTTCGTCACAGATATATCACACATGCGGAATGTGAGCCAGATGTTGGAATATATACATCCTTTTAATTGTAAAAATAATGACATAGCATCATGATCTGTACCAAAATTGAAAGAATCAGTTTACAAATAACAAATATCTGATAAATAGATATTTATCTAATTCCATATTAAAAGTCTGCAATATAGCGATCAAGCAAATTGCAAAAATTAGAGTATATTGCCACCACCTGACAAAATTTTAAATTAATTTTAAATATACGTACTTAACTTATGAGGTTTGGTGAAACTTTATACTGTAAATTTCAAGTATAGCAATTGCTTAAATCGTTTTAAAAAGTTGTATTGCAATACAATCTCTTACAATTCTTGTAAATCCAAGGCAAAAGATATGTTTATCGAAAATTTTATTTTTTCCCCAAATCAGCCAAATTTTGAATGCTTGGTAATGGAATAAATATTTGATTTGATAAAAGCATCCCTGGTGCATACGAACTGGAGGAACTTTTTCGATAGTTGTACTACGATTACAATTTATTTAATGCATAATCCTAAGTAGCCTATAAAAAAGGAAAAAAAAAAAAAGAGTTCGTTTAAAATTACTAGATGATCATAATTAAACTGGGAGTGCCCACCAGTGGCGAAGCATCCATGTAAGCGATGGAAGTAGCGCTTCCCCTATTTAAGATTTTTAAAATGTAAGCAAGTAAACTTCGCCACGTCGAAAGACTGAATTGATTCTTCCTCTGCTTTTGGAAGCGCTTCGCTTTAGCGCTTCCATAGTTTTCTGAACCACGCCTCGCCCCTGGTGCCCACAGTATTCTGTTACGCGATCTAGTTGCAAGAATAAGACCAATATTTATAGGAAAAAGGGGACTCAAAAAAAAAAAAAAAAAAAAAAAAAAAAAGTCATCGCTAAGGGAATATGTGGAAGCAAGCAAAGCTTTGTCGCAATTTATAATATAAGACTGATGATTGTACACTTTTTTAAATTACTGTTTTTAACTCCATTAATTATTTTGAAATTAGAAACACCGCGTTAATTTGTCCCCACAATTCCATTTTTAAACTCTCTTCTGTATATTTCACAGCGCCAACCACGTATTCCCCTTGTGGTTACTTTTGGAACTTTTTTTTTTCTTTGCGTCATCCTTTGTCCCCCATCTTGTTTAACCTTCCTACAAACTTCGGCGCTATTCTTAAAACTGGATCGCGCTACAGACCGCTGTGAGCACTGTCTATTTAATTATGGCCACTCTGTAATATAATATTAAATAAACCCAATTTAAAATGTGTATAAAAACTCGCCATTTCTTTTATCATGTAAAAATATCATAATTATAGCTTGAAAATAATAAAAATAATAATAATACATAAAAAAAAAATAATAATAATTGATTATGTGGAATTAAAATTTGTTTTAAAGACACTAAAAAAAAAAAAAATGTCTTTTATTATAGTCCGGCATTTAAAAAACGTATTTATTTACTTCTCATTTTTTAATTTTTCCGCTAATGTACAATTCTTTTATTATTATTATTATTATTATTAAATTGCAGCATTATAAACTAAAAAGCAATCCGTGAAATATTTGCCTTAAAAAACAGAGCAAAAATGTTTCTTTTCAAAATGTTTTAAAGTAGCAAAATATTGTACTTGTAAATGTATCTAAATTTTCTGAACGATATCAAAATCTAGCTGACAGCATATCACTTTCGACTAAGTCTTTTTGAATACGTTATGAAACAAAAAAAAAAAAAAAAAAACAGCATTTCGTCGTCGATATTTCACATTCATATACATGACATGAAAGTTTTGGTTTGTTGGCTCAGAAACGATGATAAAGTTTTGATTTTTTTTTTTTTCTTAAACAAAAAGTATAGACAAACAAAATACTTTATGTGAGAAGAAAAGAAAGCATTACAAATGCAAAACACATTCCAGTAATGAGATTTGTGACAGTTTTATTTCATACGCATAAAAGTCTTCTAAGCAATGTATTTTTAGATCTGCTAACTATGCTAGTTTATCCGTAATTGTATTAATGTCCGCCTTTTTTTCACACCAGAATAGTTGCAGAGTAATATTCAGCAATGTGTTCTCATGATTAAATAAGAAGATTATTGCTCTACAACTATTCTGGTGTGAAAAAAAAGGTGGAGTTTAATACCATTACGAATAAACTACCATAGTTACTAGGTCTATATTTTTAAACAGCGTCTTTTATGGAAATTTATAAAAGTGTTTTCATTCGAATATTTCTTTGAATTTTAATACCTTCAATATCCTAAAGGAAATATTTTTTATCAACATGAAATTTCAATATTTCAAAATTTAGTTTAAAGCAAAGGAGTATAAAAATTTCGTTAAAAATATATATTTCGTTTACTTTACAATGAATATAATAAGGATAACACTTCAATTTATATGGAAAGTGAGTAGAAAGTAAGCGGCATGATGTAATGCTATAAAATATCCGCCTACAACAGCAAAATTTCCATCAGCGGTCGCAATACTCACGTAGATAAAAGAAAGCATACAGTCAAATTCAACATTTACATTTCAAGATAAGTTAGGAAATCTCTAAAATTCGAAAATGCATGTAATTGCTTCTTTATCCTTAGGAAACTAATAATAGTGCAATCCTTTTATCTAAAAATATTTCCGGGATAAAATTAATGTTTCAATATGAGGTTTGCTGCCTTAAATTGCGGACACATTCCCCACAGACGTTGCGCTGCTTAATTTGTATATATATATATGCTTTGTTTATATGTATGTATTAAATTTTGTCCGGTTGAATTAAACATTATACATGAAACTTACGATACTTAATACTTATGTGAAATATAAACGATCAAACATATAAATATTCTTAAACAAATGCTCAAAGTGTTTTTTTTTTTTTTTTTTTTTTTTTTTAACGGAGGAAAATTTCTGGTAACCTAATATACTGAGCATTCCAGAAATTATACATTAGTCACAATTCTTAAAAAGTAATTTTAGAAAATTACATGGAATAATTGATTTGCTACTGCACAGTATCTTAGCTTTGAAAAATTAAACTTGTTTTAAAGAAATGAGATATAAGAATGGTTTTAAAAATAATTTATTAAAATACTGCTGATTTATAGAAAGTAAACTATATTAAATTACCTCACTAGTCATTATCTCATAGCATCTTATTTTATTTGAAATATATTACAAACTTTTTTCACGTTCTACAAAAAACACAGTGAGTTGATTTAATTGTTTTACTTACACTATCTTCAATATACGGTGTAGCAAGTCTTCCGTGCATGTACTGTCACCAGACGATCCTTTTTTATAACATCTTCACGTCTTCTTATTTATCTATTTTGAACTAGCCACGTCTCTCTAAAATTTGCATTATTTAATGAAAGGGTTTAATATAATCAAAACTTTATCCTTGTCAATAAAGTGGTAAATGCTATTGTCGTATAGGTATATGAAGACGTACTTAAAGAGTTAAACACGAATTTGAAAAAATCATTTTTTTTTTTTAAATTATGCATTAATTTTAAGGTAAGGTAAAAAAGCGGGATTAGCTTTTTTTCGGTAAATAATAGTTCTTATTTTTGCTCACAAGAGAGTTACAATGGTTTTATTTTATTTGTTTTTATTTATGTTTATGTATTTATTTACTTATGCATAAATACGAGCTAATACTCCTTAGAAAGACTCCCATGGATAAGGACATTCTACCAATGTAATCGATCGCCCTTAAGCCACACAACACATCATTTATTTATTTATTTATTTATTTTCATTTTTCGTGTTTAGATTTAGTTGTAATTAAAGTGTTAATATAGAAAAAAATACTGCATTATAGCGGTTTTTATATACATATTTTATAAGTCAAAACATTAATAAATTATGTGACACTGAATTCAGTAGGCATTTCAGAATATACTTCACAAAATAAGTTTTTAAAAAAGGGTCTTTAAATTTAAACGAAGTTTCAAAACAACGAAAGATGACACTCTCTCTTAATCTTTATTAGAATTTTTTTAAATAGATAAATAGTTTTATGTTGCTATCAGCAGAATAGAAAAGGGCCATTTGAAGTCACAAGCAAAACCATTCAATCCAGCCACCGAGGAAGAAATGGAGGGGGGGGGGCACGAAAGTGCTTTGCGATCTAACAGAAGCTATAGTAAGGCCGTTTCATATATTTAACCCTTTCGTGACCGCTGACGTAGATTCACGTCATTTGAAAATCTGAAACTCCACCAGTGAGCGTTTCTTTTGCTATTTGTATGTTATTTGTTTCTTTAAAATACACACAATATTCATATTTGTACAATCAATATACTATGGATACAAAGACTTTGATTAGAGAGAGTATGATTTTAATGCATATCCATTTGTAATGTAAATGTGAATACAGAAAATTTTTTTCTCAAAAATTGCAACTTATGAGAATAACGTCCATAGGCGGTCCTTACTGTCAAAAAGGCAAAAGCATGCGGTCGCGAAAGTGTTAAGATGGTATAACGCTTCTGCGGATAACAAGTTTCATTTATTATAATTATCAGAAAATTAATTTATAATTTATTGCGCGGTAACTTTATAAGGGCTAATTAATAGTAGATCCTTCATTTTCCTCATGTTGATTTCAGTAAATTTATTTAAAGTTGGTAAAAAAAAAAAAAAAAAAAAAAAAAATCAACCCTCTTTTTTTTTTTTTTTTTTTTTTTTTTTTTGTTATAGACTAAAAAGGGGGGGGAGAGAGACTTTCCACGTGTTATTTGATTTTACTTTTACTTACATTTAACGTAAAGAACCCCTTAGTGTTAATGTGTGTGAATGTAACTCACCAAGGAACTTCTAAAACTTAATAACTTGCTGGATATAATACACCTACCTGGAACCTCTGTTGCCAGACCTGGCGGATTTTTTATACAATAACCACCAATAATTTTTAATTAAAACGTTTACCTAATCACTTCCAAGATTGATAGTCTATTATATATATCAAATAATACTTGTCAAAATTATTGGTGATTTTTGAATAAAAAATCCGACAGATCTGGCAACACTGCCTGGAACAGATAGCGTGTTTACTATTCTACTCTAGAAAAATCCATTTCGTCAGTTACAGATATTTATTTAAATAGTTTAAACGGAGAATTACTTCACTTCGTTCACCTTAAAATGCTTGGAATATTGCTATAAGAGGAGATAACGATAACATATCTAGAAAAACAAGCAACGTAAATCGTAACTGCAGAAGCCATTAAGTATATAAGAAATTCTTTATTATCATTGTAAAATTATGTAATATGGATCATTTGAGACGAAAGTCATTGTAACTATAGGTCTCAAAGCTGACAAAAAAATAAATAAATAATAATAATAATAATAATAACACAGTGCTAGCAACTACAACGATAACGTATCTGGAAAAACAAGAAGCGGAAATCGTAGCTGTAGAAGCCATTAAGTACATAAGAAATTCTATATTATCATTGTAAAATTATGTAATATGGATCATTCGAGACGAAAGTCATTGTAACTATAGGTCTCAAACTTAGCAAATAAAAAAAAATAACGCAACGCTAGCAATATTTTGTAGACTCAATATGGCTTTGTGGTAGTCTTGGTAGCTATTCCGGCAGCCATCTTGAGTAGATAATTGTAAACTTCATTTGCCTTGCATGCTGATACGCCGTATGCTATCTCCTATTCATTCTTCTAAGTTAAAACATATAAACTTAACACTTTCGCGACAGCATGTTTTTGTCTGTTTGAAAGTAAGGCCCGCCTGTGGCCGTTATTCTCCCAAGTTACAAAATTTTTTATATTCAGATTCATATTACAAATGGATATACATTATAATTATACTCTTTCTAATCAAAGTATTTATATCCATAGTACATTGGTTGTACATATATGAATATTATGTATATTTTTAAGAAATAAATGACATACAAATTGCAAAAGAAACACCCACTGGTGGAGTTGCAGTATTTCAAATGACGTGAATCTACGTCAGTGGTCGCAAAAGTGTTAATATACTGATGTACAAGTGAACTCTAAAACTTTCTAAGTTCCATAACCTTGCTCCCAGTACTTTTCATAAATATTTCGAAACCAACGCTAACTGAATGTTATTCGAATGGACATCTTAACTTCAATTAACAAAGCTATCCATGGTCAATTTACAGTTCTTCCGAAAATAAAGCGAATTAAATGAAACTCTAATAGACACTTTACCCTCAACTAACCAAGCACTCCATGGACAACTTACGCTTAAAATATCAACGCGATTTCAAGCGAGTGAATGCTACACCTCCTATAATAATGCCTTCTAACTGAACTTTACGTCACAAAAAAATCATCCAATTACATCCAATGAACACTTTCTATAATAGCTATAAAAGGATGGATGGATGGTTGGGTTTTACGTCGCACTAGTGCTGCGCAGATGGGCAATTGACGACGGTCTGGGACATACTCCTAGAGGTGGTCTGGAGACATGCCATCACAATTTTGATTCTCCACGGAAGGGATGGCTCTCCCGTTTCGGTGACCCCCAGAGGTATAATTTTTGATGGGAACATGGAGGACATTGTGGCCACGACAGATTTTACGTGCACCAGCCACCATTAGTGTACACGACGGTCTTTGGCCGGCACGAGTACTGAACCCGCAATCTTCCAATTACGAAGCCGGCACTCTATCGACTGGGCTACCGCGGCCCGCTATAAAAGGATGTAAATTGGGTGTAATCCGTTGATCTTCCGTGACGTAAAGCTCATATCGGTGGAATTATTATAGGACATATTGATGAGTGGGGCCTTACTAACTTACAACTTTACTGTCATCATTAAATTTCACTTTTATCCCTAAAGTTTCTGTAAATTGTTTTATAATTTTATGTATCTAGTAAATATATATTATGAAAATCGAACGGTAAAAACGATTTTCTTATACACGTTTTGCAAGATAATGTATCTTAGCTTAATGTACGCATTTATTTCTCTTTATTATTATTTTTTTTCCAATTACAGTTTCAATTATTTAAAAGTAATGTACACTACCAAAAAATGTTTTAAAGTAACGATAATCTTTTCTTTAGTTAAAAAATTAAGTATGTGTAATTAATTATAATAGTAAATAACAAAACTAACTTTTACCATACAGTATGAAAATTTAATATTAAAAACAATTTCACTCACTTTCTTCTTTCATTAGCATTTTAATTCTAAATTTATACAATATTTTCTTTTAATTAAGCAAGCTATTAAATAAATATTCAAATCCCATGAGCTATCAAACTTTTGCTTTAGTGGGAACTTAAAATTTTGTTATTTTATTAATGTTCATTCCATTTTATTTATTATCTCTTATACAGAGGAAACGGTAAAATCAACATTATAAATTACAATATTGAATATTTTCCTTCATTCATTTAATTTAAATAAATGAATTCAGCATGTGTAATTACTTTAATGAAAATAAAGGTTGCCAAATGTTCATTTACTCTGGAATAATAGTTTTATTTTTCTTAAAAAGTCGATTTACTGACTTAATAATGCTGCAGTATAAGAGAAGAAAACTTATTAATAAAACTTTTATTGTGATAATTGAAAATGAAATTAAAAGAAATATTAAAGATCAGACTCATAACAATTTAACAAAGAGTATATGTGGAGGAAATTAAAGCTGGGTTTATCTCCCTTTTTTCCAGTTTTTTCTTTTATTTTATAAACCGAATGCAAATGAACATGCAGTAATTAAAGAAATAAAACAATAAAATATTAATATAAAAGGGTTATATAGACCACCCAATTTTGCTAATTTATCCGTAATATAGTCAGGCCCACCTTTTTTTTTCTTTCTTTATTACACCAGTAAGTTTATAGAGTAATATTTAGCAATATGTACTCACGATTAAATAAGAAGACAATTATTCTACAAATATAGTGGTGTGAAAAAAAAAGGCGGGGCCTATCACTATTACGGATAAATTACCATAATTCGCAGGTCTAGTTATACATTAAACACAAAATACAATAGAACGTACTTTAAAATGTAATAAATAAAAGATAAAATATGTGTAAAAGGTTAATGTAAATGTTTTGAAATTAATGCTCTTAAACTAGTTTTACATTTACCCCCTAAAAAGATAATATGAAATGTTAAATTGGAATTTGAAACGTTGTCGTATTAACAATATCATTCACTAAATCTAAATGTTTATGGCCAGTAAAAATAAAATATGTGGACTCACTCATTGAAAATTCTTCTTCAAAAATCCTTATTTTACAATTGCTATCAAATTGATGAATCTGGACTGATCAATATATTTCACTAAATCTGAAAGTTCACGGACAGCAATAATAAAGTATATGCATCACTCCCTGAAAATTATTCTTCAAAATGTACTTATTTTACAATTGCTATTAGAATATAGAATGATGAGTTTAGATATATTAGCAATACATTTCACTAAATCTAAACATCTACTTCAGGCAAAATAAAGAGTATGCATCACTTTCTGAAATTTCTTCCTTAAATTACCTTTATTTCACAGCTGCTATCAAAATACAGATTAATGAGCCTAGACATATTGCCAATACATTTCACTAAAGCTAAACGTTCATGAACAGCAATAATAAGCTATATGCATCAATTTCTGAACAATGCTTCTTTAAAATAACCTTAATTTATACCTGATATCGGAATACAGATTAATGAACCTAAACAAGGGAGGGGAAATTTCCACATTTTTAGCAATCACTATTTTAAAAATTAATCTCTATTCTGTTTAATCTCAAAATCTTACAGTAAAATACCATAAATCCTTATAGTATTTGACCGTAAGTACAGGTACCTCGGAAGTAAAGGACACCATGTCCAGTTTCTGAAAAGAGTTAGCACTATGTCTTTCGTGTACTACAATGAAATAAATTCGTCATGAATTAAGAAAATGGGCATGATTTTATCTTCTACATTACAGTCTTATCTCTTTTATAGTAACTGAACATTAGTAGTTAAAGTCTCTAACAAATCCAAAAATGCAGTTTAATGATATGGGTCTAACTCATTTCACAAAATGGGCATGGTGTCCTTTATCTCCGGGGTACAGAAATATTTCTGTATAGAAATCACAGACGCAGAAAAACCTTTTCTCCTTGGCTTAGATGTTTTATCAATACGATTCGCCAAATCTAAACATTTATTGCGAGCAATAACAAAATATAGGTATCAGTCTCTGAACAATTTTTCTTCAGATTACCTTTGGTTTGTAGTTGTTATCAGAGTACACATTAATGAATCTAAATATATTAATAACACTATTCACTAAACATTTACGTCTAGTAATAATAATGTATATGCATCGCTCTCTAAATGAACAATTCTTCTTCAAAATACTTTTGGTTTTAATATGTTGTTAGATTACAGATTTATGAGCTGTCCTCTTTGCTAACTTCTTACTTGTTCCAAACCGAAGAGCTTCGTTTCACATATAATGGTTAATATGAGACTGATTAATAGGAAAAAATCATAAAGATTGGCCAGCTAGTTGCTGACAAATGCTCAAACAAATGTATTACACACTGTATTACGCACCATACAGATTTCAAATTATACTCAGAACTGCCAACCTAATCCGGCAAATGGTTAGTACCGCCCATTTTCCACACCACTTAATTTTTAGAGTAATTCTCTTCAAATATATTTACAATGAATTACCATAAAAAACTCTAAAAATTTAATGGTGTCGAAAAATGGGCGGTGCTATCAATTGGCCGGATTAGGTTGCCAGCTCTGTATACTATAAGGAAGTTATTTTACTCAATTATTAAACAAGGGATCACCAAAGCAGAGGAGCCATTACTTTCATGTCCCGATGCCGTGTCTTCATAACCCCCCGAAGGGTGAATCCCAAATCATCTCTCCCTACGTAACTCTAGTGCATACCCTCCAACATCCTAATTAATATTCCGTAGTATTATTAGTCGCGCCCTTTTTTTTCCCACCGATAAATTTTTAAAGTAATAGTCTACAAATGCATTTGCGGTTAAATAAGAAGAAAAATACTCTAAAAATATACTGGTGTGAAAAAGAAGGCTTTGCTAACAATACTACGGAATATTAATTATTATGTTGGAGGGTATGCTCAAGTGCGAAGTTAAACGCTTTATATCGTAACCTCAACTTTAATAATTTAATTAAACTGATGTAATGAGGTATTAAAAATATTTGCCATTCGTTTACAAGGATAATCAAAAGAAATTTAATATATTTGTGCTACGTTAGGAACGTGCTCAAAGTGCATTTCAAGTTCTGTCATGCATTTTTTTTCTTTTCTGTAATAAGCTTAAGCACAGTATTCGACACCGATAAAATTTAAAGATAATATACAGAGTACTCAAATTTCGTTGAATATGTTTCAGAGAATGGTGTGGACGACAATTTTCTTAACACTTTCCCGACCGCTGACGTAGATTCACTTCATTTGAAAATCTGTAACTCCACCAGTGGGCGTTTCTTTCGTAATTTATATGTTACTTATTTCTTAAGTATATACCCAATATTCATATTTTTACAATAAAATATACTATGGATATGGATACAAGTACTTTAATTAGAAAATATATAACTATATTGTATATCCATTTGTAATATAAATGTGAATACAGAAAATTTTGTTCTAAAATATTGTAACTTGAGAGAATAACGCCCACAGGTGGATCTTACTGTCAAAAAGTCAAAATCATGTGGTCGCGGAAGTGTTAACACTTTCGCGACTGCATGTTTTTGTCTTTTTGACAGTAAGGTCGGCCTGTTGGCGTTATTCTCCAAAGTTAAAATATTTCAAAACAACATTTTCCGTATTCACACTTATATCACAAATGGTTAAAAATTTTAATTTTATTCTTTTTAATCAAAGTATTCGTACCTATAGTATATTTGAATGTACAAATATGTATATAAGGTATACTCTTAAAAAAGAAATAACATACAAATTGCGAAAGAAATGCCCACAGGCGGTGTTACAGATTTTCAAATGACGCGAATCTATGTCAGCGGTCGCGAAAGTGTTAATAACACTGGTCGGCCTCAAAATCTTCCCTGTAAAAAGTAATCGTTTTTCACAAATTAAAAAATACTGAGCCCAATTACAACAACTAAATTGTTCCATCGCGTACCATTTTTTTCTGGGTTGAGGGTGGATTGAGGAGATGGGGTCGTCTTTAGAGATAAAATTATTTCCTGTTGTTGAAGCCTTAAAGTTATCAATGTTTCCATTTTCTATAAATTTATCTATGTATTATATTCTTATTTTTTATTTTCTTTCACCTAATTTTCTTTCCACATTTATCAAAAATAATCATCATGATTTTTCGGAAAAAATTGTGTACCTTCATTTAAATTTCTATGATATGAATTCGCGCATACTTCACAGACAAACGTTAACAAAATTACTTTTCTTTAACATACTTTATTTATTTCTGAAATAATATGATGAAAATTGTTCATTTTTCAGGTTTACTGCTTTGTAGCATTGTTAAGGAATACATTGTTTTTCCTTTAATACTGTAATTTTCATTTTCTTTAATATTGTGATTTTTATCTTCTTTATATATTGTCTAACATTATATAAACATTGTCTATTAGATAAACATGTCTATTATATAAACATTTGGAATCAGAGATGTCGAATTCACACTGTTCTTGTTCTTCTTCGTTTTGTTTTTTAACGTGTAGGAAAAATTCCTTTGCTTTTGTTGATTAGTATAATTTTAAATGCATTTTAAAATTTACAAACAGATTTAAATATTTGATGAATATAGCTACAATATTAAAAAATGGTTTTAATGGGGTGGCAGTCTCCATTACACATATGTGATATGTCAATTAAAACTGTTTTATAAATCAAATTAAATTGTTATTCAAAGTACACTACAAAAATTGAAATGCATAATTAATAATACGGAATATGCTTTTTTTTTTTTTTCATTCAGCTTAATATATGTGCAATATGTGGGGTGTTTATAATTTGTGAACAATATACAGGGCTACTGAAAATAAAGCAAAAACTTTTTATTATTAAATGTAAAATAATGAATGTGATTTAATGACTTTTACCAAGTACAGGAAAAATATTTGAATATGACAGTTTCTTTCTCATTCCTATATGGTAAACAAAGTAGTATTTGAATTCCAATTTTTAACGCTTATTTTTTGCATAATTACACGCTTTTGAATCACCTGAATACGAAAATAAATTTTTTGCAGCTCATATATGCATAAGTCTGTTTCCAGCATAACTTTAAAACAAATAATTTCAGAAAATTTAAATTTGTTATTTCGGAGATCATATAAGGATGCAGCTTGAAAAGTTTGACCAATTGTAATTTTCAAGGAGGTGTGTGTGACAATTGCCTGAATAATTTTAAATAAAATTTCCAATTTAATACTAGTCTTAAATGCTTTATCATAGCTGCTAACTTTTATACTTTTTATGTAGCTACCGGAAAATTTTAACAGAGTTTTTCATATATTTTTCCATACCTGGTAACCATACTTGTTTACGTACTAATTGATATTACGTAGTATTGTTAGCCCCGCCTTCTATCTTACACCAGTATCTTTTTAAAGAATTTTTCTTCTTGCTCAATCGTAATAGCATTTCGAGAATATTACTCTAAAAATTTACTGGTGTGAGGAAGAGGGTGGAGCTAATAACGCTCCGGAACACACCTCCACCACAGAGAATATATTTTCGTTGTAAAATATTTAGTGACTTCTATCATATCCTCTATAATCTATAGCGCAGAGTAAATATTGCTTAATTTGCACTAATATATACATTTTTAACAATAAGGGATTTCTATGTATTTAATTTTTTTTTTTTCTTTTTTTTTTTTTTTTTTTTTTTTTTTAGTATTCATGTATGAAAGTTTTCTTTACATTTTTAAATAGACTCAAATTACAATACTACAAAAAATTGATAAGTAATTAAATAAATAATAATAAATAAAATAAACTTAAGAAAGCATATATATATATATATATATATATATATACTGTATATACTTTTTTACTTAATTATGATTTCTGTGAATTCGTAAACATTTTGCTAACATTTTAGTTATCATTTTATTTATCATTTTGAAAAAAAGAGGGGAAAAATGTTGCAAAAGAGGCATCTAAAACTTTTTATGAAATTTTTGAGTGAAGCCTGAACAATTTTAAAGCATTTTGCAATATATATATATAATACATTGAATTTATTTAAAATTATGTTAAACCGCAGTTGAAAACAAATCTTATTTGGATGACACCTTTTTGAATATTTGAAAGAAACGAAACGTTTCTTAGTATCAGTATTCCCAATACATCTATATCAAAGACCTGGAAGTTCTGGTCTGTTAGATTAGACGCAAAGAGAATCCTTGATTTTTGTATCCTGAATACTGTTAAGACTTTTTAAAGTGTTGATATGAAAAAATATTTTCAAAAAATATAAATAAAAACTTATAAACGAAATGAAACATTGTAGCTATCACTATATGATAGCTCTGTCAGATTTATCTTACGAAATAAAATCTACAAAGCCTGACCCAGTAATAGACCCAATCTTTTCAAATAAAATGATATTTCTAAAGATGTTTTCGTTTTCACGTTTTATTATTATTATTATTATTATTATTATTATTATTATTATTATTATACAGAGGATGTTCAAACATTTTTGTAGAGATTTTTACTTATTCCTTGAATTTAAATCTTAAAATAAAATCGTGATTGACATCAAATTGTAATAGAATTTAATTATCTTCTGCAGCATTACAAATATTTTATACTTTAAAATGTAGCTAGAAAGTAAACAATGGATCGAAGGCTGTAATTTTTAGCTTTCCGAAGAGAAATATTCTTTTTCGGATATAAAATAAAGATGTGAAAAGCATGGATTTAATATTTCTATATGTAGAATAAAGGACATAATTCATAAAAAGTAAATAAATGTCAAATTTTGCATTGTATTAAGGAAACTGAAAAAAAAAAAAAAAAAAAAAAAAAAAAATCATACTGCGAACAAAGATAAGTACACTTATTATTAAGTCTAAAGTTGCACTTCATCTTTATTTAAAAATAATCTGGTGTGTCACTCACACGACTTTCTCTTACCCTGAAATTTAAAACTATAAATACAGGTTGCAGATTAAAAGGTAAGATAACGAGTACTGTTATGTAAACCTGTGTTAAACAATTCATATTAGACTTCTGAAGAGTTTTATATGATATTTAGTTCTGTGTGAGGGGAGCTACCGCCCCCTCACCCCCCCCCCCGTTTCATTAATGCACCTACATTTACATAGAATTTAATTCGGTTATTAAAAAATAATTCTGTTTTTAAAAAATAATGTATTAAAATTATTATTAAAAAAAATTATCTCTTATGATAATGCAGACGATTTCCCTATTAGAGAAGTGGTATAACACCAAATATCCAAAAAAAGTCCATTTTATTCTCATCATTAACCCTTTCAGGGGCACTAAGTAAAAATGACTGAATTTCCTTTTAAATATATATATATATCATAAAGTAAACATCTCTTTCAAGTCATATTTGATGAAGAAAAAAAATTCAGCATGCGGGGATTTTTTTGTGGGTGGTGGCTAGATGTTCTAGCCACTGCGCACATACGTCATGTACCTTAATTTTCGTATGGAAATAAATATTTATATATTTAAGAAATAAAAATTTAAACTATGCCTTGAAAATATAACTATAATAATACAATGTAACAATAATTAATTATTACTTAAATTATAATGCTTCTTTATCTATTTTTAATGATTTATTATATATATATACACACATATATGGGCTGTTTAAAATTTGTTTAGAAACCTTTATGCATTAGTAATAAGAAAAAGTTATTCACTATTTAAGGAATAAAAATTACAGTTATTCAATTATATCTATAGCTGGGCAAGCGTTTTATTCCCATAAGAAGATTTATAACAATAAATCTTAAAACTTCTTCTATATCTATTGGAGTAAAAGATTTTCCTAACAGGGTAGCATACAAGTTTGTTTGAAAAACTAAATCTTCCCAAAATTTTATTGCCATAAACATAAAAAATATTCCAAGTGGTGTTGGATTATCAATATCAAGGACCTCAGGTGCAGGACCACTTTCTTCCATAAATTCTGGAACAGATTGGCGAACTTGAAAATTTTTGCTCCAATTTAGTCGCCCTCTTGAGCTAGAAATACCTTCTATTTCACTGGTTTGTTCATCTTCCGAACTTGAAACAATTTCTTCTTCAGGTAAATCTGGAACATATTCCTCATTATCACTTGTTCCTGATCCAGATACTGCAGAATCATCATCTGAGGGTACCTCTTCAAACAGAGCAATAGCTTCATCCAAAGATAAGCCTTTTCTAGGCATTATTGGGATAAAAATTAGGATATATAAATTTAATTTAAGATTATTTAGAGAAATTAACTAAATTTAAAAGCTATGGAAATAAAAATTTATTTTTAAAAATCCCGATTTAAGAGCAATAGATAAAAGCAGCCTCTCTCTATACTGTAAACAGAAATATTGAATAGCTTTTTTGTAAGAACCCTCCCACGCTTGTTTACATCTGTATTTACATTCTGCTATCCCTTACTGTTTATATTTATCGCAGTTCACTAACCCCAAAAGACCCTCTTTGTTTATCTCAAAGGAAAAGAAATTGATATTCTTTTCCCCAGCAGAGCCTGTCTTATGGTATCTCCCCTGACATATGTGCGCGGTGGCTAGAGCGTCTATCCACCTAAAAGATGCTCCTAAAAATCCAACTAAAATTAATGATCTAAGATAATATGTAAATCTGTTGTATTTAAAAGGTGCGTTACAGTATATTTACACTTCCAAATACTTTTGAATAAAAAATTATTTTTCATAAAAATACATAAAAGAAACATCAAAATTTTTTCCCGCAACTTCTCCATTTAAAAAAGTCACAGGCACATCCTGCTTAAAGCTACTGTAGTGCTGCCATCTCTACTTCAATTTTAGAAGTACACATTAACTTTTCATAAAAGTGGATAGAAAAAGTAGCCACTGCACACCCAGAGAAAAATTTCTAAAGTAGGTGGATAGACCCTCTAGCCACCGCCCCTGAAAGGTTTAAAAAAAAGGAAAGAAAAAAAAAAAAAAAAAAAAAAAAACGATTTCTTTCTAAGTTTTTTTTTTTTTTTTTTTTTCGTTAAAAGTAAAAAAAAATCGATAACTTTGTTTTAAATTATCGCAGATCGATGGCTCAACCATTCGTTTTAAAGGTATTGGCGAGCTCTTTTGAAAGATACCCATCATGAAAATTTACTCCCCTCGAGGGGGGACTTCCCCCCCAGGGGGGGGGGAGGCGAGGCACCTACATACACAAAAAAAAAATTTCCCAGTTAACGATCTCTATTATAAAAAACATATCTTCTTTTCCTTTGGTTTTGCAGTCTATACACGTTAAACTCTACTTTCCTGCAATTTCCCCCATAGACGTAATGTATTAGAATTCTCTTTATTGTCCCTGTACACGAACCATTTGCTTGATCTTAACGAAAAGCTTACTGTAGCATCCCAATATGATACACATTTAGAATATCAAGTTTGAACTTTCTGCTATAATTTGTTTTTGAGATATGCTGATAACAGGCAGACACACAGACACTCACACACAGAGACACACAGACATACACACAGACCATTTGCTAAAAACATGATTTTCGTATTCAGGGGACCTCAAAACGTGTAAATATAACAAAATCTCGCGTTCGAAAATTTGACCAAAAAACAATACTTTCTCTACCTTATGGGTAAGAGAAAGTAAAAAAAAAATTCCAACTTACAAAGAACTATCGCAAAATCTTTAAATACCTCTGTAGGAGCTGTGAAGAATGTTGAAAAATCTTATTTAAAGCTAAACATAACAAGAACACTTGATGTTCATCGCTTAAGGCCGAAACATGTTTCACAGTGTAAGACTATTTACACATTGTAGTATCAAAATTAGTTTGCAGGTGAAAAATGGAAATATGTAGTTACAATTGATGAGACTTGTATATTAATATCTGATTTCAATAGAAAAAGATTGATTTAAAAGCAAAAAAGAAGAGAAAAAGGCTTATAATGTTGGTTCAGAGAAATCAAGGAAAGTTTTTCTAAAGTTTTTATAGTTATTGATGAATTCTCTTATAACGGAAAACTTAAAATAAGGAACGCAGAAAAAATGTCAAAATTAACTCTGAAAAATGTCAGAAATGTGTTTTAACACTTTGAAGGTTGGTGGTTGCATAGTGCAGCCACAAATTTTATTTCAAAATTGCAAAAACTGTCCACGGAAAAATTTATAGCTTTTTTATTTTATAACTTTTATGAATATCTTCATTTATATCTTGTCTCTTTTTTGTTGGTGATTTCTAGTAGCTATTGGTTTTAAATGAGGAGAATTTGCTTGCCTCTGAAAGGGTTAACACTTATTTTCAAAGAATAAATTCTATCCCTTAATTCAAACAATCTTCACTGCGTTGAATTCCATCAGGAAAGTGAATGTTGAATTCCATGCCTCTTAAATCTACTGCTCTTCTTCTTCTTCTTCTTCTTTTTTTTTTTTTTTTTTTTTTTGAAAAAATGAGATATGAAATTGAAATTGACGGTATTTCCTTTAAATGCATATCACCGAAGTATCCTGACGTGTCTTTTGTGGATTTCTGGTCACTTGGGCTTTTAAAACAAACTCTTTATAAGCAGCAGCATCCCAAAGCATTAGATACGCTATAGAAGAGTCTGGAGCAGCGTTACCAAATTGCGCGACTTTCAGTGATGCCAGATGGTCGAAAATTATTTCCCCAAACAGGTCTTAAAATTTCCCCAAACCAAGGGGTTTTATCGAAAAAATCCCCAACTTGATTTCTACTAAAAAGGGAAAATAAAAAAATTTTCAAAAAAAAAAATATCAAGCATATTTTTTTTATTTGAGCTCAGATTTTTCCCCACATGAAGGCAATTTTTGAAAAAATTCCCCAAATAACAATAAAGCTATTGAAAGTCTCTAGTAGTAGGGATAAATCATTACGTTGCCAACATTGACAGAGAGTTGAAGAACTCCCCAGATTTGTCCCCAAAAATTTTAGAATTCACCAAAAAAGTCCCCACAAACATTTGGTTCCCAAAATTGTCCCCAGAAGCCTAAAAAATCCCCAAAATGGGGACAAAATCCCCAATTTCGCATCACTGTCGACTTTTTTATTTAATAGTCACCAATAATTTTGAGAAGTAATGTTTGATATAAGTAATAGAAGTTTAATCGTCGATTATGTACACTAAATATCACTTCTCAAAATTATTGGTGACTGTTGAATAAAAAAATCGCTCAATCTGGTACTACTAGTCTGGAGGAGGAGTGGAACAAAATCAACCTCGCTGTTTTAAGAAATACTCTATTATCTTAGAAATCAAGATGTAATATGATAGTTTAACGAACGAACTATCAGACTAAACATATTAAAAAATAAAATTCTTATATTTGTTTATATATATATATATGTGTGTGTGTGTTATTGCAAAATCGTTACAAAAATGTGTGAAAAAGCTCTGTATATACGAGAGGAAATATCATTTTTGTGTCAAATTCTGTAAAAAGAGTTCTTGCTTTATTTACACGGTTTAATGATCCCTTGAATCTGAAAATCAAGCTGTTACCTGTGCCAGTATGGTTTGGTCATATGCAGCGAAAACCCATATGCAGGTACTCAGAGCATAATTGCTGAAATTTTAATTTATTTCGGAGCATTTTTAGCCCCGCCTTTATTTCGCCCCACTTTATTTATAAAAGAAAAACAACTCCCCAATACATAAATACGATAAAGCATACTTGCCAACCTAACCCGGAAGATTGTTAGTTCCCGCCCCTTCTTGTACACCACTTAATTTTTAAAGTAATTCTCTTCAAATATATTTACGATTAAATAAGTAGACAAGTACTCTAGAAAAAGACTGGTGTGAAAAGGTAGGCGGAAAAGGGCGGGACTTACAATCTCCCGGGTTAAGTAGGCAAGTATGGATAAATTAGGAAAAAAATTACTCTTAAACAGAAAGTGGTATGAAATAAAGGCTGGGCTAAAAATACTCCGATGTAAATTAAAATGCTAGAAACTCTGATCAGAGCTCAATTTGCAATAATATAGTTAAAATTTATATAAATGTTTTCAAAGTTAAATTTCCGATGTCAGCTGTTTAATATAATAACAGAACTTTTTCGTTAAGCCAGTACTTGTTATGTCCTTGTATATTAAAACAATTTCCCTTTTAAAAAGAAATTTCCAAGGTTAAACGATTTTATACAATACCTTACCAAACCGGATTTGGATACACTAGCTACATATGAGTATAGTAATTCTATTAATAGATGTTAAGTGTTGTAATGTTATCCTTATCTCATTCTTTGTATGCTTTGTTTTTATTTCTTATTTTTTCCCCATTTATTATATATATTGTTGTTTAATTTCATTATTTTTGTTATTTCTTTTCTGGCATATCACGTTTTCCTCATCCAGTTACATTCTTATGTTATTATGAAGAAAAAAATTCACAGCAATAGCTACAGGTGCTTCCATATGCTGAGAGCCATGTTTATCCTGTCCGGTCTTATTGAACATTTTTTTATTTTCCCTCCTGTTAGTTTGGACTTCATTTTACTCTTTGCTAGCCAATCACTTGTCGACCAGACACGAAGTGTTTTTTACAGCAAAGTATTCCATCAAACCCTCACCTGACTCCTGAATAGAAAGTAATAAATTTTCCTGTATGTTAATAATAGTAACCAAAAAAAAAAAAAAAGAAAAGTGAGATTGTAACGCCCCAATTTTGAAATAGTATTCGATGTGGGGAATACCAGTGGTCAACTCGCCACCTCCAACTCCAGGGATGTGGAATTTCCGTCTTTTATGCTCAGAGCCTGATTAAGGGGGAAGCACACATATTTTTTCTTACACCGTTATTTTTTAACAAATACTTTCCTCCTATATTAAACAGAAAATTCTCATTAAAAATTACTTCAAAAGAATTCTGGTGTCTAATAACGCTGAGTAAATTGGATTGTTTTACACCGTTCATTTTTTATAAAAAAATATTTCCTCGTCAAAGCGTGGAATTTCTAAAACATGAAGTAAAAAATAATTGTAAAAATATTCCGGTGTGAGCGGAGATAATGTGTGCTTTCCCCTTAATCAAGCTCTGTTTATGCTAGCACTATTTAAGAGGCCTCTCCACTTATCGTCCTCAGAAGCCATAGCCAATGGAGAATTTCGCCCCATTATATCTTATTAACTAATATATATTTTTAAATTTCGTTTTTACATTCAGAAACTTTACAACTATTAAACAATTTATCGCTGTCAAAAAATTATTTTTAATATTTTATTTTGAGGTTGTAAAATGCGAATTTTCACAATGTGAAATTTTTCATTTTTGAGCTTAAAAATGAAATCTTAAGAATAAAAAAAATAAATTGTTAGAAAGCGATAAATTGTTTAATAGTTGTGAATTTTCAGAAAGTGAAAACGTAATTTGAAATTATGTATTAGTTAATGAATTATAATGGGCAAAATTTCCCATAGAATAACGTTGGCTTCGGCTTTCGGAGATGAGAGGTAGAGAGTTCCCTTAAACACAGAAATCATTATCGTATTTTTAAAGTAATGTGTCATAAATAAAATAGAAATTATTGTATAATAAATAGTAGTAACAAGTTAGACGGAATTTCTCATCTTTTATTTATTTATTTATATATTTATCTATTTATTTTATATTACAGAGGTACCACCTTACTACGAACTAAAAATGAACATCATACCACTATTTAGGAACATTAATCTTCATCTTATTTAATCACAGGTAATTATTACAAACTAATACTGCTAAAAAAATTTCGGTATCAGGCTTTCAGAAATTTCGAAATAACTTGACACCTCTGACATAGCTTTAAAAAAAAAAACTTTTGTTACCAAATCATTTTGTCCTTTTAAACAAACAGATTTGTTAATTCATCTAATATTTTTTTTTAATCAACAAAACTATTTTCTTGATTTAAACAAACAATTTTATTGATTCAGCCTATATTTGGCTCATCAGATGCTTACAGAAAAATCTATAACATAGCTTATTGAACTATCCAGTAACGACTACTATTTTTTCAAATATATTTTCTTCTTACTTGAAGCAAGTCGATTTGGTTAACTGAACAATATTATTATTGAAATGACAGAATAAAATCAGTCATTAAGTAGTTTTGTTTTTTCGACAAAACATTTGTGTGTGTTTGTGTGTGTGTGTGTGTCTATATCATACCTCCGACATCCTCTAACTGTATTCCGTAAAATTTTTAGTTCTCACCTCTTAATAAAAGAAAAATACTTAAACAAGACTGGGGTAAAAAAAAAAAAAAGCAGATACTAATAGTTTTACGAAATAATTGATTAGAATGTTGGCAGATATGCTATATTATGTAAAGATATTATTCTTCCGATTTTTTTTTTTTATCTAATTTTATTCTTAATTAATTAATTTTATATTTTCCTACCACTATTTCCTTATCGTATTTTCAGGGATGGAACACGGGCGCAGAATTTATACCGGAATCTGTTTAAGAAATTTCCATACCTATAATATCGTTGATTTAAGAGGTAGACAATTTTCTTACATTCATAGTGGTATAAATTCTGCGCCCGTGTTCCATCCCTGTATTTTTAAGCAATTTTTTGGGATAAAGTAGGGTCAAGATTCTCAGTAACTTAAGACTAGATACTACTATTTATATATAGTATTTTCTAAATAGATAGCAACAAAGCATGGAATCGTTACTCTTTTTTAAGACGCTTCCAGGCATAGCAGCCAACATTCTAATTAATATTCCGTATTATTATTAGTACCTGCCCCTGTTTCGCATCACATTAATGTCAGACATATTTGCCAACTTAGCATCTTTTAGCTACCAGAAAATTTTAGTATTTCTTTTAATATTTTACTTAGTCAGTGTAGTTAATTAAATAAAATAAATAATTTTGTTAAAATTTTCTGATAGCCAAAAGGTTCTAAGTTGGCAATTATGACTTTAGAACAATTCTATCCAAATATTATTATGATTAAATAAGAAGAAAAACACTCTAAAATGAGACTGGTGTAAGAAAAAAGGCGGATACTAAGAGTACTTTGGAACATTAGTTAGAATGTTGGCAGCTATGATTCCAGAAATGAGAAATTTCCCACTTTTATGCTACCACTGTTTATAAGCATGCTATTCTATTTAGTCACGGCACGTTGCTATAAAAATGTGATAAAGTTTTCTGTATAAAAATAGTGGTGTCAAAAAGGGTCAATTTCCTCATACATGAAGGTGTCTGGAGAAAATAAAAAACAGACTTTCAGCTCTGATATTAATGCATATATGCGATTATTCAGATCAAAAATTACTATTTAAAAATACCGGCATTCGAATTTCCCTTTGTCAGATCCCTACATAGAATAAAGATTATTGTATAAAAATGTGGTAGCAAAAGAAAAAGGAAAATTCTCATACCTTATATAATAAAATGGTATGGCCAGTCATAAACCCAAAGAGAAAGTACTTACTAAAATTGTACATTTAGACGTCCAAGAATTTATTTCACTGGCATCTTTTACAGTTTTTTAAAAATTCCATATATTAAATCTTGTATCAGATAAGTTAATGATCTTAAAGCTTTTTGAAATTTAATTTGTTTCAGAAATTCGTGTGAAATATAAATTTTAAAATATGGAAATTCTGAAGAAAGATGCTTGGATGAATATAGAATATTTCAAAGCAGTTGATTCATCAAAAGCGCTTAAAATTAAGAAATGTCTTCTAAAGAATTTAAAAGTGCTTCTTTAATATTTTTCATATTTCATTAATTCGTGCGTAAAAGCTTTTGACTTTAAATATTTAAATTTAAATATTACGAGAACTAATAAAGTTGGCATAACAGTCTACATTTCTTATCAAATTAATTCAAGTTTGTGTACTTCTGGAAGTTCATGTTATAATGGAATATTACGTTTACTAGATATATCACATATGTATATACACATTTTAATCTTAAATGAGAAAACAAACTGAAATGTTACAAAATGAAAGGATACTATAAATCAAACATATCTATAATAATAAAATTATCTATAGCATATTTTCATATATAATTTAATAACATCTATATTTCATCTCGTTATTTATTTATTTATTTATTTATTTATTTTTAACAATTTTATTCCAATCCTTTCCTATAAATATACAAAAGTATAATAATAAATTAATTTTGTTGCATATTTATTTAGCCAAATAATTAAGAATGTAGTTGTCTTTCTTGCATGAGAAATACATTATTAATACCCAAAATTTAAGCCGAATTGCCAAATTTTATAATTTATTTCGAATCATTTTCAGCTCCGCCTTTTTTTCGCTTCTCTCCAATATGTGACAACGATTAAAGAAATAGGAAAAAAAATCATTCTTAAAAATTACTGGTATTAAAAAACGGTGGGGCTAACAATGCTCCAGAATAAATTATAAAAGTTAGCAACTCTTTGTTAGAAATCTTATGACAGATTTTAACGTATCCGAATTACTTTTACAGGGGTCGCACACTCCGCCCTTTTTTCAAGACACTTTCAGAGATTATAAATTTCTACCTTTTCGCCACCGCTAATTTCATGCAGAAAATTTTTGAAAGTATTTATAGTAAGGTGTCCTGATTATAAATGTAAAGATTATTGTATAAAAAATAGTGGTAACAATGAATTTTAAAATTGCTCATTCACGAGAGCTTCATGAAACAAGGGCGGAGCTTACTTTTATTATGTTATTCATACCATTTTAATGACAGCATATGTCAAGAACATGTATCACTTTCCGGACATTTTAAAGATATTTCCGGATATAAAAGCATAAATACACAGATAGAAATCGTAATCACTTTCTTACTTATTTTAACATGTTTTAAAAGGAAACAACAATCGTAAATTTAACTATTTTCCTTTAATCCCAGCAGAAAAATTTTCAGATAACTATTAAACTTTAAACTTCTGATATTTATCAGAATTCAACATCTGCTAAACATGTTTAAAAGCCAGGGAATGATAATTTATGGGAGGAAAAGGAATGTTTTAAGCAAAATTTTAAAACCATTAATGGAAATTATCCTTTCCTTCTCTAAGTACTAAACGTGATTTAATTCAGCTTAAGTTAGCATTAATAAAATCATAGATAATACATTTAGAATGAAAAGAAGGGGGGTGATGCGTTGAAGTTTTATTTTATAAGTGTTTTGAATAATGTTGATGAAAGTTGAATATAATATTCCAATGAATATGTAAAATATTTTTAATGGTCTTTGTTTATAATATGAAAATAAATGACCATATGTGAAAATGTTTTTATAGTAAAATCATTTATTGCTTTTTAAGAAGTAAAATGAATTTTTAAAATTGAATACAGGTTTTAATGATTATCGCATATTTACACACACACACAAAAAAAAAAAAATGTATATTTTTGAAATTAAATAAAATTTAATTATATGTGTGCAACTCAGGTTTTAAATGAATGTAAAAATATTTAATTAAAACTGAATTCAGCAACTTCGAGTTTTCGACAACTTTCTGACAGATTGTCAGATTAAAACATCTTAATTTCAATCCCCAAGAATCATTGAAATAAGCATTATTATTATTTTTATTATTATCATTATTATTATTAAAGCTAGCGAATGTCTTTCACAGGGTTAATTCTCTGATACACTAGACAAAAGAACATTAAAATGGGGGTGGGGGTGGGAAGCCGCAATTGTAGATTCTTTTTTTTTTTTTTTTTTTTTTTTTTTTTTTTGCTTTAAGAAACGATTAACTTTATCATTTAAAAATAGGAATGAAACGGATAGTGATTTTGCAGTATATCGGATATACGTATGCGGCAGTCCTAAAAATTCTAAATATCCGGTGAATAGAAAAATAACTATCCAATTCATCCCTAAATTTTAATGATAAAATTAGCTGTTTTTAATTAAAACGTAAAAAGTATCAAAGTGCGGCTTTTTTTCTTTGTCCCTTAGTGTACACTGATTATTAATAAACATTTGGACTCCTTGGGTGTATATATATATATATATAAATATATGCATATTTTTTTTTTTTTTTTTTTTTTTTCGGATTTCTAGAGAAATACATCATGGATAGTATTGTTTCAGATGTCTGAAGAACATGTTATACCTCAAATATTTCAATGATTTTTTTTTTTTTTTTTTACACGCTAGAACGGCTAGTACGACGAAGGTAAGCTCTCATCGAACCTGACACTGAATTATGTACTAGTCCATTTCCCACTTAAAGATAATTTCTCACCCATTTACTAAATTGTAACATATCAAGTTCTAATCACTAAACTCTCAAATTGTACTCAGAAACTGTAAAATAGTCCTCATTTCATACATTTTCCTGATTGGATGCTATACATCTTCACATATGAAGAATTATCTTGCATAATCCCGGATTGTGGCTCTCGGTACTAAAATTATCGCCATGACAGAAAATGCATGAAATGATAATATTCAAACGGCAATAAAATTTAAAAAATTGTATAATTCTTTAAAATGTGATATTTTAAATTACATACCTCTCATCATTCTAAATAATATTCTGTAAAACTGTTTTAGTATCCATCTTTTTTTTTTTTTTTTTTTTTTTTTTAGGTATTTTGCTTATTGTTTAATCACTGTCACAATTGGAGAAAGAAGGGATGGATACTAGAAATTTTATGAATAGTGATTAGGATGTTGGCAAATATGATAGGCGTTTTTTTTTTTTTTTTTTTTTTTTTTTTTTAAGAGTATTTTGCTTATTATTTAATCATTGTCACATTTCGAGAAAGAAGGGAGGGATACTAGAAATATTATGGAATACTAATTATCATGTTGGCAGATATGATAGGTGTGTTAAATTTTAAAATGCGCATGCGTGTGTATATATATATATTTATGTGTGTGTGTGTGTGTTTTATGCATTATTATATACATAGCTGCCTTTTGGGTACGGGAAAAATTTAATAGAAATATTTATTTTATTTAATCAGTGAACTATAACTGTTTTCACTGATAAAGTAAAGTAATATATATATATATATACATACTTGCCAACATTCTAATTAATATTCCGTAGTATTGATTGCCCCGCCTTCTTTTTTACACCAGTATCTTTTTAGAGCATTTTTCTTCTTATTTAATCGTAAATGCATTTGGAGAATATTACTCTAAAAATTTACTGGTGTGAAAAAAAGGGCGGGTCTAACGACACTACCGAATATTAATTAGGGTCTTGGCAAGTATGTATATATATATATATATATATATATATTAAAATTTTCCGGTAGCTAAAAGGTGCTAAGTTGGCAACTATAATTATATATATATGTGTGTGTTTTATGTATAATAAGTATAACGTATATGTATTTTATGCAAAATGTATATATTACACTTATTCTCAAAGCTACCGTTTCCTCTCTCGCTCTCTGTCTCTCTTTTTCCTTTTGATGAATTAATCCAAATTTTATGTATCTGCTTTATTTATTTTTTTATTTATTTTTATATGTAGAATTCTGTTAGTCTGACAGCAGCCTTAGAACTTATTTAATATGTTTTGTTGTAATATAGTTCAGCTAAATAATTAAGTTTTTTTTTTTTTTTTCACTCGATGTATTTTTGAATTTAGGACATTATGATGAAAGTGTGACGATATAAATAATACCATTTTATGCTTTTAAATATCAAGCTAATTTATATACACTTTCATGAGTGGCACGATATGAACTATAAATTTGGAAATAAAGAAAGGCGTAATATATTTGGAAATACATTCAATTTGAAATGTCGACTACTAGATTGAATAAGAGAACTTGTATGGTACCGAATCACCTGATAAAAAGAAATTTACTTCATCTTACTTTCATAGGTGAATATATATTATAAAGTAATGCTTCTTATCTATTTTGTTTAAAGGTATATCATATTTATTAAAAGAGATTATTATGTATATTTGCATGATATTTTGCATGCAGCATGTAAAATAACAATGTAACTACCGTGAGCAGGAATGTACAATAACCTTAATCTAGACTGAGAAAAATTGTGTAAATTTACTGAAATGTTTATCCAGAATCTCTGTAAACAGAGCTGCCAACATTTTAATTCATTCTGGAGTATTTTTAGCTCCGCCTTCATTTCATACCATTTCTCTTAAGAACATTTTTTTTTTCTTATTTTAGTTTAGTTATATATT